>JAOPSE010000407.1:0-645933 GCA_029449295.1 Zea luxurians | reverse complement strand
AGGTGCTGTATCTGGAGCACTTGGACGAACCGTGCGAGGACGTGAAGAACGCCGGCGACTACACGGCACTGCTCGACGCGTTCGTCTACATCGAGACGTCTTCCGCTGCTCTGCGCGTCTAGTGGTAATTCCATGACCTATAACCGCAGTAGTTCTTGGTATTATGGGGATGAAATTTTGTTTTGCGCTAGCGTAGCCTCCCCGTAATCCTACAGTGGTATCGAAGCAGGTTCTGCGTAGTTTTAGGTCTGGATCTAGGTTCATGAGATGGATCTACTTGATGCACGGTTTGATTAGATCAATTGGTAATAAAGGGTTGAAGTAGATTACATCGGATATGACTAGAGAGATCAGTTCGTCCTTCTCTGTTGTATGCGCGACTTGCCCCTACCGGCTGGAATCACAACTGTGTGTGAATGCCATTCTTATTGTTCTACTTGTTTATATTGCATATATGTCCTTGCGTGCGATGTTATAAGTAGGACGATCCCTCATAAATGTTTAAGCTTTAATGCCTCTCCAAACCTTGCACTATCATAAGTCTTGTACAATTGGTGGTGGGTCTATGAAATTAGGGTGCCACCAGTTTTCCTTGACTAGATAGGTTTGTATCGGATACGAACTGCAGAAAGGGTTGGTTAACTTAAACAAAGTCAGCTTAATGGTTAAGGACTTTGAGGCATAAGGTTGGGAGCCGAGACATAGAGATGTCACCCAACAACAGGAGTCATATATATGATATGATTAGCAAGGAGTTGCTTACCGATCTACCTTGTCTTCTAGCGGTGATGCTAAAGCTCACTAGTAGACTTGTTAGTTGTGGGTTCTGAATCACTAAGTATCAATCGAGGGATATTGATTTTAGTGGGAGTAGACTATTAAATGTTCAATATGATTTACTCTGTCATGGATATTTTTGTCTTAGTATTTTGCATTATTTTGTTGTAGATAAATGGCACCTAGCACACCAACATTTACTTTGCGATCAATTCTTGAAAAGGATAAGTTAAATGGAACAAACTATACGGATTGGATCCGTAACCTGAGAATTGTTCTCAGGGCTGAAAAAAAGGAAGACGTTCTAGACACCCCACTACCAGAGGATCCTGGTGAAAATGCAACTGCTGCAGCTAAAACCGCTTACAAGAAAGCAATGGATACTAATCTTGAAGTGAGTTGCCTAATGCTTGCTTGCATGGAGCCTGAGCTGCAGATGCAGTTTGAGACAAACCATGAGGTACATGATATGATCGTGGCGCTCAAGGATATGTTCCAGACTCAGGCTAGGACTGAAAGGTTCAATGTGTCCAAAGCCTTTCTGGAATGCAAGCTAGCAGAAGGCGCAGCAGTTGGGCCACACGTAATCAAAATGGTTGGTTACAGTCAGAGGTTGGAGAAGCTAGGCTTCCCAATAAGCCAAGAGTTGGCCACTGACTTCATTTTGGCATCTCTTCCGCCCAGCTATGGAAACTTCATCACGAACTACCATATGCATGGGGCGGAGAGGGGCCTCAATGAACTATGTGGCATGCTGAAAACTGCAGAAGGGGACATAAAGAAAAGCGCTGGCAGCAGCGGCCATGTGATGGCGGTCCAAAACAAACCCAACTTTAAGAAGAAGGGTAAAACTCAAAAGAAGAAGGGCAAGGCAAAGGATACAGTATCCAAGCCAAATCAAAAGCCCAAGGCTGGACCAGCTGTAGATGCAGAGTGCTTTTATTGCAAAGAACTTGGTCACTGGAAAAGGAATTGCAAGCAGTACTTGGCCTCTATTAAGGATCGCGGCGGTAAGGGTACAGCCGCAGCAGGTACACTTGCTATTCACATTACAGAAATTTTTCTTGCTGATTCTTATATTAATTCTTGGGTATTTGATACCGGATCGGTTGCCCATATTTGCAACTCGATGCAGGGAATGATAAGAAGTAGAAGCGTGAAAAGAGGAGAAGTTGATTTCCGGGTAGGCAATAATGCAAGAGTTGCTGCGTTGACCGTCGGGACGATGCAACTCCACCTCCATCAGGATTTATTTTGGAGTTAAATAATTGTTATCTAGTTCCTAGTATGAGTCGAAACATTATGTCTCCTTCATGTTTGATGAAGGATGGTTATCATTTGCGAGTGAAAACAATGGTTGTGTGATCTCTAAGAATGGCATGTTTGTGGCTTTTGCATCCATTATGAATGGGTTATTCATTTTCTTGATGATGCACCTATCTATAATATTAGTGCTAAAAGGCCTCGGCCTAATGATTTACGTCCTACCTACATGTGGCACTGTCGTTTGGGTCATATAAGTGAGAATCGCATGAAGAAGCTTCATTCTAATGGGCTTTTAACTTCGTTTGATTTTGAATCATACGAGACATGTGAAGCTTGCTTACTTGGTAAGATGACCAAGGCGCCCTTCACGGGTTTACCGGAGAGGACGTTAGATTTATTGGAACTCATACATACTGATGTGTGCGGACCAATGAGTATGACAGCTAGGGAGGATTCCAATACTTCATAACCTTCACTGATGATTTTAGTAGATATGGGTATGTCTACTTAATGAAACACAAGTCTGAATCCTTAGAAAAGTTCAAAGAGTTTCAGAATGAAGTAGAAAATCAGCGTGGCAAGAAAATTAAAGCACTGCGATCAGATCGTGGTGGTGAATATTTGAGTCATGAGTTTAGCAATCATCTAAAGAGTTGTGGAATTGTTCCACAGCTTACGCCGCCTGGAACGCCTCAGAGGAATGGCGTGTCTGAGCGACGTAATCGGACTTTATTGGATATGGTTCGATCAATGATGAGCCAGTCGGACCTACCTTTGTCGTTTTGGGGATACGCTCTAGAAACATCAGCTTTCACACTAAATAGGGTACCGTCTAAGTCCGTAGTTAAGACACCATATGAGATGTGGACTGGGAAGACTCCCAGCTTGTCTTTTCTGAAGATTTGGGGTTGTGAGGTTTACGTCAAGCGACTACAGTCGGATAAACTCACTCCAAAATCGGACAAGTGCATGTTCGTGGGATATCCAAAAGAAACTTTAGGATATTACTTTTACCACCGGTCAGAGGGCAAAGTGTTTGTCGCCCGGAACGGTGTTCTTAGAGAAAGAGTTTCTCAAAAGAGAGAAAAGTAAACAAAAGGTGTATCTTGAAGAAGTTCAGGATGAGCCAGTGGGACAAGATTCAACAAGTGATGCTAATGTAGCAGAACAAGTTGAGACGTCTATGGCAAGAGAATCACCACCACAACCACGAAGGTCAGCAAGGCTTCGCGAGGAACGAGGAGAAGTGCTATTGTTGGGCAATGGGGAAGTGTTGTTGTTAGACAACGACGAACCTGCAACATATTCAGAAGCGATGATGGACCCAGATTCCGAGAAATGGCATGTCGCCATGAGATCCGAGATAGATTCCATGGGAGAAAATCAAGTTTGGAACTTGGTTGACCCGCCTGATGGTGTTAGACCTATAGAATGCAAATGGATCTATAAGAAGAAGAAAGACATGGATGGAAATGTTCACATCTATAAGGCTCGACTTGTTGCAAAGGGTTTTCGACAAGTTCAAGGAGTTGACTATGACGAGACATTCTCGCCAGTAGCGATGCTTAAATCTATTCAGATCATTCTAGCTATTGCCGCATATTTCGATTATGAGATTTGGCAGATGGATGTCAAAACATCTTTCCTTAATGGAAACCTAGATGAGGACGTGTATATGATACAGCCCGAGGGTTTTGTTGATCCGATCAATGCTGGAAAGATATGCAAACTTCAGAAATCCATTTATGGGTTGAAGCAAGCATCTCGGAGTTGGAACATTCGTTTTGATGAAGTGATCAAAGGGCTTGGTTTTCATCAGAATGAAGAAGAAGCTTGTGTTTACAAGAAGGAAAGTGGGAGCGCTGTTGTATTTCTAATCTTGTATGTGGATGACATATTATTGATTGGGAATGACATTCCTATGCTGGAGTCCATCAAGGCTTCACTAAAAAAGAGTTTTTCTATGAAGGACTTAGGGGAAGCAGCATATATTTTGGGCATAAGGATCTATAGAGATAGGTCGAAGAGGCTTATAGGATTAAGTCAAGATACGTACATTGACAAGGTTTTGAAACGGTTCAACATGGAACAGTCCAAGAAAGGGTTCATACCTATGTCACATGGTAAACACCTTAGCCAGATGCAATGTCCTGCAACGGCTAATGAGCGGGAGCGCATGAGTAAGGTACCATACGCCTCAGCAATTGGTTCAATCATGTATGCCATGATAAGTACACGCCCAGATGTTTCATACGCTATAAGTGCTACGAGTAGATACCAGGCTGATCCAGGTGAGGATCACTGGACAGCGGTAAAAGGCATTCTTAAGTACTTAAGAAGGACTAAAGATATGTTCCTGGTATATGGGGGTAAGGAGGAGCTCGTTGTAACTGGTTACACCGATGCTAGCTTCCAAACTGACCCAGACGAGTTAAAATCGCAATCAGGTTTTGTGTTCACAATAAATGGTGGTGCTGTTAGTTGGAAGAGTTCCAAACAGGAGACTGTGACTGATTCTACAGCAGAAGCCGAGTACATTGCAGCTTCTGAATCTACGAAGGAAGGTGTTTGGATAAGAAAGTTCCTCATCGAGCTTGGTGTGTTTCCTAATGCATCTAGCCCATTGAACCTCTACTGTGACAACAATGGGGCTATTGCGCAAGCTAAGGAGCCAAGGAACCACCAGAAAAACAAACACGTACTGCGGAAGTTTCACCTCATACGGGAATTCATTAGGCGGGGTGAGATAAAGATATGCAAAATACATACGGATTTGAATGTTGCTGATCCTTTGACAAAACCTCTTCCACAACCTAAGCATGAGGCACACGTGAGATCTATGGGTATTAGATATCTTCTAGATTAACTCTAGCGCAAGTGGGAGACTGTTAGAAATATGCCCTAGAGATAATCATAGAGATGAGCATATTTCTTTGTATCCATGATATATATATTGCTTAATTGAATATCCATGGAAGGCACCTTGTATTGATTAGCAATTATGTGAATTGTTTGTGAGATTCTTTACTTATATGGTTATTCTAAATGATGTCCCTAGTCAGAGTCGATGACTAGCACATGTATTAGTTGATGACTACATTTCACAAGTCATGAACATGGAGATGTTAAATTAATAATGTGGGCGCATGTATGACATGAGGCTGGACCGACCCAACGTGAGATATTGTAATATAGTTCTCTTCTTGCAACATGAATACTGTATCCTTAGACCTGAGATTGTCGCATGTTCTCAAGATGTGAATTGACTTACTTAGGGACTATCAAACGCTATCCCGTAACTGGGTAGTTATAAAGGTAGTTTTGGGTTTGTCAGGAAGCATGCTATGAGGCATGGTCAGTCAAGATGGAATTTGTCCCTCTCTTTGTGAGAGAGATATCTCTGGGCCCCTCGAGTGATTGGATCAAGAAATGCATGGCTGTGCTAGGGTTAAGAGTTAACGATTGAAAGGATTCCAATTCACAGTATCGAGAAAGAGAGGTCAGCTTAGAGCCAGACCAAATATCGTGAGACAAAGGGAACAACATGTACTTAATGTCGCAATGGTTCGTCTGATATGATCTTTACGTACACATAGGAGTTGACATGTCTTGCTAGAGGCCGCTGTCAATTATTGGGCCAAGTAAGAGTACTCAGGCTATGTCTATTTGTACGTGAACCTATAGGGTCACACACTTAAGGGGAAGGAAGCCTAATTCGGATTAGATCCGAAATTAGACTGGGCTTTAGGGTTAATGATGGGCCTCGGCGTCAGAAGCCCACCATAACGCCTATATAATGAGGGGCGGGGGCGCGGTTAAGAGATAACCTAATTCGCCACCTGCAAACCAGCAGCCGCCGCTCGCCTCTCGCCCTCGCCAAGCCACCGTCGCGAACCTAGCAGTTCGGTACGCGGCGCTTCCTCCCTGTACGTGTGGATACCTCGGAGGTGCTGCATCTGGAGCACTTGGACGAACCGTGCGAGGACGTGAAGAACGCCGGCGACTACACGGCACTGCTCGACGCGTTCGTCTACATCGAGACGTCTTCCGCTGCTCTGCGCGTCTAGTGGTAATTCCATGACCTATAACCGCAGTAGTTCTTGGTATTGTGTGGATGAAAATTTTGTTTTGCGCTAGCGTAGCCTCCCCGTAATCCTACATTTACGTGGGTTCATTTTCAAACCATATCGACACATTTTATCAAAGGCTTTACACAAATCAGCTACATGAGAACTAAACTCAACCGATTTGACTACAATATCATCAATGTAAACTTCCACAGTGTTTCCCAATAGCTCATGGAAGATCAAATTCATAGCCCTCTGATAGGTAGCACCAGCATTTTTTAGACCAAATGTCATGACAACCCACTCAAATAAACCAATGAAGCCTGGACATATGAAGACTGTTTTAGACGCATCCTCTTCGGCCATAAAAATCTGATTATATCCAGCATTACCATCAAGAAAGCTAATAATTATATTTCCTGATGCATTATTGATTAATGTGTCGGCTATGGGCATGGGATACTCATCTTTAGGAGTTGCTCTATTTAAATTGCGAAAATCAATGCATACTCTAAGCTTACCTGACTCCTTCTCCACCGGCATAATATTGGAGACCCACTCTGCATATCTGCAAGGTCTAATAAAATTAGCTTCTAGCAGCCGGTGGATTTCGTCCTTAATTTGTGGGAGAAGATCTGGACGAAATGTTCTAGCTCTATGCTTGAAAGGTCTGAAACAGGACCTAATGGGCAGCCGATGCTCTACGATCTCTCGGCTTAATCCCGGTATCTCAGTGTAATTCCAAGCAAAGCAATCCGAATATTCCTTCAATAGATCGATCATTTCACTTCTAGAATCGGTCTCCAGGGTCTTGTTTATAAAAGTTGGCCTTGGAATTTTACCATCTCCTATGTCGATCTCCTCCAAAGGATCGGCCGATGTAAACCCCTGTCCTAGTTTATCGAGATCTCTGAATTCCTCTATCATGTCCCCCACAGAGAATCAATGTTCTTTGTGTGATGGCGGACTCTCCGATCTCAGGGGTTGGATCATCCGTAATATCGTCTTTACGCTGTGGTAGATGTTCGGTCTTAAAGTCCGAACTGTTTGGTGAAAGACCAGACGATCCGGCTTTAGAAACCGAACTGTCCATGACCAAGGACTCATAAATTTTGTGTGTACTCATCGTTTAAACTTTACTTAGGATTTAGCCAATTCTCCATCGGCTCTAGCATTACAGGAATGAAACCCTTCTTATCTATACTTATGAACTGGTAATCAAAAAAATCTACTCCTGTGAGACATGTAGCAGTCTCATAAGTCCATAGTACATGGGCATCAGCCACAGCGATACAGGCCGATACATCAGCATGTACCTGCTCTACATCATCGCCTACCCATTGTATTAACATTTGATGTAATGTAGAAGGTATACATTGGTTGGCATGAATCCAATTTCTACCTAGGATTAGACTGTAATTTCCTTCTACATCAGCGACGAAGAATGCAGCAGCAAGGGTCTTAGTCCCGATGGTTAATTCAACGGACGTGACTCCCCTGGCTCTAATCGAACTATCATTTCCAACACCGCTGAGGGTCATGTTGGTCTTGACAAGTTCGTCATCTTGTTTACCTAATTTTCTGTATAATGAATAAGGCATTAGATTTACAGCTGCCCCTCCATCTACTAACATTTTAGCAATTGGTATCCCATCAATGTGACCGCGCACGAAGAGCGGCTTTAAATGGTTTACCGATTCCTTTGGTTTAGTAAAGGCGGCTTCTTTAGGACCAAAATCAAACTGGGCAACAACAGGTTCATCATCGCCGACAATAATACAATCGGCAGAAAATGTAATAACATTTACATCCATACCTGGGCGCTCTGGAGAGGCTTCATAGTCGACCAGGTCTTCTCCCAGTAGGTCGTCCTCCTCCATTGATGTCGGTACGTCGTCGGAGGCATCCTGGTGTGGTGCGGACGGTCCGGACTCAGGGGTCGGACGGTCCGCGCCTGGTGCAGATTGTCCAGCCTTGTTAGCCAGGCTGTCTTCCATACCTGCAGGGAGCTGCACAAATGTTGTTTTATTTTCTATTTCTGTAGTCGTTTGTTTTTCCTCAATGGCCTTTAGTCTCCATTTCTTTTGCGGTGGCGGGTATTGTGGATGTGTATCATTGATTCTTTCCTGCCTCCTTTTCCTTAGGCATTGTATTTTCGCTTTTGGGACCGTGTCAATCCCGCTGGGCACCATCAAGACATGGAGTATTTTGGATCGCTGCTTTGATGGTAGTCGTATCTTCTTTTTTGGTCGTGTTGACCGATTCCCCAAAAATCATCGGCCTTCATTATCTTCTTGTATGATGACATCTACAGTATCTATTTTAATGATATCCTTTTTGTTGTTCTTTTGGTTGTTGTAGGTATATGCCCCCTGCCGGATTGGTCGGCACTTGGAGGCCGAGTAGTCCAGCAATCTCGTTGGGCCTATGCCTGGTGACAGATTGAGCGGCGCTCAATCGGTCTTGTACATGTGGTGCCAACCTGTTGAATACGGATGCTTGGGGTGCCCCCAAGCGGGGTACTGTGGCATCCCAAATGAATATAGTGGAATCCCCCAAATTTGATTTGGAACATATGGTGGAGGCATGTATGTGTATGGATATGGCATAGGTGGATATGGGGGTGGAGGTGTCTATGCAGGTATGTTAGGTCTCAATTTGCACATTATGACCTTTCATTTCTTCCGATTAGTGAAGTGGTCCAATCGGCCTTACCTGACGTTGCTCATGAATAGGTGAGCGGGGTCGCTTTGCTGGCCGATCCCTGGGGCTGGCCTTCTTTTTCACGTACTTAGACAATAATTGATCGAAGGTCGGGCCGGTTTTGACCAACCGACCAGCTGTCTTGAATGTATTTGTTTTCCACGTACCTATCTCTGGTCGTCGTGGTTTGAAGGTACGTGGTCGTTGTGAGTCTTGAGTGGGGCCGGACCGTCCGCTCGTATTCTCCGGACCGTCCGGCGTGGTCCCGGACCGTCCGGGATGCGCAGCACGGGCTCCTGCTCCTTGGCCCGTGCTTGCCCTCCAGTGCCGGAGGTCATGATGGTCACCTTAAGAGTTTCCCCTCCATCGGGAGTCTTCTCGGCCACCACTTTCCTGCAAGAATTTTTATGATTCTCATCGGCCTCTCTTGCATTGCCGATGACTGTCTCTTTGCCTTTGCCTTTATCGACTATGTTTGGCCGAACCAGGACTTTCTTGCCCTTGAAGTCGATCATGTTCATCGAAAAGGGCTCTGTATCCACCTGCATTTCCTGAAATTTCAATCGTCCCTCGTTAATGGGCGATTGAATCTGTCGCCGAAACACATTACAATCATTAGTGGCATAAGAAAATGAGTTATGCCACTTGCAGTATGCACGACGTTTTAGCTCGTCGGTAGATGGAACAGTGTGATTTATTTTAATGTTGCCATTTTTGAGTAATTCATCAAATATTTTATCACACTTACCAACATTAAACGTAAACTTAACCTCCTCTTGCCGTTTCTTTTGAACCGGCTGCAAGGAGGAACAAACCGAAGATTTGGCCTATTTTGGCCAAACCATTTCAGCCGCGTATACCTCTGCTGATTCGTCGTCCGAGCTACTTTGGTCGCATTCTACTATATGGACATTGTGACGAATGGTTTTGGCAGTCTCTTTGCTTCGGCTTTCACAGGCCAAAGCTCTCTGGTGTAATTGTGCTAGCGTGAAAAATTGGATGCCTTCTAATCTTTCTTTTAAATAATATTGCAGTCCATTAAAGGCTAACCCTGCTAGCTGTTTTTCTGCTAAGTGTATTTGGAAGCATCGGTTTCTTGTATCCTAGAACCTCCGGATGTATTCATTAACCGATTCATCTTTCCCCTGTCGCAGGGCCACTAGGTCTACCAAATCCAACTCATAGTCACCAGAGAAAAAGTGGTCATGAAATTTTTGTTCTAAATCCCCCCATGACGAAATAGAATTAGGAGGTAACGTGGCGTACCATGCGAACACGGTTCCTGTTAAGGACAATGAAAATAAACGCACGCGAAATGCTTCTGTGTCGGTCAATTCTCCTAATTGTGCTAAGAACTGGCCTATGTGCTCGCGTGTGTTTTTTCCTTGGTCACCCGAAAATTTTGCGAATTCGGGTATCCTGGTTCCCTGTGGGTATGGGTGGTGATCAAATTGGTTGTCATAAGGTTTCCGATAAGATTGCCCCCCAGGGACAATACTTACTCCGAGCTTATCTCGGAACGCCCCAGCTATTTCCTCCCTCACTATATCGATGGCAGCCGGTGCGAGACCACCGGCTCTCTGGTCAAACATAGGTGGGGTTGGCTGGATATTAGTGTGTTGTCTTCCCCCCCCCCACTGGTTTGAGCTATGTGGTGCATTGCCATTTGCCTTATATGGCTCATAGGATTGATCGTTCCTTTTCGGCCTTCTAGGTGGGGTCGGAAAGCTTTCTTGGGCTCTAGATTTTGTATTAATGGGCCGATGCATTGCATAGTGTGATGGGAAGTGTTGCTGGGACGAGTGAGGATTCATGTAACAATCCTCATCAAAAGACTCATGCACAGACTGTCCGGACATGTACCCGGACTGTCCGCGATTATATGCGGACCGTCCGTCGTTGTATGCGGACCGTCCGACTGGGTAGTTTAGGTTCTGTGCCATATGTGGTGGCTCGGGTGCGTGTCTGGGTAACTCATTAAAAATGGGCCCAGCCGTGGCTGGCCCGGACGGTCCGCGCTCACATGCGGATGGTCCGGGCATGTGCAGATCGGTTGATTTGCTACCGATTCGTGGTGGCTCAGGGTATGTGTCCATCGGCATCCCATAAAGGGGTTGTGACTGGTCATGACAACCTAGAGCCGATGCATTACACGTGTTACCCCCTAATTCAACCTCGTGCGAAGGAAAATTTGCAATACTAGATTTATCAAATGCACGTACTGGTCTCCTATAATCGTTTTGCATACCCCCTATGATATTTTGCATTTGTTCACGCTGTTCATCTACATAATTTCTAAGAGATTGTAGCTCGTTTGTATTACTTACATTGGGGATATCTGGTGTGGGTCGTAACGAAGCCGGATCCGTCACCCGATGTCGGACGACCTTGTTGTTCCTGTCCACTTTGAAGTTGGCCAAGAACTTTGCTTTTGCCTCCTGGATCATCTGCTCCTTGTGCTCCTCGAACTGGAGCTGTTCGTCGGCCGGCAAGGTCTCTGTAACATCCCAAAATCCCAACCCAGGTTTGAAACCCTAACCCCCCCTAATCCCCCCTCCTTCATTTTATTCTTCTCCCTTAACCCTACCCCTAGGTCACCCAAATCATATGCATGCACTTAAAATGATTTGAAGCACCTCACATAGACCATATTTATCACCAAGTTCATTTAGAGAAATTTTGATAAGAGAAAAAGAAACAAAAGACACAAAAGTAGAAAAGAAAAAGGAAAAGAAATGAAATAAGAAAAGGAAAAGGAAAAACCCTCTCCCCTCCCTCGGCTGGGCCGAATCCCAGCCCAGCTCGCGCGCGCCCGCTTTCCCCCCCCCCCTCTCTTCCGGCCCAGGCGGCCCAACCCGCGCGCCGCTCCCGCCCCCTGACCATTGGGCCCCGCCCGTCAGCACCTCACCGCTCTCTCTCGCGCGGACCTCTCTCACTGGCAGCCCGACCCCACCCGTCAGCTCCTTCTCCCTCGCCCATCCCTCACCGGCGCGATCACCGCCGAGCGCCCCTCGCCTCGTCGCCTCGCCATTAATGCTCGCCCGCCTCCGCGACAACCCCGCCACTGTGCTTGAGCCGACCTCTCACCCCCACAGCCTGCCCGAGTCGTCCCAATCGGCGTTAGCGCCATTCCCGTACCCATGGCGAGCTCGCCGGTGCTCGCCGTCTCCCCCATCCCCCTCCCTCCCCCGAGCGCCTATAAAAGGGCCCGCTCGAGCCCCGTCTTCGCCACACAACACCAGCCATCCTCGCTGCCCTCCTCCCCGAGCGGTTCAAGCAAGCGCCGCCGTGCCCCTGCCTTGCTCCGGTGAGCCCCCTTCCCCCTCTCTAGCGTCTCTCTGTTCAATTAAGCTATGGCCGAAGCTCCGCCATACACTCGCGATCACTAGGCACCACTTTGCCTCCCCTGTCGTGGCCGGAAACCTCACTGGCGGCTTTGCCGTCGCGGGCGCCCGCCACTGCGCCGTGGGCCGGCCGCCATAGGCCCCCGCAGGCCAAATTCGCCCCACCATCGTGACCCACTCCAACCGCCCGTGCTTCGCCACCCCTTCCCCGCCAGAGGACCGGACCGACGGCGGAGAACCGCCGCGGAGCTCGCCGCCGACCGGCCCGGTCGAGCCCCTTTCCCCTCCGTTACCAGTAGCGTCGTCAGCCCCCCCCCCTCTCTCTCTGGCTGGTGGGCCCGTGCTACGGCGCCGTCCCTGCCGCCGTTCCCTCGCTGCTGGGCCGTTTGGGCCGCAAAGCGCGCCCGCGCCCGCACGCCATGTGGGCCAAAATCCCCCCCCGGCCCGGTTAGATGGAGAATCCCTTTTCTTTTTCTTTTTCCTATTTTCCTTTCTCATTTTCACATATATATTTAGATACTAATATTTTATGCACCAAAAATTGTCTAAATAAATTATTAGGGCACAAAAATAATAAAGTATAATAATTTGCACACCCCACAAAGGTCACTATGTTTGATGTATTGTTATTGTCTTGATTAATTAGCGGAAGAGGGATCCGATCCTCTGGAACTCTTAGCTCCGGAAGAAGGGCAAGAACCCGACCCCTCCGAGATTAACCTCTTGTGCCAGGAAAGCTTCGACGAAGGCAAGTCCATCTTTCCCTTGATGCATTATTTACCTATCTCTCTCTACCACTGCCTAAGCCTGGATTATGGGAAGGGAATCGAATTGCATGGTAAGCATGAGAGAGCCCGCATTAACTATTACTTCAATTAAAAGATATGGGACAAGTAAAAGGGGTATAAGTGAAATGTTTTCCAAAAGAGTGCGATGAAGGGTATTCACCCTCATCACCTGGTGAAGTTGGATGATCAGGGACTCCCTGGTTTAGGGGAGGGCCTAAGGTGTTGGCTCAGCTGGTTTAGGCGTGAGCAGAAGGATCGTCCTCTCATATAAGGACCGGTTTGTCATCTTTCATTACCTGTACTCTCAAAAGTACAACCACTCGAGGCTGTGTGGGCAGCCACTCAATCTGAACTCGTACGGTCCAACCCCAGGGTTATGAAGGCTGGGGTAGTACCGGGAGGATAAGGAGGGGGAATGTTTTGTCCGGTTTGGACATGGCGGTAGCCTGACTCCTTCCGGTATAACCGTTAAGGTTCGGACGTACAAGGAAGGAAAGAGTTTCGGATTCGGGTCTCATTGGCCATGAGATCGCAGAGCCGGACTAGTGGGTAAAGTGTATCCCTCTGTGCAGAGTCTAAACCTATTCGAATAGTCCGTGTCCACTGGTATGGACGAGTCTGGTATGGTATGACAATTAGTGTTTCTACTACAACTGGGAACAGGGAAATGTGTGTGTATGTTCTGAAAAGAAAGTAGTACCACGGGAGCGGGAAGCTCAGTGGTGGTTAAGCAAGTGTTACTTCTATTGTCTTGGGAAAACCCTAATCATTGAGTACTGCCTTTCTCTGAAAAAGTATGAGTGACTTCAACTCCACCATATAAAGCATGTACATTATAGGTCACTTTCGCTTTACGGGAGCCGGGTGGGCTTGCGGAATACCTAGTATATTCACCCAGATTTATTTATGTTTTTCAGCAGCTGAAGATTTCTTTTCTGCTATGCTTGATTGATGGGGCTGTGTCTTCACCCAGTTCTGCCTGTGGCTTGGGCTATTTTTATCTTCCACTGCGCTTTATGTTTTCTCGGCTCACTTTCGAGCTTGTATCCCCGGTATTGTAATAACATTATTCAGACTCTGTAACTATTTGAAGTAATGAATGTGGTTACTAGCCTCCTGGGACTAGTAATTGTACCACATTTGAGTCCCAAAGGATCGGGACGCTTCAGGTGGTATCAAAGCCTATAGGACTGGCCGTAGACCACAGCCCTGACCTTAAAAGTTGCCTTAACAAGAAAACACCTCTTACCTCCAAGAAACACTCTTTCCTCTTTTCCCCGATATTAATAGACCTTTCTTTTCCTCTACCAGATGGAAAACCCCTGGGTGATTAGGACTTCCTATTGCTCAGAGGAGGAAGGCTTTCCTCACCTTCTTCGAAGCTGCGCGCTGCGCTTGGGGGTCCGCAAGAAGCCCGAATATGTCTGGAAGGAGTACCGTGAAAATGGAATGGAAAAATGCTCTATGGCGGTCTACTTGGGAGAAAGCCGGAACTACCCAAACCACCCTTCCTTCCAAATTACCTTCATCGGGCACCGCTTCCCAGACACTTGCCAGAGCGTTGCTCGAAAAGCCCTCAAACAACTGTGTCAAAACTATAGCCGAGAGACCTTTGAGACCCCCCTCCGGTATTTCCCACCCAGCAACAAAAACACCCCCACCTGGAAGAAAAGACTCCAGGCTCTGTCAGGAGGAGATCCCATAGAAGATGATCCCACTATCGTCTACATGGCCGGATACCTCCACACCCTCGACAACCACTACGATGAGCTCTCCTCCCACTGTACCCACCTAAACTCCCGAGTGGAAAGCCTAGAGCAGCAAGTGAAAGAGCTTAAGCAAGAGAAGGCATCCCTCCAGGAGAGTCTCAGCATAGTAGAAGGCGAGGAAGCTAACACCCGTGAGGCCTACCGGACCTTGAAGATAGACTTTGATAAGAAGCTAAAGACACTTGCCCCCAAAAAGAAGATCCAGAAGAAGACCGCTAACCAGGGATGCCAGACAGAGAAGAAGAAGAAGAAGGCCCCTCTAGCCCTACCTCCCCCCAGAATAGATGACTGGTCCGACGAAGAAGATGTATCCCTAGCCAGCCTCGATGATCTTCTCAAGGCATTTGGGGACACCTTAGACAAGGAACTCGCTAGTACCTCGAAGAACGCTCTCGTGTAGTCCCACCTGTAGTAATCTTATGCTTGTAATGTGATGGTGTAATGAATAAAATAACTTGGTTGAAAACAATTTGCATGTGCATGATAGTGACTCTCTTCCCTGGCAGATGGCTTCGGATAAAACCACGCCTACCGCCTCAGGGATTGGAGCAGGTTTCCCCCGAAGAGCCGAAGGGGAAGTCGTTAGAGAAGAAAGTGAAACCCACCTCCCCGCACCTCCACCCCTACCCTTAGATCTAGCCCAAGTTCTAGCCAATTAGACCCGACTCATCGAGGTCCTCACTCGAAATCTGGAAAATCAACGGCCAAATGGTGGAAGACCGCAAGACAGAATGGGGGACTTCCTAAGACTCAAACCTCCCACGTTCGCCGGATCAAGCAACCCCCTCGACGCAGACGATTCGATGCGCACGATCAAAAGGAAACTGGAAGCCATTGGTTGCCCAGAAAATCAGCGTGTTCAACTGGCTGCCCACCAACTTTCTGGGATGGCCTTAGCCTGGTGGGACACCTTCAACGTCACCATCAGGGATGCTACCTGGGCGGAGTTTGAAGCAGCTTTCCGGGAGCACCATGTGCCCCAAGGACTGGTACAGCTTAAGGAGGACGAGTTCCGAGAATTGACTCAAGATGGAAGGTCTGTCAGCGATTATGTGCACAAGTTCACGGAATTAGCCCGCTACGCGCCAGATGATGTCAATACTGAGAGCAAAAAGATGGCCCGTTTCCTGAAGGGACTCAGGCCAGAACTCAAAACAATTCTGGCTAGCCAAGACTTCCTCAACTTCTCTCACCTTTCCAACAAGGCCATGCAAGTTGAAAGAGCTAAGGAGGAAGAAAAAGGACATCTCAAAAAGAAGTTCCAGGTTCTCCGGGCACAGCAGCAGGACCGTCACCAGAAGACTCGATCATTTGGGTTTCCACCCAAGGGGCCCAACTTCAGTAGACCAGCTGGACCCACTCCATCACGATTCAGCCAGCAGAGTCAGAGCTCTTTCCATTCTCCCTCAGTGGCAAGCAACCAACCTCCGGCGAATGCATGTTGACACTGCGGTGATCCAAGTCACTTCAAGAACAACTGTCCGCAACTGAAGCCACCAGGACCCGCCTACTCCAACTCGGTGAATGGCACCAAGAATACCTCGGCATCCGCCCCCAAGGCGCCCTCCACCGTCAGCCAGCAGAACAAGACTCCGTACCAAGGGAGGGCACGTGTAAATCACGTCGATGCCCAGGAAGCTCAGCAGGCTCCGGGAGTAGTACTCGGTGAGTTTCTTATTGAATTTACTCCCGCTACCGTACTTTTCGATTCTGGAGCATCCCACTCCTTCATAGCCACTAGCTTTGTGGAAAAATATGGCATTCCCTCTACTCCTCTAGAGATTCCTTTGGTCACCCGAACCCCAAGGTCTGACCTCCTATGCCAGCTAAAATGCTCCCAAGTCAGAATCCTTTTAAGTGGGGTAGTTTTCCTGGCAGACTTAACCGTCTTGCCATCCAAAGGAATTGATGTAATCCTAGGGATGGATTGGCTAACTAAACACAAAGGCATTATCAGTTGCGCAGACAAGACAGTCCTCCTCACTGACCAGCAGAGAAAGTCAGTCTCTTGCCAGGCACAGCCACCCGCCAGTGACCCAATGATGTTCAATCTAACAACGGAAAGTATATCAGTAGTAGAGGAATTCATGGACGTATTTCCAGAAGAATTGCCAGGAATGCCACCAGAAAGAGAAGTGGAGTTCTACATAGATCTGATTCCTGGAACAGCACCCATCGCGAAGAGACCATACCGCATGGCTCCTATCGAGTTAGCAGAACTGAAGCTTCAAATCTCAGATCTTCAGCAAAAATGGTACATTCGTCCCAGCTCATCACCTTGGGGAGCACCAGTCTTGTTCGTCTCCAAGAAGGATGGAAGCATGAGAATGTGTATTGATTACCGATCGTTAAATGAAGTTACCATTAAGAACAAGTACCCACTTCCTCGGATTGACGATCTCTTCGATCAGCTTCAAGGAGCCAAGTACTTCTCCAAGATAGACCTAAGGTCTGGTTACCACCAATTGAGGATCAAGGAGGCAGACATCCAAAAGACTGCATTCGTCACCCGGTACGGGCAATATGAATTCACGGTAATGCCGTTCGGACTGACAAACGCACCCGCCTTTTTCATGAACCTCATGAATAAAGTGTTTATGGAAGAGCTAGATAAGTTTGTCGTAGTCTTCATTGACGACATCCTTATTTACTCCAGGAACCGCGAAGACCATAAGCGTCACCTTCGGATCGTCCTTGGAAAACTCAGAGCACACCAACTTTATGCTAAACTCAGTAAATGTGAATTCTGGTTGGAAAAGATAGCCTTCCTTGGGCATATCTTAACCGCATAAGGGATAGAAGTGGACCCTTCCAAAGTAGAAGCAGTGTCAAAATGGAGGCAACCAACCAACGTCAGTGAAGTTCGAAGCTTCCTAGGAATGGCAGGGTATTACCGCCGCTTCATCAAAGGATTCTCCAGCATAGCAAGACCAATGACAGAACTTCTCAAGAAATACCACAAATTTGTGTGGACCCCAAAATGTGAAGGAAGTTTCCAAATCATAAAGGAGAAACTTACAACGGCACCCGTTCTATCACTGCCAGATATTCATCAAGATTTTGTCATCTTTTGTGATGCCTCGAGGCAAGGCTTAGGGTGTGTGCTAATGCAAAACGAGAAAGTCATTGCTTACGCATCACGCCTACTCAAGCCGCACGAGCAGAATTACCCCACCCATGATTTGGAATTGGCAGCCATAGTGCATGCCTTAAAGATATGGAGACATTACCTAATCGGAAACAAATGTCACATTTTCATCGATCACAAGAGTCTGAGGTATATATTTACTCAACCTGATCTCAACCTCCGTCAGCGAAGATGGTTAGAACTAATCAAGGATTACGACCTAGAAATTCACTATCACCCCGGAAAGGCCAACGTGGTAGCCGACGCCCTCAGTCGAAAGCCATTCGGAATAAAAGGGACCAACTTTCTAGAAGACTGGAAGAAAGAATCAGCACAACTAAATGCATGTCTAGGAAACAACGACAGTCTCGAAGTCAAGCCAATGCTAGAAGACCTCATCGGCAAAGCTCAACGTCTAGACTCAGAGACAGCAAGGCTCGTGGAGAAAGCCCGCAAGGAACAACTCCCGGACCTCAGGACAGATGACCAAGGAGTCCTTTGGTTCAAACACCGTCTATGTGTACCAAAAGGGGAGGCCCGAGAAGTCCTACTCAAGGAAGCTCACGACTCGGCCTACTCCATTCACCCCGGAACTACCAAGATGTACCTGGACCTCAAGACCAGATACTGGTGGAAGGGGATGAAGAAAGAAATAGCTCAGTATGTGGCCCGATGTGACATCTGCCAACGGACGAAGGCCGAACACCAAAAACCTGCTGGCCTATTACAACCCCTCCCGATACCTGAATGGAAGTGGGAAGAAATAGGCATGGACTTCGTAACCGGACTGCCCCGGACGCAGAAAGGGAATGACTCCATCTGGGTAATAATAGATCGCCTCACCAAGGTAGCCCATTTCATTCCCGTGAAAACTACCTTTGGAGGAGCCACCCTTGCCCGGATTTACCTCAAGGAGATAGTCAGACTCCATGGCATCCCAAGGAAGATAGTGTCAGACAGAGGAACCCAGTTCACATCCAAATTCTGGACAAGCCTTCAGAAAGCCATGGGCACCAAGCTAGATTTCAATACCGCTTACCACCCTCAGACAGATGGGCAGACAGAAAGGGTCAACAAAGTCCTTGAAGATCTGTTGAGAGCATGTGTGTTAGCTTTTGATAGAAGTTGGGAGTCCAGTCTACCCTACGCAGAGTTCTCATACAACAATAGCTATCAGGCCAGCATCAAGATGTCGCCATTCGAAGCACTGTATGGACGAAAATGCCAGACTCCTCTCATGTGGTCCAACGTGGGGGAAAAAGCACTAGAGGGACCTGCCTTTGTCAAAGAGGCGAAAGAGAAAGTTGCACTGATCCGCAGAAGGTTGCTTGAAGCTCAAAGTCGGCAGAAGAGTTACGCAGACAGCAGGCGGAGGGAACTCCGATTTGAGGAAGGAGACTTCGTCTACCTCAAGGTTTCTCTAATACGTGGTGTCAGGAGGTTCCAAGTCAAAGGGAAGCTAGCCCACGTTTTGTAGGTCCCTATCCCATCATTGGCAAGGTAGGACCCGCAGCATACCGCCTGGAACTACCAGAATCCATGTCCGACATCCACAATGTGTTCCACGTATCCCAGCTCCGCAAATGCCTGCAAGCACCAGAAAGTCACCTCGAAGAAGAGACAGTGCAGATTCAGAAAGATCTTCAATATCGTGAGAAACCAGTGAAGATTCTTGATTCAGCAGTCAGAAAGACCCGCACCTTAGAAGTAAAGCTCTGTAAAGTTCAGTGGAGCAGAGAAGGAGAAGAGGAAGCCACCTGGGAGAGTGAGGACTTCTTGAGGAAGGAATACCCTTATCTTTTCCCAAATCCAGTCTAATCTCGAGGGCGAGATTCCTTTAAGTGGGGTAGGTTTGTAACATCCCAAAATCCCAACCCAGGTTTGAAACCCTAACCCCCCCTAATCCCCCCCTCCTTCATTTTATTCTTCTCCCTTAACCCTACCCCTAGGTCACCCAAATCATATGCATGCACTTAAAATGATTTGAAGCACCTCACATAGACCATATTTATCACCAAGTTCATTTAGAGAAATTTTGATAAGAGAAAAAGAAACAAAAAGACACAAAAGTAGAAAAGAAAAAGGAAAAGAAATGAAATAAGAAAAGGAAAAGGAAAAACCCTCTCCCCTCCCTCGGCTGGGCCGAATCCCAGCCCAGCTCGCGCGCGCCCGCTTTCCCCCCCCCCCCTCTCTTCCGGCCCAGGCGGCCCAACCCGCGCGCCGCTCCCGCTCCCGCCCCCTGACCATTGGGCCCCGCCCGTCAGCACCTCACCGCTCTCTCTCGCGCGGACCTCTCTCACTGGCAGCCCGACCCCACCCGTCAGCTCCTTCTCCCTCGCCCATCCCTCACCGGCACGATCGCCGCCGAGCGCCCCTCGCCTCGTCGCCTCGCCATTAATGCTCGCCCGCCTCCGCGACAACCCCGCCACTGTGCTTGAGCCGACCTCTCACCCCCACAGCCTACCCGAGCCGTCCCAATCGGCGTTAGCGCCATTCCCGTACCCATGGCGAGCTCGCCGGTGCTCGCCGTCTCCCCCATCCCCCTCCCTCCCCCGAGCGCCTATAAAAGGGCCCGCTCGAGCCCCGTCTTCGCCACACAACACCAGCCATCCTCGCAGCCCTCCTCCCCGAGCGGTTCAAGCAAGCGCCGCCGTGCCCCTGCCTTGCTCCGGTGAGCCCCCTTCCCCCTCTCTAGCGTCTCTCTGTTCAATTAAGCTATGGCCGAAGCTCCGCCATACACTCGCGATCGATAGGCACCACTTTGCCTCCCCTGTCGTGCCCGGAAACCTCACCGGCGGCTTCGCCGCCGCGGGCGCCCGCCACTGCGCCATGGGCCGGCCGCCATAGGCCCCCGCAGGCCAAATTCGCCCCACCATCGTGACCCACTCCAACCGCCCATGCTTCGCCACCCCTTCCCCGCCAGAGGACCGGACTGACAGCGGAGAACCGCCGCAGAGCTCGTCGCCGACCGGCCCGGTCGAGCCCCTTTCCCCTCCGTTACCAGTAGCGCCGTCAGCCCCCCCTCTCTCTCTGGCTAGTGGGCCCGCGCTACGGTGCCATCCCTGCCGCCGTTCCCTCGCTGCTGGGCCGTTTGGGCCGCAAAGCGCGCCCGCGCCCGCACGCCATGTGGGCCAAAATCCCCCCCGGCCCGGTTAGATGGAGAATCCCTTTTCTTTTTCTTTTTCCTATTTTCTTTTCTCATTTTCACATATATATTTAGATACTAATATTTTATGCACCAAAAATTGTCTAAATAAATTATTAGGGCACAAAAATAATAAAGTATAATAATTTGCACACCCCACAAAGGTCACTATGTTTGATGTATTGTTATTGTCTTGTTTAATTAGCGGAAGAGGGATCCGATCCTCCGGAACTCTTAGCTCCGGAAGAAGGGCAAGAACCCGACCCCTCCGAGATTAACCTCTTGTGCCAGGAAAGCTTCGACGAAGGCAAGCCCATCTTTCCCTTGATGCATTATTTACCTATCTCTCTCTACCACTGCCTAAGCCTGGATTATGGGATGGGAATCGAATTGCATGGTAAGCATGAGAGAGCCCGCATTAACTATTACTTCAATTAAAAGATATGGGACAAGTAAAAGGGGTATAAGTGAAATGTTTTCCAAAAGAGTGCGATGAAGGGTATTCACCCTCATCACCTGGTGAAGTTGGATGATCAGGGACTCCCTGGTTTAGGGGAGGGCCTAAGGTGTTGGCTCAGCTGGTTTAGGCGTGAGCAGAAGGATCGTCCTCTCATATAAGGACCGGTTTGTCATCTTTCATTACCTGTACTCTCAAAAGTACAACCACTCGAGGCTGTGTGGGCAGCCACTCAATCTGAACTCGTACGGTCCAACCCCAGGGTTATGAAGGCTGGGGTAGCACCGGGAGGATAAGGAGGGGGAATGTTTTGTCCGGTTTGGACATGGCGGTGGCCTGACTCCTTCCGGTATAACCGTTAAGGTTCGGACGTACAAGGAAGGAAAGAGTTTCAGATTCGGGTCTCATTGGCCATGAGATCGCAGAGCCGGACTAGTGGGTAAAGTGTACCCCTCTGCGCAGAGTCTAAACCTATTCGAATAGTCCGTGTCCACTGGTATGGACGAGTCTGGTATGGTATGACAATTAGTGTTTCTACTACAACTGGGAACAGGGAAATGTGTGTGTATGTTCTGAAAAGAAAGTAGTACCACGGGAGCGGGAAGCTCAGTGGTAGTTAAGCAAGTGTTACTTCTATTGTCTTGGGAAAACCCTAATCATTGAGTACTGCCTTTCTCTGAAAAAGTATGAGTGACTTCAACTCCACCATATAAAGCATGTACATTATAGGTCACTTTCGCTTTACGGGAGCCGGGTGGGCTTGCGGAATACCTAGTGTATTCACCTAGATTTATTTATGTTTTTCAGCAGCTGAAGATTTCTTTTCTGCTATGCTTGATTGATGGGGCTGTGTCTTCACCCAGTTCTGCCTGTGGCTTGGGCTATTTTTATCTTCCACTGCGCTTTATGTTTTCTCGGCTCACTTTCGAGCTTGTATCCCCGGTATTGTAATAACATTATTTAGACTCTGTAACTATTTGAAGTAATGAATGTGGTTACTAGCCTCCTGGGACTAGTAATTGTATCACATTTGAGTCCCAAAGGATCGGGACGCTTCAGTCTCCCAAGTCAGCTCTATGATGTTGCTTGGGAAAATATCAGAGCTATCCCTTGAACCAGCCATTGAGGGCCGATTTGATGCGTCTATATTTGCTTTTCCCAGCGGAGCCACCAAAAAGTGTGTTGACGCCTTTTTGGAGCGCCAAACACTCAACAAGAACCATGGCGGTGCTCTCTGGTCAGGCGCGGACGGTCCGCGGCACAGGGCCGGACGGTCCGCGACCTGGCGCAAGGGCTAGGGTTCCCTGCCTGACGTCTGGATGGTCCGCGCCCTAGGGCCGGACGGTCCGCGCGTGCGCAGGGGCAGCGGAAGATCGCCGACGGCGCCTGGATCTCGCTCCCGGGAGAGACCCCGTCGGGGAGTAGAGATCCTAGGTGGTGTCTAGGCTCGGGTAGACCAATCTAGACTCCTCTAATCGATGTAGAGTCGAAGAGAGGCAGAGAATTTGGAGATTGAGAGGCTAAACTAGAACTAGACTAGAACTACTGCTAATTGTACAGGAAATAAAATGCGAGATAGAAGTATTGTTGATTCGATTGATTATTACAAATCGGTCGTATACCTCTTATTTATAGAGGAAGGGGGCTGGACCCTTTACACAACTGATTTCCGAGCTAATTCCGCGAATCTAGCTAACACCCATAGCAGAAAACACGGAACCCTAATCTGCTCTGCACGCGTGGACCGTCCAGCCCACAGGCACGGACTGTCCGGACCGCGGACTGTCCGGCCTCAGGGCCGGACCGTCCGCACGCTCATTTTGGTGCCAAACAATGACTATTATAAAATAATATGGATATCGAAAATCCTTTTAGCGACATCAAATCATAGATAGAAAATCCAATCTACAATTAGAAGAAAAAAGTATTAGGTAAGCATCAATGCAAGTAAAAGAACAAAACTATATAGAAAAAACATCGAAAACACCA
Source organism: Zea luxurians (assembly GCA_029449295.1). Taxonomy (NCBI): domain Eukaryota; kingdom Viridiplantae; phylum Streptophyta; class Magnoliopsida; order Poales; family Poaceae; genus Zea; species Zea luxurians. The sequence goes on along the minus strand of JAOPSE010000407.1, from coordinate 622,501 downwards.
TTAAACCGTCAATCTTGTGGTTGTGGCAGCTTGCACTCTAGTGCGAGGTCGTGGCCCAGTGGAGGCGGACCGACCATGACGGGCTATCGGCTAGACGATAGGCTGGCGGCAATGGGAGGCGAGCCGCAAGCTAGAGACGGTGTCCTGACGGTTGGCGATGACGGTTGGGTGGGCGGCTGGGCGGTAAGCCAACGATGATGAACTGACTGTTGGATGCTGATTGGGTAGCGGGCACAACGCTAGGACAAGCGCTAAGCAGGGGTTGGATGCTACAGACGTGCAGTTGATGCTTTTCTCATTCTATGTTTTAGTCGACATAAGTCGTGGCCTAGGATGATGGGCTAGATCTTGTGGGTTAGTCGATGATATGATGTGGTGCACCCGGTGTTTATTTAATTTGGTCTCATATACCTTATATTTTTTATTGTATAGTATATACAAAAGGTAGGTATAAAGAGTTCCAAAAATTAAGGTGGGGCCATGGCCCACTTTGTCCACATTGTGGATCCGTCCTTGATTTGTTTTATCGATGGATTTACAGTTGACAAAAAATCATGTTACAAGTAAATTATAAGCATAGTAATAGATACCTTATGAGCATATTCATTAACAAAACTATATTATTTAACAATAAAAATATATGTCATGTTTATAAATATATGTCAAGCATTAACCACATTTACATATTATTTTACAATTTCTATAAATAAATTCATTTAATTGTTATAAAATAGTAAATATGTCAAGAAATTTAAACATGTCATTCCAAAAGAAATGAGGTATATGAATGTGTGCACCAAAATTTAAATAAAAATAATGAACAAATTAATATATATATTGTAAAGTGGAGAGTTGTAGTTGATTAGGTATTTTAGATTCTAAATATTTTTCATATTAGATATATTTGTATCTTGGACTAAAAAATCCCATGTATTTACAATTAGTTTTTTTTCAATATTAATTAATTTTATCATTTTATATCACTAGTAATATAAATTACTATAATTATTTATTTACCATATTAATATTTTTATAATTTAAATGGTGTACATAATTTTTCCAGCATATTATGAAAAAGAAAATCATTTGTAATTGTAATTCGTAATAAAAATAAATTTTTAATGTTTTATTGAATATTTTTTCTTTCTCGAATACGAATAGTTTCAGATATTTGAGGCTTTGTCGAATACAAATCTAGATTTGGATAAAGAAAACTATAAATCGAATTCAGTTATATCTATTTAATATTCAAATTAAAATCAAATATGAATATCTATAATAGTATTTTAAATAAATCAAATGCGGATAATTCGGATATATGTGCTTTCGAATCCATACCTACTGCCTAGCCTATGGCTGGCCCTGCTGTTAAAATTTAGCACGTGGAATCCAAAGTTACAAGCCACTCGCCCAGGCGAGGCAAGCGCTGCATGGCGCCACACCTGTCGCGTCAGCAGGGTACTCGACGCGGAGGCCCCAACTTGTCCCACACGAAACTCCTCCGCAGAAGACTCCGCGCGAAAAGCTTCGAAAAGGTCTCCCAGGCCCACACCCAGCACGGGCCCAGTCCAAGTATGGCACCCACAGGTACCGGCTCCGTCGCTGTAACTTACATCTGGGCCCGCATAACGCGCGTCCCGCTCGTCAGTGCGTGTGTGCGACGGCTACTTGAAACCCGAGTAATTTTGTGCGACGAGATATCTGGGAAAACCATCTACTGACGTGTGGGACCGGAGCAGATAACAAATACACCGCCTCAAATCTAAGCACCCCGACGAAATCGCCTAATCCAAACTGCCTATGCACGTTGGCTGGCTCTACTAAACGGAGAAGCCCCACCACAAACGCTACTCGCCGCCGCGGCGTGCTGACGACTGCGACTCCGCGATGGACGAGGAGGAAAGGGAGGAGGTGGGAGAGTACAAGCTGCAAGGGTTGGTTGGGAAGGGCTCGTTCGCCGAGGTGCACCGTGCCGTGCACCGCCGCACTGGCGCGCCCGCGGCGGTCAAGGCGATCGACCGCCGCCTCGTCGACAAGCGCGTCCACGACGGCATCCTGCAGGAGAGGGAGATACTCAGGAGCATCGACCACCCCAACATCCTCCGCCTCCTCGACACCATCGACGTACGACGCTGCCCCCTTTTTTCCGGATCACAATCGCGATCGAACTGAATAGCACGCTGCTTAGCGATTTGACACGAGTGTGTCGCCGCGTGCTTTTTCGCCGCAGACCACGAACATGATGTACCTGGTGCTGGAGTACTGCGACGGAGGCGACCTGGACGCGTTTCTCCACAAGCACGGCCGACTGCCGGAGGCCGTAGCCAAGGACTTGATGCGGCAGCTCGGTACGGCGTTAATAGGGATTATTATTATTATTATTATTATTATTATTATTATTATTATTATTATTATTATTTTACTACTACTATTACTACTGCCCGCTCCGTTGCTATTGCTATTATCATCATTATTATTATTACTACTACAGCTACTATTTGCTGCTGCGGAAAAAAGGTTATCTGGATTTGCTTTTGACGTTACTCGATTGTTTTGTATGCGCAGCGGAAGGGCTGAAGGTGCTGAGGGGGAGGAACATCGTGCACCGGGACCTCAAACCACAGGCATTATTTTAATCACTTCATTCAATTTTCGTGGTTGGTAGGAGATTCTAATGTCCATGGGCGGATCTTACGCCGATTGCCCTGGGATGGATGATTGTCGGTTTGTGTACAGAGGATTTGACCGTGTGGAGTTAAAAGACGTTTACTATAGCTGTTTGTGCACGTTTTGCAAATAGCTACTGAAATTTAATTAAACGTGCTGTTCTCAATTAATTCCAGTTCCATTTAATGTGAAAGACCACAGACATTTACTGAAAGTACATGATTACACATTGTACTTTTCCACATGTTCATTTGTTTTGGCTAAACTATGTCTGGTTATTGTCTTATGTTTCTGAGACACTTGCTTCAATACTGATGAAACTTGCAGAACCTTCTCCTATCAACCAACGGGGATGACATCGTATTGAAAATTGGTGACTTTGGGTTTGCCAGGTTAGAGCAGTATGCCCCCGCACTATCGCATGCCTATTTGTCATTATCCTTTCCAATCCACAGTGATATATGATCATACTGACTTCTATCGTTTTTTTAGTACTGTTTTATCCTGGACTTGTTGTAACTGAGCAATGTATAGTGAAATTTTTTGAGTGATTTTAGGTCGCTGGTGCATGAAAATTTAGCTGCTACAATATGTGGGTCGCCATATTATATGGCACCAGAAATTTGGCAAGGGAAGGACTATGATGCAAAGGTTGGCTTATTTCCTTCATTAAATTCGTAGGTTTTCATTTCAAAATAAGCCTGTAATTAACTCTACTGGAAAAAAAATTTGCAGTCGGACTTGTGGAGTGTTGGTATCATTCTTTTTCAGCTAGTCACAGGGAAGTTGCCATTCACCGGGAGTAATGCTTTTCAGGTTTGTTGCTCTTGTATAACACATCAAATGCATATGAACTAGATGGCTACATGTGCCTGCTAAAACTAGTTGTTGCCCATTCTTTTCTGAATACAGCTGCACCAAAATGTCATGGCTACCGATGATCTTAACTTCCCTTCAGAAATTGAAGCTGATTTATGTCCTGATTGCATTGATTTGTGCAGAAGACTCCTGCACCGTGATCCAAGTGGGTCTGCTGTCCCACTTTAACTTTTTGCTTGTGCAAAGCAGGCGTGTGTTAACGAATTATTTTCTGCAGCAGTTGTGGTTGTTCATTTCTTGTTTCTTGTGATCATGCTTGATTATAAGTCATCGCTGTGATCAGTTTAATTTTTACCAATTGGAAAATTGGGCTTAATATAATTTGAATTTGCAGAGAAGAGAATAAGTTTTGAAGAATTCTTCAATCACAAGTTTTTGGCAACAACAAGGTCAACTCTTTACTCTGGTAGTGTTGATCCATATATATCATTGTTGCACCGGTCTACGTTGCTTTTACTAAAAGAAAAACGCTGCACTTTTAGCTTTGCAATTCCTGCTGCCCATATTTTCAGCTATCACTACTACTTCTCATGAAGACACATGAGATCTGCATATATTTATATGAAGATGAATTTAGGGGGTAAACAGCCCCTAGAAAAATACAACCAAAACCAGTCACCCGAAGATAGCAAGACAAAAAACACACTGCACACTCGCTCACCCACACTCTAGAGAAAAAATGGAGGAGCAGACACTCCAAAAACTAGGAAGGGTGACTGCCAACACATAAGGTCTAGTCACTAACAAGCAGCGGGGCAGTCAGCAAAGTGATGTCCTTAGCTCCTTCTACAGACTCCAAAGCCTCATCTCTTCAATGGCTGAGGCCGTGACATTTTGCCCAATAGGTGAAGCTCCATCAAAGACACACCGATAGAGTTATCCGTAGGGACCAGGCACTAAGGATAACAAATTTTGTTAAAAACCTGCCAGACTTGAACATCAGCAGTCTCACATGAACAAGATCGCCAATTATTGAAGGCTACACCAAAGCAGAAATGTTGCCCCCAAAGGAATCTGTTTCCTACTATTGATGTAGCATGTGCTTACATAAATTTGAATGATAAATTCAATAGTGGTGTAGAGGAGTAAAGAAGTCGAACAGTGCTCATGAACAATTCATAAGGCGTATAAGGCATGTATATAGTCATGAACAATTTATGTTTTGGAAGAGATTTTGCAACCGGTTGCCTTTCCTTGTTTTTTTCCATTTAACTTCCAGTAGTTTTAGTGTTTATCATGCCAATATTTCCACCTGCTTTGGAGGAATTAATGCTTTTAGTGCATTATGTACTTCTATAAAATGGGAGTTAACTCATATGTGCCACTACCTTGCAGCCTTTTCTAGATCTTTTCTGTCTGTTTAGAATAGTTTGGTTTTATCATATTATACTTTCTTCTGTGTTGAAGCTGATTAATTATAACATTTCAGGAAATGCTATGAATCCTGTCATGTTGTAGAATTAAGAGATAACTGCCAGACAATCACCTCTCCTGTTGTCCTAAAAACAAAGTCTGGAAGTATTGAATCAAAAAATCCGAAAGGTACATTACATTATTACACTATCTTTGAACCATAAAGTGTATGTTCTTGTTAAGCATTAACTTTCTACATATGTTTCTCAGTTTTTGATTCATGGGAGTGGATTGAACGAGAATATGTGCTTGTTCCGGAAAACTGCACTTCTATGGAAATGTCTTCACTCAACATCAAGTCCACAAAGGATGATATGGATACAAGAACTGCCAGCTATGGTAGGTCCACTGGCAAAGGGTCTGTTCAGAACCAAATCAGAGACTTTACTGACACAGCTACTGGCGTACAAAGCCATGGATGTGCTCCTGTGCTCATTTCACAGGAGTCAGCCACTGTGGATTGTAGACGAGGGAAACCACCTGATTATATTACGAGACTTCATTCTCTGAATCAATATGTTCTTGTTCTTGCGGATCTTGCTCGGGAAAAGGTACCACTACTGCTATGCTGGAAACTATGACTGTGGCCCTAAACTTCATGTTATCATCATTCTGTCTTCGTGTGCTTTTAAAGTTCAGTATGAATATCTTGTCAGGCTTAAACTTCACAATGTGTTTTTATGTAATCTCAAAGTTGTGGTCTTCAAAATAGATTGTTTTAATATTCTTTGGCAATAAAGTCATGGTATTTTCAGTCAAACTCTTCTCCTTTAATACATATTAGACATATATTTGTTTTTTTAATGTTATTCATTTCCAAACTTCAACACTTACAAGTTACACCCCACAAAAGCTCTTTTGAACAATCATAGAAATGGTATTTGTCATTTGATGGATGAGATATGATAACCCCTTTGTCTCTTATGCGTCCTTGATTTTCTGTGTTATTCAGCTTTCTAAAGGCCTGTACCTGGAGGCGTTATCAATTGAACTTGTATTATTAACTATCTGGAAAGAGGCACTTGATGCATGTAGCTTGCTCATGGATACATCAGATGGTGAAAATTTCTCTAAATCTTCTCAAGAACATTTCCTTGCTAAGAGTGGCCACTCACCTATGAATGTAGTACAAGGATTGGATTTCACTCGGGCGGCTTCTATTTTTTCCTGGCTTGAAAGTGGATTTATGAAGGCATATGATCGTGCAGAGAAGATATCACATGTATTACGGAAAAGTGATGGTTAGGAACCCTGATCTTCTTAACACTTTTTGTATTGATTCTTGTGTCTAACTAACTTATTTTCTTATAGATAACACCGAGATGCCAGATGCAATGGATGTTGCATTCCAAACTGCTTTGGAATATGGGAAGAGTGGAGCTGTAAGTATCATTATATGTGTTTCTTTGATGGTTTCTGTGAAAACGTTTAGCTCTTCATGCACACCGTGGATGTTGCCTTTGTTTTTCCATATATATTAAAGAAAAAGGAAAGGGACTCTTGGTTTTATATATTACCATTAATAGTGCAAAGCTTTCCAGCAAGAAGCAAACGCATACATTACATGCCTGAACTAGATCCATAGTGTGCATAAACCCTGTGATTCCCCTACCTATAAACAATTTGCTTTCATTTTTTCAACATCTCAGTAGCTGTTAGATATAATGGATAGTAGATACCCCTAGTTGGAAAAGTGTTGCACTTCTGTATTCTGTTATTCAAACCATGCGAACGTTGCTGTGGGATTGCATGCTGAATGTATTGTAGCCAGGAATCGGTCATACTTTATTGACTTTTTATTTACTTATCGTTTCAGGCAAATGAAGTTTTAGGAAATCAAAGCAGATCCGCAGAGCTATATTCGAAGTCTATCATCTTGCTCACGTTTTTAGTACAGGAAGCACCTATGTTGCCACTAAATCCACCGCTTTCCCTTTCGCCTTTGGATCAGCAACGCATCCGTAGGTACATAGCTAATTTGAAGAGCCATCTCTGCAGTGCTCAGGTTCGAGGGCAACGGCAAAGGTCAGCTCCATAACTCAACATGATTGCTTAAGGATTGAAAGATCAGTTTATCTGCATCTCGTGAGGCTTTCCTGTGCTCTGGTGCAGAGTTAGTCCACCATGTTGCTTTTTGTCTAGGAGGTGGTGTTCAATGCTTTGGTGTCATGAACCTTTGTAAAATTGTAGTTGCCGAACACCATGATCCTGCCCCCCCTGTATATATATATAGATAACACCTACAAGTTCTATATGGTTATGGTCGTCCCTTACCATATGTTCAAATGACTCTGAACTTGTACATTTTTTAAGTGTCTTTTTTGCACATGTAAATAGAAACGGGTTCGAACCTTCTCGCGACTGCATATACTCTCCGATCCTTTCTAGTACCAAGGGTTGAAGCTCTGAAGCAATATCTGTTCTGAGGCAGTACGATGCATGTGAGATTCCCATTTTACATTTACCGCACATGGGTCATCTGAAAGCACGGCCGAGTGCCAGAGATTGGATATCAAGATTTGTTGGGGTTGGGGCCCATACCACCAGAGATTGGAAGCTGCCGGATAACTTACAATTGTGTAGTCTTTATAATTTTACCATTATACAAAAATACCGGGTGTTTGGCTCACACCTTCTAAATTTTAGTTTAGTCAATTTTAATCACTAAATTATCAAACAGTATGACTAAACTAGACCCTTTTAAATAGAGATTATAGAGAATAAAGTTGGAAAATCCCCTAAGGCTAAAAAGCCAACTTGGAAAACGAGTTTCAATTTTACAACTCGTCCTTGCCGTAATGAAGTCCTAGCCTATATAGGAACACCTTGAGTGAGGTCATTCCGTATTTTCTTGATAACCTGTTCATCACATTGCAAGTCTATGCAATTGTTATGTTACGACAAGCTAATGGCTTATAAAAAATAAGCAATACCATCTCCGGTTCACTTGCAATTTCAGTTAGTCATTGTGTGTGATCTTGCCCTCAGCCTCGCTTAGTAGCTCAAAGTCTTTTCTTCTTTGCTAAGTCACCCAAGCCACATAGTGATTTGAACTAACGCCCCGTTTGGATCAGGAATTGAATTCCATTCTAATAATAGTAATTTAGGCATATATCAATTAAGCTAATTCTATTTTATGTAAAATATATTTGTATACTATTATTAGCAAGATACCGAAGATATTTATGTGCTACATTTTTACTATAGATGAGTGGGACGAAGAGTGTCACGTAAGTTACAGAGTAGAATTACTAATGTATAAAATCATTTCTCATCCTCCACCCCAAGAATTTGATATAGGCTTATATCTAAACTTTGGAAAGTGGTAGAATGTCGAATTCCAAACTAAATGTGTCACTTTATTAAGTGAATTCCAATTCCTCTAAAATGAAGGGATCCAAACATCATGTAACAGTAAGCATATATTTGAAATTATTTTATTTGCATTGTTGTTCTAATATTTCAAAAAACTCCATCAAAAGACTACACAAGCATTGACAACTAATCATTAGCATGAATACCAAATTCATCACCTTTGATTTGTACTAGGCAAGCTTTTTTGGGAGAGACCAATCCGTATACAAACCTTCACGTCTCAATTATTACTGATACGCTTGCTTGTCAAGTTATGCATTTTCAATGAACAAACTTGAGTGCTTATCTATGTCAACCACACCATATAACATGAATCCAACATATAATAATTAACCTAGAACTGAGAACATGTTCGCTTCGGACTAAAGTCAGTGGTTCGCTACAATCTATAGAGACAAAACACTATAGAAATAGTAGAAGCCGGTACGAATAGCGAACAAGCTGGTAAATTTTATGAATATTAATAGTTCTTTGATCGTGTTGCCATTTAATTTATCAAAATGTACAATACAGATACTATGTTGTGCTTCTCCATACACTAGAAACTTGTTCATACAACACAATATATCTAATTCTTGTATCTGATGTTGCTCATTTATGTGGGTTGCATGAGTTTAACATTATCTAGACTTGAACCGTGCTAAAGACGTTCCTTCGTCAAAATACATCTATCGTATTTTTACACCTCTTAGGGCATGTACAACCCTGACACAGTTGCACGGTACTCTAAGTATAAGACACAACTAAAACACAACATAATACAGTGGGCATATCTAAAACATGTGTCTTACCATATTCATTGTACCAATCAGAGCATTCAATAAATTAAATTGATCAATTAGATAGTCCACTGTCTCAAACATAGAACTAAGATATTGTGTCTTCGTCAAGATACATGTCCTGAGTTTTTTTACATTTACCCTCTTAGACACACTTGAAGACCCAACTCAAGGCACTTATTGTACATGCCCTTAGATACCTCTTAAGATATATTTATGTGGGTTGTACATGTCTTTATGGCCTAAATACATTTTTTCAATGGCCGTGATAGACAGTTTGTGCTATGATTAAACATTTTATTAATTAATTTCGATCTCTTTATGCTCGGAGCATAACCAGACGTGTTAGCTTAATAAAAATACATGACTAACTAAAAGTTCTACTATAGTACATCCATATCCAGGCTTTTGAGCCTCGCACATCTTCATGTTATATTTGTTGAGTGTGGTGTGCTGATACTTGGTATAATATTATGGTTCAAGTGATGAGTTGCTAAGATGTTCTAAGATTATTAGGTGTGTGCCCGTGCGTTGCAACGGTAGTACGCTGGGATGAGCACGATACATATCTGATCGGATCTTATATTTCCTTGGGGGTCTGGGGAAAGTTTGCTCAGAAGCCCATCTAGTTATGTGTCCGTGTGTTGCAACGCAATACAAAATATTGGATAAAATGTCTAGTTATCTTTGTGTTCAATAGTATATCCGAAAGAGAAGCATAAAAAAGCAGATGAGTGAGAGTGAAATAGAGACAGATGCAAGTGCACCGTACAAAAAAGCATACATGTGTACAATGGTCATGATACAGATAATAGCTTGCAAGTTTATAAAAAATAGAATACAACAGAATTGGAGCATGCACCGTTTTAATGGTTGCACATATAAATACAATCTTCCAGCGAATTTAAGTTGAGTTGCTAGTGTTGTACATATATATAAGGAGCTAATGGACAACTATATAGCACACACAAGCTCTCAGCTAGCGCCTCTAGCCCATCCATCGGTCCCTGCCGCTTGACAGGTTCCGCAAGCTCCTCTCAACCGCCACCTCCACGTTCTGCAATGCACACAGAAAAGTACAAGTAGAACAAGTCTAGTCAAATCCATCATTTGATGATTGTAGTTCTAATCACTAATGAAACATGAGATGGAACAAAGAAGGAAACAAGATAGCTTGGAGTACCTCATCGTTTGCACCCTTCTGCTCCACAAGCTATAACGTGAGCTGCTTCAAAACCTTGAAGTGACAAATATCTAGTGGCCACAATAACACAAGTGATCCCATCCACACGTTTCATTCTAATTTGTTCATAAGAAATAAACATGAGAAATGATTCATAGATCAGTACAAATATATAAATGAAGGTCATTCGACCCTAAATAACTGTGGCAGGAATAAATCACTACAGCCAACACAACCCATGAAAATCAATGACATAAGCAAGTAACAATATCGAGGCTCCTCGACTTGCATCGACATGCCAACAACTTTTGAAGTGAAAGGAAATAGGAACGATTATCGTGTTGTAGATACAGGGAGTGAACAAATACTGAACATGCCAGCCTTGAGGCAGGCAGAGATAGTATCGACAGAGCATGAATTAGGGTATTCTGGCAAGACAAGAAAGTAGGACCAGCAACTAAAACATGTTTCTCTTGTTTCTTCAGAAGACATCGAGGAACAGGAAACCAAGCCGAAGCTATCTTCAAGTCCGAGGAAGGAAGGAGTACAATGATTGGTTTACTCTATCTACTCTAAGGTACCACTATATCAATGGTTTCTTCTAAATGGACATGCCCCCCTTGCAGCCAGCATTGTTGTTCCTGAAATCATGCGTCCAACATTTGCCAGTGTTGAGTGTTGGCCAGCATAATCAATCAATTTGTAGGGAGACCAGATGAAGAAGCACCATTGTTGTTCCTATAAGTGAGTGGCTACACTTTAAAATCTGTAAGCCCAACCTTGCATGCTCATCGTTTGGAAATTTCTCGATGCTGTGTTTTCAAAATGAAGTGACGGACATTCAGACCCGGATCTGTTTGGTTTATTGCGATCAATCAGTGATCATTTCCATAATTTTAAGCAACAATTTGAATTAGCTGGTGCTGCCCCAATTCCCAAAGTTAGGGTCCATGTTCAGTTTTAGTGCAAGTATGGAGCTGGAGCAGATAGGTAAGAGTCCATCACTGAGACACGCTACAATACACTACCCCAATCACCCCATATCTCCAACCAACCAGATAAATCAGGCTTGAAATAAGATGAAAAAACAGTACAAATCTAAATCCAAACCCCCCAAAAGAATCCTTTTCTCGGTTTCTGTAACAATAGCATGGCAAGACATGGATTCATCCACTGAAGAGAACAAAACATGAACTGAAGATAAAGAGCTCTATATCGTCTTACTCCTCGATCTCATCATTCTAAGTAGATAAATACGAAAAAGGATTCATAGTTAAGTACAAATATATAAACGAAGGTCATTGATTTTATTTAGCCTATTAGTTGGGTATGTATGGATCCTAACAACAAAAGTTTAGCAGATAATGATTATATGGAGAGATCCAAACAGGGCCACAATATTTCCCTTGGTATACCAAAACACAACATAAAATGTAAATCTGTCCACCCATGAAATTCAAACATGAATTACCAACCAATTAGAAACCACCCACTACCTACATTCCAGGACCAACCGACAGAGCAAAAAATGCAAAGAACCCGTGATGCAACCCATATAAGGCTTTTGTTGTTGTTGTTAAATGTGCTTCAAAACTACCATTTGTGTAGCATAGGTGCTCTCTGTTGACCAATTAGTCTAGGAAACTATAGGTTTCGTTAATTTGTCATGATCCTAGTACCAGCTTAAAAATTAAAAGGGTCGTATAAATGGAAATAGGAACTAAGGAGATGTAACAAGTGATTACTCAGGGTAATACAGTACTGATGATTAGCCCTTACGTGCCCTCTGTTGGATATTAAAAAAGCACACAGAAATGTGATATTTGGAAATGACAAATGCCATTATTTTTTTATTACTGTCTCATCAGTTGTCACTTTAGTGGATTGCTGTAAATTGTCCAAGTTTTTTTAATCCAAAGTCTCCTTTGATTCCTATAGTGTCATCTCGGGGAAACAGGTCCACATAAGTTAACCTGAAATGTCGTTAATTTAGGTTCAACTGATGTGGATGCAAGGAAAAGCCGGAAGAATGACCCTGATTATAGAAAGCTGAGGAGAGCTCTCTGCGTAGGATATAGTAACCAGCTAGCTGAGAGGATGTTGCATCACAATGGCTACCATACTATTGGCTATAGGACCCAACTTGTACAGGTATATAATCATGCAATTCTATTTTGTCAGATGTAGCTTATTGCAATGTCAGTGCTGCCCAAAAAAATAAGGGAGAGGAAAAATCCTGAACAATTATTGTACTCGTAACTTTATTTGGGTGAGGGTGTGATGGGTGGCTTTTGTGGTTTGTACTCTCTTTTATTATGCAATGATACATAGCTCTCTTGCTTATGCGAGAAGTTATTATACTTATATAAGATCAGCACCACTAAGAAGGCGAAAATTTGCATGTTTTTGTCCCTTGTTTCTGCTGGACATATAAGCTAAAGAAACTGTTGATAGCTAAATCTGACAACAAGCTGGTTGCTAGTGTGCCCTCTTTCAGAGTAGTTTAGATACACTAAAATGTTAGGCATATGATATCTGAGCACACCCACAGGGCCGGTGTGTCTGGTGCCTCTGTAAACGGGTGTGTCAGGTGTTTGTGTGTGTTAGAGGGTGTGTGTTTTGGGTGCGTTTCTTGTTTTTCTGTCTGGCTCTAGTGCTTCTTTCTTCTATCAAGATAAGACATTACTTCCTCATGAACTTCCCTACAAATGTACCACATCGTGCAAGTCAATCAAAAGGTCACAACACGTCATTGTACAAAATCCAAAGCGACCACATTATATCGCCACGAGAAATCAAGGTGTTAAAGTCGAGAAGTTCAATAATATATTACAAAGAGAGGAAAATGTGCTGAAGCCAAGAAGTTCAGTGATATATTGATATCACTATTGGGCTATTGGCAATGATGTTCACTGATCTCACCATGTCATGAATATTGTCCGAAACTGATATCAAGCAAGTATCAAACAATAGGTATCATGGATTTTTTTACTTGAGATCTCAAATCAGGTACCTAATAAATTAATGAAGTGTCTGAACATAAAAGATAGTATGTGAAGGGCATAAATTTGATGGCCCTTAATCCAAGCAGTGCACTTATGCCGATTCCCAGCAGCTACACCGCAAGGGCAGGAATAGATAAGGAGATAGTCTAGATCCACTTATTTGTCATTTCTTGATTAACCATAATTCCATCCTCACATGGATGGGTAACTTGTCTTTTAAGAGACCATTCTCTAAAATCAAGGAATCAACTCAATTGTTGGAGCTTGCTCTCCAGGGCAAGTTGATCCAACGGGGGAGTGGAAAGGATGCAAGGAAAGTTTGACACGGGATGGCAATTGCTCTGTTAATCTCGCCTCTCAAGGGCACTATACGGGGGTATTTATAGGTGCCCGAGTGTCCAATGTCCCAATGTAAGGACGTTTATGCCCTTGGGCACCTGGACTATCCCTAGAATATTCCCATAATGGAGGGTTACAGCCCGTCATTACAGAAAAGCTATTACAAATCGGGCCCGTAACACGCTTCTCCGTGTGAGGCCTGTTACAGTGGGCCGAATCCCACGTGGGCCTCCAAGTCGGGTGAGGACGTGGGATGGAGAGACTTCGTCGTTAGGCCTTCGTCTTGCAGTGAGGAGGACGAAGGGTGGGCCGCGCCGGTCATCTTGCCTCCGTTGGTGAAGCGAGGTGACGAAGGCCTGGAGCGAAGGATAGCGAGGTGACGAAGGCCTGGTGCGAAGGGTAGTATCTTCGCCTTCACCCCAACATTTGCCCTCCGAGGGACCAGTTCGACTGAGTCATCTGGTGCCGAAGACGTCGTTAGATGGTGGAGACGCTGCCCTCGCTCGAAGTGGTTCCGCGGGGTTTTTTATGTGACCGTTGATGGACGTGGTACTGTTGGACTACGGGCTTCCCAAAGCGTCATGCCCTGTGTATAAAAAGGGGGGCGGCACAGCTCGGGCTCTCTTACCTTGCTGTGCGCCGCAAAACCCTAACATTTTGAAACCGTTCGCCCGCTCACCTGCCCTCCTTGTTCCTCTTCATCGGAGATCTGGCCCACGTCAAGCAAACCGCGCGCCACCGCCGATGGTACGTAGCAATGTCGTCTTCTTCGTCCGCTGCGAATGTGCCGTTGGGCGAATCGTCATCCGAGGATACCATGAGCGATTTGGCGGCGGTGGAGTTACACCCGGGCCACACAGTGGAGTTCGGCATTTTGAGGATCTCCTCGGTTCGTGTGCAGGACATGCAGCAGTTGGGGTATTTTGGGAATGGAGTTGGACGAGTTCCAGGGGCGGAAGAGATTCCTGAGCCGGAGGGTGAGATAGTTGTGTTCGAGGCGTTTTTTATCTCCGGCCTTCGCCTACCTGCGCATCGTTTTGTGGCGGAGGTCTTGCAGAGGTATGACGTGCAGATCCACCAATTGACACCTAATGCTGTGGTGGCCCTGGCGAAGTATGTCTGGGCGGTGACTTCGTATGGCGGTCAGCCCTCCGTAGAGGTCTTCGCCAAGAATTATTGTCTGCACTGGCAGAAGAGAAAAATTGGGAGCAAGATTGCACAGTTTGGATCGTGCACCTTTACGCCGAGGACTGGGAAGACTTCGGCGGAAGTTGTGGAGCTAGTTCCCTGCGCTCGAAGACCTCCCAGGACTCCCGGCGGTCGTGATGTGCTCCCACTGTTATGTGGCGTTCCCGCCGTTTGAGGTGGCGGAGGATGATAAGGACGAAGGGGCCCTTCAGTGTGCTGCCCGCATGAGTAGCGGGCGTGATTTGGTTGAGGAATTCATCGGTTATGGGGTGTGGCCCTTGGCGCATGGCTGGGCGCTGGGCGAAGTATGCCCTCGCCAAATGCCCTCCCTGGGCGGGCAGCAAGTGCGAAGTCCGGCCTTCGCGTTGGATCTGCGCGGCCGAGACCCAGTCGCATTCGTGCGTGAAGTGGAGGATGGAGCTGTGAGGATTGTGGGGCGGTATGTGCCGAGGACGGAGGCTCTGCAGAGTTGGGATATTCGTGGATCCAACGTTTGCTTGAATAGGGTCTTCGAGTTGAATTGTTTGCCGTACGGCGGCTATCTCAGGGATGACGCTGCTGTGGCTGTCGATCACCTCGGGAAGAAACCGGTGGCTGCGGCTGGGGAAGGTTCTGCACGGGAGGCTGCGCCGGCCATGAAGAAGAGAAAATTAGGTACTGCAGCTGAAGGGTTGGGGGTCTCCGATCGTTTTGCTGTGGAATTAATGGGTACTTGCGCGGCCCTCGGGGGAAGGATGTCTTCGCCCGAGCTCCAGGAGTCTTCGGCGTGAATGCTGAGGGTTACCGGGGGTCGATGGCCAAGAAACGTTCCGATCCCCGCGCGGCCGGCGAAGACATATTTACGTCTCGTATGGCTCGTGAGTTGAAGATTTTCCCTTATGGATGGAATATTGTTGCTGTTGTATCAGCAGTGATGGAGAAGGATCATCAAGATGCGGCGCGGAAGCGCCGGGCGGTCACTAGGGTCGGGGACCCTTTCCGCGAGGCGAAGAAGGCGTGGGGAGGCGCGAAGTTTGCTGCCCCTGGCAGTAGCAAACCACCGTCGGCTACAAAGTCGGCCGCCCCGGGCCCAGCAAGTCTTCGGCAGGTGCGAAGGTTGTTGCTTCTAGTGCGGGCAAGCTGCCCTCGGCCGAGCCCGCGAAGGAGCGAAGGCTGCCGTCGCCGGCGCGCGCTGACGTGGCGGCGACGCGTGTTGCTGACTTTGACACGGACATCTATGTGGGGGATTATCTCGTTGGTAAGTTTTCTTTTCTTTTTTTAACGGGGACTAGATCTTAAACAAGATCATGGTGCAGGGTCGGATGTGGGATAGCTGGCTGTTGTCCCGACTCCGGTGGCAGCCACTTCACCGACGGCGGCGGTTGGTGCGAAGGGTGCTTCGCAGGACCCGTGGTCCAACTTCTGCGCGAGCGGCGAGATTTCATCGGCCGCCGCCGCTAAAGATGTGGCGGGCTCTGTGTCCCAGCAGCTGAAGCATGTAAGTCGTGTTGGACTTCGATAGTTCATTATTCGTATGTGGTTGCGAATCTCATGGGTTTTTTTGTGGTAGGCGGCCGCCTTCGCCGACCATGTTGCGTCGGGGGCTCTGACTTTGGAGTTTGCTGCCGAAATCGAGCGTCTCCAGGCGCAGCATATGGATGCTGTTCGGGAGAAGTCGACTGTGGAAAACAAAAGCCGCATGTTGACGGAGAGGTTGGCTGCTGCGGAGGCCGAGAAGGGGGATCTCCGGCGTCAGTTGGCGGAGGAGAGGAGTGTAACACCCGGTTTTAAAGAACAAAGCCGGGTGCATCTCATACATGCGCCAAAGAAGACAACATATATAATAACAGAGTGTATAGAGATAAATGTCATAAATCATCAGAGTACTTATTACATAGCGGAAGTCTTATTACAAAATAAAGATAAATATAAAACGAACTAAGGATCGTCGGCGCCAATGTCGACTGAGAAACGCCACCTAGATCAGATCGAACTCCTCAGTATTAGGCGGCTCCTCTTCGACCACCTGTTCTTCTCCTGTGGGGGGGGGGTGTGAGACAGCAAGAGTGAGCTCACATACGTTCATAGCTCAACAAGTCGTGGGGAATAATGTGGCATGAACTCACCAAAGGTGGGAGTTCATGAAGTGTAAGGCTGATCAATGAAATAAAGGCTAAGGCTGAGCATTGCTTTTATAAGTTGGTCAAAATTTTATTAGCAATTACTATGTGTAAGTAAATACCAAACCTTAATGATAATAAAGAACAGTAATAGTAAAATAATCCCAAATGCGATGCAAATGTCAAATTAAACTTAAGTTCCATAGTTAATCATGTGAGGGTCCGAGCCGCTCATGACCGTGAGCACGGCTAGTATACTAGTTTCACACTCTGCAGAGGTTGCGCATCTTTACCCACAAGTCGTGTATCCCATGTCGCCAGGGTTTGCAAGGCCCTTAGACACTACCGAGGTGAATGGCTAGGGATCCACTACGAGGCCTTTACAAAGTTCCACTAGCTTCCGAAAACCCGCTACAGTTTATAAGAAGTTCCAATGCAGGGTTCCTGGCTGACCGCCATCGCAGCAAAATCAACCAGGGACCTCCCTACACTGACCACTCCCCTACTGCCCTTGCCCCTTTCGGGTAAGGTAGTCTTCCACTAGCTTTCCTAATTAGTCAGCCAAGGGCGTCCCATTAAACCCTTGTGGTAGCACTGTTTTCCCGGGTGGTCGCTCCATGTTCCCATTAATTTAATGATCTTAACATGAACAATAATAATAACAAGATAACAACAGAATAATCATGAATAATGAATCTCCATACCCAATCCACATAAAGCAATAGCATGTACTACCCAAAAATATTCCAGGGGTGAACAAGGTATAGAGGTAATCAAAACTGGGGTACATAAAGGATCCCATCAAAATTAACCTATGCAGATCATTAAAATTAATAAGAACATGGCTGGGAAAAGTAAGTGATCAAGGGCACAACTTGCCTGTAATGAGCTCCTGCTCAGCTACTTCTACTTGTTGAACCTCAGTTTCCACAGTGGCTTGCTCGTCTACTCGCATCAACACAATACATACATAGTATAGCCAAAATCAACATCACACCAAACAGATGAATAAAATATACAGTAAAAATCTACACCTTAAAATGAAACCATAGGAACTGGAATCACTGAATTTGGAGTTATAGAATTCAAGTTATGAATTTCTGTAGCT
The DNA here is from genome assembly GCA_029449295.1 of Zea luxurians. NCBI lineage: Eukaryota > Viridiplantae > Streptophyta > Magnoliopsida > Poales > Poaceae > Zea > Zea luxurians. Next base: position 604,466 of record JAOPSE010000407.1, on the reverse strand, counting down.
TTTATGTATTTAATACAAGATTAAGTATTAGATAAATTTAAATGAGCCTTTCATGCTAAAACAGAGGCACTAATGCGTAGACAATATTATTACAAAAATTTAGGAACTGGAATGGACCAATTTGGAGCTCATATGAATTTTCTATGAATTATCAAAGTTCTAGCAATTATTTTCATATTAAAAATCTATTTTCTATTTTATTTATTCAATTTAAACGATCACTGGACTGGGCCTCAAATACTGAGAAGTGCAGGGGTCTGCGCAAATAAAATTCTAGACTCAGTGAACAGTAGCCAATGGACCGCGGGTTGATTTCCAGAGAGGTGAGGGTCTCTTTAGAAAAATTGACCCGCGAAGGGGTACGGGCGAGTCTCGGCCGCCCGATCGACAACGTGCGGCATAGATTAGATCTGATTTCCTCTGAACCGGTACACAATGTGGAGCCTTGGATCTAGATCCTACGGTCGCGGTTTAATGAAATGAGATTGAACCAGGGTCACGGGATCCAAATCGGACGGCCCGCGCTAACCTAACCCAACCGGTACGCGAAGATCTAATCCGGGCCGCAAATTAGAGAACCAACGGCCACGCGCGCGCGCCCCAAATCCGACCGGGAGACCGGCGGCGCCGCCGCCACCCACGGCGGAGGACATTACCGGGGGCTAAATCCGGTGATCTACGACCTAATTCTCGAATCAGAGGGGTGTTTTGCGTGAAGGACGACGAAACGAATTACTAGGATGCGGAACTCACCGAGGATGGTGGTGGACACCGAGCTGACCACGCGGCGGCACGGATCCGCGGCGGTGACGAAGTGCGACGAGCGATTCCCGCCGCCCCGAGACCACACAGTTCAAATTGAAGGCACGGTCGACTTCACGGGTCTCCGGCGAACGTCCTCACCCACACGCGCGAACCGGTGCACGCGCTCAGAGGAGAATCACCGGCGGCGGAAGGTTCACCCCCGTGCGGACGCGGCGGTGGCAATGGCTTCAACTGGTTGTGGTGCAATTGGGTCAACAAGGTGGGTAGGGGGGTGCGGCTGCCTAAAATCCGCCCGGGATTGAAGACGCGAGGTAGTTGGTGTCCGATCCCCGCGGCGGCAATTTCTTTCACCCGAGCGATGCGCGACGGCAACGGGTGGCGAGGAGCTGAGGGATAAGAAGCAATCGGTCCTACTACTACGACTTATAGCCTCGGAGAATCGGTCCAAGGCGCCCGCAACGTTCTTCCACAATCGGCGCAGGAGCTCCGAATTCCACGGATCCGAGCGCGCGCGCAGAGAAGAAGTCGCGATCCGTTGAGAAGAAGACCGAGCTGACCTGCGGGTCCCGTGGTCCAGCGACTCAAGCAGCGGGCGCACGCGGGTGATGCACTGGCCGAGCGGGCCCATGTGTAAGTGACGGATGACACTTGCGCGCGGGTGGGAAAGGATCGTGGGCCGCGCAGAGGGTTTTCCTTGGTGGGCCGAATTCGCAGCCGAAGTCCAGGTATGTGGTCTTTCCTTTTTTTTCTTTTGTTTTTATTTTCTGTTTTTCTTATTCATAATTATTTTGAATAAATTTTGAATTTGAATATGAGTTTCACCTTTGAGTCAACTATACAAATTCAAACTCTAATATGTATAAGAATAATACATATATATTCTTATTTTTATTCACCTAGTAATTTCTCTTCTTCTCTCTTTTTTTCCAATTCTTGAATTTTCCTTTGGAATATAAATTCCACTTTGGATTTTCTTTTTTTTATAACATATTTATTTTCTTTTATATTATTTTATGTTGTCACAGAATGCACACAAAATAAAAATCCCAACATGATGCATGTATTCTTTTTAGGTGCCTTTTGTCCTTTAGTTGTTTGTTATATGTGATGTGCTCATGAAATGATAAACTTGGATGACACACATATGTATACATGAGTATAATTTTATTTATACTCTTTATTACAAAAGTGGATATTACAAATCCTATCCCCCTTAAAAATAATCTCGTCCTCGAGATTTAAGAAGATCTAGGGAAAAGGTGGGGAAAATCTATACGAAGCTCTTCTTCTCTTTCCCAAGTTGCTTCATCTTCACCGTGGTGACTCCATTGAACTTTGCCCATCTTTATAACCTTATTCCTCGTAACTCGAGTCAGAGTATCCAGAATCTTGATGGGGTACTCACCATAAGTCAAATCCTCTTGAACACTAAGGTCTTCCATTGGTAATTGCTCCTCAGGTACCCTGAGACATTTCTTCAGCTGAGATACATGAAATACATCATGAACATCCGCGAGATGATCCGGTAACTCCAATTGATATGCAACCTCTCCCACTCGCTTTAAGATTAAAAAGGGTCCAATAAAGCGAGGGGACAACTTTCCTTTGACTTTGAATCTTCTCATACCCCGGAGTGGTGACACCTTCAAATAGACATAATCTCCCTCCTTAAACTCAAGTAGTCTTCTCCGGGTATCAGCATAACTTTTCTGCCTGGACTGTGCAGTTCTCAAATTCTCCCTGATCTGTTGGACTTGTTCCTCTGCTTCTTGTATAATCTCAGGCCCAAACAACTGCCTTTCGCCAGTTTGATTCCAATACAAGGGAGTCCTGCACTTTCTGCCATACAAAGCCTCAAACGGTGACATCTTCAAGCTGGCCTGATAGCTATTATTATATGAGAACTCCGCATACGGTAGACTCTTATCCCAACTTCCACCATGCTTAAGAGCACAAGCTCTTAACATATCTTCCAGTACTTGGTTAGTCCTCTCAGTCTGCCCATCAGTCTGGGGATGGTAAGCCGAACTAAAATTCAATCTCGTATCCAATGACTCGTGCAACTTCTTCCAATATCGAGAAGTAAACTGTGATCCTCGATCTGACACAATCTTCTTTGGCACACCATGCAGGCATACAATCCGTGCCATGTACAACTCTGCCAACTTAGCTCCTGAATAAGTGGTCTTCACTGGAATAAAGTGGGCTACCTTGGTTAGCCTGTCCACAATCACCCATATAGAATCATATCCAGCAGACGTGCGGGGTAATCCAACAATGAAGTCCATGCCAATCTCTTCCCATTTCCACTTAGGTATCTTCAGTGGATGCAGTAGTCCGGCTGGCCTCTGGTGTTCAGCTTTAACTCTTTGGCATACATCGCACATAGCCACATGTGCAGCCACATCTCTCTTTAAACCATACCACCAATACTTTTGCTTCAAATCCTGATACATCTTAGTACTCCCAGGGTGGATAGAATAAACTGAGTCATGTGCCTCCTTCAAAATGGTTTCCCGAAGACTATCAATATCGGGAACACAGATCCGATTCTTGAACCATATCGTGCCTTGCTCATCCTCTGTGAATTCCGGGCCTCTACCCTCTGTTATCAGATCCTTGATCTCCTGGATTTTGGCATCACCAATCTGACCTTTACAAATTTCCTGCTCCAAGGTAGGTTCCAATTCAATAGTCACTCCTTCCGTATGTGTAACAATCCCCAGGTTGAGTCTCTCAAAATCTTTTGCTAATTCATCAGGTAGCTGGACCACGAAAGCGGAGTGAACATGCTCCTTCCGACTCAAGGCATCTGCAACCAAATTCGCCTTGCCTGGGTGATAGTGAATCTCCAAATCATAATCCTTAATGAGCTCCAGCCAACGGCGTTGCCTAAGGTTGAGATCCTTCTGAGTGAATATATACTTCAAACTCTTATGATCCGTGTATACTTGGCACTTAGTTCCCATAATGTAGTGTCTCCAAATCTTAAGTGCATGCACAACGGCAGCCAGCTCTAAGTCATGGGTGGGGTAGTTCAATTCATGCTTCCTCAACTGACGACATGCATAGGCAATCACATGACCATCTTGCATAAGCACACATCCAAGTCCTTGGCCACATGCATCACAATAAATGTCAAATCCTTTCTGCAAGTCTGGCATAACCAATACTGGTGGAGACATCAATCTTTCCTTCAATTGATCAAAGCTTTCTTGACATTTCTCATCCCACTTGAATTCTCTTCCTTTCTCCAAAAGCGAGGTCATAGGCTTGGCAATCTTAGAAAATCCTTCAATAAATCTCCGATAGTATCCAGCTAATCCCAAGAAACTCCGAATCTCGGTAACTGTAGTGGGTACTCTCCACTCCATAATCTCCTTCACTTTAGCAGGATCCACTGCTATTCCTCCATTAGAAATAATATGTCCAAGGAATGGCACCTTGTCAATCCAAAACTCGCACTTGCTGAACTTAGCATAGAGTTGATTATCTCGTAACTTCTGTAGCACCAACCTTAGATGTTTTTCATGATCACTTTCATTCTTAGAATAGATAAGAATATCGTCGATGAACACTACGACGAATCTGTCCAAATACTCCATAAACACCTTATTCATCAAATTCATGAAGTAAGCTGGTGCATTGGTTAGTCCAAATGACATAACAGTAAACTCATATAATCCATATCGAGTCGAGAAAGCCGTCTTGGGAATATCCGATGGTCTAATCCTCATCTGATGGTAACCGGATCGGAGATCAATCTTCGAGAATACTCTAGCACCTCGCATCTGATCAAATAAATCCTCAATACGGGGCAACGGATACTTGTTCTTCACCGTAACATCATTAAGAGATCTATAATCCACACACATCCGTTGCGATCCATCCTTCTTCTGCACAAATAACACCGGTGCTCCCCAAGGTGAGGAACTTGGACGAATGTAACCAGCCTCTTGTAACTCCGTCAACTGCTTCTTTAGTTCCTTCAACTCTTCTACGGACATTCTATATGGCCATTTAGAAATAGGGGCGGTTCCAGGTAAGAGATCAATAACAAACTCAACTTCTCTATCAGGTGGCATCCCTGGTAACTCCTCTGGAAAGACATCCGGAAAATCTCTAACCACCCGGATGTTGTCACCAACAAACTCCTCAGGCATAAAGAACATTGCACGCATGGATGAGGAGGTTACTGCAATATTAACTTGAAATCTTTCTCCTTTAGTGGTAGTGAGTTCTATGGTACCTCTACCACATGCTATAACAGCCTTTGCCTTTCTTAGCCATGACATACCAAGGATCAGATCTATACTGCTTGACTCTAATATTATAGCAGTAGCTCCAAATTCTCTACCCATAATAGTCAAGGTCAATCTACGTGTCATTTGATTCGCCTCAACAGGCCCTTTAGGTGTGATTACTATCATGGGTTTTCTCATATTTAGCAGTGGTATTTCATTTGTGTTGGCATATCTAGCAGACATGAATGAATGTGTAGCACCAGAATCAAATAATATTGTTGCAGGAATTGTATTAACATAAAACATACCAATTACGAGGTCCCCACCATCAGGAGTATCATCAACACTGACTTGATTCACCCTGGCTATAGAATATCCCTTGCCAGGGGTCTGTTGCTTGTTCTGAGCTGGAGTAGTAGCAATCCTCTGTGGGCAGACATTTGCATAATGACCAATCTTCCCACACTTGAAACATTGAGTGCCCGGACTCTGTCCTGCAAACTTCGTCGGGGTGCCCGTGGGAGTAGCCTGTCGAGGAGGTGGAGTCCTCAGTGGTGATTGCTGAACTGGGCGTGGTCCTCCCGGTCGAGTCGGTGTACCCTGTGGTGAACTGTAGCGAGGACGAACACTGCTGCTACCCTGTCCCTGTGAGATAGCCTTCCTCTTCAAATCACCCAGTTGAACACGCTTGTGTTCAATAGCCAGGGCCTTATCCAACAGTCTCTGAAATGATGGAAATGTGTGTGCCACTAGAGCATACTGCAGTGGTCCATTAAGTCCTTCAATGAAATGCTCCTGCTTCCTCTCGTCTTCAGCAACTTCTTCAGGGGCATATCTGGATAACTGAATAAACTTGTCGCGGTACTCGCTGACTGACATACTTCCTTGCTTCAGCGACAGAAACTCCTTCTTCTTGATCTTTATCATCCCAGCTGGAATATGATAGTTCCTGAACTGCGTACTAAACTCTGCCCAGGTAATAGTATCAGCAGCATCATGGGCAGCAATATAAGAATCCCATCAGTCAGCAGCAGGACCCGTCAGACGTCCAGAAGCATATAAAACCTTCTCCCGGTCAGTGCATTGTGCAATGTTGAGCATCTTCTCAATTGCTTTCAGCCAATCATCTGCATCATGTGGATCTGGCGAGCTGGCGAAGGTTGGTGGCTTGTGACTCATAAACTCCCGGTGCTTATCACGAGGTGGAACTGGTGGTGGTGGTGGAGGCAGTGGTACTTGTGGTTGTTGCTGCTGTTGTTGAAACTGTTGCTGTAGCTGCTGTTGTTGCGCCCTCCTTTCTTGGCGTATCTCATCTCTCTCCTGGCGCAACTCCTGGCGTATATCTTCTCTTTCCTGACGCATCTCTTGGCGTTCTTGCTGCATCTGAGCACGCATGTCAGCCATAGTGTCCGCCATTTGCTGCATCACCGCCATCTGAGCAGCAACCAGTGGGTCAACTCCGCCTGGTGGAGGATTAGGAGGATTCATCTCTGCAGGCTGTGGCTGAGGTTGTCTATAAATTCTTCGAGTGTGTCGGTTAGGAGGCAAATCAATTCCACCACCCCTCCTGGTATTGACCATCTGAGTTAGATACATATGGTAAGAAAGAGCAGTAGACAAGGCAGTAATTACAATCATGTTACTTTGGGGGATTTATTAGCTAAGCAGATTGATATTTCACCTACTATAGCTAATTCAATACCTTATGTTGGTACATGCTAAGATGTCCATCTATAATAATTCAATCAATCAAAGAAGCAAATCAGACATTTAGCATCAGCACAATCAACCAACATTTTTTTTTAAGAAAATAGTTTTAACTTTTGTTTTGGGTTCCCTAACTCTTAAGAATGTTATAGGGGTAGGGATTCCAAGGTTTGAAATCCATCTTGTCTCAGAGTAGAAAAGGTAAGAATAATCAGAGTAGAACAGTAGAAGGTGAGATAGGATCCAGATAAGGTAAGTATGGAATGAATCAGAGTAAGATAAGTAGATAAGGGTTTTGTCCATTTCTATCTAGGTTTCGTCCTACAGTCAACATTTCCTCTGATACCACTTCTGTAACACCCGGTTTTAAAGAACAAAGCCGGGTGCATCTCATACATGCGCCAAAGAAGACAACATATATAATAACAGAGTGTATAGAGATAAATGTCATAAATCATCAGAGTACTTATTACATAGCGGAAGTCTTATTACAAAATAAAGATAAATATAAAACGAACTAAGGATCGTCGGCGCCAATGTCGACTGAGAAACGCCACCTAGATCAGATCGAACTCCTCAGTATTAGGCGGCTCCTCTTCGACCACCTGTTCTTCTCCTGTGGGGGGGGGGGTGTGAGACAGCAAGAGTGAGCTCACATACGTTCATAGCTCAACAAGTCGTGGGGAATAATGTGGCATGAACTCACCAAAGGTGGGAGTTCATGAAGTGTAAGGCTGATCAATGAAATAAAGGCTAAGGCTGAGCATTGCTTTTATAAGTTGGTCAAAATTTTATTAGCAATTACTATGTGTAAGTAAATACCAAACCTTAATGATAATAAAGAACAGTAATAGTAAAATAATCCCAAATGCGATGCAAATGTCAAATTAAACTTAAGTTCCATAGTTAATCATGTGAGGGTCCGAGCCGCTCATGACCGTGAGCACGGCTAGTATACTAGTTTCACACTCTGCAGAGGTTGCGCATCTTTACCCACAAGTCGTGTATCCCATGTCGCCAGGGTTTGCAAGGCCCTTAGACACTACCGAGGTGAATGGCTAGGGATCCACTACGAGGCCTTTACAAAGTTCCACTAGCTTCCGAAAACCCGCTACAGTTTATAAGAAGTTCCAATGCAGGGTTCCTGGCTGACCGCCATCGCAGCAAAATCAACCAGGGACCTCCCTACACTGACCACTCCCCTACTGCCCTTGCCCCTTTCTGGTAAGGTAGTCTTCCACTAGCTTTCCTAATTAGTCAGCCAAGGGCGTCCCATTAAACCCTTGTGGTAGCACTGTTTTCCCGGGTGGTCGCTCCATGTTCCCATTAATTTAATGATCTTAACATGAACAATAATAATAACAAGATAACAACAGAATAATCATGAATAATGAATCTCCATACCCAATCCACATAAAGCAATAGCATGTACTACCCAAAAATATTCCAGGGGTGAACAAGGTATAGAGGTAATCAAAACTGGGGTACATAAAGGATCCCATCAAAATTAACCTATGCAGATCATTAAAATTAATAAGAACATGGCTGGGAAAAGTAAGTGATCAAGGGCACAACTTGCCTGTAATGAGCTCCTGCTCAGCTACTTCTACTTGTTGAACCTCAGTTTCCACAGTGGCTTGCTCGTCTACTCGCATCAACACAATACATACATAGTATAGCCAAAATCAACATCACACCAAACAGATGAATAAAATATACAGTAAAAATCTACACCTTAAAATGAAACCATAGGAACTGGAATCACTGAATTTGGAGTTATAGAATTCAAGTTATGAATTTCTGTAGCTTTTATGTATTTAATACAAGATTAAGTATTAGATAAATTTAAATGAGCCTTTCATGCTAAAACAGAGGCACTAATGCGTAGACAATATTATTACAAAAATTTAGGAACTGGAATGGACCAATTTGGAGCTCATATGAATTTTCTATGAATTATCAAAGTTCTAGCAATTATTTTCATATTAAAAATCTATTTTCTATTTTATTTATTCAATTTAAACGATCACTGGACTGGGCCTCAAATACTGAGAAGTGCAGGGGTCTGCGCAAATAAAATTCTAGACTCAGTGAACAGTAGCCAATGGACCGCGGGTTGATTTCCAGAGAGGTGAGGGTCTCTTTAGAAAAATTGACCCGCGAAGGGGTACGGGCGAGTCTCGGCCGCCCGATCGACAAAGTGCGGCATAGATTAGATCTGATTTCCTCTGAACCGGTACACAATGTGGAGCCTTGGATCTAGATCCTACGGTCGCGGTTTAATGAAATGAGATTGAACCAGGGTCACGGGATCCAAATCGGACGGCCCGCGCTAACCTAACCCAACCGGTACGCGAAGATCTAATCCGGGCCGCAAATTAGAGAACCAACGGCCACGCGCGCGCGCCCCAAATCCGACCGGGAGACCGGCGGCGCCGCCGCCACCCACGGCGGAGGACATTACCGGGGGCTAAATCCGGTGATCTACGGCCTAATTCTCGAATCAGAGGGGTGTTTTGCGTGAAGGACGACGAAACGAATTACTAGGATGCGGAACTCACCGAGGATGGTGGTGGACACCGAGCTGACCACGCGGCGGCACGGATCCGCGGCGGTGACGAAGTGCGACGAGCGATTCCCGCCGCCTCGAGACCACACAGTTCAAATTGAAGGCACGGTCGACTTCACGGGTCTCCGGCGAACGTCCTCACCCACACGCGCGAACCGGTGCACGCGCTCAGAGGAGAATCACCGGCGGCGGAAGGTTCACCCCCGTGCGGACGCGGCGGTGGCAATGGCTTCAACTGGTTGTGGTGCAATTGGGTCAACAAGGTGGGTAGGGGGGTGCGGCTGCCTAAAATCCGCCCGGGATTGAAGACGCGAGGTAGTTGGTGTCCGATCCCCACGGCGGCAATTTCTTTCACCCGAGCGATGCGCGACGGCAACGGGTGGCGAGGAGCTGAGGGATAAGAAGCAATCGGTCCTACTACTACGACTTATAGCCTCGGAGAATCGGTCCAAGGCGCCCGCAACGTTCTTCCACAATCGGCGCAGGAGCTCCGAATTCCACGGATCCGAGCGCGCGCGCAGAGAAGAAGTCGCGATCCGTTGAGAAGAAGACCGAGCTGACCTGCGGGTCCCGTGGTCCAGCGACTCAAGCAGCGGGCGCACGCGGGTGATGCACTGGCCGAGCGGGCCCATGTGTAAGTGACGGATGACACTTGCGCGCGGGTGGGAAAGGATCGTGGGCCGCGCAGAGGGTTTTCCTTGGTGGGCCGAATTCGCAGCCGAAGTCCAGGTATGTGGTCTTTCCTTTTTTTTCTTTTGTTTTTATTTTCTGTTTTTCTTATTCATAATTATTTTGAATAAATTTTGAATTTGAATATGAGTTTCACCTTTGAGTCAACTATACAAATTCAAACTCTAATATGTATAAGAATAATACATATATATTCTTATTTTTATTCACCTAGTAATTTCTCTTCTTCTCTCTTTTTTTCCAATTCTTGAATTTTCCTTTGGAATATAAATTCCACTTTGGATTTTCTTTTTTTTATAACATATTTATTTTCTTTTATATTATTTTATGTTGTCACAGAATGCACACAAAATAAAAATCCCAACATGATGCATGTATTCTTTTTAGGTGCCTTTTGTCCTTTAGTTGTTTGTTATATGTGATGTGCTCATGAAATGATAAACTTGGATGACACACATATGTATACATGAGTATAATTTTCTTTATACTCTTTATTACAAAAGTGGATATTACAAGGAGGGACGCGAACAAGGCCATTGTCGACGCACAGGTTGCTCAAGCTGAGGCTAAACTTGCGCGGGCGGAGGCCAGTCTCGCCCGCCAACACGCCGAGGAGCTGGAGGCGCGGCTCGGTGGCCTACGCAACCGCATGGACAAAACCGAGGCCTCGATGTGCGTGGAGGTTGAGCGGACACATGCACAGCTCGTGGATGCGTACCGGGAGCTTGGTGCGCGGACCGCCGCCTTCGAAGCGCCCAGCCAAGAGGTGGGCCTCCGCTTCCTTGAGTGGCTGCAGGAGGAGCTGGGGGTGCTACCGACAATCGTGACGGGCCTCATGTCCTTTGTCTCCCTCGTCACCTGTGAGGGGGCCGTTAATGCTTTGTCCCGCGAGGGGTGCGGGCATTTCGAGGTCTTCGACCAGTCGGACGAAGGCTTTGAACGCGAAATCTTCCAGGTTGAGGACCCGGTGCTTAAGCAGTCAGCGGGGCGCTCTTCGATAGGATGTGGGGTCCTCACGGCCGAGAGACGGTCCGGGAGAGGTCCGACCGGGTAATGGATCAGGTAAAGGCTCATTTTGTGTGGTTATATGTGTGGGTATGTTTGGGTATGTGTGGTTTTGCTGAATGAATGTGCTATTGCTGTAGATGGCACATGACGAAGAGGTTGAGGACCTTGGCGATCTAGACAGCACGCCGCCCGAGGGCACGCTTGAAGCGTCCCGATCCTTTGGGACTCCAATGTGATACAATTACTAGTCCCAGGAGGCTAGTAAACACATTCCTTACTTCAAATAGTATAGAGTTTAAATAAAGGTTATTACAATACCGGGGTACAAGCTCGAGAGAGCCAGAATATAAAGCGCGGTAGAAAAATATACTAGCCCAAGCCACAGGCAGAACTGGGTGCAGACACAGCCCTCTCAATCAAGCATAGCAGAAAAGAAGTCTTCGGCTGCTGAAAAACATAAATAAATCTGGGTGAATACACTAGGTATTTCGCAAGCCCACCCCGCTCCCGTAAAGAGAAAGAGACCTATATCATACATGCTTTATTTGGTGGAGTTGAGGTCACTCTTCATTTTCTTAGAGAAAGGCAGTTGCTGTAAGGTTTTTCCCAAGGACTTGAAAGTAACAAAATACTCATCCACCACTGAGCTTCCCGCTCCTGTGGCCTTGTTATCTTTTTCAGTACGCACTTACACACACATTTCCCTGTTCACGAAGGTTATAAAAACACTAATTGTCATACCACACCAGACTCGTCCATACCAGTGGACACGGACTATTCGAATAGGTTTCAACTCTGCGTAGAGGTGTACACTTTACCCACTAGTCCGGCTCTGCGATCTCATGGCCAATGAGATCCGAATTTGAATCTCTTTCTTTCCTCACACATCCTAACCTTAGCGGTTATACCGGAAGGAGTCAGGCCACCGCCATGCCCAAACCGGACAAAACATTCCCCCTCCTTATCCTCCCGGTGCTCCCCAGCCTTCATAACCCTGGGGTTGGACCGTACGAGTTCAGATTGAGTGACTGCCCACACAGTCTCGAGTGGTTGTACTTATCATGAGTACAGGTAGTGAAGGATGACAAACCGATCCTTATACGAGGGGACAATCCTTCTGCTCACGCCTAAACCAGCTGAGCCATCACCTTAGGCCCTCCCCTAAACCAGGGAGTCCTTGATCATCCCACTCCGAAGGTGATGAGGGTGAGTACCCTTCATCGCACATCCCTTTTTTTAAAAAAAGAAACCTTATTTGAAGTACCCTTCATCGCATATTCCCCTTCCTCTCAACCCACATTTCGTATCCAAAAGATATATGTTAATGCGGGCTATCTCTCTACTCACAATGCAAATATCCCACCCTGAAATCCCAACCTAGGCAGTGGTAGAAAGAATAGTTAATTTATGCATCAAGGGAAGGATGGACTTGCCTTCGTCAAAGCTTTCCTGGCACAAAAGATCTACTTCCGGGAGATCGGGCTCCGACCCTTCTTCCGGGGCTACGGGTTCCAGATTGACGGTCCCCGCTTCTTCTAGTAAAACAAGCAATAAAACAATACATCAACAGTGGTTTACTAGTTGTAGTGTGTCATTTTCTAACATTATTATTACATGTGACTTTAGAAATTATTTTTGATAATTTTTGGTGCATAAAATATTGAGAAGTATTAATTAAAGGAGAAAAGGCTGAAAAAGGAAAAAGAAAAGGAATTTCAGCACTGGTGGGTCGGGGGGAATTCTGGCCTAGCCAGGCGCAGCGCGCGCGGGGGCGCGAGGGCGCCAGCCCAGTTGCGGCCCAAGGCGGGTGACGGCGCGGGTGCGCGAGGATGACGCCATCGCCGTGGGGCCCACATGCCAGCGAGAGCGGAAGGGGGAGAAATGGCGCCACGGTCGACGGTGGGGCGAACCGGCCGTCCGCAGGGGAGAAATCGGCCGCCGATGGGCTCGGCGGCGATTCGCCGCCGGTGGCCCGGTTCTTGGGCAACGGGTCGGTGCCTTAGCACGAGGAGGGGCTGGCGAACCTAGGGGCGAGCTCAATTTGGCTAGAGGGGGCGGGGAGGGGGCTGTCCGCGGGGAGGTGGCGGAGCTCCGCGGCGGGAGTCGCCGCCGGTAAGCTTCGGGCGGGGATTGGGGTAGGGGAGTGGCGTCCTGAGTTTACGGCGGTGTGGCGAAGCTAGTAGGCCTAACTAATTGCTCGTTGGACCAACAGAGGGGAAGGGAGAAGAGGGGGAAGGCTTACCGGAGAGGAAGACGACGGCGGTGCTTCCGCGACCAAGCTCGGGTGAGGGGAGGAGAGGGGTGGCTGAGGCCGGTGCGGGGCAAGGGAGTGCTCGGGGCGATCCTTTTATAGGTGCCCGAGGGGAGGGGAGGCCGGGTCAGAGCTCGGCGAACGCCGGTGAGGTGCACAGCGTCGGCATTAATGCCGCACAGCGGCGACAACGAGACCTCACGGCGGGGGGGGGGGGGTGGTACCGGGCAAGGACACGGTCAACCGGCGAGGACGGGGCGGTGCCAAACTCTCCTGTGCAGCGCGGGGATGGGCGAGGGGACGGGGCGATGGAGGGGACGGCGGTCGGAGGTGACCGCGGTGAGCCGTACGCGGGGAGGACGACGAGGCGGCTGACCAGTGGGGCCGGTCTGCCAGCGGGAGTGAGGGCGCGAGAGAGAGCGGCTGGCTGGTGGGGGGAGAGGGAGCGCGGAGCGGCTGCGCGCGCGGGGGAGCAGGCCGGAAATGGGCCGAAAAGGGGGGGAAGCGTGGGCGCGAGTGGGGAAGAGCGGCCGCGGCATGGGCTGGATTCAGCCAGTTAGGGGGGAGAGAGTTTCTCTTTTTCTTTTTATTTTCTAATTCCTATATCCATTTTTATATCCTTTTCTTTTGAACAATTAATTTAATAGATAATCTAGGTGCTGGAAAATAAAATCTAAGTGAGGTGTGCATACTCAAACAAAGTGTATGCATATGATGGGCAGCCCTAGGGGAGATTTGGGATAGATAATAAGAAGGGGGGGTTAGATTAGGGTTTCAAACCTGGGTTAGAAATTGGGATGTTACAAACCTACCCCACTTAAAGGAATCTCGCCCTCGAGATTCAGACGGGGCTCAAGAAAAGGTAAGGGTATTCCCTCCTCAGAGAGTCCTCACTTTCCCAGGTAGCTTCCTCTTCTTCTTTGCTCCACTGAACCTTACGGAGTCTTACTTCTGTGTTGCGGGTCTTTCGGACTGCTGAGTCGAGAATCTTGATTGGCTTTTCCCGGTACTGGAGATCCTTTTGAATTTGAATTGTCTCTGCTTTGATGTGGTTCTCTGGTACTTGCAGGCATTTACGGAGCTAGGACACATGAAACACATTGTGAATATCTGACATGGATTCTGGTAGCTCAAGGCGGTATGTTGCGGGTCCCACTCTGCTAATGACGGGATAGGGGCCGACGAAACGCGGTGCTAGCTTTCCCTTCATTTGGAACCTTTTGACACCACGCATCAGGGAGACCTTGAGGTATACGAAATCTCCTTCCTCAAATCTGAGTTCTCTCCGTCTGTTGTCTGCATAACTTTTCTGTCGACTCTGAGCTTCAAGTAACTTCTTGCGGATCAGGGCAACTTTCTCTTTGGCTTCTTTAACAAAGTCAGGTCCTTCTAGTGTCCTTTCCCCTACATTGGACCACATTAGGGGGGTCTGGCACTTTCTTCCATACAATGCTTCGAATGGTGACATTTTGATGCTGGCCTGATGGCTGTTGTTATATGAGAATTCGACGTACGGCAAACTGGACTCCCAATCCCTATCGAACGTCAACACACAGGCTCTCAGTAAATCTTCGAGGACCTTGTTGACCCTCTCCGTTTGACCATCTGACTGAGGGTGATAAGCGGTGCTGAAATCTAACTTGGTGCCCAAAGCTTGCTGAAGGCTCTTCCAAAATTTTGAGGTGAACTGCGTCCCTCTATCTGACACTATCTTCTGCGGAATACCATGGAGCCTGACTATCTCTTTAAGATATATCCGGGCAAGGGTGGCTCCTCCAAAAGTGGTTTTTACTGGAATGAAGTGGGCCACCTTGGTGAGATGATCGATTATTACCCAGATGGAGTCATTCCCTTTTTGCGTTCGGGGCAGTCCGGTTACAAAATCCATGCCTATTTCCTCCCACTTCCATTCAGGCACTAGGAGGGGATGCAATAGGCCTGCAGGCTTCTGGTGTTCGGCCATCGTTCGCTGGCAGGTGTCACACCGGGCCACATACTGTGTTATCTCCTTTTTCATCCCTCTCCACCAGTATCTGGCTTTGAGGTCTAGGTACATCTTGGTGGTTCCTGGGTGGATGGAGTAAACTGAGTTGTGAGCTTCATTGAGCAGGACTTCCCGTGCTTCTCCTATTGGTACACACAGACGGTTCTTGAACCAAAGAACTCCTTGTTCATCTGCCCTAAGGTCCGGAAGTTGCTCCTTGCGAGCTCTTTCCATAAGTCTTGCTGTCTCCGCGTCCGGGCGTTGAGCCTTGCATATGAGGTCTTCTAGCATTGGCTTGACTTCCAGGCTACCATTGTCTCCCAGACATGCATTTAGCTGAGCTAATTCCTTCTTCCAATCTTCTAAAAAGTTGGTCCCCTTTATCCCGAAAGGTTTTCAGCTGAGAGCGTCTGCTACCATGTTGGGCTTCCCGGGGTGGTAGTGGATCTCGAGGTCATAATCCTTGATCAGTTCAAGCCATCTCTTCTGATGGAGGTTGAGGTCTGGCTGAGTGAAGATATACTTCAGACTCTTGTGATCGGTGAAGATGTGGCATTTGTTCCCAATCAAATAGTGCCTCCATATTTTTAGGGCGTGCACTATGGCTGCCAACTCCAAGTCGTGGGTGGGGTAATTCTGCTCATGCGGCTTGAGTAAGCAGGATGCATAAGCAATCACTTTCTCATTTTGCATTAAGACACACCCTAAGCCTTGCCTTGAAGCATCACAGAAAATGACGAAATCCTAGTGTATATCTGGTAGTGTCAAAATGGGCGCGGTCGTGAGTTTCTCCTTGATGATCTGGAAACTTTCCTCACATTTTGGAGTCCACACAAACTTATTATCCTTTTTGAGAAGTTCGGTCATAGGTCTTGCTATGATGGAGAATCTTTTGATAAAGCGGCGGTAATACCCTGCCATTCCCAGAAAGCTTCGTACTTCACTAACGTTGGATGGCTGTTTCCATTTTGAAACGGCTTCTACCTTGGATGGGTCTACTTCTATTCCTTCTGTAGTCAAGATATGCCCAAGGAAGGCTATCTTTTCTAACCAGAATTCACACTTGCTGAGCTTAGCATAGAGTTGATGTGCCCTGAGTCTTCCGAGGACGATTCGAAGGTGACGCTCATGGTCCTTGCGATTCTTGGAATAGATAAGGATGTCGTCGATGAAGACTACGACAAACTTATCCAATTCTTCCATGAATACCTTATTCATGAGATTCATGAAAAAGGCGGGGGCGTTTGTTAGCCCAAACGGCATCACTGTGAACTCATACTATCCGTATCTGGTGACGAAAGCAGTCTTCTGAATATCTGCTTCCTTGATTCTCAGTTGGTGATATCCTGACCTGAGGTCTATCTTGGAGAAATAATTGGCTCCCTGCAGCTGGTCGAAGAGATCATCGATCCGAGGGAGTGCGTACTTATTCTTGATTGTAACTTCATTCAAGGACCGGTAATCAATACACATCCTCATACTTCCATCCTTTTTGGTGACGAAAAGGACGGGTGCTCCCCAGGGAGACGAACTGGGACAGATGTACCCTTTTTGTTGTAGCTCTGCAATCTGGAGTTTCAATTCTGCTAACTCTATGGGGGCCATGCGGTATGGTCTCTTTGCGATGGGCGCAGTGCCAGGAATGAGATCTATATAGAACTACACTCCTCTTTCTGGTGGCATTCCAGGCAATTCTTCCGGAAATACATCCATGAATTCTTCTATTATGGATATGTTTTCTGCTGCCAGATTAAACATCATTGGATCGTTGGTGGGTGGTTGGGCCTGATAGGAAACTGCTTTTCCTTAGCGATCGGTGAGAAGGACGTTCTTACTTGCACAACTTATGATGCCCTTGTGCTTAGTTAGCCATTCCATTCCTAGGATCACATCAATCCCTTGGGATGGCAAGACGGTTAAGTCCGCCAGGAACACTACCCCACTTAAAAGAATTCTGACTTGGGAGCACTTGAGCTGGCATAGAAGGTCTGACCCTGGGGTTCGGGTGACCAAAGGGATTTCTAGGGGTGTAGAGGGGATGCCATGCTTTTCCACAAAACTAGTGGAAATAAAAGAATGGGATGCTCCTGAATCAAAAGCACAGTAGTGGGAGTAAATTCAACAAGGAACTCACCGAGCACTACTCCCGGAGCTTGCTGGGCCTCTTGAGCGTCGACGTGGTTGACTCGTGCTCTGCCCTAGTACTGGGTCCTGTTCTGCTGACTGTTGGAGGGAGGTGCCTTGGAGGCAGGTGCCGAGGGAATATTGGGGCCATTCACCGAGTTGGAGTAGGTAGGTCCGGGTGCCTTCAACTGGGGGCAGTTATTCTTGAAGTGATTGGGGTCTCCGCAGTGCCAACAGGCATTTGCTGGCGGTTGGTTGCTTGCAACCGAGGGGGCCTGAAAGGAGCTCTGACTCTGCTGACTATAACGTGATGGAGTGGGTCCAGCTAGTCTATTGAAGCTTGGTCCCTTGGGTGGAAGCCCAAAGGATCGAGCTCTCTGGTGACGGTCTTGCTGCTGAGCTCGGAGAACCTGGAATTTCCTCTTAAGGTACCCTTTTTCTTCCTCTTTTGCTCTTTCCACTTGGATGGCTTTGTTGGAGAGGTGAGAGAAGTTGAGGAAATCTTGGCTGGCGAGGATGGTCTTAAGCTCTGGTCTTAGCCCTTTCAAAAAACGGCCCATCTTCCGGGTCTCGGTGCTGACATCGTCAGGCGCGTAACGAGCCAACTCTATGAATTTGTGCACGTATTCACTGACAGATCTTCCTCCTTGAGTTAGTTCCCGGAACTCATCTTCCTTGAGTTGAACTATCCCCTGGGGTACGTGGTGCTCACGGAAGGCAGTTTCGAATTCTGCCCAGGTAGCGTCCCTGACGGCCTCGCTGAAGGTATCCCACCATGCTAGGGCCATCCCAGAAAGTTGATGAGCAGCCAAATGAACACGCTGATTTTCAGGGCATCCGATGGCTTCCAGTTTCCTCTTGATCGTGCGCAGCCAGTCGTCTGCATTGAGGGGATTGCTAGACCCCGCGAACATGGGAGGCTTGAGTCTTAGAAATTCTCCCATCCTGTCCTTTGGTCTCCCACCACCTGGGCGCTGGTTTTCCAGACTTCTAGTGAGGACTTCAATGAGTCGGGTCTGATTGGCTAGAACTTGGGCCAAATCTAGTGGTAGTTCCGGAGGTGCGGGGAGGTGGGTCTCACTCCCTTCTCCGCCAGCTTCTCCTTCAGCTCTTAGGGGAAAACCTGCTCCAATCTCGGAGGCGGTAGGTGTGGTTTTATCCGAAGCCATCTGCCAGGGGAAAAGAGTTACTACCATGCACATGCCACATTTTTGTACTAAGTTACTTTATTCATTACACCAGTTCATTACAGCACACAACTACCATAAGTTCATTACACGCGAGTGCTATCTAGGGTACTTCCGAACTCCTTCTCTAAAGTGTCCCCAAACTCCTTGAGAAGGTCATTAAGGCTGGCTAGGGACATTCCCTCGGTGTCGGACGAGTTCCCTATCCTAGTAGGAGCAGGGCTGGAGGGCTTCTTCCTTCTGCTCAGTCTGACATCCTTGGCTTTTGGTCTTCTTGCAGATTTTTCTTGCGGGGGCGAGCTTCTTCAGCTTCTTGTTGTAATCCATCTTCAGAGTGCGGTAGGCCTCACGGGTGTTGGTTTCCTCGCCTTCTGCTATCTCGAGGCTCTCTTGAAGGGACGCCTTTCCCTTGTAAGTTCCCTGACTTGTTGCTCCAGGCTTTCCACCTGGGAGTTTAGGTGAGTGCAGTGGGAGGCAAGGTCATCATATTGGTTATCGAGGGTGTGGAGGTATCCAACCATGTAGACGATGGTGGGGTCATCCTCGATAGGGTCTCCTCCTGACAGGGCCTGAAGTCTTTTCCTCCAGGTGGGGGTATCTTTGTTGCTGGGTGGGAAGTAGCGGAGGGGGGTTTCAAAGATTACTCTGTTGTAGCCCTGGCATAGTTGTCGGAGGGCTTTTCGGGCGACATTTTGGCAAGTATCTGGGAAGCGGTATCCGGTGAAAGTGACTTGGAAGGAAGGATGGTTTGGATAGTTTCGGCTTTCTCCCAGGTAAACTGCCATGGAGCACTTCTCCATTCCATTCTCAAGATACTCCTTCCAGACATATTCTGACTTCTTGCGGATTCCCATGCGAAGCGCACAACTTCGCAACAGATGTGGGAACCCTTCCACCTCTAAGCAGTAGGATGTCCTAATGACCAGAGAGTCTTCCATCTGGAATAGGAAAAGAAGGGTCTGTCAATATCGGGGGAAAGAGAGAAGATTTTTCTTGGGGTAAGAGGTATTTTCTTTTAAGGCAAGTTTTAAGGTCAGGGCTGCGACCTACGACCAGTCCTATGGCTCTGATACCACCTGAAGCGTCCCGATCCTTTGGGACTCCAATGTGATACAATTACTAGTCCTAGGAGGCTAGTAAACACATTCCTTACTTCAAATAGTACAGAGTTTAAATAAAGGTTATTACAATACTGGGGTACAAGCTCGAGAGAGCCAGAATATAAAGCGCAGTAGAAAAATATACTAGCCCAAGCCACAGGCAGAACTGGGTGCAGGCACAGCCCTCTCAATCAAGCATAGCAGAAAAGAAGTCTTCGGCTGCTGAAAAACATAAATAAATCTGGGTGAATACACTAGGTATTCTGCAAGCCCACCCCGCTCCCATAAAGAGAAAGAGACCTATATCATACATGCTTTATTTGGTGGAGTTGAGGTCACTCTTCATTTTCTTAGAGAAAGGTAGTTGCTGTAAGGTTTTTCCCAAGGACTTAAAAGTAACAAAATACTCATCCACCACTGAGCTTCCCGCTCCCGTGGCTGTCACACCCGGTTTTAGAAGGCAAACCGAATGCGAACCATGTACGTGCCAGGATCAGTTATTCACGTACACAGCAGTTACATAACATGGACATCATCACACAGTGCTCAAATGGTATTAAAAGGGAAATAATAGTCGATTACATCATACGTCTGAGACGTCCATATAGTTCTTACAATAAATCAAAGTGCGGAAAAGAAACGTAGATAACACGGCCTTCACAGGCAGCCGACTGGGGGTTGCCGCTAACCCACGCCTAGAACTCGTCATAGTCTTGGAACTCCTGGAAGTCTCCTTCCACAGCTTCATCTTCTCCTGAGCAGTGGTTGCAATGCTGACAACCTGGGGGGGGGGTTTGGTGTGTAGAGCAAGGGTGAGTACACATCAACATACTCAGCAGGCATCCTGTTTGGCTGTAGTGGACTAGCTTTATGTGGGGATAAGTCAAGCAGTTACTTTTAGTTGGTCAGGTTATTACTTACTAGTAGAGAGCCAGGTTTTAACATTAACCCAAGTTATTAGCCCAATGTATCCTTTCCAAACGGAAAGAATACCACTTACCAGCACCATAATCATAATCAGAATCATCAATCTCATTGCCACCTGTACCAAAATATCTCTGATCAAGTATCGCTAATCTCTGGAGCTCCCTTGGCCGCTCATAACCGCGAGCACGGCTGATATATCAGTTTCATAACACTCTGCAGAGGTTGTGCACTTTACCCACAAGCCGTGATTCCCTTTCTGCCCGGAGAGAGCGACTCCCCATTGACCACTACCTAGGTGGTCCAGCAGGGCATCACTACGTAGCCTTTACAAAGATTCCCCGAGGCTGTAGCCGCCCGTTAGGTTTCCTAAATGTACCGCACTCCTCCCCAAGGGACAAATCAACCTTGGCAGAGCGAGCCGCATACACCGAGCCCCATTGACGGCACGACGGCGAAGCGAACTACACCCCGGTTCCTCTAATTATTCAGCTAAGGGCGTCCCATTCCACCCTCATGGTTGCACTGTTTTCCCGGGCGGTCATCCATCGAACAGGTCCTTACGGAGAGGCACTCGAGAAACCGCTCGAGTCCCCTTGAAGGTCACAAATATGATCATAAATAAGAAGGGAAAACAGCGTATCATAGATAATCACATCATGTTCATTGATTAGAGTTGAGCAATAGCACCAGACTAAGCAGTAATAATCCGACCCAAATAGGTAAACAAGGACATGGATAACAAAAGCTAGTCAATCCTTAGGTATAAATGTGTAATGCGGGAGGTGAATTAAGGAATGAATAGGACAGAGATAGGTCAAAGGACACTTGCCTCCACCAACCGACTGCTGCTCAGGGGCTTCTCCTGCGAATTCCTCGGGCTCTTCGACCGGATCGTTCTCTATGCGAGCGCAAACATACATACATCCACATATTTAATACAAAAGAACAGTACACCATACAAGGGAACAAATAAAGTGAGTATGCATCAGGTATGACATTCGATATCGCATTTGTTATGGTTAGAAAGAAACGGGAGAGGGTCTCGCAGGGGGGGGGGTTAAAGCTTATGCACTAATGATTGGTTACAATTGGCTCTTAACAAAAGAATTCTGTTATATACACTAATGGAAACCTAATCATTTTAAGTTGATCAACAGTGAACGAGATAAACAATAATTACGTGAATCAACTAGCGTAACGGAATTTTAAATTGAACTTCCTATTACAATAACATGAACAATGATTAGCCTACCTAAAATAAAGTAGCTATGATAACAGAAAGTAAATAAAATAAAATAAAAAAAATAAAAAAAAACAGAGGGGGGGGCGGTTGAACCGGCCCTAGGGCGGTTGAACCGGCCCTAGGCAGGGCGGCTGGGCTGGGGGCGCGGCCGGGCGCGGGCAGCCGAGCTGGGCGGCCGGGCGGCCGAACCGGGCGGCCAGGGCGGCTGAGCCGGCCAGGCAGCCAAGCGGGCGCGCGGCCAGGGCGGCCAGGCGGGCGGCCGAGCCAGGCGCGGCCGGGGGCTGGCTGGGGGCGCGGCCAGCGGCCGGCTGGGCGCGGCCAGGGCCGGCTGGCGGCCAGGCAGGGGGCTGGGGCGGCCGGGGGCGCGGCCAAGGGTGGCCGGGCCATGGCCGGACGGGGAGGGGAGAGGAGGGGAGAGGGAGGGAGGAGGGGGGCTCACCGGCGTCGGGCGGCCGACGGCGAAGGGCGGCGCTGCGGCAGGGGCGGCGCTAGGGCAGGGGTAGGGGATGGCGGCTAGGGAAAGAATGAGAGAGAGGGAGGGAGAGGGAATTGGGGAAAAGAAGAGGTGGGGGGGCGGTTGGGCCTTATTGGGCCCAAAGGGGCGCGCAAGGGCGGCTGGGCCGGCCGGGGTCGGCCCACGGCGCGGGAGAGAGAGAAAAAAAGGAGAGAGAAAGAGAGAGAGAAAAAGAAATAAGAGATTCTCTCCTTATTTTCGAAATCCGATCTTTCTAGATGAATGCATTTGCACTTTCAAACAATCAAAGAATGCATAGTTCGGCATGGTGCATCAAACAACATAAAACAGTTTTATGGTTTTCTTACACGGGAGTTCCAAACCGAATCCCGCTAGCTTTGGAAAAGACCAAGGTTTAGCGAGGGGAAAAAGAAAAAGAAGAGGTAACGCCCGAATTTTGGCGAGTAAAGAAAAGAAAAAATTCAACTGCAAAATTCGGGGCGTTACAAACCTATCCCCCTTAAAAGAATCTCGCCCTCGAGATTCAGGGCTGGCTAGCAAAGAGCTCTGGGTACTTAGCCATTAGATCATCTTCACGCTCCCAGGTTGCTTCTTCCTCAGAGTGGTGACTCCATCTGACTTTGCACATTCTGATGGTCTTCCTTCGGGTGACTCTATCTGCAACCTCAAGGATCTGAGCTGGCTTCTCAACATAGGTCAAGTCCTCCTGGACCTCAAGACCTTCCACTGGCAGCTGCTCTTCTGGCACACGCAAGCACTTCTTCAACTGAGACACATGAAAGACATCATGCACAGCTGACAAATTCTCTGGCAGACTGAGCTGATAGGCCACTTCTCCACGCTTTGAGAGGATCTGGTACGGACCAATGTAGCGGGGTGCTAGCTTGCCTTTGATTCCGAACCTTCTGACTCCTCTGATCGGTGACACTTTCAGATAGACAAAGTCTCCGACTTCAAAACTCAGCTCTCTTCTTCTTGTGTCTGCATAGCTTCGCTGCCTCGATTGCGCTATCTTCAGATTCTCTCGGACCATCTTGATGTTCTCTTCGGCTTCAAGCAGAATGTCTGGCCCAAACACTTGCTTCTCTCTAGGCTGATCCCATTGCAACGGAGTTCTACAACTCCTTCCATAAAGCGCTTGAAATGGTGACATCTTCAAACTGGCCTGATAACTGTTGTTATAAGAAAACTCTGCATAAGGCAATCGCTTGTCCCATCCGGACTGATCTTGCAACGCACAGGCTCTCAACATGTCTTCAAGAATTTGATTGGTTCTTTCAGTCTGACCATCTGTCTGCGGATGATAAGCTGAACTGAAATTCAGATGCGTGCCCAAAGCTTCATGCAACTGCTGCCAGAAATGAGAGGTGAACTGCGTTCCTCTGTCTGACACTATCTTCTTTGGCACACCATGAAGACAAACGATCCGAGACATATACAACTCTGCCAATACTGCACTGCTGTAGCTGGTCTTGACAGGTATGAAGTGGGCTGACTTGGTCAAACGGTCCACTACTACCCAAATAGAATCGTAGCCGGCTCGAGTGCGAGGCAATCCGACTATGAAATCCATGCCGATTTCATCCCATTTCCACTGAGGGATCTGCAACGGTTGCAACAATCCAGCAGGTCTCTGGTGTTCGGCCTTGATTCGCCGACAACTATCGCACTTAGCCACATGCTCTGCGATTTCCCTCTTCATTCCATACCACCAGAATTTCTTCTTCAGATCCTGATACATCTTCTCACTGCCAGGGTGAATCGAATAAGCTGTCTCATGAGCTTCCTTGAGAATCAACTCTCTAATAGACTGGACATTGGGAACACACAAGCGGTCTTTGAACCATATCACGCCTTCTGCGTCTTCTCGAAAATCTTTGCCTCTGCCATCTAGAATCAGTCGCCGAATCTCACTGATCTTTTCATCATTCTTCTGCGCTTCTTTGATTTCGCGCTCCAAGGTAGGTTCCAATTCAACTGTGACTCCTCGCGAATTGTTCAGAAATCCGAGACTCAACCTGTCGAACTCCTTGGCCAACTCATAAGGCATCGGACGAGCGACCATCAGATTGACTTGACTCTTTCTGCTCAAAGCATCTGCCACTACGTTTGCTTTGCCTGGATGGTAATGAATCTCCAACTCATAGTCTTTGATCAACTCTAACCATCTTCGTTGCCTCATGTTCAATTCTGACTGAGTGAATATATACTTCAGACTCTTGTGATCTGTGTAAACATCGCATTTCTGTCCATACAGATAGTGCCTCCATGTCTTCAGTGCGTGAACCACTGCTGCCAACTCTAGATCATGGATTGGGTAATTCTTCTCATGAACCTTCAGCTGTCGGGACGAGTAAGCCACAACTCTTCCCTCTTGCATCAACACGCATCCCAAACCTGTGTAACAAGCATCACAGTACACAGAGAAGGGCTTGTGCACATCAGGCAAGACTAGGACAGGCGCTGTTGTCAACTTCCCTTTCAGCGCTTCAAAGGCCTCTTGACATTTCTGGGTCCACTTGAACTCAACCTTGTTGCCTAGCAACGCTGTCATCGGTTTTGCAATCTTCGAAAACCCTTCAATGAATCGCCGATAATATCCGGCCATTCCAATGAAGCTCTTGATTCCTCGAGCATCCGTTGGCGCTTTCCAGTTCAGAATGTCTGCCACTTTCTTCGGATCCACAGCCAATCCTTCCTTGTTGATTATGTGACCCAAGAACAGGACTTCACTGATCCAGAACTCACACTTGCTCAACTTTGCATACAACTGGTGCTCTCGCAATCTCTGCAATACCATCCTCAAATGATCTGCATGCTCTTCTTCACTTTGAGAATAAATCAGAATGTCATCAATGAATACCACCACAAACTTATCGAGATAATCCATGAACACACTGTTCATCAAGTTCATAAAGAAGGCTGGTGCATTGGTCAAACCAAAAGACATCACTGTGAACTCATATAAACCATACTTGGTAATGAATGCCGTCTTCGGAATGTCCGAAGGTCGGATCCTGAGCTGATGATAACCTGACCTCAGATCAATCTTGGAGAACACACTGGCTCCTCTCAACTGGTCAAACAGATCTTCTATTCTGGGCAAGGGATACTTGTTCTTGATCGTGACTTCATTCAAAGCTCGATAATCGATACACATCCTCTTGGTGCCATCTTTCTTCTCCACAAACAGGACAGGGGCGGCCCAAGGCGAGGTGCTTGGCCGGATGTAACCTTTCTCTGACAGCTCATCAATCTGCTTCTTAAGCTCAACCAACTCTGGTCCAGATATTCTGTAAGCTCTCTTAAAGATAGGGGCGGTTCCAGGAAGAAGCTCTATGGCAAACTCAACTTTCCGCTCTGGCGGCATACTCGGTAAGTCCTTTGGAAACACGTCTGGAAATTCAGACACAACCTTGATACTCTCAATCGGGTCTGCTTCACTGCTATCGACAGCCATCTGATAACAACTTCCTTTCTTCGGCTCAGGCGGGACTAACTCGGTCACCACTTCCTCTCCTAGTCGGGACACCAACTTGATTGTCCTTTTATCGCAACTGATAACTGCCTGATACTTATCTAGCCAATTCATCCTTAGGATGACATCTATTCCCTGAGTACCCATTACTATAAGGTTAGCGGGAAACGCTATCCCCCTTATTTCCACACTTACACCCAAACATATGCTATCAGCTCGAATTCTACCACCGGCTGAGTCAATTTGAATGGGGGTTGACATGGCAGTAATTGGAAGATTATGTGCTTCTACCCATGATGCAGTAATAAAAGAATGCGTTGCTCCAGTATCAAATAACACTTCTGCAATATGGGAATCGACTGGGAACATACCTACTGTCATGCCGGGAGTCTCCTGAACTGCTTCAGCCTCCAAGTGGTTCAATCTTCCATGATTATAGCGCTGCTGAGGGCGGTTGCCTGATCCAGGCTGGGACACATTCTGCTTCGCTGGGGCATTGGGGCCTGACTGCTGCTGGTCTGCTTTCTTCGGACATTGCATCACCCAGTGGCCTTGCTCTCCACAGTGGAAACATGCTCTGTTTCCAACCTGAGCTGGTGCTGCCTGATTGTTCTGCTGGCTTGCTGGGGCAGGAAGACGAGGTGTCTGCTGATTCTGCTTCTGAAACTGACCTCCTCCTGACTGATTGCTCTGACGATTCTGGTACTGGTGCTGAGGATACTGCCTTTGGAACTGCTGATACTGCTGACGCTGCTGATGCTGCTGAGGTGGACGCTGGTTCTGCCTGAACTGCTGAGGTTGATTGCCTGAAAAACGAGGACGGCTGCTGCTTCCAGGCTGGGGTCCACTGATCTTGCGCTTACGATCCTCCATCTCCTTACGCTTCCTTTCTGTCATGATTGCTCTGTCAATCAGGTGCTGGAATGTCGGGAAGGTGTGATTCATCAGCTGATACTGCAGAGGGTCAACCAAGCCTCTCAAGAAACGGTACTGTCGCTTGGCGTCAGTGTTGACATCTTCAGGAGCATAGCGAGACAACTGCAGAAACCTGTCTCGATACTCACTGACAGATGATGACCCTTGCTTAAGGGCCAGGAACTCCTCCTTCTTCACTGTCATCAGACCTGCAGGCACATGGTACTGACGAAAGCTACCTCTGAATTTTTTCCAGGTGATGGCATCGGGGTTGGCATGGGTGGCGAGGTAAGACTCCCACCATGATTGGGCTGCTCCTCTCAACAGACGGGGACCATATAAGACTTTCTCCCTGTCGTCACACTGAGCGGTATGCAACTCCCGCTCCACAGTGCGCAGCCAATCTTCAGCATCCATGGGGTCAGAAGAGTGAGCGAACGTTGGTGGATGACCTCTCATGAATTCAGCACGCTTGTCTCTGGGCATCTGAGGCATCTGAGGCTGGGGTGGTGCTTGCTGCTGTTGCTGCTGCTGCTGCTGCTGAATGGCGGCCAGAGTTTGACCGATGGCCTGAACTGCCTGAGTCTGCATCAGAAACATCTGCTCGATCGACATCGGGGGCGGGGGCGGCAGGTGCTGCTGCTGAGGCACCTCATCCGGCTGAGCGGCTTGCTCCTGCTGAGCACGCCTTCCTCCTCTGCGCCTGTTCTCTGACATCTGCAGTGTGCAACCACACATCAGAACTGATCTGGCAAATCTTGCAGCATAAGAAAAGAGTATAGAATTCTCCAACAGCACTGAACAGATGAGCATCTTCACTGATCTCCAACACAGACCACACAGCTTCTCAGATAAAGAGGAAAGTAGAATAAAGGTTTTCCCAATTACATAACTAACTCCATTAACATAATATGTAAGCCAAAATGCAGGGGATACCCACACTCTGGTGACAATCATTACAAAGATCCAAACCAAACATAGTTCATCATGACAAACATAAATGCACAGGATATAGCAAACTACCCTGTCTAACTAAGACTAACTAAGACCGAGATTAACGCTAAGACTGAAGCTTCTATGTATATATATTTCGTATTAATTACAAGATCCAACTCTAACGAGCTATGGTTCTAGATTTATCTTGGTCTTGCAGTCGGGATTGCCATAAGACTGGAGTCCACGGCCGAGGTGAGCGATACGGGTGCTGAGTCCCGACGGGAGCGGGGGAACCATCATCCAAGTGACGACGCTCCGCGCGCTCAGCCCGCAGCAGGGCGATCTCAGCACGAGCCCTACTCAGCTCGTCTAATGCATGGTCCAGCTCCGTGTTTAGCACGGCGGCTAGGTTGACTGTGCTGCTCAACCTAGGATTGTACTCACCAGCAGGTGAAACAATCACGCCTCCTGTGCTGCCAGATGGACGGCGGGGGTAATACTTCAGGTCGAGACCGTCAGCTACCCCACCGAGAACCGAGCAGTAGTGCGAAAGCGCACGCCGTGCAGCATCCTGCATGGCTGCCTCAGCTGAGTCCCGCTCAGAGATAGAATAGTGCTCTGAGCAGGCCTCCGCGCCCTGGAGACTGTTCTCCGGACGGCGCACCAAGCAGGTCGCCTCCCAGCGGTCCGGGTAGACCCCGCGACTATGCTGGTAGACCACACAGCGATACTCGATGGACCAAGTACGCCGGTCAAGTGCCTGACGTAGCAGGGTGTCGAGCGCATCGTGGAAGTGACACCCGCGAGCAGCGTCGCGAGTGATGGGTCGAGCAACCCATCCTTCCGGCTCATGGTCAGCAGAGAAGTCGATGTCGTGGCTCAAGCTGTCGTCGCCACCTCCGTCGTCTGGGTCTCCTCCAGCAGCTACTCCAGAAGCTGGGACGCCCAGTGGTGGTGCAGGGGGCGCCTCCAGGGGAAGCACAGGGGAGCAGCTCCTCACAGACTCTATCTCCTGCTGGAGCGAGAAGGAAGAGCCCTGCTGCTCCTGTCGTCGACGTTCCTGCTCCTCATGCAGGCGGTGGTGCAGTCTCTCCAAGTGGCTGGACTGTCCGGCCACGGGACGGCGAAGCGGACGCTCAGCAAGGCGGGAGGGTAAGAATGGGATGACGGACTTTCGTGCAGTGTGTCTAAGTCGAGCCATCTACAAAAGACATCGCAAGCAAAAGGGTGAGAACAGAATTAATATGACCAGCAAATAATGAATCATAAATAAATGAAGGATCAGAATAAACAAAATTTTCAGCAAGGTATAATATATAGTAGAACATAGGTTCGGTCGGTATGACCAACTTTTGAAGGGATATCAAAGTCAAGGCAGGGACAGAGGTCTATAGTCCTTAGAACGACCATTCTACTCTAGGTTAGCGGTCCTACAGTCAGCACGGCTTTGATACCACTTATGTCACACCCGGTTTTAGAAGGCAAACCGAATGCGAACCATGTACGTGCCAGGATCAGTTATTCACGTACACAGCAGTTACATAACATGGACATCATCACACAGTGCTCAAATGGTATTAAAAGGGAAATAATAGTCGATTACATCATACGTCTGAGACGTCCATATAGTTCTTACAATAAATCAAAGTGCGGAAAAGAAACGTAGATAACACGGCCTTCACAGGCAGCCGACTGGGGGTTGCCGCTAACCCACGCCTAGAACTCGTCATAGTCTTGGAACTCCTGGAAGTCTCCTTCCACAGCTTCATCTTCTCCTGAGCAGTGGTTGCAATGCTGACAACCTGGGGGGGTTTGGTGTGTAGAGCAAGGGTGAGTACACATCAACATACTCAGCAGGCATCCTGTTTGGCTGTAGTGGACTAGCTTTATGTGGGGATAAGTCAAGCAGTTACTTTTAGTTGGTCAGGTTATTACTTACTAGTAGAGAGCCAGGTTTTAACATTAACCCAAGTTATTAGCCCAATGTATCCTTTCCAAACGGAAAGAATACCACTTACCAGCACCATAATCATAATCAGAATCATCAATCTCATTGCCACCTGTACCAAAATATCTCTGATCAAGTATCGCTAATCTCTGGAGCTCCCTTGGCCGCTCATAACCGCGAGCACGGCTGATATATCAGTTTCATAACACTCTGCAGAGGTTGTGCACTTTACCCACAAGCCGTGATTCCCTTTCTGCCCGGAGAGAG
This sequence comes from Zea luxurians, assembly GCA_029449295.1. Lineage (NCBI taxonomy): Eukaryota > Viridiplantae > Streptophyta > Magnoliopsida > Poales > Poaceae > Zea > Zea luxurians. The sequence continues at coordinate 574,648 of JAOPSE010000407.1, read as the reverse complement.
CGACTCCCCATTGACCACTACCTAGGTGGTCCAGCAGGGCATCACTACGTAGCCTTTACAAAGATTCCCCGAGGCTGTAGCCGCCCGTTAGGTTTCCTAAATGTACCGCACTCCTCCCCAAGGGACAAATCAACCTTGGCAGAGCGAGCCGCATACACCGAGCCCCATTGACGGCACGACGGCGAAGCGAACTACACCCCGGTTCCTCTAATTATTCAGCTAAGGGCGTCCCATTCCACCCTCATGGTTGCACTGTTTTCCCGGGCGGTCATCCATCGAACAGGTCCTTACGGAGAGGCACTCGAGAAACCGCTCGAGTCCCCTTGAAGGTCACAAATATGATCATAAATAAGAAGGGAAAACAGCGTATCATAGATAATCACATCATGTTCATTGATTAGAGTTGAGCAATAGCACCAGACTAAGCAGTAATAATCCGACCCAAATAGGTAAACAAGGACATGGATAACAAAAGCTAGTCAATCCTTAGGTATAAATGTGTAATGCGGGAGGTGAATTAAGGAATGAATAGGACAGAGATAGGTCAAAGGACACTTGCCTCCACCAACCGACTGCTGCTCAGGGGCTTCTCCTGCGAATTCCTCGGGCTCTTCGACCGGATCGTTCTCTATGCGAGCGCAAACATACATACATCCACATATTTAATACAAAAGAACAGTACACCATACAAGGGAACAAATAAAGTGAGTATGCATCAGGTATGACATTCGATATCGCATTTGTTATGGTTAGAAAGAAACGGGAGAGGGTCTCGCAGGGGGGGGGGTTAAAGCTTATGCACTAATGATTGGTTACAATTGGCTCTTAACAAAAGAATTCTGTTATATACACTAATGGAAACCTAATCATTTTAAGTTGATCAACAGTGAACGAGATAAACAATAATTACGTGAATCAACTAGCGTAACGGAATTTTAAATTGAACTTCCTATTACAATAACATGAACAATGATTAGCCTACCTAAAATAAAATAGCTATGATAACAGAAAGTAAATAAAATAAAATAAAAAAAATAAAAAAAACAGAGGGGGGGGGCGGTTGAACCGGCCCTAGGGCGGTTGAACCGGCCCTAGGCAGGGCGGCTGGGCTGGGGGCGCTGCCGGGCGCGGGCAGCCGAGCTGGGCGGCCGGGCGGCCGAACCGGGCGGCCAGGGCGGCTGAGCCGGCCAGGCAGCCAAGCGGGCGCGCGGCCAGGGCGGCCAGGCGGGCGGCCGAGCCAGGCGCGGCCGGGGGCTGGCTGGGGGCGCGGCCGGGCGCGGCCAGGGCCGGCTGGCGGCCAGGCAGGGGGCTGGGGCGGCCGGGGGCGCGGCCAAGGGTGGCCGGGCCATGGCCGGACGGGGAGGGGGAGAGGAGGGGAGAGGGAGGAAGGAGGGGGGCTCACCGGCGTCGGGCGGCCGACGGCGAAGGGCGACGCTGGGGCAGGGGCGGCGCTAGGGCAGGGGTAGGGGATGGCGGCTAGGGAAAGAATGAGAGAGAGGGAGGGAGAGGGAATTGGGGAAAAGAAGAGGTGGGGGGCGGTTGGGCCTTATTGGGCCCAAAGGGACGCGCAAGGGCGGCTGGGCCGGCCGGGGTCGGCCCACGGCGCGGGAGAGAGAGAAAAAAAGGAGAGAGAAAGAGAGAGAGAAAAAGAAAGAAGAGATTCTCTCCTTATTTTCGAAATCCGATCTTTCTAGATGAATGCATTTGCACTTTCAAACAATCAAAGAATGCATAGTTCGGCATGGTGCATCAAACAACATAAAACAGTTTTATGGTTTTCTTACACGGGAGTTCCAAACCGAATCCCGCTAGCTTTGGAAAAGACCAAGGTTTAGCGAGGGGAAAAAGAAAAAGAAGAGGTAACGCCCGAATTTTGGCGAGTAAAGAAAAGAAAAAATTCAACTGCAAAATTCGGGGCGTTACAGTGGCCTTGTTTTCTTTTTCAGTACGCACTTACACACACATTTCCCTGTTCACAGAGGTTATAAAAACACTAATTGTCATACCACACCAGACTCGTCCATACCAGTGGACACGGACTATTCGAATAGGTTTCAACTCTGCGCAGAGGTGTACACTTTACCCACTAGTCCGGCTCTGCGATCTCATGGCCAATGAGATCCGAATCTGAATCTCTTTCTTTCCTCGCACGTCCTAACCTTAGCGGTTATACCGGAAGGAGTCAGGCCACCGCCATGCCCAAACCGGACAAAACATTCCCCCTCCTTATCCTCCCGGTGCTCCCCAGCCTTCATAACCCTGGGGTTGGACCGTACGAGTTCAGATTGAGTGACTGCCCACATAGTCTCGTGTGGTTGTACTTATCATGAGTACAGGTAGTGAAGGATGACAAACCGGTCCTTATACGAGGGGACAATCCTTCTGCTCACGCCTAAACCAGCTGAGCCATCACCTTAGGCCCTCCCCTAAACCAGGGAGTCCTTGATCATCCCACTCCAAAGGTGATGAGGGTGAGTACCCTTCATCGCACATCCTTTTTTTTAAAAAGAAACCTTATTTGAAGTAACATATTCCCCTGCCTCTCAACCCACATTTCGTATCCAAAAGATATATGTTAATGCGGGCTATCTCTCTACTCACAATGCAAATATCCCACCCTGAAATCCCGACCTAGGCAGTGGTAGAAAGAATAGGTAATTTATGCATCAAGGGACGGATGGACTTGCCTTCGTCGAAGCTTTCCTGGCACAAAAGATCTACTTCCGGGAGATCGGGCTCCGACCCTTCTTCCGGGGCTACGGGTTCCGGATTGACAGTCCCCGCTTCTTCTAGTAAAACAAGCAATAAAACAATACATCAACAGTGGTTTACTAGTTGTAGTGTGTCATTTTCTAACATTATTATTACATGTGACTTTAGAAATTATTTTTGATAATTTTTGGTGCATAAAATATTGAGAAGTATTAATTAAAGGAGAAAAGGCTGAAAAAGGAAAAAGAAAAGGAATTTCAGCACTGGTGGGCCGGGGGGAATTCTGGCCCAGCCAGGCGCAGCGCGCGTGGGGGCGCGAGGGCGCCGGCCCAGTTGCGGCCCAAGGCGGGTGACAGCGCGGGCGCGCGAGGATGACGCCGTCGCCGCGGGGCCCACACGCCAGCGAGAGCGGAAGGGGGGGAGAAACGGCGCCACGGTCGACGGTGGGGCGAACCGACCGTCCGCAGGGAGAAACCGGTCGCCGGTGGGCTCGGCGGCGATTCACCGCCGGTGGCCCGGTTCTTGGGCAACGGGTCGGTGCCTTAGCACGGGGAGGGGCTGGCGAACCTAGGGCGGGCTCAATTTGGCTAGAGGGGGCCGGGAGGGGGCTGTCCACAGGGAGGTGGCGGAGCTCCGCGGCGGGAGTCGCCGCCGGTGAGCTTCGGGCAGGGATTGGGGTAGGGGAGTGGCGTCCTGAGTTTAGGGCGGTGTGGCGAAGCTGGTAGGCCTAACTAATTGCTCGTTGGACCAACAGAGGGGAAGGGAGAAGAGGGGGAAGGCTTACCGGAGAGGAAGACGACGACGGCGCATCCGCGACCGAGCTCTGGTGAGGGGAGGAGAGGGGTGGCTGAGGCCGGTGCGGGGCAAGGGAGTGCTCGAGGTGATCCTTTTATAGGCGCCCGAGGGGAGGGGAGCGGCGGAGCTCGGCGGACGCCGGTGAGGTGCACAGCGCCGGCATTAATGCCGCACAGCAGCGACGACAAGACCTCACGGCGGGGGGCGGTACCGGGCAAGGACACGGTCAACCGGCGAGGACGGGGCGGTGCCAAACTCTCCTGTGCGGCGCGGGGATGGGCGAGGGGACGGGGCGATGGAGGGGACGGTGGTTGGAGGTGACCGCGGCGAGCCGTACGCGGGGAGGACGACGAGGCGGCTGACCGGTGGGGCCGGTCTGCCAGCGGGAGTGAGCGCGCGAGAGAGAGCGGCTAGCGGGTGGGGTCGGCTCGTCAGCGAGAGGGAGAGGGAGCGCGGAGCGGCTGCGCGTGCGCGGGAGTAGGCCGAAAATGGGCCAAAAAGGGGGGAAGCGCGGGCGCGAGGGGGGAAGAGCGGCCGCGGCATGGGCTGGATTCAGCCCAGTTAGGGGGGAGAGTTTCTCTTTTTTCTTTTTATTTTCTAATTCCTATATCAATTTTTATATCCTTTTCTTTTGAACAATTAATTTAATAGATAATCTAGGTGCTAGAAAATAAAATCTAAGTGAGGTGTGCATACTCAAACAAAGTGTATGCATATGATGGGCAGCCCTAGGGGAGATTTGGGATAGATAATAAGAAGGGGGGTTAGATTAGGGTTTCAAACCTAGGTTAGAAATTGGGATGTTACAACGCTGCCCGAGGCCTTTGGGGTGGAGCTAGCGCCGCCGTTCGATGCGGGCAAGGGCCCCTCGGCTTTCCCCGCGCCGACTGGAGCTGGCGAAGACCCCGCGCCAGCCCCTGCGCCAACGTGTGAGGACGCCTCGAAGGCGGTGGTTGAACTAGCTGTCGAAAACCCCGCGGCGGCGTCCGGGCCTTCGCAGGTGGCAGAATAGGGGTTAGGGATTTTAAGTGTAAACTTTTGTCTGTGTGATACTGAACCTCGGTTGCTGCGCAGGTTCCGACGTTCGGGCCTGCGCAAGCAACCGCTACTGACAATACTGATTTTGCGTCAGCCTCAACCGTAGTGCCTGTCGATGATAGTTTGTTTGGTTCTGTGTCTGAGTGTTTTGAGTCTGATGGCGAATCTGGGAGCTCGTTTCCTTGGACGGAGGAGTCCTCAGATGAAGGCTTGGATTATTTTGTTGCGTTGGATGTGGCTGCGGCGGAGACTTCACCACGTGTGGAGGGTGCTGGGGATCTTCCTAGTGCGAGTACTGGGTGTAGGCTGCGAAGGGTGGTGGGAAAACATAGTGTAGATGAATTTTCGTGAAGTGGCAGGCGCCGCCGTATGGGGATGGAGCGTGGCCGTCTCCGAGTAGATCGGGTTAGCAAACGAGAATTGTTGTCCTCACTGATTGGGGCGAGCATAGGCGAGGGGGATCTTCGGAAGCTTTTTGAGGGTGAGGAATTGAGGATAATGTTGTTTAATTACAGGGAGATGGGTATCATCCCGAAGGTTGAGCCGATGTAATATGTGATGCCCTCGCCGTGTGTATGTAATTGTAATTTGTATGGTGATGTGGCCTGTTGGCCATATTCGTACGCCTATGTTGGTCCGGCTGCGCTTGTGGGTGACTCTGTGCAGGGTGTCTTTTTAATGAGAGACTTCGATTAACGCTATTCCGGCTGCACCCTTAGGCGACTTTTGCGTGGAGTGTCTTTTAAATAAAAGACTTCGATTAACGCACTTGGTGTGCTATTCTGGCTGCACCCTTAGGCGACTTTTGCGCGGAGTGTCTTTTAAATAAAAGACTTCGATTAACGCACTTGTTGTGCTATTCCGGCTACACCCTTAGGCGACTTTTGCACGGAGTGTCTTTTAAATAAAAGACTTTGATTAACACACTTGTTGTGCTATTCTGGCTGCACCCTTAGGCGACTTTTGCACGGAGTGTCTTTTAAATAAAAGACTTTGATTAACACACTTGTTGTGCTATTCTGGCTGCACCCTTAGGCGACTTTTGCACGGAGTGTCTTTTGAATAAAAGACTGATTAACGAACTTGTTGTGCTATTCCGGCTGCACCCTTAGGTGACTTTTGCGTGGAGTGTCGCACACGTGGGTAGTCTGCGCTGCCTCTCGCGGTGACTTCGGAGTGGTCGAATGCCGAAGGCCGTCGATGCGGTCTTTTTCGACATGTTGCGTCTTAGTTTTGCGGGGGATTTTTGCAGGTATATTACATGGCTCTGTCTCATTAAAAACCTCACCCCCCAGGAGGAAAAGAGTGCGGACCAGAATAGTACTGTTTGATGGATTACAAGGGCACGTGAGTCCTGAGGATTTAAACAAAAAATTTGCGGAGATTGTCAATATTCCAGGAATGCTCTAGGTCTTTGCCGGATGGCATTGTTAGCCTGTACGCGCTGGGGGACGCCTTCGACTTGACGATGAATGGACCCTCCCACTTCAACTCCAGTTTGCCCCGTGACTCTGTTCGGGTGGTTTGGACGAGTACGAGGTCTCCTTCGTTGAACTCTCTTGGGACGACTGCGTGGTCGCGCCAGGCCTTTGTTTGAGCTTGGTATGTGTTGAGGGCCTGCAGGGCGAAGACGCGGTCTCCGTCGATGAGGTCTTTGGACGTTGGTTCATCTACGTCGGGGATGGCTGATGCGCTTGTTCGGGGTGACCCATGCTTTATTTCCTATGGGGTCATGGCCTCCGATCCATATAGTAGACGAAAAGGAGTGAATCCAGTTGCCCAGCATTTGGTCGTGTTTAGTGCCCAGACTACTTCAGGTAGCTGGTCGGCCCATTTACCCTTCCTGTCGTCGAGAAGCCTTTTCTTGATTGCAGTGAAAATCTTGCCGTTGGCGTGCTCGACGACGCCGTTGGATTGCAGGTGGTATACCGAGGCGAAGGCAAGCTTGGTGTCGATGGAGAAGCAGAAGCCCCTGAAGTCTTGGCTGTCAAACTGTTTGCCCTTGTCGACTGTAAGCTCGAACGGGACTCCGAACCAACAAACAATGTTTTGCCAGAAGAACTTCTGGGCAGTCTTCGACGTTATTGTGGATACTGCCCTGGCCTCGATCCACTTGGTAAAATATTCGACGGCGACAAAGATGAACTTGAGGTTCCCTTGAGCCGTAGGTAGTGGCCCAACAATGTGACACCCCAGTGTCACTCAGGGTTTTTCTTTCAAAAGCCAAACCTAGAACCATTATTTTATGTGAACCAAAGTAAGCATGAGCATCAAAATAACTTAAGTAATGATAAAGTCACCAAGTACATACTTAAAAGTGTCATGATCAAAGCAATTAAGTCCCTTAAAAGATCAGATTATGCAACCCTAGTTTAAAAATCCCAAAATGAGCCCCATGAGCAAAATTCAAAAAGTAAGAAAAGGGGAGTGAAAAGTTTAAAATTTTGAGTTGAGCCAATTATAAAAATTGAAGTATATTTAATGGGCAACAAGAAAGGTTAAGAAAGCTTAGCCAAAATAGCTCAAATAAAACCCCAAATCAAGCTTTCCATGGGTGGACTTGATAAGAATTCTGAATTTCAGATTTCTGAAAATCAGACCTTGATCCAAAGATCAGGGATGTTCACCTTGATCCTTAACTCGAATCCTAATGGCCCCATTGACAAAAATGTGCCTAACTAACCCCTCTGTCGTGTGCCAGAAGATGGCATTGGGACGCGAGCCCTAGACACGACTAAACCTTGGATTTGCCTCGGATTTGCGCAGGGAGACAGACCAGATTTCCTGGCTCCATATCTCTGCAACCAGTAGGCAAAATCCTATGACCTCCACACAAGAATGGTAGCTTGTAGGGAGGGGAAGAGGTTTTGTGCATTGACCAAGGCGAGAGCAGGCTCGGATGAGCGACTACACGCGCCAGAACTTGGGCAGAACGCGTGCTCCCACGTGTTCGACCCTGGCCGGCGTGCCAGAGCTCGCCCAACCCGCGCGCGCGCGCTCCCCGGCGACCAGTCGCGTCCGCCGCGCGTCCTCGCCCTCGGCCGTGCCCGCCCGCGCCTATAAAGCCTCCCCAGGCGCGCCTCACTTCACCCCGCACTCACCCTCTTCGGCCAGCCGCTTTCCTTAGCTCCGGCGAGCTTGTTTTCCGCCCGCCATTGCCGCCCAAGCTTCGGCCACCGTGGCCAGCCCACCCCAGCCATCCTCAAGCCAAGCCAGTGCTTCGGCCAGCTCCACCAGTAGCCAGTGAAGCTCGCCAAGCCCTCGGACCCAGCCGGACTTCACCGGAGGCTCGAGATCGACTTCGCCGGACTTCGGTCTTCCGCCGTCGCGCGTGGACCGAGCTATCCGGTGAGTCTCCGCCCAATTCCTCTCGCTCATGTCTTCTCTGGCATCCCGTGGACCTCCCTGACCCATTTGATTGAACCATCTCGCCGTGGCCAGGCCGGTCTCCTCGCCGCCGACGAGCATCCCCGCCTGCGCGCGTGGACCGACCGACTCCGGCCATCTCCGACGGCGTTCCGCACACCGTTGTGATCCCCAGGACCTCCCCTTCATCCTCGACCACTTCACCGGAGCAGTCTCGCCGCCGGTAAGCCCCTCCGCCCTTTTCCCCGCCGCGGCTACTGTTTAAGTTAAACTGAGGACCTCGGGTTAGGAGGTGAAGAACCCGAGGGTTTTTCTGCAATGTCAGAGACCCTGGTGAATAGTAGCCTAAGGACTGATTCGCGAGGAAAAACTTAGAAAACATCCAGGGACCCCAGTGTAAAGTAGGTTTTCATTTAAATCGATTCTGAAATTCTTTTAAATAACCAGAGAACTTGTAAAATTCATAACTTGATGAATTCTTACTCAAAAAATGTCAAACCAATTTTGCTAGCCTCTGTATGTTACAATCTATCATTTAAAAATAGTAAACCCTATGCTTTCTGTTCACAATTTTAGAGTTTAAAATTAAAAACAGAAACCCACTAAACCTTATTTAATCAAGGAAAATTAGTTTTTCTTCTGTACTAGACTTAAGAAAATTTGTGGGTATTCAAACCTCTTTTAGACACTGTTTAAAAATAGTAGGAACCCCAGCATTAGAAATTATGATGTAGTTTCTCATTTAAAGATGTTTTGACCAAAACTTAGAGAAAATCAGAAAGGTATTAGAAATTAATGGACAGTGATTAATACTATTTTCCTAGTTTACTTATGAAAAAGAGAGCCTAGGAAAAATACAGAGACTATTAGTTTGGACCAGTTTTAAATTAAAATGAATTGTCTAGCCTAAATAAGGCTGGAAATCAATTATTAAAGAGGCAAAACTATAACCAAAATGCTTAACAAAAATCCAGTGAACTTGTAACCACCAGAGCCCCACTGCAAAAATATAGAGCACCTCAGTCCAACTTTTTGAGTAAGGAAAATAAATCCAAGGTGATAATAAGGCATTTTCTAACTAAATCATGAACACCCTCAAATATTGTGATAATGAGCAACCAAAAATTAGCTAAGTCCTTAATAAGGTAGACTACCGGAGAAAAATGCAAACCCATGAAAAAGAAGCAAACTCATACCATTTGCTGATGATTTAAGGGAAAGGCCATTTAATTCAAATAATGCACCCCACCCCCTTCCCTTAAGCAAAAAGATGCCAAACTTCAGAATGATTGCTCTTGCACAAAACAATGACTAAGAAAAATAAGAATCCTGTTGTTTGATATTTTTCAAATATAGTGGTAGTAGAAAGCACCCATTTGGCTAGAAACTTGAGAAAACCATAGAAAAATAATTAAAAGGTATTAATGGCTAGAAGTTTGTATCAAGTCATATTATGACACCTAAAAGCCAGCAAAAATAAGTTCTGAAGAATTACCCACTGTTAAATATTAGATGTAGTTCAAAGCACCTCTTCTACCCTAGAACTTAATAATTTTGTGCAGAGAAAACTATTCACCTTCTGATCCCCAAATTTTAAGAAGGAGGAACATACACCAGTAGCAAGCCACTGTAATTTTTACAGAATTTTTAGAATTTTATAAAAGCAACTTGTAGTTCAAACCTACTCCAAAACATTAAAGAGGATAAAGAAAAAGGAAAGAGGAAATAAACCCCACCTCAATAAGTCTAACTTGAGTACTTATCATTATCCCTAAGACTTAAAAGAATTCAGTGGAACCCCTAAAAGTAAAACCTACCACTTGCCTTAGCTAAAAGTTTAACTTAATTTACCAAGTATACCACCCAAGGGTCTTGCATGAGTAAAGTTAACTTTGTTTAACTCAAGAAAGATTATACACCTTTTAAGTTATGATTTCTAAAAGCACATATCATATCATGCATATATCTTACACATTGCATTTATTAGATTGTAATCTTGCCGACGGAGAGTACGTGCTCATCCCCGAGCAAGGACCTGTCCAAGAGGAAGACCAGGAGCAGGCTTCAGAGGCTGCCATTGAGGATCTCCCCGCAGCCCCAGCAATTGAAGGCAAGCCCCGGTTTTATGCATAACCTATTAATTATGCTATTTTACTACACTTAATGCTTGTAGGTTTGTAATGTGCACTTAAGTGTAGGAATTGCTTGAAACCTCTAGATGCATGAACTTAGGACTCCTTTTGAGATGAATACTAGTATGCTAGGTCGAGTAGTTGCTTGCTAATTAGGATCTCGGTAGAAGTCGAGTGATTTTTCTAGCACTCGCGCGAGGTCAGGAATTGGTTGTATTCATCTTGATAACGGGATAGATGTTGGTCTATGGACTTGGATCCAGGGAGGATGCCTTGTCTATGAGGCGGGAAAATGAATTAAGGATTAATGTGTGGATACCTGAGTCAAGCTTTTGAACGTACTAAACACATGCCGGGAAAAATGGTAACCGGTAAACCTAGTACCTGAGTGAAGCCGGGCGCGGACTTTATCCCTCATGCGACCTGAGACTGGGTCTCCCATGCTAGCTATGGTGGGTACAAGAGCGGTCACTGCACGGCGGCAGCCGGGGTCAGTGGAGCCTTGTATGCCAAGGCGGTGAGGCCTGGACGCGAACGGGGAATCGATGGGGACGGTTGTCATGTGTAGGGTCGGAGTGCCCTGACATGCCGTGTGTTTAGGTTTACCTTGCAAGGTTTAAAAACTCGATTCGAATCGTCTGCTTCTCGCAGCTAATGAGACTGCTTGATTCCTTGTACTGCATCGAGTAAGAAGTGAAATGTGGTTACATGAGATAACCTGTTGTTTGAACTAAATGATTGTTACCATGTATGCTTAGAAGGAGCAAATCTAGCTAGGCTAATGATGATAAAATTTGTAAAGCTAAAAATTGATTTTAGTAACAGCTAGTGCTTTTGGCAAACCAAACCCCTCAGCCAAACAGCTGCATAGTCTAGAGGTAGAGGAGTAGACTCCTCACACCGGGTAAGTCTAGCTGAGTATTAGTATACTCAGCCTTGCTTGTGGCACCATTTTTGCAGGTACCATGCAGGATCTGGTTGATGGTGTGACTTGGCCTACCACCCTGCCACCGGGTTGGACGGTCGAGTGGGATGTTGCTCCGGCAGGGGAGGAGCATGAGGAGTAGTGGGCTAGGCCTTGCCCATTTCCTCATTACCGACGACATCGATTATCCGCTGCACTTTACTTAATGAACTTTATTTGCTACTCCAGAACTCCGATTTATGTAATAATTCGGTACTTAATTTGAGGATTCCTGTTTTATTGTATTTCTTCTGTGACTCACCTTCGAGTGAGATTGTGGAATTTGATCCTGGTTAAGTGGCTCTATCAGACTAGATCTGAAGGACTGACGGGTTATTCCGATTTAAGTGTGTCACGGCCCTTGAGGCATGACTTGGGCACTTAAGTTGGAATAATTCGGGTGGTTCTGCCACAGCTGGTATCGGAGCAAATTCCACCACAGAGAAAAACAATAAACCAAGAATACCAATTTTCAAAATCTAAAACTTGCCTAGAAACTGCTAATAGATCGTCAGGACTAGACCGCTAGACCTAGGACGAAAGGCCTTAGGCATAGAGGGAAACAGGTGGCTAATTAATTAGGCCCCGTGGGCCGATACCTATATTTTAGGATGCCCTAAAAAGGCACCCTATTTTTCTTTTTGAGAGGCAACGTTTCTTCCAGCATGCATGCATTATAAAACATAAAGAGGAATTAAAATTGGAGCTAACCCCTTTTTCTTTAAAACCGTTCGGGCTCTCTTTTTCTTTTTCCTTCCACCATAATCTTTATCTTTGATTCCCTTCCGCAGATGAATTCACCCACCCCCGCTAGTGGAGGAGACTCTCGTTTCAGTTCTGACTTCCTTTCTCGTGATGGCTTTCCCTCCATCTTGTGGGAAGTGCTTAACTCCGCCGGTTACCCTACGCCCCCTTTGTACACGGTGCAGTTGTATGAGGAGCATCGGGTACCTCGTTGTCGGGTCTGGCTGACTTTGGAGGCTCATCCCCTTCAGCCGGGTTGGCGTTCTCTTGACTCTGAAACGATCGGACTCAGGACGGACGACACCGTTGAGGCAGCAGCCATGAAGGCTCTGACGACTTTCTGTGGCTACCATCCCCTGGAGATGGTGATGCACCCTTTGGGGCTCTTCCCTGCTGAGAGGAAGGATGATCCCATGTGGTGTAACCGCGTGAGCCATGTGAAGGATGTGTGGGCCATGTATCCTGACTTGGTTGGGAGGGTCACCGTTCAGTGCATGAGTGCGCTGTACCGCCTTCAGGCCCTTCAGAGCGATGCTATGACACTTCTTGCTAACACCGCTCGGACTGCCAAGCTCACTCTCGACAGTCGGGAAGATTTTGTGGTCGACCTATCCACAGAGTTGGTGGAAAAGGATCTGCAGGTGGAGAGGCTGAACCAGCGTATCGCTACCCTGGAGCAGCAAGTGGAGATCCGAGACAACACTACTGATGTCTTGGAGAACCAGCTTCACGATGTGCAGAGGGAACTCGAGGAAGCAAACGACCACTTGGACATGCACCACCTGGAGATGGAGGCCAATGAAGCAGGAAGCGAGGGAGAAGAGGCTCCCGAGGAGCTAGGACCAGCCCCTGGTGCCAATGGGACTACCTCCGCGATGCCCCCTTCACCCGCATCCAGTGTCGCTTCCACCGCTCAGGGTTAAGCAGTTACTTCGACATTTTAGGTGGATAGAAACCTATGCGAGCTTAGTAGTATCATATTTTGGACTAGGCTTGTGGGTACTTTCCCCTGATTAATGTAACCCTGTGAACTTTTGGAATCTGTGGGATCCTTGTCACCATGTTATCTTCATTTCGAACCTGATATTATGATTATGGCATTCTTTTTCTTCTATATGAAATGATATCTTGCCGTTCGAAATTATGAGTTGGGATAACAATGGCGACAATCTCTGTTTTCAGATGGCAGCTAGGCAGCGTCGCGGGCAGAACGAGCAGGTTCCCCCGCCACCTCCTCCAGCTCCCACAGTGCAGGAGCTGATGGCCCAGCAGAATGAGATTCTGCGACAGCTCTTGCAGCGGCAGCCCCACCCCCAGCAGCATGGTGGAGGCCAGCCTCAGCGACCTCCGGCTATGGCAACATACCAGGAGTTTCTGAGCACGCAGCCGCCCTTATTCGCCAAGGCAGAGGATCCGTTGGACGCCGACGTATGGCTTCGCGTCGTCGAGTCCAAGTTTCCCCTCCTCACAGGAGACTGCCCTGATGCTACCAAGACCCGCTTTGCCGCACAGCAGCTTCGCGGATCTGCTCGGACTTGGTGGGATCACTTCCGTGCTATTCTCCCTGATGATCGTGAGGTATCTTGGGAGGAATTCAAGACTGCCTTCAGAGGACACCACATTCCAGCTGGCATTCTTGATCGGAAGTTGAATGAGTTTCTGGCCCTCAATCAAGGAACCTGCACTGTACTGCAGTATGCGCAAGCCTTCAATGACTTATGCCAGTATGCAGGGTATCATGCTGATTCTGATGAGAAGAAGAGGGATCGTTTCCGCAGGGGTCTTAATACCAAGCTGCAAGAACGACTCAACACTGTCCGGGCTGATAGCTTCAATGAGTTGGTCAACATGGCCATCTCTCAGGAGGATTGCATTGTTGCTCACCGGGCAGAGAAGAAGAGAAAGGCACCAATGGCAGCACCATCCGCTCAAGCTCAGAGGTTCCGGATTGTTTCTCACAATCAGAGCAGGGGTTTTCAGCAGCAGGCAGGCAGATGGGTGATCAGGCCACCTCAGCAGCAGCAGCAGCAGCAGCCGACACCCAACCGCTACCCAGCTCCCGCCCCAAGGAACAATCAGCCTCCGCAGCAGCAGCAGTTCCGCCAGGGCAATGGGAACAAGTGTTTCACTTGTGGCAATGTGGGCCACTATGCTAAGAATTGTCCCAGGAACCAGCAGAGGCAGCTGCCAGCACCAAATCAAGACAAGGGAAGAAAGCAGAAGGTGCAAGTCAGGCAAGGGAAGCTCAACTTCACTGCTCTTGAGGAAGTGCCAGAAGGAGCTCCTATCATGACTGGTATCTTTTCAGTTTATAATCAACCTGCTTTAATTCTGTTTGATTCTGGTGCATCTCATAGTTTCATTAGCCAAAGGTTCAGTGCTAATTGCAAACTGCCATTCTCTCACTCAAAAGGGTCATTCATGATAGTCACACCTGGGGGTAAAATTGCAACTAATCAATTAAACCAAAGTGTGCCTATTCAACTGGGAAGCCACATTATCAAAACCACTCTTCTTGTGTTGGGATTGGAAAATGTGGACATTATTCTAGGGGCAAATTGGATGACCTTGCACCAAGTTGTGCTTGATGTAGCCAGCCGTACCGTGGAAGTTAATTCTCCCTTCTGCGGGAATTTCACTTTGATTTTGCCTAGTCAGGGTTCTTCTCAGTCATGTGCTTTCTCTATGACGGAGCTACCCCTGAAGAAGATCCCAGTAGTCTGTGAGTATGCAGATGTCTTTCCTGATGAATTGCCAGGAATGCCACCAGACCGGGATATTGAATTCGCCATCGAGTTGCAACCGGGAACGGCCCCAATTTCCAAGAGGCCCTACCGAATGCCACCCGCTGAGTTGGCAGAATTAAAGAAGCAATTGCAAGAGTTGCTGGATAAGGGTTTCATTCGCCCAAGCACTTCGCCTTGGGGATGTCCAGCACTGTTTGTGAAGAAGAAGGATGCAAGCTTGAGGCTGTGTATAGATTACCGCCCTCTTAATGCGGTAACTATCAAGAACAAGTATCCTTTGCCTCGTATTGATGTTCTCTTTGACCAGTTGGTCGGAGCCAAGGTGTTTTCCAAGATAGACCTTCGCTCTGGCTACCATCAGATCAAAATACGAGCAAGTGATATTCCGAAGACGGCATTCTCAACCAGATATGGGCTATATGAATTCTTGGTGATGTCATTCGGGCTGACAAATGCACCAGCATATTTCATGTATCTGATGAATTCTGTTTTTATGCCGGAATTGGATAAGTTCGTGGTGGTTTTCATCGATGACATTCTGGTGTACTCAAAGAACGAAGAAGAACATGCCGGGCATTTGCATGTAGTGCTTCAACGTCTGCGAGAGCACCACCTTTATGCCAAGTTATCCAAGTGTGATTTTTGGCTAAAAGAAATCAAATTCTTGGGTCACACTATCTCTCAGGCTGGAATAGCTGTTGATCCTGATAAAGTGCAAGAGGTGATGAACTGGAAGCCACCAACAACTGTTCGCCAGATTCGGAGTTTTCTGGGATTAGCTGGTTATTACCGAAGATTTATTCCGGATTTCTCTCGAATTGCGAAGCCTATTACTGAGTTGCTGAAGAAAGAAGTCAAATTTGTGTGGAGTCAGAAGTGCGAGGATGCCTTCCATGCATTAAGGCAGCATCTGACCACAGCACCAGTATTGGCGCAACCCGACAGCAGCGAACCTTTTGATGTATATTGTGATGCCTCGGGCACCGGGCTAGGTTGTGTCTTGATGCAAGACAACCGAGTCATTGCTTATGCTTCGAGAGCACTCAGGCCTCATGAGCAAAATTATCCCACTCATGACCTTGAGTTAGCAGCAGTGGTTCACGCATTGAAGATGTGGAGGCACTATCTAATGGGAACCCACTGCAACATCTTCACTGATCATAAGAGACTTAAGTACATTTTTACTCAGGCTGATCTTAACATGAGGCAGAGGAGATGGCTAGAGCTGATCAAGGATTATGACCTGGAAGTACATTATCACCCAGGGAAGGCTAATGTGGTAGCTGATGCCTTGAGTCGGAAGTTGCAGTGCAACTGTGTTCTGATGGATTCTCGCATTAACACCTTGTGTGATGAGTTGAGCAAGATGCAAATTGAAGTAATTTCCTCTGGTTCTTTGTCTCACATTTCTGTTGAGCCAGCTTTGCAAGACCAGATCATTATGGCCCAGCTCAGTGACAAGGGAGTGCAGATTATCAAGAAGAATCTCCATCAGAAGGTTGAGAAGTATAATTGTTTCCGCCAGGATGAGAAGGGTGTGATATGGTTCAAAAACAGATTGGTGATTCCTAAAGACCAGGATCTCAAGAGGAGAATTTTGGATGAAGCTCATCTCTCCAAATTCTCTATGCATCCGGGAAGCACCAAGATGTACCATGAATTGAAGCCTTTGTACTGGTGGACCAGAATGAAGAGGGAAATAGCCCAGTATGTATCAGAATGTGACACCTGTCAGAGGGTAAAGGCAAGCCACTTGAAGTCAGCTGGAGCCTTGCAACCACTACCCGTACCTTCGTGGAAGTGGGACGACATCAGCATGGATTTCATTGTGGGTCTGCCCAACACCTCTCGTCGTCATGATTCAATTTGGGTTATTGTAGACCGATTGACGAAAGTGGCACATTTTCTTCCTGTGCACACCACTGATAAGGCTCAGAGATATGCAGAATTGTATATTGACCGGATCGTGTGTTTGCACGGATTACCTCGGACCATTGTTTCTGACCGAGGAGCCCAATTTGTTGCCAGATTTTGGGAACAATTGCAAAAGTCTTTGGGAACCAAGCTAATCAGGAGTTCAGCTTACCACCCAAAGACTGATGGTCAGACGGAAAGGGTAAACCAAATCCTGGAAGATATGCTGAGAGCTTGTGCAATCGATTGTGGCAAGAACTGGGATAAGCACCTCTCCTTGGCAGAGTTTGCTTATAACAATAGTTATCAATCCAGCCTAAAGATGGCACCTTTTGAAGCTCTCTATGGAAGAAGGTGCAGGACACCACTCAACTGGTCTCAGTCTGGTGAAAGAGAAGTTTTTGGACCTGATTTAGTGACTGAAGCCGAAAGGAAGGTCAAGCTAATCAGGAAGAATCTAGAAGCTGCTCAGGCCAGGCAGAAGAGTTATCATGATAGAAGAAGGAAACCTCTCCAGTTCGAGGTGGGAAGTTTTGTATACCTCAAGGTATCACCCACCAAAGGAATGCAGAGGTTTGGGATCAAAGGCAAGCTAGCCCCTCGTTACATTGGACCTTATGAGATCATAGAAGCATGTGGACCCGTGGCATACAAGCTGAAGCTACCTTCAAAGATGTCTGCCATTCACAATGTTTTCCATGTATCTCAGCTGAAGAAGTGTGTTCGATTACCGACTGAAATCTTAGCAGAGCCAGAATTGGAGATAGAGCCAGATCTCTCGTACCAAGAGTACCCCTCCAAGATTCTGGATTGCAAAGAAAGATCAACTCGGGCTAAATCGATCAAGATGTACAAGGTCCAGTGGAGTAATCACTCAGAGGAGGAAGCTACTTGGGAAACCGAAGAATTCCTGAGATCCAACTTCCCTGATTGCCTACCTAAGGAAGCTGGTACGTAATCACCCCCAAACCCCTCCTCCTGCCTTTCGAATCTAACCTTCAAAAATATGATCTTAATTCAGAATGAAGTAACTATAAAGTAAAACTTAAAAGGACTTCCTTCTGAAGTTGCAAAGAGAATGACATTCGAAGAGCAGTTTATCCTAATAATGGCAATCATCACCCTTTTTCCTACCAGTCTCACCCTTCGCTTTACCCCGGGAGGACTCTGGCCCGAATCTCGGGACGAGATTCCTTTAAGGGGGGAAGGCTGTGACACCCCAGTGTCACTCAGGGTTTTTCTTTCAAAAGCCAAACCTAGAACCATTATTTTATGTGAACCAAAGTAAGCATGAGCATCAAAATAACTTAAGTAATGATAAAGTCACCAAGTACATACTTAAAAGTGTCATGATCAAAGCAATTAAGTCCCTTAAAAGATCAGATTATGCAACCCTAGTTTAAAAATCCCAAAATGAGCCCCATGAGCAAAATTCAAAAAGTAAGAAAAGGGGAGTGAAAAGTTTAAAATTTTGAGTTGAGCCAATTATAAAAATTGAAGTATATTTAATGGGCAACAAGAAAGGTTAAGAAAGCTTAGCCAAAATAGCTCAAATAAAACCCCAAATCAAGCTTTCCATGGGTGGACTTGATAAGAATTCTGAATTTCAGATTTCTGAAAATCAGACCTTGATCCAAAGATCAGGGATGTTCACCTTGATCCTTAACTCGAATCCTAATGGCCCCATTGACAAAAATGTGCCTAACTAACCCCTCTGTCGTGTGCCAGAAGATGGCATTGGGACGCGAGCCCTAGACACGACTAAACCTTGGATTTGCCTCGGATTTGCGCAGGGAGACAGACCAGATTTCCTGGCTCCATATCTCTGCAACCAGTAGGCAAAATCCTATGACCTCCACACAAGAATGGTAGCTTGTAGGGAGGGGAAGAGGTTTTGTGCATTGACCAAGGCGAGAGCAGGCTCGGATGAGCGACTACACGCGCCAGAACTTGGGCAGAACGCGTGCTCCCACGTGTTCGACCCTGGCCGGCGTGCCAGAGCTCGCCCAACCCGCGCGCGCGCGCTCCCCGGCGACCAGTCGCGTCCGCCGCGCGTCCTCGCCCTCGGCCGTGCCCGCCCGCTCCTATAAAGCCTCCCCAGGCGCGCCTCACTTCACCCCGCACTCACCCTCTTCGGCCAGCCGCTTTCCTTAGCTCCGGCGAGCTTGTTTTCCGCCCGCCATTGCCGCCCAAGCTTCGGCCACCGTGGCCAGCCCACCCTAGCCATCCTCAAGCCAAGCCAGTGCTTCGGCCAGCTCCACCAGTAGCCAGTGAAGCTCGCCAAGCCCTCGGACCCAGCCGGACTTCACCGGAGGCCCGAGATCGACTTCGCCGGACTTCGGTCTTCCGCCGTCGCGCGTGGACCGAGCTATCCGGTGAGTCTCCGCCCAATTCCTCTCGCTCATGTCTTCTCTGGCATCCCGTGGACCTCCCTGACCCATTTGATTGAACCATCTCGCCGTGGCCAGGCCGGTCTCCTCGCCGCCGACGAGCATCCCCGCCTGCGCGCGTGGACCGACCGACTCCGGCCATCTCCGACGGCGTTCCGCACACCGTTGTGATCCCCAGGACCTCCCCTTCATCCTCGACCACTTCACCGGAGCAGTCTCGCCGCCGGTAAGCCCCTCCGCCCTTTTCCCCGCCGCGGCTACTGTTTAAGTTAAACTGAGGACCTCGGGTTAGGAGGTGAAGAACCCGAGGGGTTTTCTGCAATGTCAGAGACCCTGGTGAATAGTAGCCTAAGGACTGATTCGCGAGGAAAAACTTAGAAAACATCCAGGGACCCCAGTGTAAAGTAGGTTTTCATTTAAATCGATTCTGAAATTCTTTTAAATAACCAGAGAACTTGTAAAATTCATAACTTGATGAATTCTTACTCAAAAAATGTCAAACCAATTTTGCTAGCCTCTGTATGTTACAATCTATCATTTAAAAATAGTAAACCCTATGCTTTCTGTTCACAATTTTAGAGTTTAAAATTAAAAACAGAAACCCACTAAACCTTATTTAATCAAGGAAAATTAGTTTTTCTTCTGTACTAGACTTAAGAAAATTTGTGGGTATTCAAACCTCTTTTAGACACTGTTTAAAAATAGTAGGAACCCCAGCATTAGAAATTATGATGTAGTTTCTCATTTAAAGATGTTTTGACCAAAACTTAGAGAAAATCAGAAAGGTATTAGAAATTAATGGACAGTGATTAATACTATTTTTCCTAGTTTACTTATGAAACAGAGAGCCTAGGAAAAATACAGAGACTATTAGTTTGGACCAGTTTTAAATTAAAATGAATTGTCTAGCCTAAATAAGGCTGGAAATCAATTATTAAAGAGGCAAAACTATAACCAAAATGCTTAACAAAAATCCAGTGAACTTGTAACCACCAGAGCCCCACTGCAAAAATATAGAGCACCTCAGTCCAACTTTTTGAGTAAGGAAAATAAATCCAAGGTGATAATAAGGCATTTTCTAACTAAATCATGAACACCCTCAAATATTGTGATAATGAGCAACCAAAAATTAGCTAAGTCCTTAATAAGGTAGACTACCGGAGAAAAATGCAAACCCATGAAAAAGAAGCAAACTCATACCATTTGCTGATGATTTAAGGGAAAGGCCATTTAATTCAAATAATGCACCCCACCCCCTTCCCTTAAGCAAAAAGATGCCAAACTTCAGAATGATTGCTCTTGCACAAAACAATGACTAAGAAAAATAAGAATCCTGTTGTTTGATATTTTTCAAATATAGTGGTAGTAGAAAGCACCCATTTGGCTAGAAACTTGAGAAAACCATAGAAAAATAATTAAAAGGTATTAATGGCTAGAAGTTTGTATCAAGTCATATTATGACACCTAAAAGCCAGCAAAAATAAGTTCTGAAGAATTACCCACTGTTAAATATTAGATGTAGTTCAAAGCACCTCTTCTACCCTAGAACTTAATAATTTTGTGCAGAGAAAACTATTCACCTTCTGATCCCCAAATTTTAAGAAGGAGGAACATACACCAGTAGCAAGCCACTGTAATTTTTACAGAATTTTTAGAATTTTATAAAAGCAACTTGTAGTTCAAACCTACTCCAAAACATTAAAGAGGATAAAGAAAAAGGAAAGAGGAAATAAACCCCACCTCAATAAGTCTAACTTGAGTACTTATCATTATCCCTAAGACTTAAAAGAATTCAGTGGAACCCCTAAAAGTAAAACCTACCACTTGCCTTAGCTAAAAGTTTAACTTAATTTACCAAGTATACCACCCAAGGGTCTTGCATGAGTAAAGTTAACTTTGTTTAACTCAAGAAAGATTATACACCTTTTAAGTTATGATTTCTAAAAGCACATATCATATCATGCATATATCTTACACATTGCATTTATTAGATTGTAATCTTGCCGACGGAGAGTACGTGCTCATCCCCGAGCAAGGACCTGTCCAAGAGGAAGACCAGGAGCAGGCTTCAGAGGCTGCCATTGAGGATCTCCCCGCAGCCCCAGCAATTGAAGGCAAGCCCCGGTTTTATGCATAACCTATTAATTATGCTATTTTACTACACTTAATGCTTGTAGGTTTGTAATGTGCACTTAAGTGTAGGAATTGCTTGAAACCTCTAGATGCATGAACTTAGGACTCCTTTTGAGATGAATACTAGTATGCTAGGTCGAGTAGTTGCTTGCTAATTAGGATCTCGGTAGAAGTCGAGTGATTTTTCTAGCACTCGCGCGAGGTCAGGAATTGGTTGTATTCATCTTGATAACGGGATAGATGTTGGTCTATGGACTTGGATCCAGGGAGGATGCCTTGTCTATGAGGCGGGAAAATGAATTAAGGATTAATGTGTGGATACCTGAGTCAAGCTTTTGAACGTACTAAACACATGCCGGGAAAAATGGTAACCGGTAAACCTAGTACCTGAGTGAAGCCGGGCGCGGACTTTATCCCTCATGCGACCTGAGACTGGGTCTCCCATGCTAGCTATGGTGGGTACAAGAGCGGTCACTGCACGGCGGCAGCCGGGGTCAGTGGAGCCTTGTATGCCAAGGCGGTGAGGCCTGGACGCGAACGGGGAATCGATGGGGACGGTTGTCATGTGTAGGGTCGGAGTGCCCTGACATGCCGTGTGTTTAGGTTTACCTTGCAAGGTTTAAAAACTCGATTCGAATCGTCTGCTTCTCGCAGCTAATGAGACTGCTTGATTCCTTGTACTGCATCGAGTAAGAAGTGAAATGTGGTTACATGAGATAACCTGTTGTTTGAACTAAATGATTGTTACCATGTATGCTTAGAAGGAGCAAATCTAGCTAGGCTAATGATGATAAAATTTGTAAAGCTAAAAATTGATTTTAGTAACAGCTAGTGCTTTTGGCAAACCAAACCCCTCAGCCAAACAGCTGCATAGTCTAGAGGTAGAGGAGTAGACTCCTCACACCGGGTAAGTCTAGCTGAGTATTAGTATACTCAGCCTTGCTTGTGGCACCATTTTTGCAGGTACCATGCAGGATCTGGTTGATGGTGTGACTTGGCCTACCACCCTGCCACCGGGTTGGACGGTCGAGTGGGATGTTGCTCCGGCAGGGGAGGAGCATGAGGAGTAGTGGGCTAGGCCTTGCCCATTTCCTCATTACCGACGACATCGATTATCCGCTGCACTTTACTTAATGAACTTTATTTGCTACTCCAGAACTCCGATTTATGTAATAATTCGGTACTTAATTTGAGGATTCCTGTTTTATTGTATTTCTTCTGTGACTCACCTTCGAGTGAGATTGTGGAATTTGATCCTGGTTAAGTGGCTCTATCAGACTAGATCTGAAGGACTGACGGGTTATTCCGATTTAAGTGTGTCACGGCCCTTGAGGCATGACTTGGGCACTTAAGTTGGAATAATTCGGGTGGTTCTGCCACAAACAATATCCAGCCCCCAGCGTTGAAGTGGCCATGTGTGGGCAATCAGCTTGGTGAACTGCGAAGTGTTGCCCGAGCGGGGAGAAAACTTCTGGCAAGCTTCGCACGACCTCGTGACTCGATTCACGGTGCAGATTATAGCGGGCTAGTAAAATCCTTGACGGAGCACCTTGGCAGCGAGGGCCCTGGGCCCTGAGTGAGAGCCGCAAGTTCCGCTGTGGACTTCGCGCAGGATATGGATGCCTTCGATTTCGGTGACACATTTAAGCATGGGTTGACTGACCCCCTTCTTGTATAGCTGGCCCTTGATAAGTACAAAGTCTTGGCTTCGGTGCTTGAGGCGCTTGGCCTCGTTGATGTCACTTGGGTGGTAATATCCTTGCAGGAACAGGGTTCTTGGGGCCCGCCAATCTTCAGTCATGATGAGGTTGACGATGCGATGGCCCTCGGCGTCGTTGGTTACTTGTAGGCTCTCTAGATTGCGGACGGCTGGTGTGCCAATGACATGGTAGAACACGTCAGAGGGAAAGGCTTCGTATCTGGCCGCTGCTTTGGCCAATGCGTCGGCCTCTTCGTTCCTGGCGTGGTCCACATGCTGCAAGGTGAAACCCTTGAATTGTCTCTCAAGACTGCGAACAGCCGTAAGATACGACATGAGTGCGGGGTCTTTTGCTGAATATTCTTTTTCGACCTGGCCGGCAACGACTTTGGAGTCTGTCTTGACTATGCAGGTGGTGACGCCGAGTGCTTTCAGCTTGCGAAGGCCCAGGATGACGGTTTCGTACTCTGCTATGTTGTTGGTGCACCTGTCGGACTCCAGAGCGAAGCTAAGGCATGCTATGTATCTGTGCTTGACGCCTGTGGGTGAGGTGATAATTGCAGCCACACCTGCCCCCACATGGCACCATGTGCCATCATAGTGGATGGTCCACACTTTCTTTGAGGGCTCTTCTTGTTGCCGTGCCGGCCCTGTCCAGTCGACGATGAAGTCTGCGAGGACTTGCGACTTGATTGCTGTCCTAGGCTCGAAGGTGATATGGTACCCGGAGGGTTCGACTGTCCATTTGGCGATTCGGACGGACGCCTCTGGGTTTCTGAATAGTTCGCCCATTCCTCTGTCCGAGGTGACCCGCACCTTAAATGCCTCGAAATAGTGGCGCAACTTGCGCGATGCCATGACAACTGCGTAGGAATTTTTTTTCTAATTCTGTCATGTTGCATTTGGAAGACGTGAGGACTTCGGAGACGTAGTAGACTGGACACTGCCGGGTCGTGCCCTCTCTATCTTGCTCTTGGACCAACGCTGCGCTGACTGCATGTGGCGAGGCTACGATGTAGAGCAGCCGAGGCAGCAAGGAGTCGGGACTGGTAAGAATTGCCAATTCTGACAGGTGCTGCTTGAGTGATGCGAAGGCTGTCGCTTGTTCTGGTCCCCATGCGAAGTCTTTTGCACCGTGCAGTGTCTTGAGGAAAGGTAGACTCCGCTCTGCGGACTTGGAAATGAATCTGTTAAGGGCGGCTAATCTGCCTGTCAGACGCTGGACGACTCTGGCTGACTGCGAAGGGGTCATGTTGATGATTGCTTGAATCTTGGTCGGGTTGGCCTCGATCCCGCGGTGCGACACCAAGTAGCCTAGTATCTTCCCTTGGCGAACACCGAAGACGCACTTCTCAGGGTTGAGGCGAAGTCGTGTGTCCCGCATGTTTGCAAATGTCTCTGCAAGGTCGGCCAGGTGGTCTTCTTTATTTCTGCTTGCGACGATGATGTCGTCCACGTACGTGAAAATGTTGCGGCCCACTTGGCTCTCGAGCACCGTCTTGGTGAGGCGAGAGAAGGTTGAGCCAGCGTTCTTGAGTCCCTCCGGCATTCTGATGAAGCAGTACGTGCTGAAGGGTGTGATAAAACTGGTGCTGGCCTTGTCTTCCTCCTTCATATATATCTGGTGGTAGCCGGAGAAGCAGTCAAGAAGTGACATGACTTCGCATCCGGCTGCACTGTCGACTATCTTGTCGATCCGTGGCAGCGGGAAATTGTCCTTAGGGCAGGCCTTGTTGAGGCTGGTGAAATCGATGCACATTTGCCACTTGCCGCTTTTCTTTTGCACCATGACTACGTTGGCAAGCCACGTAGGATAGGCGATTGATTCAATGAAATTGGCCTCTAGCAGGCGGTGCACTTTGGCTTTGGCGGCTTCCGTCTTTTCATCGGACATTTTACGCAGCCGCTTCTTTTTTGGGCGCACCGAAGGGTCGATGCCCAGACTGTGCTCGATGATTGTGCGGCTGACTCCGACTAGGTCATGGGCGGACTAGGCGAAGACGTCCTTGTTTCTGGAAAGACAGGAGATGAGTTTCTCCTCGTCCTGCGAAGTCAGGTATTCGCTTATTACAATCGTCTGCTTGGGCGTTGCTGGGTCGAGGGGGACTGTCTTCGTACCGTCGTTGCTCTGCAGCTGTGCCTTGACTTTTTCGTCGGAGGTTGGACGGGTCGCCTCGAAGACTTCGCGCTGCGTTGTAAGGTAGTGTACGTTCCGCTGGCCTAGAACGAAGTCTCTCTCAATGTTGCGCGCAGTCTGCTGGTTACCGTAAACCGTTATCACACCCTGCGGGCCCGGGATTTTCATGCAGAGGTACAGGCCGTGAATGGCCGCTTCAAATTTGTCGATGGAGCCCCAACCCATTATGGCGTTGTAGGGGTAGACCATGTCGACGATGTCAAAGGTGACCTATTCGCTTCGCGCATTGGGTGCTACGCCGAATGACAGGGGTAGCTCTATCTTGCCCACAGGGAAAGTGCCCTTGCCGCCAAAGCCATATAGGGGGTTGTCCGAAGGCTTGAGTAAGCTGTGGCTGATGCCCATGCGGTCGAAGGCATGCAGGAAGATGATGTCCGCCTGGCTGCCATTGTCAACTAGGACTTTGTGCAGGTCCTAGCCTGCCACACTGCAGTTGATTACCATGGCGTCGACATGGGGTGCGCTGCGTAGATCGACATCTCTACGTCGAAGGTTAGTGGCACATGTGACCACTTCGTCTGCACGACTGGGCCGATGAGGGCAACATGGTTGACGCTTCGGTAGTGATCCCTCTTTTGCCGCTTCGTCTTGAAGTCAACGCTGGACCCTCCGGTGATCATATGGATGACTCCGCGATATGGCTGATCGGTGAAGTCTTCCTGCTTTGGCGCTGGTGGGTGATTTTGGTGGTGTGGGTTTGGGTGATGCGGAGGCGGAGGCGGGGGTGGGAGGACTTGTACTTCCTGATGATGCTGATATGCGTGGTTGGGTGGGTGCTGGATATGGACGTTGTTGTATGGTTGATGGTGGTGATAGGTGTGCGCGACAACTCTTTGATTGTCGGCTGGTTGCGCTGGAGACATCCTGTCCCTGGTGGCCTTTGTTTCCGGGCAATCCCTTGTTGGGTGCACGCAGTCTTCGCCATGAAACAGGCAGTAATATCTGCGCGGCTGCTACGCCCATCCCCGGCCCCGGCCACGCTACCATTACCGCGACCCTGGGGGGATAGTCTTGACGGCGAGCGGCTTCGCCGGTGAGGTGCTGGTTGGCTATGTTATGCACTTGCTGCTGACTGCGGTTGTCCCGTCCGAAGTCTGACTGTGAAGGCCTTGTCCAGGTTTGGCTGGACTATGGAGGGTCCTTGGGTTTTCTCTAAGACTCGACCTCGCGCTGATGGAGCTCTTCGAATCTGGCGTATTTCTTGAACAACTGATAGAGCTCTTGGAGATTTTTGGGTGGGTCCCTGATGCAGTGACTGTATAGGACACCAGCCCGAAGGCCACTGATGGCATAGTGTATGGCAATTTGGTCGTCGACCGAAGGCAGTTGTGACTTGAGAGTCAGGAACTTGCGGTAGTACTCCCGTAGGGTTTCCTTCTCTTGCTGTTTGTAGAGTGATAGCTCGGCCAAGGCATCGGTGTTTGGGCGGTACCCTTAGAAGTTGAGCAAGAACTTGTCTCGGAGACTTCTCCAGGAATCAATGGACAATGGGGGCAACCTGGAGTACCAGGTCAAGGCCGGACCCTCGAGGGCGATGATGAAGGACTTGGCCATTGTTGCGCCATCCCCTCCGGATGATGCAACGGTGACTTGATAGCTCATGATGTATTGTGCTGGGTCGGTGCTGTCGTTGTACTTGGGGTAGGTCCCTGCACTGAAGTTGGCGGGCCATGGTGACACTTGGAGTTGCGGCGCCAGGGGGCTTCGCTCATCAAGGTAGTTGATGCCTTGGAAAGCTGCGGCACGCGGGATGAAGGGTCCGCACTGGGGAATGAATAAGTCTCCGGCTAGCGCACGCTGTTGGAGGATCATGCTGGCCTTCTCTCTGCATGAGCGCAATCTCTTGCTCGAGTTCTCGGGCTTTCTGCTCCTCGTCTCGTATCATCTGGCGCACTTTGGCTTGCACGGTGACACGTTGGCGCTTGGCCTCGAGGATGTCTTTCTACTTTTGGAGGTTGCGATTCTTGATGCGCCGGGCCCGTAGCTATAGTTGTTCTTCGGCTGAGATGTCGATGACTTCGCCATCCTCAGTTGCGTCTTTCCCCTCTAGTGGAGCGAAGCCTGGGGGTGGTGCTTGTGGTTGTCCTCCAAAGCTGCAGTGAAGCGTCCCCAATCCTCTAGGACTCAAATGTGATACAATTACTAGTCCCAGGAGGCTAGTAAACACATTTATACATCAGATGATACCAAATCTGCTTAAACGAGACAAACCTATAAAGGTGGCGAACAACTTTAAGAGTTGGTCCACAATTCGGGACATATCATCAGAGTGGGGCTGAAGCAGCCCGATATACGCAGCGAAGCAAATCAGCGGTCCAACAGCCACAGGCAAGGTTGGGAACAGTCATAACTCTTACCCGATCTCCTTTTTCTGAAAAACAACAAATAAGCAAGGGTGAGTACAAACGTACTCAGCAGCCCACCTTCACCCGCGGAATGGGGAAATCAGATATAATGCATGGAATATGTGGAGCTCAGGATATTTTGCAGAAACAGCAATATTTTATGCAGGGTTGTTTTGAAAAACATTTTGTATTTTTGCAAAGCGCATCCTCTCCAAAAGGAGCAGGAAGTTTTTCAATATAGAATAAAATCCCCTAGACTAAACCATCCAGGTATCTCAGCAGTTTCCCACTGGTTTTCATTTTCAAAAACAGCTACTGGACTTCCCGTCCACCATAGCTCACGGCTCAACCGCCGGACCTTTTAAAAACCATTTTTCTCAAATGCACCTCTTTTTTTGAAAACAAACACTAATTGCCATACCACACCAGACTCGTCCATTCCTGTGGACACAGACTATTTGAATAGATTTTCAAACTCTGCGCAGAGGTGTACACTTTACCCACTAGTCCGGCTCTGCGATCTCATGATCAATGAGATCCAAATCCGAATCTCTTTCTTTCCTCACACGTCCTAACCTTAACGGTTATACCAGAAGGACCGAAGGAGTCAGGCCACCACCATGCCCAAACCGGACAAAACATTCCCCCTCCTTATCCTCCTAGTGCTCCCCAGCCTTCATAACCCTGGGGTTGGACCGTACGAGTTCAGATTGAGTGACTGCCCTCACCGTCTCGAGTGGTTGTACTTATCATGAGTACAAGTAGTGAAGGATGACAAACCGGTCCTTATATGAGGGGACAATCCTTCTGCTCACGCCTAAACCAGCTGAGCCACCACCTTAGGCCCTCCCCTAAACCAGGGAGTCCCTGATCATCCCTACTCAAAGGTGATAAGGGTGAAAACCCTTTATCATACACATTTTGAAAAGCATTTTCTTTTGAAAACTCACACCTTTTCTCAAATCATTTGTAACAAATATATCAAGGATTGATTGCGGCAAGCGGCTGGATGGCCATAATAACTTGTCTCAAAATCATATCATGCATAAAATAACAGGCTGAGGGTTGTGGTTCAAAAATCATAGGTAATTTATGCATCAAAGGGATCCAGTGAGCTTGTCGTGCTTATTCGGTGAAGGGGGAAGGGGAGCTCGTGGAACTAGCTTCTAGCTCCACTGCCTGGCGTAGACTTGCAGATCTAGCCTCCACGAGACGGCACGAACGCTTCGATAACTATGCAACATGAATAAGCAAACATACAAACAAGCAAGTATACCAACAAATATTTAGTATAGTGGTCAGAATAGCGATATATGGATGGGTAGAGTCTTGAGTAGAATCTGTGTCATGTGGTGTTGTGATATTACTGGTGGTGGAGCGGAGGCGCTTACCAGGAGGGTGGACTCGAGGCGAAGCGACACTATGCGTGTAGCCGGCAGAGCAGAGTAACTGAGTGGGTGGGGTGTTTGCCTTGGCTGAGGGTGTTGAGTGTGTGGAGAGGGAGAGGGTAGCTGGGTGTATGTGGTGTAGCACAGTGAAGTTCACTGTTGGTGAGAATAGTGACAAATGAATCGTCTGACTTAGTATGAACAGGCGAGTTATAGACAGAATATGGGACAAGAGTATTTTGGGAGTTTTCTGGAACATGAACCATGCTTAAGGGATGGAATGGTTGGATAGGGAATAATTCGATAAGAATTTAGAAACAAGAATTATTGGAATATGAGTTTGGAAGTCTGGTTCAAAGGAATCTCAAAGTTAAGCATGCTCAACTTGGAGAAACCTGGGATGGGTGACCAGATGGGAAGTGTGCGGGACAGATATCCCCCGGGTCCACTAAAAGAGTAAAAGACCTCACGAAAGGCCCAAGGGCCCAATAAATCGTGAGGCCATTCTTTTGTGGGCCTGGGGAAGAATAATAAGCAGAGCAGGTTGACACGAGGCCGGATCGGTGTAAACCTGGACGGTCCACAATGTCGAGCGAGCGATCGCAACAGAGATCCGACTTTCCCGCGCTGGAGCTCTCATGCAACGGAGCCACGCGGGGATAGGTCGGCAGAATCATAGGGAGATAGACTCGAGCAGTTCACTATTTTTTAGGCGCACGTTGTTATCATATCCACATGTATTGCTCCACGGTCGAATATATAAGGCCTAGGGGGCACCCCTTCAAATCGATCGATCCTACTACTTAGCCCCCACTTCAACTCTCGGCATTCTTAATTCAGAGAGCTCTCTTGTAACCTGATTCACCCAGCATACTCACCAGAACGTAGGGTGTTACGCATCTCTAAGCGGCCCGAACCTGTAAACATTGTCCACTGTCCCATGTGCAATTGGCACGAACCATTTTGCTACAGTCGTCGACACCATCCTACTCCTAAAAACACCTTGAGGGGTAGCCCCGGGTGTGCGGTCGGATCCAAAACACTGACAGCTGGCGCGCCAGGTAGGGGGTGTGTCGACGATCCAAGCTAGCTCAATGGCCGTCACCTTCTACAGCAAGATCACCCTGCGTCCCGGATCCGTATTCTGCTTCGGAACAATCTCATCCGTAGTGGATGAAGAGGGAACTCTACACCGCATTGCGGATCCACCGGAAAAGAAGTCTCCTCCAACAAACTTCGAAAATGCCGGAGAAGCGCAACCTCCAGCTCTCCGGAAAAAGATCGTCTCCGGAAAATCGGGAACCGAGGGCCCGCTGACCCGGAGAACTCCACTGTCTACTTCCCCGACAAAAGAATGGACACAGATCGCGAGGAAGAAGGAGACCAAGGGAAAGCAAGTCGTTCTTTCCGTTCCTCCGCCCTCAAAGGAGAACGGAAAGAAAGTCGCCGCGACGACAGTACCATTCTACCCCGACGTCCTCTTCATCGGGAGAGTGGAGTCGCCTACCATCTCCGACGACGAGCCGACCGCACCCGGAGAAGAACCGCCTCAACGAGAATCCCGCCGGCGGAGGAACCGGCGCAGGAACATTCGACGACATCACGCGGCCGGAGAACGGGATCCGGAGCAGCCTGTCTCGCGAGACGAGGTCTCGGAGAAAGGAGAGACTCCGGAAGAACGCGTCTTCAGGGAACGAAGGAACTCCCGACGACGTGACCGTCGACGAGCTCAGGAACAAGCCGAGCAAAACGCAAGGCAACGCCGAGAAAATCCACTACTCGGCCGCAACCTGAACCCCGACTTCGCCCGAGCCATGAATACGCCGAGTGAAGTCAGAGGAGTGCTAGCTCGGATAGCTGACGGACTCCCTCGGACTCCAGACGCCGAGGGCTATCGACGCCTGCTCACCCAGGCGGCCAACCATCTTCTACCTCTCGCTCACCCGCCGAACGATTTGCGGCACGCCATCAACATTCGCCGGGACGCGCGGAGTTCTATCAACGCTTCGCGCGAACGACGGCATGAGAATGAGATACGCCGCCGGGAGGAATACGACAGGGATCATGGCATCCCCACTCGGAGCCAAGCCACCGGAACCGAATCAACGACGGCCTCGACTGGTGGAACTGCCCGGGGACGGTCGAGGAACCATGACAACTACTCTCCTCCCCGGGACAGACATCATCACCGACGACAGGAGGACACATGCGGAGTGTCAGCCCTCACCCCACGCCTTAGGGCCATTCAATGGCCCCCAAACTTCAAGGTATCCAATGTCGATAAATATGAACCTAAGCAAGATCTAGGGGGTTGGCTAGCCGTCTACACCACCGCTGCTCGAGCTGCCGGGGCATCCGAAGACGTGATGACCGCGTACTTACCCATTGTCCTTGGGCAAGACGCGCTGCAATGGCTGCGACATCTACCCCGACACTGCATCGACGACTGGGGCGACTTCAGTCGACGCTTCACCGCCAACTTCCAGTCCCTCTCCGACAAGCCGGCGCAACCGTGGGACCTCAAATCCATCAAGCGCCGGGGGGACGAGACTCTCCAGTCGTACCTCAAAAGGTTTCAGACCATGAGAAATCGTATCCCCGAGGTCACGGAGGCGGCCGTGATCGAGGACTTCTACAGAGGATCCAATGACTCGACTTTCGTCCGAGCCATACTACAGAAGGCGCCGACTACCTCCGAGGAGCTGTTCCGGGAAGCCGACCTCTACATCACCGCCGACGAGCGGGCCCAGGACCTCATCAGAGGAGCAAAGCCCGCACCGGCAGCACCACGACGCGACGCGAACCAGCAACCCGACAAACGATGGGAGAAGAGGCCTTGCGAAGAAGTACACGCCGCCGGACCACCTGCCTCTCGCGCCCGAGGAGGGCCTCGTGGAGGCGAACGCACGCTGGACGACATCCTCGACGCCCAGTGCCCGTACCACAAGGACATGCGCCACACTCTTCGTAACTGCCGGGACTTCAAGCATTCCGTCGGACACGGCCGACCCTTCCAACCTCTACCTCCTCCTCCGCCGAGGGGAGGACCAGATGAACCACGACAACTCCATCAGCAGGAGGAGGGAGGAGGAGGAGGAGCTTTCCCACGCGTTGACAGGGAGGTCAATGTCATCTTCGGTGGACACGGATCGCAGGAGAACAAAAGACAGCAAAAGCTCAATGATCGCCAGATACTGGTGGCGACCACCGGCCCTCCCGCCCCATACCGGTGGTCGGAGCACCCGATCACTTTCACTCGGGAGGATCAATGGCTCAACTTCGACCACCCGGGCAAATACCCGCTTCTCGTCGATCCGGTGATCCGAGAGAGCCGAGTGAAGAAGGTGTTAGTGGACGGGGGGAGCAGCATCAACGTCACCTTTCCTCGGACACTCCAAGGCCTGGGAGTTCACCTCAAAGAGCTCCACGAGTCGGACACCCCTTTCTTCGGCATCGTGCCGATGGAAGGGGAATACCCGCTGGGCCACATCTACATGCCAGTCACCTTCGGAACTCCGGAGAACTACAGAACCGAGTTCCTGAGGTTTGAAGTGGTGAACTTCGACTGAGGGTACAACGCCATCATCGGGAGGCCGGGACTGGCCAAATTCATGGCCATCCCTCATTACACGTACATGATACTGAAGATGCCAGGGCCGCAAGGAATCATAACTGTGCGCGCCGACTTCCAAGGCGCCGCAGAGTGTTTCCGAGTGGCCATCCAAGCAGCCCTCACCACCAAGCCGTCGGCGATTTCTTCGACACTGGCGAACTCTAAGCCTGAAGAGGACCTCGCAGTACCGGCGAACGAAGCTCAGGCCGTGACTTCTATGCGGCCGATTGAAGAAACCAACAGGATCAACCTGGGGTTCGCTGATGAACGCAAGACTGCCATCATCAGCTCCAGCTTGGACGACAAATAGGAAAGCGCGCTCGTCCAGTTTCTGCAAGATAACCGAGACGTATTCGCATGGCAACCTGCGGATATGCCGGGAGTCCCAAGAGAACTGGCCGAGCACAAACTAAAGGTCTACCCCCAGGCAAGGCCGATTCGGCAAAAGCTACGACGTTTCACGCCCGACAAGAGAGAGGCCATTCGTGCTGAGCTGGCCCGCTTGGTCGCGGCCGGGTTCATTAGAGAAGTGTTACATCCCGAGTGGTTAGCCAACCCTGTTCTTGTACTCAAAAAGAATAAAGTGGATTGGCGCATGTGTGTTGATTATACTGATCTCAACAAACACTGTCCGAAGGATCCCTTCGGGCTCCCGAGGATAGATCAGGTGGTGGACTCCACCGCTCGGTGTTCTGTGCTGTCTTTCCTGGATTGCTATTCCGGATACCACCAGATTAGTTTGGCAAAGGAAGATGAAGAAAAAACAGCATTCATTACTCCATTTGGTGCTTTCTGTTATACCTCCATGCCGTTTGGCCTCAAAAACGCTGGAGCAACCTACCAGAGAGCCATTCAAACATGCTTAGCCGATCACTGGGGCAAGCGTGTGGAGGCCTACGTGGATGATGTGGTTATCAAAATAGAGAACTCAAAAAACTTCATCGAAGACTTACAACTGGTTTTCAACAGTCTGAGGCGGTATAGATGGAAGCTTAATCCCGAGAAATGTGTTTTCGGGGTACCGGCAGGAAAGTTACTCGGGTTTATTGTCAGCAACCGGGGAATTGAGGCTAATCCAGATAAGATTGAAGCCATCATGAACATGGAAGCACCTCGATCACAAAAGAAGGTTCAGCGACTTACTGGATGTACGGCAGCTCTGAGCAGATTTATATCCAGGCTGGGGGAGAAAGGTCTACCATTTTACAAGCTACTCAAAAAGGTGGATAAGTTTCAGTGGACTTCAGAGGCACAGGAAGCTCTAGATGCACTGAAGAAATTCTTGACAACACCACCAGTACTGAAACCACCACAACGAGCCACGTCAACCCAACCAGCTGAAGATCTGTTGTTGTATATCTCTTGCACGACTCACGTGGTAAGCACCGCGTTGGTAGTCGAACGAGCAGAAGAAGGACATGCCTACCCCGTGCAACATCCTGTTTATTTCATCAGCGAAGTTCTGGGTCCATCGAAGAAAAAATATCCTCAAGTGTAGAAGCTATTATATGCAGTACTTCTGACTGCCCGCAAGCTGCGTCACTACTTTGATGATCACAAATTCATAGTAGTTACCGGCTTTCCGATAGGGGATATTCTTCGCAACAAGGAAGCAATTGGTCGAATAGCTAAGTGGGCCTGTGAACTGGGGTCTCATGACATCGAATTCCGACCTCGTACTGCCATAAAATCTCAAGCATTGGTTGACTTCGTTTCAGAATGGACTGAACAACAAATACCAGAGAACCCAGAAACGGCAGAAGTATGGAAGATGTATTTTGATGGCTCACTGAAGCTGCAGGGAGCGGGAGCAGGAATTCTCTTCACCGCACCTGGAGGCGAGCACCTCAAATATGCCCTCCAGTTGCTGTTTCCAGCCTCTAACAATGCAGCCGAGTATGAAGCTTTGATCCATGGATTGAACATCGCCATATCATTGGGCATCAAGAGATTGATGGTATACAGAGACTCTCTGGTAGTCATTAGCCAGATAAACAAAGAGTGGGATTGTTCAAACGATTCAATGGGAAAATACTGTACTGCCGTCCGAAAGTTGGAAGACAAGTTTGAGGGTCTGGAATTTCATCATGTAGAAAGAGATCGGAACACAGCAGCCGATGTACTATCCAAGTTAGGATCCAGTCGAACTCAGGTCCCACCCGGAGTCTTTGTGCAAGAAATACTACAGCCGAGTATCTCAATGAATCAAACAGAAGAATGCAACATTATAGATCAACCCGAATCAGACTCTAATGACTGGAGAAGGTCAATCATTAAGTATATAAAGAATGAGGAAGAACCAGACGACAAGAACTCGGCAGAGCGCATTGCCAGACAGTCGGCTCACTATACACTCATTGGGGAGACCTTGTACAGAAGGGGTGCATTAGGCGTCCTCATGAAATGCATTCTCTCGACCACTAGGAAGCAACTTCTGGAGGAGGTCCATGCTGGGCAAAGTGGAATACATGCAGCCTCCAGAACACTAGTCAGGAAGGTCTTCAGGTCAGGATTCTATTGGCCAACAGCAAAGAATGATGCAGCCGAGTTAGTTTAGAGGTGCGAAGCTTGCCAATACTTGTCAAAACAACAACATCTGCCAGCACAGCAACTGCAGACCATACCAATAACTTGGCCTTTCGCATGCTGGGGACTGGATATGATTGGACCTTTCAAGAAAGCTCAAGGGGGATACACTCATGTATTGGTAGCAATCGACAAATTCACTAAATGGATAGAATTCAAGCCCATCGCATCTTTAACCTCTGCTAAGGCCGTGGAATTCATACAAGACATAATATTCAGATTCGGGATACCAAACAGCATCATAACTGACTTAGGATCCAACTTCACAAGTTCAGAGTTCTTCGACTTCTGCGAGCAAAAGAGCATTCAGATCAAGTATGCGTCTGTAGCACATCCAAGGGCCAACGGGCAAGTTGAGCGAGCCAACGGGATGATACTGGAGGCACTCAGGAAAAAGGTCTTCGACAAGAATGAAAAGTTCGCAGGAAAGTGGATAAGGGAATTGCCCTATGTCGTTTGGAGCCTAAGAACCCAACCCAGTCGAGCTTTGCATGGAAACACTCCTTTCTTCATGGTATATGGGTCAGAGGTAGTGCTACCCGCCGATCTCAAGTTCGGGGCGCCAAGGTTGATCTTCGAAAACATAGCAGAAGTTGAAGCCACCAGGCTGGAGGACATTGATGTACTTGAAGAAGAACGGCTAAATGCGGTAATCCAATCAGCACGGTATCAGCAGACTCTAAGGCGCTATCACGACAAAGCCGTGCGGCAACGATCCTTCTCAGTAGGAGATATCGTCCTTCGCCGAATTCTAACGGGGGAAGGACGGCACAAGTTGTCGCCCTTATGAGAAGGACCCTTCATGGTAGCAGAAGTCACTCGGCCAGGATCCTATCGTCTCACTCAGATGGATGGCACAGAAGTCGGGAACTCTTGGAACATAGAACACCTCAGGAAGTTTTATCCCTAGCTGCATTTCGAAAGCTATCGGACGACGATGTACTCTGTAAAATGGAAATGTGTCATCAATAAAGAAAGGCTTCAAATATACTCAGTTTGTTCACGGTTGACATGCTCACGCTTACTCAACTTGGGGTGACCACTATGCCCTGCCAACGGAGCAATCAACTTAAGTCGGCAACGACTTAAGGCGGTGCAACATGCTCACGCTTACTTAACTCGGGGCGACCACTATGCCCTGCCAACGGAGCAATCGGCTTAAGTCGGCAATGACTTAAGGCGGTGCAACATGCTCACGCTTACTTAACTTGGGGCGACCACTATGCCCTGCCAACGGAGCAATCGGCTTAAGTTGGCAACGACTTAAGACGGTGCAACATGCTCACGCTTACTTAACTCGGGGCGACCACTATGCCCTGCTAACGGAGCAATCGGCTTAAGTTGGCAACAACTTAAGGTGGTGCAACATGCTCACGCTTACTTAACTCGGGGTGACCACCATGCCCTACTAATGGAGCAATCGGCTAAAGTCAGTGGCGACTTAAGCCGGTGCCACATGCTCATGCCTATGCAATTCAGGGTGACCACTACGCCCTATTAACAAAAATAAACGACTTAAGCCAGCAGCGACTTAAGGCGATCTGACGTAATTATGATACTCATACAGGGATGACTTCTATATCCCGCAAACAAATTTCATAATCATCGCGCGTCATTTCACCACTGCAAATCTACGAACTGATGAATTCTGAGACAATAAGAGAGTAATTATATCATTCGAATGCTGAACTGATATCCTCTAACAAATACTCAATCATGCTAACCGCGCGCTCAAAGCACGCAAAATGTTTCTCTATTTCGCAATGTCTTTTTCAGGAGCGACCGACGAAGAAGGGCGACTCGAGGAATCAGGGGCAGCATTCACATCAGCCCTTATGTCTTCAGGAACAACCACGCCGGGTCTCCTCATCAAGATCCGTCCCGCCCGAATAGTCTTGTCCATGGCTCTGTCGCGCTGAGCTTTGAGAGTAACAGAAGTTTCTTCGGCAACTTTAGCAGCCAGTCGAGCAGTTTCTAACTCCTGGACAATGGATTTTTTGGAAGCTCGGAGTTCTTTGATAGTAGCATCCTTTGCTGATATCAACTGCTTGAGCCAGGTTACCTCATCCATGGATTCCTGCAGCTTACAACGTTGGAGGTCTAATTCTTCCATGGTGAAGCGATGACTTCTCTCCAAGATAGTCAGCGAGTTGCTAGAATCACGATACAACCTTTCAAGATTGTCTCTAGAAGCAGCAAGGATGCGTTTTTTCTTCCTGCAAACAAAAGTCAACCCCCTCAAACACCAAGCAAGTAATGGCAGCACAACAAGGCAAAGCGCAGTTTCATAAATCACCTTTTCAGAGTCGAGCTGAGCATGAAGAGAAGAACTCAGTGCATTGGCGTCATCTAAAGCAGCGGAGACCTGACCCAACTCAACCTGACTCTGAGAATACTTTTCCTCAAAGTCAGAGCATCGCTGGGCCAATTCAGCCTGATCTCGGGAATGTTTTTCTTCAAGAGTGCAAATCTGCTGAGTCATGCCTAGCAGGAGATAATCAAACAAAATAATGGTCAAAATATAGAGCAGTCTACAGTGAAGGCAAAGAAAAGCAAAAGGGCACTAACCAGTGTTGGTTGCCTCCAATTCAGAGATACGATGTTGAAGCGACACTGGATTCCAACATGTAAGTGACGAAGCTACTTCTGGGATAGAAGCACCCTATAGCCTCAGCTGGCCAGCCATCCCATCCACCAAAGCCTGATGAGGAAAACAGATGAGTGTAATGACAGCAGTTCACACAATGTGAAAACCAAGCTAAAATACATCACAGTACCTGGAGGTTGGAAAAGAACGAAGGGATTCCCAAATCAGGAGAGATCAGTTGATAATCAGGCGTGAGGCCACCACCCGAAGTAGCTCGCAACGAACCAGTAGGAATCAGCTCGGTGCCTTCAACAGAGCCAAACACTCGATCAGTGGGGACGCTGCCCTCTAAAGCGACTCCCTGGTCCACGGTTTGGGCTACCACCATACAGCCAGAGTGTGGAGGAGATCCCGCATGAACGTCCATGGAAGTATAGGAAGGAGACCC
Organism: Zea luxurians; assembly: GCA_029449295.1. Lineage (NCBI taxonomy): Eukaryota > Viridiplantae > Streptophyta > Magnoliopsida > Poales > Poaceae > Zea > Zea luxurians. Next base: position 536,850 of record JAOPSE010000407.1, on the reverse strand, counting down.
TGCTCGGGCACCCTTGGGGGCTGGGTCATAGTTTGCACTGCCCACTTGAGCCGGATCATCCCCGGCAGCACCCTCGGGGGCTGGGCAGTGGCTTACACTCTTCGCCCGAGCCAAGTCATCCCTGGCGACATCCTCGGGGGCTAGGCATGTGTCAGCACCGTTCTTGAGGTCCAAGCTCTCTGCAGTAACCACCTCTAAGGTTGACGGGCCCTCAGTTACTTCCATAGGACCAGGACGATCCAAGTCAGTCTCCCGACCCTCGAGATCGCGCTCTAAGGTCGACGAAGCACGAGATGACCTCAACCCAGCATCAAGCACGTCAGCGCAAGCCTCCATTGCACCATCATCCACTGGCTCCGATAACAAGTCCTCCGGAACCATATCCTCGAGAGTCTGATCAAAATTGGCCAGGGACAGTTCTTGCAGACCAATGAGAGCAGACAAAGCAGGAGAGGGAACTCCACTACTTTCACCGCTAGCAATGAATTGCCGACTGTTTTTCCGAGTCAAAGGAACTTCATTTTCTCCCTCCTCATCATCCACATTAGCAACACAGGCAGCACCCCCATTGGGATCAGCAACTGATTCGGGACACCCATTGGGATCAGCGTCAGTAAATTCAGTCGCAAGCACTTCTTCAGCATCAGGAACCGAAGTACCAACGTCCCGACCCAAACTGGGTACCTGCCGAAGGCGTCTCCTTTTCTTTTTCTGTTCATCAGTAGAAGGATCGGATGGATTGGCTCGGCAAGGGCGCCTCGGGCGAGTACCAGCAGGTTTCTGAGTATCTAAGGTCACACCAGCCTCTGGGAGGGGCGCCACCACCAATGCCCCAGCAGGAGCAGCGTCAGAAGAGTCCTCAGCTAGCAAATCAAGCATGGCACCTATCTCCGCATCACTAGGGTTCAGGGGCACCTCAAAATAAACCTGCCATTCATCATCAGGAATTCCCCCGAGTGTGGCAACCAAGGCACTAACTTCTTCAGCAGAGGGGCGCACTCTAAGGCCCAAACTGCCGTCAGTAGCAGGAGGATTCGACACAAAAAGAGTGAAGGCTTTGGGAGGAGGCAAGTTCCAGGCCGAGTATGCCACTGGAGCACCAACATTTGACACTTTACCCCTAAGGATCATCTCTAGTCGACTCACCAAGTCTGTAGAAGGAATTCTTCTGTTAGTAACCCGAGTTGAGTCGGCTAGCCCTCGATACAGATAAGCTGGGTAGGCCCTGTCTTTCAATGGCTGAATATTCTTGAAAACAAAATCAGTAACCACAGCTTCAGCAGTCAGACCCCTCTCTTTCAGCAGTCCAACTTCAGCTAGCAACACACCTGCCTCGGCTACTTCCTGATCTGTGGGAGACTCGGTCCAGCTTGGGGTGCGAACGTGTAACACCCGGATTTTAGGGGTCTAAAACCCGGGCGTAAACATAATCACCAGGTGTGCTGGGACCAAGTCTCACACATATGATGAATCATGGCACAGGATCGAATGTCACATCTTTATATATAACAGGAGTTCCATACAAAATAAATAATTACATTATAAGGAGACAACGGTCCAGCAACCCAAAGTTGACTGGGAGACGACGACCTAGACCTCTCACGAACTCATCGCAGCATCCTCCATGAGCATCATCCTGCGGTACCTGATCTTGACCTGTGGTGTATGTGAGACAGCAAGAGTGAGCTCACATACGTTCATCGCTCAACAAGTTGTGGGGAATAATGTGCATGAACTCGCCAAAGGTGGGAGCTCACGTGAAGTGTAAGGCTTACCAAAGTAGATGGTTAGAGCTGAGCATTGCTTTTAAAGTTGGTCAAAATTTTATTAGCAGTTACTAAGTATAAGTAAATACCAACCCAGTTAAAGAGTAGAACAAAAGTAACAACTTCACCTGCGATGCAATGCATATGACAAATTGAGTTTAAGTTCCATAATTTAATCATGTGAGGGTCCGAGCTGCTCATGACCGTGAGCACGGCTAGTATACCAGTTTTACACTCTGCAGAGGTTGCGCATCTTTACCCACAAGTCGTGTATCCCATGTCGCCAGGGTTTGCAAGGCCCTTAGACACTACCGAGGTGAATGGCTAGGGATCCACTACGAGGCCTTTACAAAGTTCCACTAGCTTCCGAAAACCCGCTACAGTTTATAGGAAGATCCAGTGCAGGAATCCCTTGCAGGACCGCCATCGCAGCAAAATCCTCCCGAGGGCCTCCCTACACTGACCTCTCCCCTACTGCCCTTGCCCCTTTCGGGTAAGGTAGTCTTCCACTAGCTTTCCTAATTAATCAGCCAAGGGCGTCCCATTCCACCCTCGTGGTAGCACTGTTTTCCCGGGTGGTCGCTCCATGTTCCAATTAACATAATGATCTCATCATGAACAATAAATAACAACTGATAACAAAAGTGTAACCATGAATAGTGTATCTCCATACCCAAAACCACATATAGCACTAGCAAGTACTACCCAGAAAGTTCAGTGGTAAACAAGGTATAAAGATAGACAAACTAGGGTAACCTATTGGGTCCCATCAAAATTAACCTATGCAGATCATTATGATTAATTAGAATATGGCTGGGTAAAGAAGAAGTGATCAAGGGCACAACTTGCCTGGGCCTTGAGATTCCAGGTACCAGGATGATCTTCAGATGACTCGTGACCTCACTGCTAGTCGTAGCAATTCAAACAAACATGTGTAGGCAAAATTTAACATCACACCAAACAAGTAAACAAAATACATAATAATAATCTACACATTAAAATAAGGTTCTAGGAACAGGAATCATTAATTTTGGAGTTATAGATTTTAAGTTATGGATTTTCTAATGTTTTATGTGTTTAATACAAAATTAAGTATTAGATAAATTTAAATGAGCCTTTTATGCCAAAACAGAGGCACAAAATGATGAAGAATATTATTACAAAATTTTAGAAACTGGAATGGTTCAATTTGGAGCTAAAATGAATTTTCTATGAATTATCTAAGTTCTAGCAATTATTTTTGTATTAAAAATCTAATTTCTAATTCATTTAATCACTTTAATACCGCACTGGACTGGGCCTCAATTACAGCAAAGCGCAGGGGGCTCGGGGTAAGTTTCCTAAGACACAGGGAATAACACACTCTGGACGGCGGGTTTATTTCAGTAAAGTAGAGGGGCTCTTTTACAAAATAGGCTCGACGAAGGGGTACGGGCCGATCTCGGCCGTCCGATCTAGAATCCGTGGATCAGATTAGATCCAACACCTAACCGAACCGGTACGCATTCCCAGCCGTTGGATCCATCATCCACGGTCGGGATTTTATTTGACCGAGATCAACACGGACCCGTCCGATCTAGATCAACGGTCCGAATCACTCAACGCGAAAAGGTATCTTCTATCTAATCCGAGCCGTCGCTTGGTCATCCAACGGGCCACGTTCTTCGCCCCAACAGAGCAAGCTCGCACAGCGGCGCCGCCCACCGGACCGCGACGAAGCTCGCCGGAGAAACCCCAATCAACCGTTCCAGTGCCCCAGAGCTCAATTAAAGGCTGCTACACGATGCTTAGAGAATGGCGAACACACTGGAGTAGTTCTTACCGACGATGTGGTTGTAGACAGTTCTGCCCACGGCGAACGGCGGACCCGCGGCGGTTCCCTGGCGACGATGAGCGATTCCCGCCCCCGAGAAGTCCCCCAGCGTCGACCGAAGCTTCGTATGGCTGACCCACAACGTCGCCGAGCCAACCCGGTCCCGATCGAAGGACCAAATCGCCGGTTGGACGGAATCCCCGCACGGCGGACTTCTTCTTCTCTCTCGGTGTTACGGCAGTGGTCGTAGTCGTAGGCGGATACGGGAGGAGAGGCGAGCCCGGCGAGCTTTATACCCGGGGCGCACCCACGGTCGTTGCACGGACGCCGAGATTACCGGCGAGGAAGACGCGGGGTGAGCGCGATCCGTTCGCCGCGATTCGGTTGAGGAGGTGAAGCTGACGCGATTGGCCCACCCGCCAGAGAACGCGACGCGCCCGCATTGGCTGACTCGTGGACCCCACCTGGCGGCGACGCAAATCGTGAGCAACGCGCGCAGGATCACCCCGACCAGTGGGCCCGCGCCGTCAGCGGCACCGAGCGCCCGCGAGCGTGGAGTTGGGCCGCGCGCGGTGAAAATGTAATTGGGCCAGATGTTACGAAGCCGGCCCAGGTAAGGTTTTTTAATCTTTTTCTTTTTATTTTCTATTTTCTTTTCTCCATTTTCAAATCCAATTTGAGTTCAAGTTTAAATTCAAACTTTGTGAATAACTTGTCCTCAGTTTGAAAGGTATAATTTAATAATATAAATGTGAAGGATGTTTATTCTGATTTTTATTTTATTTTATGTAGAATTTTTCTTAGTTCTTCCCTTCTCTTTTATTTTCTATTTTCTATTCCAAATTCAAATTTATACTTCTATTTTAGTTTTCAGATTTTTTTTCAAATGTATCAATTGAAACCCAAAGGTGAATATAAACCATAATATTTTAATATTACTTATTTAAGTTCTATTCTCCTTGTTATTTATCTCATGGGATGTATAAATGGTTCCCCTTTAAAAGAAAAATCCTTTTTCTCCTCTTTTTCTTATTTCCCAATTTCCAAAACATTATGATACTTTGTTCAGATTTCTTCTACCAATTCCAAATTCAGAATTTGGGTGTTACAAATCCTACCCCCCTTAAAAATAATCTCGTCCTCGAGATTAGTAAGAAAAGGGATGTATACTCATATTGATTCAACACATATGCATAAACAAAATCTCGGCATGATGCATATCTTATTAGCAAAACACAGGGTCAAATGGACCTTATTATTATTACTAAAATAGTAAAGTACTACTACTGGCTAAACTAATATTTAGGTCTTACAAATAGTAAATATATATATATATATATATATGTATCTATATCTATGTTTGTCTCTCTATTCTTGTTGCTCGTTGACTTCTTCACCGACTACTTCATCTCCAACTGGCTCTTCTTCTTGAATTTCAAGTTCACCGGGTTCAGCTTCTACTTCTGCATGATGGGCATATCCCCGGTTGATAGATAGGGGCTGACTCTTTCCTGCCGAGGCTTGGCCTTGCTTCATTGGAGCTGGTGTAGTGTAGGCAGCTTTGTTGGGACAGTAGTTGGCGTAGTGTCCCGGTTGTCCACACTTGAAGCATGTCCTGATGGCGGTTGTGTTGGGAGCAACGGTTCCTACTGGAGTGCTTGCTTTTGGAGGAGCAGTTGGTGTCTGTTGAGTTTGTTGTCCAGAACTGCCACTAGCTGGTGTACTTGGAGTGGTAGTATAGCGAGGACGGGAACTGCTTCCAGCCTGCCCTTGGTTAGCAGCCTTTCTTTTCTCTCCAAATATACTCCTCTTGTTTTCTACAGCAATAGCTTTGTCCAATAGCCTTTGGAAGGATGGGAATGTGTGTGATACCAGCTGATATTGCAAGGGTCCAATCAAACCATCCAGAAAGAGCTCCTGCTTTTGCTCATCATCCTCAACATCTCTGGGAGCATATCGAGATAACTGGATGAATTTGTCCCTATATTCACTCACGGACATACTTCCTTGCTTGAGGGATAGAAACTCCTTCCTCTTAATCTTCATGAGTCCAGCAGGAATATGGTAATTCCTGAATTGTGCGGAGAATTCTGCCCAGGTAATTGTATCGGCAGCAGCATGAGCTGCACAGTACGCATCCCACCAGTCTGCAGCGGGACCAGCAAGACGACCTGATGCATAGAGTACTTTCTCTCTATCCGAGCACTGAGCTATGTTGAGCATCTTCTCTATGGACTTTAACCAGTCATCTGCTTGCAGCGGATCTGCGGAGTTGGAGAAGGTTGGTGGTTTGTGACTCATGAATTCCCGGTGCTTGTCCCGGGGTGGAACTGGTGGTGGAGGTGGAGGCAATGGCACTTGTTGTTGTTGCTGCTGTTGTTGAAGTTGTTGCTGCAACTGCTGTTGTTGTACCCTTCTCTCCTGGCGTATCTCTTCCCGTTCTTGGCGCATTTCCCGACGTGCATCCTCTCTTTCCTGGTGCATTTCTTGGCGTTCTTGCTGCATTTGGGTGCGCATATCTGCCATAGTGTCAGCCATTTGCTGCATCATTCTCATTTGAGCTGCGACTAGTGGATCAACTCCGCCTTGTGGAGGATTAGGAGGATTCATCTCTGCTGACTGTGGTTGAGGTTGTCGATTAGCAGGTAAATCAATTCCACCACCCCGCCTGGTATTGACCATCTAAGTTAGAAGCATATGGTAAGATAGCTTTGCAAGGGAATCATTTAGTAAACAGAATGAATAAGCCAATGGTTGGTGATGTACTGAAACTTCTTTGGTAGGGCTGGGCCAGATATTCTATGTCAGGATTAGGGTAACTAGTTGTACGGGGTGAATGTCCAAAGGTAAGATAGAATATGTCGAGATGAGATAGATACGGAATACTACATATATCTTCTAAGGGGATAATCTAGTTTGTCTAGTTATCTTACAAATGCTGTCCTTTATACCTAGATGTATATGCAGATGTAATTGTGGACATTACTCCACAACCCATCACACTCAATCAAAGATCCAAATCAGACAGATATCATAAGAACAAACACTCAAATACATAAACACTTATAAAAATAGTTTTGTTTTTGTTCCTAGGATTAGGTCTCCTATTCCTAAAGTCACTTTAGGCACAGGATTTCAAAGTGTGAAATCCGCATTTGTCTTTAGAAGGAAAAGGTGAGAATAATCAGAGTGAAGCGGAAATAGATGAGAAAAGATTAAGGAAAGTTTAGAAAAGATCAGAGTAGCAAAGGTAAGTAGACAATGGTTGTCCAGTTCTACCTAGGTTTCGTCCTACAGTCAACATTCCTCTGATACCACTTCTGTAACACCCGGATTTTAGGGGTCTAAAACCCGGGCGTAAACATAATCACCAGGTGTGCTGGGACCAAGTCTCACACATATGATGAATCATGGCACAGGATCGAATGTCACATCTTTATATATAACAGGAGTTCCATACAAAATAAATAATTACATTATAAGGAGACAACGGTCCAGCAACCCAAAGTTGACTGGGAGACGACGACCTAGACCTCTCACGAACTCATCGCAGCATCCTCCATGAGCATCATCCTGCGGTACCTGATCTTGACCTGTGGTGTATGTGAGACAGCAAGAGTGAGCTCACATACGTTCATCGCTCAACAAGTTGTGGGGAATAATGTGCATGAACTCGCCAAAGGTGGGAGCTCACGTGAAGTGTAAGGCTTACCAAAGTAGATGGTTAGAGCTGAGCATTGCTTTTAAAGTTGGTCAAAATTTTATTAGCAGTTACTAAGTATAAGTAAATACCAACCCAGTTAAAGAGTAGAACAAAAGTAACAACTTCACCTGCGATGCAATGCATATGACAAATTGAGTTTAAGTTCCATAATTTAATCATGTGAGGGTCCGAGCTGCTCATGACCGTGAGCACGGCTAGTATACCAGTTTTACACTCTGCAGAGGTTGCGCATCTTTACCCACAAGTCGTGTATCCCATGTCGCCAGGGTTTGCAAGGCCCTTAGACACTACCGAGGTGAATGGCTAGGGATCCACTACGAGGCCTTTACAAAGTTCCACTAGCTTCCGAAAACCCGCTACAGTTTATAGGAAGATCCAGTGCAGGAATCCCTTGCAGGACCGCCATCGCAGCAAAATCCTCCCGAGGGCCTCCCTACACTGACCTCTCCCCTACTGCCCTTGCCCCTTTCGGGTAAGGTAGTCTTCCACTAGCTTTCCTAATTAATCAGCCAAGGGCGTCCCATTCCACCCTCGTGGTAGCACTGTTTTCCCGGGTGGTCGCTCCATGTTCCAATTAACATAATGATCTCATCATGAACAATAAATAACAACTGATAACAAAAGTGTAACCATGAATAGTGTATCTCCATACCCAAAACCACATATAGCACTAGCAAGTACTACCCAGAAAGTTCAGTGGTAAACAAGGTATAAAGATAGACAAACTAGGGTAACCTATTGGGTCCCATCAAAATTAACCTATGCAGATCATTATGATTAATTAGAATATGGCTGGGTAAAGAAGAAGTGATCAAGGGCACAACTTGCCTGGGCCTTGAGATTCCAGGTACCAGGATGATCTTCAGATGACTCGTGACCTCACTGCTAGTCGTAGCAATTCAAACAAACATGTGTAGGCAAAATTTAACATCACACCAAACAAGTAAACAAAATACATAATAATAATCTACACATTAAAATAAGGTTCTAGGAACAGGAATCATTAATTTTGGAGTTATAGATTTTAAGTTATGGATTTTCTAATGTTTTATGTGTTTAATACAAAATTAAGTATTAGATAAATTTAAATGAGCCTTTTATGCCAAAACAGAGGCACAAAATGATGAAGAATATTATTACAAAATTTTAGAAACTGGAATGGTTCAATTTGGAGCTAAAATGAATTTTCTATGAATTATCTAAGTTCTAGCAATTATTTTTGTATTAAAAATCTAATTTCTAATTCATTTAATCACTTTAATACCGCACTGGACTGGGCCTCAATTACAGCAAAGCGCAGGGGGCTCGGGGTAAGTTTCCTAAGACACAGGGAATAACACACTCTGGACGGCGGGTTTATTTCAGTAAAGTAGAGGGGCTCTTTTACAAAATAGGCTCGACGAAGGGGTACGGGCCGATCTCGGCCGTCCGATCTAGAATCCGTGGATCAGATTAGATCCAACACCTAACCGAACCGATACGCATTCCCAGCCGTTGGATCCATCATCCACGGTCGGGATTTTATTTGACCGAGATCAACACGGACCCGTCCGATCTAGATCAACGGTCCGAATCACTCAACGCGAAAAGGTATCTTCTATCTAATCCGAGCTGTCGCTTGGTCATCCAACGGGCCACGTTCTTCGCCCCAACAGAGCAAGCTCGCACGGCGGCGCCGCCCACCGGACCGCGACGAAGCTCGCCGGAGAAACCCCAATCAACCGTTCCAGTGCCCCAGAGCTCAATTAAAGGCTGCTACACGATGCTTAGAGAATGGCGAACACACTGGAGTAGTTCTTACCGACGATGTGGTTGTAGACAGTTCTGCCCACGGCGAACGGCGGACCCGCGGCGGTTCCCTGGCGACGATGAGCGATTCCCGCCCCCGAGAAGTCCCCCAGCGTCGACCGAAGCTTCGTATGGCTGACCCACAACGTCGCCGAGCCAACCCGGTCCCGATCGAAGGACCAAATCGCCGGTTGGACGGAATCCCCGCACGGCGGACTTCTTCTTCTCTCTCGGTGTTACGGCAGTGGTCGTAGTCGTAGGCGGATACGGGAGGAGAGGCGAGCCCGGCGAGCTTTATACCCGGGGCGCACCCACGGTCGTTGCACGGACGCCGAGATTACCGGCGAGGAAGACGCGGGGTGAGCGCGATCCGTTCGCCGCGATTCGGTTGAGGAGGTGAAGCTGACGCGATTGGCCCACCCGCCAGAGAACGCGACGCGCCCGCATTGGCTGACTCGTGGACCCCACCTGGCGGCAACGCAAATCGTGAGTAGGGATGAAAACGGTCGGAAACGGTATTTATTCGGTAATCAGTTTTTTCTTTGATTGCGAATAAATAGGATATAGAATATACAATACAAATTTGTATTCTTATTTTTAACATCCAGCTTGTTAAGATTCATAAAAGGTAAACCTCAAATTCATCCTACATTTTTTCAAATAATAGATATAAACTTCGGTATGGATTCGGAAACAAATTCGGTAATTTTTTCAACTTTTTGTGTTGTAGGGAGCAAATAATACATAAAACAACTTATATAATATTTTATTCATATTTGTACTAATGTGCTTGATAACATAAGAAAAGATCAACATCAAATTTTATACATATCTATTTTAAAATATTAAATTTGTTCTAACAGTTCGGATTACCACTTTCATCCCTAATCGTGAGCAACGCGCGCAGGATCACCCCGACCAGTGGGCCCGCGCCGTCAGCGGCACCGAGCGCCCGCGAGCGTGGAGTTGGGCCGCGCGCGGTGAAAATGTAATTGGGCCAGATGTTACGAAGCCGGCCCAGGTAAGGTTTTTTAATCTTTTTCTTTTTATTTTCTATTTTCTTTTCTCCATTTTCAAATCCAATTTGAGTTCAAGTTTAAATTCAAACTTTGTGAATAACTTGTCCTCAGTTTGAAAGGTATAATTTAATAATATAAATGTGAAGGATGTTTATTCTGATTTTTATTTTATTTTATGTAGAATTTTTCTTAGTTCTTCCCTTCTCTTTTATTTTCTATTTTCTATTCCAAATTCAAATTTATACTTCTATTTTAGTTTTCAGATTTTTTTTCAAATGTATCAATTGAAACCCAAAGGTGAATATAAACCATAATATTTTAATATTACTTATTTAAGTTCTATTCTCCTTGTTATTTATCTCATGGGATGTATAAATGGTTCCCCTTTAAAAGAAAAATCCTTTTTCTCCTCTTTTTCTTATTTCCCAATTTCCAAAACATTATGATACTTTGTTCAGATTTCTTCTACCAATTCCAAATTCAGAATTTGGGTGTTACAGAACGTCCGGCTGTCTTCCCGACGGGGAGGGGAGAGAATTCCCATAATTCTCAATTATAAACCATTCCAGGCGCCATCCCTTAATACTGTCCTTGAGAGGGATCTCGAGATATTCAGTTTTCCTCCCGCGGCGCATCTCCAAGCTGGCACCCCCGACCAACTGGTGTTGTCCCCCGGCCATCCCAGGGCGACAATGATACAAGTATTTCCACAGACCGAAATGCGGCAGCACGCCAAGAAAGGCCTCGCATAAATGAACAAAAATGGAGATTTGCAGAATTGAATTGGGATTCAAATGGGTCAAGTTAATATGGTAGAAATCAAGGAGGCCACGGAAAAAGGGAGAGATGGGAAGGCCAAGGCCGCGGAGAAGGAAAGGGGCGTAAACAACGGACTCATGGGTATCCTCCGTCGGAACAGTAAATCCATGGCAAATCCACCAAGAACAGAGTTCTCGCGGAGGAAGAACCCCGATGGATACGAGGTGGAGAAGTTCAGTTTCAGAAATGACAGACATGTGATTACCTGCGAAAGGCAACTGGCTGTTGGGGTCGATTGGAGGAATCACCGCAGCAGACGAGCTCGAGGTCTTCCTCTTGGGTGCCATCTCGATTCTACCAGCGAGCAGGGTGGGAGGCGAATGGCGGAGAGGATTCGAAAGCGGGAAAGCAAGAACTAGGGCACGGAAAGCAAAGGCGGCTAAAAGCGCAGCACTTAAGGGATATTCTCGAGCCAGATACCGTTTCAAAAAGTGCCCAGTCATCACCAGGCGGTTATTTCCAAAACCCCAGCATGCCACGTGGTCACCCGGCAGTTATCTCCAGAACACCGGTGCGCCACCTCATCACTCGGTCATCATCCTCTAAGTGGCTCGCGCGGCCTGCTATCAGTCGGCGCTAACTCCAAAACGCTGCTATCGTGTTCAGTCGCTCGGCATTACCTCTAAAACGCCGACGTTACCCTCCAGTCACTCGGCGTTACCTCTAAAACGCTGCTATCGTATTCAATCACTCGGCGTTGCCTCTAAAAAGCTGATATAGTGATCAGTTGCTCGGCGTTGCCTCTAAAACGCCGACATCACCCTCCAGTCACTCGGCGTTACCTCTAAAACGCTGCTATCATATTCAATCACTCGGTGTTGCCTCTAAAAAGCTGATATAGTGATCAGGTGCTCGGCGTTGCCTCTAAAACGCCGACATCACCCTCCAGTCACTCGGCGTTGCCTCTAAAAAGCTGATATTGTATTCAATCGCCCGGCAGTTATCTCTAAAACTCCGATATTGTGTTCGATCACTCAGCAGTTACTCTAAAAAGCGCCGACACCATCTACAAAGTTACTCGGCGGCTACTCCTAAAAAGCATCAGTTTGATGCCCGAGTTATTCATTTACTGTCTCAAAGGAATCAGTTTCACAAACGAGCAAGACAAGTCATAAAGGAGAAGCCAACATCATTCTTTCATTAGAAGGGAAGATAGCGCACTTACAAATCAACTCTTTACGAGTTGATACTTCCCTATTACTACTACTACTACTACACTACGCTATACTATTCTACATTACTACTACATTATTCTAACTATACTATACTAATATCTAAAAAAACCAGTGGCATCTAGCCACTGGCCCTGTTGCTGCCGCCGCCGCTGCCGCCCCTGGTGCTGCCCCTGCTGCTGCCGCCCCGGTTGCTGCCCCTACTGCCGCCGCCGTCACCGTCCTTGCTGCCGCCGCCGCCGCCCCTGCCGCTGCCGCTGCCGTCACCGTCGTCGCCGCCATTGTCGTCCTCGTCCTCGCCGCCGCCGTCCGAGTCCTCCTCATCCGAGGAGTACTCCGACCCATCCGAGCCCTCGAGCCCGGAGCGCTCAACGGCCCGGATGTACGACCAGACCTCCGCCGCGAGCCCCGACTCACGCAGGGGGACGGGAGCCGGAGACCCCTCAGACCCAGAGGAGAACTCCTCCTCTGAGTACTCCGAGTCACCAAACTCCTCCGATGGAGGAGTTGGCTCACGCTTGCGCTTGTTGTTCTTGCCCATGGTGGAAGCAGAAGGGAGAGAAGAGAGGAAAGCAACAGAAGAACAGCGAAGAGATGTGAAAAAGCCAGAGAGACAACGGCGTTACTTATAGAAGGAGAAGGCAACCGCTCACCTCCAACCGCGGTCACTGAACAGTCGCAAAGCATTCAATAAGCACTTCAACCCGTCTGAAGACACGTCAGGCGGCTGACGCCGTTTCACGCAACACAACACCCACTGGGACTCCAGTCAACAGCGTGGAGGATATGATTACACCCGCCGTCACATCACATTACTACTCAGAAGCAGCCGGCTAAAACACTCAGCGTACAAAACCGTCCCTTGCCCACACCCATTGGGGGGGACGCCCAGGAATTATCAGTATATTTTTCAAAGTGGTCACATCTGTGCAGGGCACGCAGTGAATACCTCAAGACAAAAATGAGATATCAGTGAGGATTAGAGGAAATCCAAATATAGCCAGTGAAGTACAAAATATGGTCGACAGAAGCGACTTGAAGACTAGACAGAGAACGTCCATCAAAAGTCCAATCAGTCACAGAGCAAATAAATTACACTACCTAGCAAGATATGGATGGATTGCAAACTCGGCTGCAAAAGACAAAATACATGATGACCTCTGAAGCATAATATTGATGACATAGTGCGGATGACATCATGCCGATTTTTTACAAGCAGAAAGGATAATCTTCAGCAAAAAGACATAAAAGGAAGACCTTCGAGTGGATTATCCTCAAAAATCCACTTGAAGCTCGGGGGCTACACCCATTGGGTGCACCTCCGGTGCACCCCATGAATCATCATTCCAAGCCAAGATAGTGCCGACTCCTAACGCATGGGACAAGATTAAAGACAAATCTAGCACTCAACCGAAATGCAGGAGTAAAAATGGGAATAATTTTTGGTGAAGACCTTCGAGTAGATTATTTTCTAAAAATCTACTCGAAGCTCGGGGGCTACACCCATTGGGTGCACCTCCGGTGCACCCAATGAAGTTTAGGGTCCTGCAAAGCGAAATGCCGACCTCTAAGGCACGGGTATGAAATAAAGCTTCGGTTTGAGAAGGATCAAAAGCAGGGGGAAACAGTAAGAAGTCGTTCTCTTCAAATCACCTGCAAGCTGGACCTGGGATCTTTGGGCTGATTACTTCTAAATTAACCCAAAGATCGGGGGCTTGTGGGGGACAGATATCCCCCGGGTCCACTAAAAGAGTAAAAGACCTCACGAAAGGCCCAAGGGCCCAATAAATCGTGAGGCCATTCTTTCGTGGGCCTGGGGAAGAATAATCAGCAGAGCAAGTTGACACGAGGCCGGATCGGTGTAAACCTGGACGGTCCACAATGTCGAGTGAGCGATCGCAACAGAGATCCGACTTTCCCGCGCTGGAGCTCTCATGCAACGGAGCCATGCGGGGATAGGTCGGCAGAATCATAGGGAGATAGACTCGAGCAGTTCACTATTTTTTAGGCGCACGTTGTTATCATATCCACATGTATTGCTCCACGGTCGAATATATAAGGCCTAGGGGGCACCCCTTCAAATCGATCGATCCTACTACTTAGCCCCCACTTCAACTCTCGGCATTCTCAATTCAGAGAGCTCTCTTGTAACCTCATTCACCCAGCATACTCACCAGGACGTAGGGTGTTACGCATCTCTAAGCGGCCCGAACCTGTAAACATTGTCCACTGTCCCACGTGCAATTGGCATGAACCATTTTGCTACAGTCGTCGACACCATCCTACTCCTAAAAATACCTTGAGGGGTAGCCCCGGGTGTGCGGTCGGATCCAAAACACCGACAGGAAGTTCCCTACTGGAAGGAAAATCACAGTCGCCGGAGTTCGTATGACTGAAATATTGGTCTGGCTGTCTTAGGTGGACTGGACAGCATGACAGATGAGTAGTTGAAATTTGGGGCGATCGGATGATCGATGAATAGTAACAATGAATAGTGACGACAAAAAGTTATTATAGATATCATCAATGAATAGTAACGATGATGAATAGTAACGGTAAATAGTAACAATGAATAGTGATGGTGAATAGTGATGGTGAATAGTTCGTATGAACGAACGATGAACGATGAATAGTAACGATGAACGAACGATGAACGATGAATAGGAACTATGAACGAACGGACGAACGAACGATCAGAATTTCGGCAGCATAACGGCAGGACAAAGATTATCTGGAAGAACGATGAATAGGGACTATGAACGAACGATGAATGATGAATAGGAACTATGAACGAACGATGAACGATCGAATGATCGAACGAACGAACGATCAGAATTTCGGCAGCATAACGGCAGGGAAAAGATTATTTGGACAAACGAATGGACGAACAATCGAATGATCAGACGAACGAACGATCGGAATTTCGGCAGCATAACGGCAGGACAAAGATTATCTGGAAGAACGATGAATAGGGACTATGAACGAACGATGAACAATGAATAGGAACTATGAACGAACGATGAACAATGGAATGATCGGACGAACGAACGATCGGAATTTTGACAGCATAACGACAGGAAAAAGATTATTTGGATGAACGAACGAACGAACGATCGAACGATCGGACGAACGGACGAACGAACCATGAACGATCGGACGAACGAACGAACAAACTAAGAAAAGGGGGACGAACGATCGAAGAACGACTGAACGATCCTTGTGCTAGTGTATGCTTGTGTGGAACATGGAGTGGGTGTGTGTGGGGGGGAGAGTGTTGCCATGAAATGGCTTGGGGTGGGATGAGAGGAGGCCCTTGCCCCTCTATTTATAGCCATGGTGGGGGATTAGGGGGAGGGGTGAGAGGATTAGTGGGAGGATGAGAGGATTAGTGGGAGATTAGCATGTATTTGTCTTGTATAAGTGAGATTAGCTTGTAGAGCTCACCGTATGACACTGGAGGCATACGTATACGTATGAGCATGAGGAAAGTTATGAAGAAAATATTTATAGAGACTTGAAAAATGATTCTGAAGGTATTTCTCAAGAGGAAAATACTTGGAGATATATTGGTGGAATATTTGGGCAATATTTCTAGAAAGAACTTGAAGGGGATTACTCGGGAGATATCTGGGCAGTATTTCTAGAAAGAATTTGAGGGGGATCACTTGTGAAACATTTGTAGGATATTTTGAGGAGGATTTTGGAGAGAATATAGACCACTATACTTTATTTGTTGATATCAACTTGCAAACAAACATTTTGAAACAAAATTTGAAATTCATTTTGAATTTACTGCAAGTTTGAGAAAATTTCAAGATTTGAATTTTTGGGATGCTACAGATCTACCCCACTTAAAATGAATCTCGTCCTCGAGATTCGGCTTAGAAGGGTTATGGGTGTAGCTTTACTTCAGCTACATATCTTCACTTTGCAGACTCTTCGAGGAGATGGAGCTTCAACAAAATCTGGCCTTTGAGGAGCATCCGGTTGCTAATTGCAAACGCTGATTCTAGCTAGTCAAAGATCATCTTCAGGCTTCTAGGTTTCGCTTGGCAGCTAGCTTATTGAAGAAGCATTGATGCCAACACGCAAACCTTCCTCTTGCGAACTCCCACATGGATTCCTTCCTTTACTAGTCTTCTGGTGCTTCATCAACAAAACTTGGGTGACCACTTCTCATCCAGAAACTTATATGCTTCGATGATCTGGTCCTCCACAAGCTTGCTACAGGCCTTCTTCTTTTTCTCCATAGCAGGAACCTTACTGGAACACTACCCCACTTAAAATGGATGAGGGTAGAACTCCTGAATCTTGGGGATTTGAACTCCTTGAAGTACCTCATAACAAGGGCATTACAAGGCCCTCTTCTGCTGTTGCTGCTTGAGCATGCTGCGGAGAAATGTCTGACACAGGGTTGATTCTTGGAGAACCTCCTTCTTATCTTCTCTTCACTATCTTCTTTTCACTGACCCTTTCTTTCTCTTTGCTCTTCCCACTGGAGGATTCTATCAAAGAGTATTACCATCATACAGAGGAGGAAACCAAAGACTATGAACCATGTACAACAGTCTTCAACCCAAGAATCACCAAGCATTGTGACCTTAGGGGCGAGGGAGTGGAAAATGGAGTTGCTTGCGATTTGGCAGAGGGGATTTTATCTAGTGTGTGCTTTGCTTTGAGCGAGATGGGAGTTGAGGGAGCTGGTGGGGGGTTTTATAGGTGAGTGGTATTGATGGTGGTGCTCGGGAGGTGGAGTGGTGGTGATGGAGCAGGTGACACGAGGCAGCAGGTGCGACAAGGGGAAGGGGGGCCTGTTGCCGGTGACGATGGCGGTAGTGGGTGCGCTGCAAAGGGGGGTGGGCGGCGGTAGTGCGCTGCAAAGGGGGCATGGGCGGTGGTGCTAGTGCGCATGGAGGCGGGCACGCGTGCGGGGGGCACGGGTGAGTGGTGGGGTCAATGACCCTGATGTTTGTGGTCTCTGGTTCCAAGAATCTTTGCCTCTCTGTATGGTAATAACTTCTTTTGTCCTCTTTTTCTGTTTACTTTGACTCAGGGGTAGTGCTTTGATTCTCACGGTCGGTCCTTTTGACTGAGCGACTGGATAGGTTCCTCTGTAGCTTATTCCATGCTTCAAGGGTAAGCTTCCCGGTATCTTCTTGGGTAAGGTGCTTTTCTCTTGAGATGGGTTAAGATGAGAATGGAAGCATAAGGTGAGGATTAGCTCTAATTTGTTATCTATGTTTTTAGGGAAAACCTTTTTAAGAAGAACGGAAAGAAAACACACAAGCTCAGCAATGAGAAGCACAAACGAATCAAATGTTTTGAATAAGGGAAGAATAGAGTTTTTCCAAAGCACGGACTACTCAGATTCGGGGGCTAAGCATAACTACTATTGCTTGGCTCCTGAATTGAGAACTATGCTAAATGCGACTTATGAGCACTAGCGTTAAAGCATCTCATATGCACACGAAAGGGGAGAAAACATCAAGCGAAATTCATTTTGAAATGCCCTAGGGGGCCACACAATTAGAGTTTTTCAAAACACGAGTCTACACGATTACCTCTCATACATGCAGGGCTCTAGCCAAAGTGAAGAAAAACTTCACTACCCAATGCATGCAGAGGACTGGGCATACTAACTTCAGACCTGGCAGCTTCTCTTCTGGCAAGGCTGGCGCACAACTTCAATCTGAGACATCTCCTGGATGGGTCGAGAGGGAGCTGATGTTGATGATTTCTTCTGGCGGCAACTGAGATGGCAACATGGGGGTCGAACTCTTCTTCAAGTGGGACTGGCTCTTGTAGCTCCTCAGAGGGCGGTGGTGCTGGCGGGGTGCTTGCAACTTCTTCCTTGACTTCAAGGGATGGTGCTGGAATCTTCTTCATGGTGAGGGGCTCAAACAACTCCGGCGGGGGATCTTGGGAGGATTCAGGGTGCTCTTGCTTATCCATAGCCTGAGGGAAGACTGGAATTCCTTCCAAGACTATGGCTCCTTCCTGCAGTTTCCAAGCCTTCTTCTCTCCTCTGACAGAGACCAGGTGACCTTCAAGAATCTGGGGATCTTCAGCTCTCCTGGGTTGAACTGCGTTGGATGAAGTGGGCTCTTGGATCCGTAGGGCTCTATGTTGGCTATGGGTTACCAAGTAGGCCTCTATAAGCTTCTGGACGTGCTCGTCCTTGGCTTGCTTCAGGGCTTCAACCGCAATGACTTCACGACTTTCCAATGCAGTTGCACGGGCTTGAGCTGTGGTGAGATCCACATGGAGCTGACGGTTGCGCTTCTCTGCATCTTCTGCTCGGGCAATCATCTGACGGTGGTGCCGAGCCAAGAAATCATACTGTGCATCCAGGGTGAGCAGGTATGCAGTGAGGTACATGACTGTGGGGTCATCCTCAAGCAGCTGCTTCCCTTCCAATGCACGCATCCTGGCCATCCAAACTGGACGGTCTCTCTGAAAGGGCGGAAAGAATCTGAGCGGTGTGTCAGCCACTTCTTCATAGATCTGACACAGGGCCCTCAATGCCTTGCGAGCGACGACTTGGCAGGTGTCTTTGAATCTATGCCCAGCAGCAGTGACACTCCATTCCACATGGTGCGGACTGGATCCAATGTATACAGTCACGACACACTTCTCTATGCCATGCTCGACGAATTCACGACCATCATACTCTGGTTGGCTCCTGATTCTGAGACGAGCTGTTCATGCTCTCAGCAACTTGGGGAAACCATCTTCATTCTGGCAAAAGCTGGTTTGGCAGCAAACCTCCATCTGACTTCTGAGAGAAGGAAAGGGGGAAAGCATTTTTGAAATGAAGGGATGAGAGCAAGAAATTTTTTTAAGAAAATAGTTTTGACTCAAAAACTTTTGGATCAGGCTAAGGGTTACGTCCTGCGGCCAACCTAACAGCTCTGATACCATCTGAAGCATCCCCAATCCTCTGGGACTCAAATGTGATACAATTACTAGTCCCAGGAGGCTAGTAAACACATTTATACATCAGATGATACCAAATCTGCTTAAACGAGACAAACCTACAAAGGTGGCAAACAACTTTAAGAGTTGGTCCACAATTCAGGACATATCATCAGAGTGGGGCTGAAGCAGCCCGATATACGCAGCGAAACAAATCAGCGGTCCAACAGCCACAGGCAAGGTTGGGAACAGTCGTAACTCTTACCCGATCTCCTTTTTCTGAAAAACAACAAATAAGCAAGGGTGAGTACAAACGTACTCAGCAGCCCACCATCACCCGCGGAATGGGAAAATCAGATATAATGCATGGAATATGTGGAGATCAGGATATTTTGCAGAAACAGCAATATTTTATGCAGGGTTGTTTTGAAAAACATTTTGTATTTTTGCAAAGCGCATCCTCTCCAAAAGGAGCAGGAAGTTTTTCAATATAGAATAAAATCCCCTGGACTAAACCATCCAGGTATCTCAGCAGTTTCTCACTGGTTGTCATTTTCAAAAACAGCTACTGGACTTCCCGTCCACCATAGCTCACGGCTCAACCGCCGGACCTTTTAAAAACCATTTTTCTCAAACGCACCTTTTTTTTGAAAACAAACACTAATTGCCATACTACACCAGACTCGTCCATTCCTGTGGACATAGACTATTCGAATAGGTTTTCAAACTCTGCGCAGAGGTGTACACTTTACCCACTAGTCCGGCTCTGCGATCTCATGATCAATGAGATCCATATCCGAATCTCTTTCTTTCCTCGCACGTCCTAACCTTAACGGTTATACCGGAAGGAGTCAGGCCACCGCCATGCCCAAACTGGACAAAACATTCCCCCTCCTTATCCTCCCGGTGCTCCCCAGCTTTCATAACCCTGGGGTTGGACCGTACGAGTTCAGATTGAGTGACTGCCAACACAGTCTCGAGTGGTTGTACTTATCATGAGTACAGGTAGTGAAGGATGACAAACCGATCCTTATATGAGGGGACAATCCTTCTGCTCACGCCTAAACCAGCTGAGCCACCACCTTAGGCCCTCCCCTAAACCAGGGAGTCCCTGATCATCCCTACTCAAAGGTGATAAGGGTGAAAACCCTTCATCATACACATTTTGAAAAGCATTTTCTTTTGAAAACTCACACCTTTTCTCAAATCATTTGTAACAAATATATCAAGGATTGATTGCGGCAAGCGGCTGGATGGCCATAATAACTTGTCTCAAAATCATATCATGCATAAAATAACAGGCTGAGGGTTGTGGTTGAAAAATCATAGGTAATTTATGCATCAAAGGGATCCAGTGAGCTTGCCATGCTTATTGGGCGAAGGGGGAAGGGGAGCTCGCAGAACTGGCTTCTAGCTCCACTGCCTGGCATAGACTTGCAGATCTGGCCTCCACGAGACGGCACGAACGCTCCGATAACTATGCAACATGAATAAGCAAACATACAAACAAGCAAGTATACCAACAAATATTTAGTATATTGGTCAGAATAGCGATATATGGATGGGTAGAGTCTTGAGTAGAATCTGTGTCATGTGGTGTTGTGATATTACTGGTGGTGGAGCGGAGGCGCTTACCAGGAGGGTGGACTCGAGGCGAAGCGACACTATGCGTGTAGCCGGCAGAGCAGAGTAACTGAGTGGGTGGGGTGTTTGCCTTGGCTAAGGGTGTTGAGTGTGTGGAGAGGGAGAGGGTAGCTGGGTGTATTTATAGCTGGGTGTATGTGGTGTAGCACAGTGAAGTTCACTGTTGGTGAGAATAGTGACGAATGAATCGTCTGACTTAGTATGAACAGGAGAGTTATAGACAGAAAATGGGACAAGAGTATTTTGGGAGTTTTCTGGAACATGAACCATGCTTAAGGGATGGAATGGTTGGATATGGAATAATTCGATAAGAATTAGAAACAAGAATTATTGGAATCTGAGTTTGGAAGCCTGGTTCGAAGGAATCTCAAAGTTAAGAATGCTCAACTTGGAGAAACCTGGGATGGGTGACCAGATGGGAAGTTCCCTATTGGAAGGAAAATCACAGTCGCCGGAGTTCGTATGACTGAAATATTGGTCTGGCTGGTCTTAGGTGGACTGGACAGCATGACGGATGAGTAGTTGAAATTTGGGGCGATCGGATGATCGATGAATAGTAACAATGAATAGTGACGACGAAAAGTTATTATAGATATCATCAATGAATAGTAACAATGATGAATAGTAACGGTGAATAGTAATGGTGAATAGTGATGGTGAATAGTTCGTATGAACGAACGATGAATGATGAATAGTGACGATGAACGAACGATGAACGATGAATAGGAACTATGAACGAACGGACAAACGATCGAATGATCGGACGAACGAACGATCGGAATTTCGACAGCATAACGGCAGGTGTCGGGGACCATAATTAGGGGTACCCTCAAGACTCCTAATTCTCAGCTGGTAACCCCCATCAGCATAAAGCTGCAAAGGCCTGATGGGTGCGATTAAGTCAGGGATCAGTCCATTCGAGCGACTCGATCGTGCCTCGCTCGAGCCTAGCCTCGGACAAGGGCAGCCGACCCCGGAGGATTTCCGTCTCGCCCGAGGCCCCCCTCCAACGGCGGACACATCTCCGGCTCGCCCGAGGCCCTGCCTTCGCTAAGAAGCAACCCTGACCAAATCGCCGCACCGACCGACCAAGTCGCAGGAGCATTTAACGCAAAGGTGACCTGACACCTTTATCCTGACGCGCGCCCCCCGGCAGAGCCGAAGTGACCGCCGTCACTTCACCGCTCCACTGACCGGCCTGACAGAAGGACAGCGCCGCCTGCGCCACTCCGACTGTAGTGCCACCTAACAGAGTGAGACTGACAGGCAGTCAGGCCCTGCCAAAGGCACCATAGGAAGCTCCGCCCGACCCAGGGCTCAGACTCGGGCTAGGTCCCGGAAGACGGCGAACTCCGCTCTGCCCGACCCAGGGCTCGGACTCGGGCTAAGCCCCGGAAGACGGCGAACTCCGCTCCGCCCGACCCAGGGCTCGGACTCGGGCTAAGCCCCGGAAGACGGCGAACTCCGCTCCGCCCGACCCAGGGCTCGGACTCGGGCTAAGTCCCGGAAGACGGCGAACTCCGCTCCGCCCGACCCAGGGCTCGGACTCGGGCTAAGTCCCGGAAGACAGCGAACTCCGCTCCGCCCGACCCAGGGCTCGGACTCGGGCTAAGTCCCGGAAGACGGCGAACTCCGCTCCGCCCGACCCAGGGCTCGGACTCGGGCTAAGTCCCGGAAGACGACGAACTCCGCTTCGCCCGACCCCAGGGCTCGGACTCGGGCTCAGCCCCAGAAGACGACGAACTCCGCTTCGCCCGACCCCAGGGCTCGGACTCCGCCCTGGCCTCTGCCGAACAACCTCCGCCTCGCCTGACCCAGGGGCTCGGACTCGGCCTCGGCCATGGAAGACAGACTCGACCTCGGCTTTGGAGGAGCCTCCACGTCGCCCAACCTAGGGCGCAGGCCAGCCACATCAACAGGAAGCGCCATCATCACCCTACCCCGAGCTGACTCGAGCCGCAGAGAACAAGACCGGTGTCCCATCTGGCTAGCTCCGCCAGATAGGCAATGATGGCGCCCCGCATGCTCTGTGACGACGGCGGCTCTCAGCTCTCTTACGGAAGCAGGAGGACGTCAGCAAGGACTCAACCGCTCCGACAGCTGTCCCTCCGCCAGGCTCCATCGCTCCTCCGACGGCCACGACTTCACACCAGCTGGGTGCCAAAATCTCTCCGGCTGCCACATCGGCATGTACTTAGGGCGCTAGCTCTCCCCCGCTAGACACGTAGCACTCTACTACACCCCCATTGTACACCTGGATCCTCTCCTTACGCCTATAAAAGGAAGGACCAGGGCCCTCTTAGAGAAGGTTGGCCGCGCGGGGACGAGGACGGGACAGGCGCTCTCTTGGGGCCGCTCGCTTCCCTCTCCCGCGTGGACGCTTGTAACCCCCTACTGCAAGCGCACCCGACCTGGGCGCGGGACGAACACGAAGGCCGCGGGATTCCCACCTCTCTCACGCCGGTCTCCGGCCGCCTCGCTCCTTTCCCCCCTTCGCGCTCGCCCACACGCTCGACCCATCTGGGCTGGGGCACGCGGCGACACTCACTCGTCGGCCCAAGGGACCCCCCGGTCTCGAAACACCGACAGTTGGCGCGCCAGGTAGGGGCCTGCTGCGTGTTGACGAACAGCTTCCCGTCAAGCTCCAGATGGGCAGTCTCCAGCAACCTCTCCGACCCGGGACGGTGCTCCGTTTCGGGAGTCTTGGGTTCATGTCCTTCGACGGCAGCTACGACATGATACTCCTTCCACCGCCGCGCGACAACGACAATGGCGGCCGACAGCCTGCCCGCCGGCGGCGGAATCGACGACGTCTTCCCCGCGTGGTGGAAGAACAACATTCGAGCTCGCCTCGTCCTCTCCCCCGCCAACGGGGGAGGAGGCGGGGCAACCAAGGCCAAGCAGGAGGCCACGCCTCGTCGGCTGTCGAGCGAGTCGACGTCCCTAGCGCCCCAACGGGGGGCGCGACGGGCGTCGACCTCGCGTTTGAGACGAAGGCGAGCGCCGTCTCCCCACGACACGCCAATCCCGAGCAAGCGGACGATGCCAGCACTCTCGCGGAAGGCTTGCTGGGCGTCTCCCTCGTACCTGATATGACGGTGCAGTCAGTCCCCGACGTGACTTCATCGCCGTTCGTCGACCAAAAGGTACCGACCGATTCCCATCCTACGTCATTTGGATTCAGCCTCAACCTGCCTAGCGACCTTGCTTTGGCGGGCACTTTCGTAGAGGCGAGTTCAAACCCTCCGGGGTTTCGCATGCGGTCGCCTTGGGACCGGCTGACGGACGTCTCGACCTATGGGCCCTCCGGGTCCGAGGAAGACGACGACCCCAGCATCTGTTGGGATTTCTCTGGACTTGGCAACCCTAGCGCCATGCGGGACTTCATGACCGCATGTGACTACTGCCTCTCCGACTGTTCCGACGGTAGCCGCAGCCTCGACGACAAGGACTGCGGCCCAAGCCGCGAATGTTTCCACGTCGATCTAGGGGGTCCCTCCAAAGGCAATCATCTCGGCATGCCGGAGGACGGTGATCTCCCTAGGCCGGTGCCTCGCGCTGACATTCCGCGGGAGCTAGCTGTGGTCCCCGTTCCGGCGGGGGGTCACGACCCACAGCTCGAGCAAGTCCGCGAGGCACAGGCTAGGCTCGACGAGGGAGCAGGAGCGCTTGAGCCGATCCGCCGGGACGTCGGGCAGGCATGGGCGGGCCAACCCCCGGCCGGAGAAATACGTCACCTGCCCCAGGGTCTCCAGCTCCGCGTCGCCAACGATGTCAGGGTCAGGCCGCCACCCGCATCCAGTGGGGTCGGTCAGAACCTGGCTGCAGCAGCGATGCTTCTCCGTGCAATGCTGGAGCCATCAACCACCGAGGGTCGGCGAATCCAGGGAGAGCTCAAGAATCTCCTGGAAGGCGCTGCGGTCCGACGGGCCAAGAGCTCTGCCTCCCGAAGGCAGGGATACCCCTCGGAACCTCATGCCGCGACTTCCCGATTCATGCGGGAAGCTTCGGTCTACCCCGGGCGCACGCGCAACACCGCGCCTGCGGCCCCGGGCCACCTCGGCAACGAGCACCATCATCGCGACCGTCGGGCCCACCTCGACGAGAGGGTGCGCCGAGGCTATCACCCCAGGCGTGGGGGACGCTACGACAGCGGGGAGGATCGGAGTCCCTCGCCCGAACCACCCGGTCCGCAGGCCTTCAGCCGGGCCATCCGGCGGGCACCGTTCCCGACCCGGTTCTGACCCTCGACTACTATCACAAAGTACTCGGGGGAAACGAGACCGGAACTGTGGCTCGCGGACTACCGCCTAGCCTGCCAGCTGGGTGGAACGGACGACGACAACCTCATCATCCGCAACCTCCCCCTGTTCCTCTCCGACACCGCTCGCGCCTGGTTGGAGCACCTGCCTCTGGGGCAGATCTCCAACTGGGATGACCTGGTCCAAGCCTTCGCCGGCAATTTCCAGGGCACGTATGTGCGCCCCGGGAATTCCTGGGACCTCCGAAGCTGCCGGCAGCAGCCGGGAGAGTCTCTCCGGGACTACATCCGGCGATTCTCGAAGCAGCGCACCGAGCTGCCCAACATCACCGACTCGGATGTCATCGGCGCGTTCCTTGCCGACACCACCTGCCGCGACCTGGTGAGCAAGTTGGGTCGCAAGACCCCCACCAGGGCGAGTGAGCTGATGGACATCGCCACCAAGTTTGCCTCTGGCCAGGAGGCGGTCGAGGCTATCTTCCGAAAGGACAAGCAGCCCCAGGGCTGCCCATCGGAAGATGCTCCCGAGGCGTCTACTCCGCGCGGTGCCAAGAAGAAAGGCAAGAAGAAGTCGCAAGCGAAACGCGACGCTGCCGACGCGGACCTTGTCGCCGCCGCCGAGTACAAGAACCCTCGAAAGCCCCCCGGAGGTGCCAACCTCTTCGACAAGATGCTCAAGGAGTCGTGCCCCTATCATCAGGGGCCCATCAAGCACACCCTTGAGGAGTGCGTCATGCTTCGGCGCCACTTCCACAGGGCTAGGCCACCCGCGGAGGGTGGCAGGGCCCGCGACAACGACAAGAAGGAAGATCACCAAGCAGGAGAGTTCCCCGAGGTCCGCGACTGCTTCATGATCTACGGTGGGCATGCGGCGAATGCCTCGGCACGGCACCGCAAGCAAGAGCGACGGGAGGTCTGCTCGGTCAAGGTGGCGGCGCCGGTCTATCTGGACTGGTCCGACAAGCCATTCACCTTCGACCAAGACGACCACCCCGACCACGTGCCGAGCCCGGGGAAATACTAGCTCGTCGTCGACCCCGTCATCGGCGACGTCAGGCTCACCAAGGTCCTTATGGACGGGGGCAGCAGCCTCAACATCATCTACGCCGAGACCCTCAGGCTCCTGCGCGTCGATCTGTCCTCCGTCCGAGCAGGCGCTGCGCCCTTCCATGGGATCATTCCCGGGAAGCGCGTCCAGCCCCTCGGACGACTCGACCTTCCCGTCTGCTTCGGAACGCCCTCCAACTTCCGAAGGGAGACTCTGACGTTCGAGGTGGTCGGGTTCCGAGGAACCTACCATGCGGTACTGGGGAGGCCATGCTACACGAAGTTCATGGCCATCCCCAACTACACCTACCTGAAGCTCAAGATGTCGGGCCCCAACGGGGTCATCACCATCGGCCCCACGTACAAACACGCGTTCGAATGCGACGTGGAGTGCGTGGAGTATGCCGAGGCCCTCGCCGAGTCTGAGGCCCTCATCGCCGACCTGGAAAGCCTCTCCAAAGAGGTGCCAGACGTGAAGCGTCATGCCGGCAACTTCGAGCCAGTGGAGACGGTTAAGGCCGTCCCCCTCGACCCCAGTGGCGACGCCTCCAAGCAGATCCGGAACGGTTCCGGGCTCGACCCCAAATAGGAAACAGTGCTCGTCGACTTTCTCCGCGCGAACGCCGACGTCTTCGCTTGGAGTCCCTCGGACATGCCCGGCATACCGAGGGATGTCACCGAGCACTCACTGGATATTCGGGCCAGAGCCCGACCCGTCAAGCAGCCTCTACGCCGATTCGACGAGGAGAAGTGCAGAGCGATAGGCGAGGAGATCCACAAGCTAATGGCAGCCGGGTTCATCAAAGAGGTATTCCATCCCGAATGGCTTGCCAACCCTGTGCTTATGAGAAAGAAAGGGGGGAAATGGCGGATGTGTGTAGACTACACTGGTCTCAACAAAGCATGTCCGAAGGTTCCCTACCCTCTGCCTCGCATCGATCAAATCATGGATTCCACTGCTAGGTGCGAAACCCTGTCTTTCCTCGACGCCTACTCGGGGTACCACCAAATCAGGATGAAAGAGTCCGACCAGCTCGCGACTTCTTTCATCACGCCCTTCGGCATGTACTGCTATGTCACCATGCCGTTCGGTTTGAGGAATGCGGGCGCGACGTACCAGCGGTGCATGAACCATGTGTTCGGCGAACACATCGGTCGCACGGTTGAGGCCTACGTCGATGACATCGTAGTCAAGACGAGGAAAGCTTCCGACCTCCTCTCCGACCTTGAAGTGACATTCCGATGTCTCAAGGCGAAAGGCGTCAAGCTCAATCCCGAGAAGTGTGTTTTCGGGGTGCCCCGGGGCATGCTCTTGGGGTTCATCGTCTCTGAGCGGGGCATCGAAGCCAACCCAGAGAAGATCGCAGCCATCACCAGCATGGGTCCCATCAAGGACTTAAAGGGCGTACAGAGGGTCATGGGATGTCTCGCGGCTCTGAGCCGCTTCATCTCACGCCTCGGCGAAAGAGGCCTGCCTCTGTAACGCCTCTTAAGGAAGGCCGAGCGCTTCACTTGGACCCCTGAGGCCGAGGAAGCTCTCGGGAACCTGAAGGCGCTCCTCACAAAGGCGCCTATCTTGGTGCCTCCAGCTAACGGAGAACCCCTCTTGGTCTACGTCGCCGCGACCACTCAGGTGGTTAGCGCCGCGATTGTGGTCGAGAGGCAAGAAGAGGGGCATGCATTGCCCGTTCAGAGGCCAGTTTACTTCGTCAGTGAGGTACTGTCCGAAACCAAGATCTGCTACCCACAAGTTCAGAAGCTGCTGTATGCAGTGATCCTGACGCGGCGGAAGTTGCGACACTACTTCGAGTCTCATCCGGTAACTGTGGTGTCATCCTTCCCCCTGGGGGAGATCATCCAGTGCCGAGAGGCCTCGGGCAGGATTGCAAAGTGGGCGGTGGAAATCATGGGCGAGACAATCTCGTTCGCCCCTCAGAAGGCCATCAAGTCCCAGGTCTTGGCGGACTTCGTAGCCGAATGGGTCGACACCTAGCTACCGACGGCTCCGATCCAACCGGAGCTCTGGACCATGTTTTTCGATGGGTCGCTGATGAAGACGGGAGCCAGCGCGGGCCTACTCTTCATCTCGCCCCTCGGGAAACACCTACGCTATGTGCTACGCCTCCACTTCCCGGCGTCCAACAATGTGGCTGAGTACGAGGCTCTGGTCAACGGGTTGCGGATCGCCATCGAGCTAGGGGTCAGGCGCCTCGACGCTCGCGGTGACTCGCAGCTCGTCATCGACCAAGTCATGAAGAACTCCCACTGCCGCGACCCGAAGATGGAGGCCTACTGCGATGAGGTTCGGCGCCTGGAAGACAAGTTCTACGGGCTCGAGCTTAACCACATCGCTCGGCGCTACAACGAGACTGCGGACGAGCTGGCAAAAATAGCCTCAGGGCGAACAACGGTTCCCCCGGACGTCTTCTCCTAGGATCTGCATCAACCCTCCGTCAAGATCGACGACTCGCCCGAGCCTGAGGCGCCCTCGGTCCAGCCCGAGGTGTCCTCGGCACAGCCCGAGGCACCCTCAGCTCGGCCCGAGGCGGCCTCGGTTCAACCCGTGGTACCCTCGGCCTCCGAGGGTGAGGCACTGCGCATCGAGGAGGAGTGGAGCGGGGCCACGCCTGATCGAGATTGGTAGACCCCATACCTGCAATATCTCCGCCAAGGAGAGCTACCCCTCGACCGAGCCGAGGCTCGGCGGGTAGCGCGACGCACCAAGTCGTTCGTCTTGCTGGGCGATGAGAAGGAGCTCTACCACCGCAGCCCCTCGGGCATCCTCCAGCGATGCATCTCCATCACCGAAGGTCAGGAACTCCTGCAAGAGATACACTCGGGGGCTTGCGGCCATCACGCAGCGCCTCGAGCCCTTGTCGGGAATGCTTTCCGGCAAGGCTTCTACTGGCCAACGGCGGTGGCTGACGCCACTAGAATTGTCCGCACCTGCGAAGGGTGTCAATTCTATGCGAAGCAAACCCACCTGCCCGCTCAGGCTCTGCAGACGATACCCATCACCTGGCCCTTTGCTGTGTGGGGGCTAGACCTCGTCGGCCCCTTGCAGAAGGCGCCCGGGGGCTACATGCACCTGTTGGTCGCCATCGACAAATTCTCCAAGTGGGTCGAGGTCCGACCTCTGAACTGCATCAGGTCCGAGCAGGCGGTGACGTTCTTCACCAACACCATCCATCGCTTCGGGGTCCCGAACTCCATCATCACCGACAACGATACCCAGTTCACTGGCAGAAAATTCTTGGACTTCTGCGAGGATCACCACATCCGGGTGGACTGGGCCGCCGTAGCTCATCCCATGTCGAATGGGCAAGTAGAGCGTGCCAACGGCATGATTCTACAAGGGCTCAAGCCTCGGATTTACAACGACCTCAACAAGTTCGGCAAGCGATGGATGAAGGAACTCCCCTCGGTGGTCTGGAGCCTGAGGACAACGCCGAGCCGGGCCACGGGTTTCACGCCGTAATTCCTGGTCTACGGGGCCGAGGCCGTCTTGCCCACTGACCTAGAATACGGCTCCCCGAGGACGAGGGCCTACAGCGATCAAAGCAACCAAGCTAGCCGAGAAGACTCGCTGGACCAGCTGGAAGAGGCTCGGGACAAGGCCTTGCTACACTCGGCGCGGTACCAGCAGTCCCTGCGACGCTACCACGCCCGAGGGGTCCGGCCCCGAGACCTCCAGGTGGGCGACCTGGTGCTTCGGCTGCGGCAAGACGCCCGAGGGAGGCACAAGCTCACGCCCCCCTGGGAGGGGCCATTCGTCATCGCCAAAGTTCTGAAGCCCGGAACGTACAAGCTGGCCAACAGTCAAGGCGAGGTCTACGGCAACGCTTGGAACATCCAACAGCTACGTCGCTTCTACCCTTAAGATGTTTTCAAGTTGTTCATATACCTCGCACCCGCGCAAAGTTTAGTCATCAAGGAAGGGTTGGCCTCGCCTCGGCAAAGCCCGACCCTCCCTCGGGGGCTAAAAGGGGGGGAACCCCCTCTACGTTGAAATTTTCCTCGAAAAAAAGATCTCTTCTGCCAGAATATCTTTCGTGCTTTCTGACTACTTCGAAAAGTGGATCCTGAAAACGACGGAGTACACGTAAGCAGCCAAGGCTGACCGAGCCGAGGGACTCCTACGCCTCCGGGATACGGATACCTCACTCATCACCTTCTGTGATAAGTAACTCGCGTTCGGATAAAGTGATTCCACGGACCGAACAAGTCTTCGCGTTCGGAAGCTCTTCTGCCGAAGCGATCCTTCGAGCCTTCTCGACTGAGTCGGTGACAGGGCCTCATGGACGGGTGAAAGTGCGCGTAAGCGGCAAGGCCGACCGAGCCGAGGGACTCCCACGC
This sequence comes from Zea luxurians, assembly GCA_029449295.1. NCBI lineage: Eukaryota > Viridiplantae > Streptophyta > Magnoliopsida > Poales > Poaceae > Zea > Zea luxurians. Next base: position 506,526 of record JAOPSE010000407.1, on the reverse strand, counting down.
CTCCGAGATACGGATACCTCACTCGCCACCTTCCACGAGAAGCAACTCTCGCTCGCACAAACATCCCTGCTACCGACAAAAAAGCCCAGATACTCGAAACAAGAGGAAAGGAGAGGCAGCTTTACAACACAGCGAGGGTGTGAATTCTGGCCTCGGCGGCCGCAGAAGGCACACGCTACAAGACACTCTGATCCTGCAGGCTCGGGTCTTGACGCTGAAAGGGGGCAGTAACGCCCTCGGCATCGACGACACCTTCAGCAAGGTCCGACCTAGCCTCGGACGGCGACGCGGTCCAAGGATCCCCGCTCTGGAGGACGATGTCATCGTCACGCCCGGACAATCGCTGCCAGGGACTTCTCCGGGAATCCGGCCCGAGCAGGCGGCTCGGCCGGTTACCCCTGGGGCCTCGGCCAACCATCTTCCAAGGGCGCCAGCCCGACCCGAGGCCTCGGCTGATCGACTCCGGCGTCGGTCCCGCTAACGGACAATCCAGCTAGGCTCCGGCCAACCAGGTTTCATTTTCGAGCCAACTCCGCCTCTGTTCATGCTGATATCGCTACCCCTGGCCTCGGCTCGTCGAAGAGCGGCCAAGGGGTCCCTTTAACTAAGCTAGAGGAGCCTCAGACAACAAGGCCGACCGAGCCGAGGGACTCCTACGCCTCCGGGATACGGATACCTCACTCGTCACCTTGACACGGGGCGACTCATGCTTGGTGAAGCGGTTCAGACAACCAACAGGTGAGTCTTAGTGCTCGAAAATGAGGAAAAAACATGGCTCCGTTACATACATGTTCAGGCCTCGACAGCCGCGATGAACAAAAAACCCTGGCATTCGAAGTGCCATTACAAACGGAACTCCGGTTCCCCCTCCGCAGGTACGAACAACCCCACTCGATAGGGGTGGGCCTGCGGAGCAACAGAAGACTGACGAGTGGCTCGCCGCTGCCCGCTCTGACTACGACGACAACGACCCCCGCTCCGGATGGCCGAACTGCAGCAGCGCAGGCCTCAGGGTGGGCGCTGCTGCAATCTTGCCCTCGCCCACGCCGACGCTCGAGGGGCGAGGACAAGTACAAAGAACCGGAGGCCCGAAGCACGGATGGTGGCGGTGATCCCGTCGGCGACGGGGGCTTCTCGAGCCGCCTCCGCCTCGGCACCGACGGCAGGGGCCATCAGCCCTCTGGTAGATCCCCACTCAAATCCTCCCAGACGAGTGGGGCACCGGCCTCCGCGTGGAGGCACCGTCCCGGTGCAAAGGCAGGACCACCCCAGAACACGAACGCCGCCCTAGCAGCGCGCGGCATCTTGGGCGGTCCCCCCGTGCACACGGCGCGGCAGCCGCCTTCCGGCAGAAAGGGCCGCCGGGAGCCAGGCCGACGAGCTCGACACGCTAGGGGTGACGACGCCCGCCGTCGACCAGCCCCGCGTTGTCGAAGTCCGGGCCGCCCGCGGGGCCAGCGAGCGCCCTCTCCCTCGAACGCCGCAAGAGAGGGTGACCCGCGAACCCGCGCGGGAGGTAGAGCTCCGGCTCAGCTCGGCACACACCCCAGCGAGGATGATGAACATCCTTGAAGCTGAGGGTGGGACCAAGATCGCAGCCCGGCTTGCTTCTCCCCACCCAGGAGCTGGTGGTCACCGTCTCGGGTGACCGCCGGCGGGGGGTACAGCCGGGCTGGCTGATGAAAATCCTTGAAGCCGAACGATGGCTGAAAGGTACCAACTCCCACGGAGTCGCGTTCCTCCAGCGATGAGGCGAAAAGACGGCGGGTATCCCCCATCCGGGGGCTTGGAAGGTGGAAAGACGCGATGCATAAGGGAGCGAGAAGACATGGTCGCCTTCCGAAAGGGGTCGCCCTCCTTTTAAAGGCAACTCTCTCTACTTGCGCCCCCAACCGTCACGGGCTGAGTCTTCTCCAACACGCTCCAAGGCCCTCCCCTGCGGCGTGGGGGCTGGGTCCCGCATGTCATGCAAACCGACTCAGAGCAGAAGAAGCCAAACCGCCGCGCGTGGTGCACACGACCGCCCAGCGGTTACAAGTGACCCTCCACTTTTGCCCAGACCAACGGGCGAAAGAGGCGGGCAGCCATGCAGGCGGCATGCAACCGCGCCAAGTGGACGCGCTTCTCCGACTCCCGACACACCAGCATGGAGGCCCAGGCCCACGCGTCACGCAACCGGCGCGCCGGATGCTGCATGCAAGCAACTGCACCGCCACTTGCGCCACCACCGCGCCTCCTCGATTGCGGAACCAATACCGCGACTCGAGGTGACCTAGCGCACGACCCAGCAGCGCCAGCCTAACGCGGCGGTCAATGCGGCCAAAAGTGGGCCAGCAGTAATGACGGTGGCAGGTGGGCGGGAGCAGCGGTCACGTCGTCAGCCAAGCTCACGTCCCATCCGGGGGCAGCAAGAGAACCCCCTCTCACGGCGTGAAGACAACGCGCCCGTGATCCGTTCCTCGAACGGCTCGCGCACGCGCGATGGCCGCCCCGCCAACCGCTCGCCCCGTCGCATTAACTCCGCGTCAAGACAAGCGGCGCTTCCAGCGGGAGCAGTGGGTGACGCTTCGCCTTCGCCGTAATAACTGCGACAAAAAAGGTACGCCGCGTGTTCGATTTCGTATCCTTTTCCTTTTTTCCTCTTTCTCTATCTCTTGCAGCAGGGACCGGGAAAGGGGGATACCCCGAAAAGGATCCTTCCCCGTGAAGGAACTAGGCTCTGAGCCTCCTTACTGATCAGAGGTTCGAAGGCTGGCCCCCCGAAGGGTTTAACAGCCGCCTCAGATCGCGTGGGCCCTACACCCACTACTGGTCAGAGGTTCGAAGGCCGGCCCCCCGAAGGGTTCCACGGCCGCCTCAGGCTACTCGGGCTCCGCGCCCATTACTGATCAGGGGTTCGAAGGCTGGCCCCCGAAGGGTTCACAGTCGCCTCAGACGCCGAGTGAGGGATGACCAGGGGTACGTTCGATACATAACCAAGGCTCGGGCTGCGCTCCCGAGGTACCCTAGGACATTTCCGAGACCAGCGGGAGCGATCTTGTAACGGAATCCCATCAGAGGGAGGCATCGAGCCCTCGGACCCCGTCGCCAGGGGACTGGGTCCGGCAAATCACCCGCAGGTACTTTTGGGCGTGCCTCTGGGCCCCTAGCCGACCCCTAACGAACGGGGCACGGACGTCCACTCGGATTACCCGCTTGCAGCTCACCGGAGACACCATGTTCGGCGCCCATCGAGGGTAACATGGCGCTTTCCCCCCCTCCTCCTTGCGAAAAGGCGACGCAGGGGCGTATGTAAAAAAGCCGAGTCTGTCCCTGATCGCCCTCTCGCCCTGTGTGGAGGCTCGGGGGCTGCTCTCGCAAACCCGGCTCCGGCCGAACCGTTGACAGCGTCAACATACCAGCCCGAGAGCTTGGGCCCCGACCGTACACCCGGGCTACGGCCAGTTCACATGAGGGAACAACCAGACCAGCCGAAGCATTACGCGAGGCATTAAGACCTCGAAGGAGTGAAACCACTCCTCCGAGGCCTCGGGGGCTACACCCGGCGGGTGCGCTCGCGCGCACCCACCGGAACAAAATGCAACCGAGAAAGGCCGGTCCCCTTGCAAAAAAGTGCGACTAAAGCCTCCAAGCGAGTGCAACACTCCCTTCGAGGCTCGGGGGCTACTGTCGGGGACCATAATTAGGGGTACCCTCAAGACTCCTAATTCTCAGCTGGTAACCCCCATCAGCATAAAGCTGCAAAGGCCTGATGGGTGCGATTAAGTCAGGGATCAGTCCATTCGAGCGACTCGATCGTGCCTCGCCCGAGCCTAGCCTCGGACAAGGGCAGCCGACCCCGGAGGATTTCCGTCTCGCCCGAGGCCCCCCTCCAACGGCGGACACATCTCCGGCTCGCCCGAGGCCCTGCCTTCGCTAAGAAGCAACCCTGACCAAATCGCCGCACCGACCGACCAAGTCGCAGGAGCATTTAACGCAAAGGTGACCTGACACCTTTATCCTGACGCGCGCCCCCCGGCAGAGCCGAAGTGACCGCCGTCACTTCACCGCTCCACTAACCGGCCTGACAGAAGGACAGCGCCGCCTGCGCCACTCCGACTGCAGTGCCACCTGACAGAGTGAGACTGATAGGCAGTCAGGCCCTGCCAAAGGCACCATAGGAAGCTCCGCCCGACCCAGGGCTCGGACTCGGGCTAGGTCCCGGAAGACGGCGAACTCCGCTCCGCCCGACCCAGGGCTCGGACTCGGGCTAAGCCCCGGAAGACGGCGAACTCCACTCCGCCCGACCCAGGGCTCGGACTCGGGCTAAGCCCCGGAAGACGGCGAACTCCGCTCCGCCCGACCCAGGGCTCGGACTCGGGCTAAGTCCCGGAAGACGAAGAACTCCGCTCCGCCCGACCCAGGGCTCGGACTCGGGCTAAGTCCCGGAAGACAGCGAACTCCGCTCCGCCCGACCCAGGGCTCGGACTCGGGCTAAGTCCCGGAAGACGGCGAACTCCGCTCCGCCCGACCTAGGGCTCGGACTCGGGCTAAGTCCCGGAAGACGACGAACTCCGCTTCGCCCGACCCCAGGGCTCGGACTCGGGCTCAGCCCCAGAAGACGACGAACTCCGCTTCGCCCGACCCCAGGGCTCGGACTCCGCCCTGGCCTCTGCCGAACGACCTCCGCCTCGCCCGACCCAGGGGCTCGGACTCGGCCTCGGCCATGGAAGACAGACTCGACCTCGGCTTCGGAGGAGCCTCCACGTCGCCCAACCTAGGGCGCAGGCCAGCCACGTCAACAGGAAGCGCCATCATCACCCTACCCCGAGCTGACTCAGGACACAGAGAACAAGACCGGTGTCCCATCTTGCTAGCTCCGCCAGATAGGCAATGATGGCGCCCCGCATGCTCTGTGACGACGGCGGCTCTCAGCTCTCTTACGGAAGCAGGAGGACGTCAGCAAGGACTCAACCGCTCCGACAGCTGTCCCTCCGCCAGGCTCCGTCGCTCCTCCAACGGCCACGACTTCACACCAGCTGGGTGCCAAAATCTCTCCGGCTGCCACATCGGCATGTACTTAGGGCGCTAGCTCTCCCCCGCTAGACACGTAGCACTCTGCTACACCCCCATTGTACACCTGGATCCTCTCCTTACGCCTATAAAAGGAAGGACCAGGGCCCTCTTAGAGAAGGTTGGCCGCGCGGGGACGAGGACGGGACAGGCGCTCTCTTGGGGCCGCTCGCTTCCCTCTCCCGCGTGGACGCTTGTAACCCCCTACTGCAAGCGCACCCGACCTGGGCGCGGGACGAACACGAAGGCCGCGGGATTCCCACCTCTCTCACGCCGGTCTCCGGCGGCCTCGCTCCTTTCCCCCCCTTCGCGCTCGCCCACGCGCTCGACCCATCTAGGCTGGGGCACGCGGCGACACTCACTCGTCGGCCCGAGGGACCCCCCGGTCTCGAAACGCCGACAGCAGCACAAAGATTATCTGGAAGAACGATGAATAGGGACTATGAACGAACGATGAATGATGAATAGGAACTATGAATGAACAATGAACGATCGAATGATCGAACGAATGAACGATCAGAATTTCAGCAGCATAACGGCAGGGAAAAGATTATTTGGACGAACGAACAAACGAACGATCGAATGATCAGATGAACAAACGATCGGAATTTCGGCAGCATAACGGCAGGACAAAGATTATCTGGAAGAACGATGAATAGGGACTATGAACGAACGATGAACAATGAATAGGAACTATGAACGAACGATGAACGATCGAATGATCGAACGAACGAACGATCGGAATTTCGGCAGCATAACGACAGGAAAAAGATTATTTGGACGAACGAACGGACGAACGATCGAACGATCGGACGAACGGACGAACGAACCATGAACGATCAGACGAACGATCGGACGAACGAACGAACAACTAAGAACAGGGGGACGAACGATCGAAGAACGACCGAACGATCCTTGTGCTAGTGTGTGCTTGTGTGGAACATGGAGTGGGTGTGTGGGGGGGGAGAGTGTTGCCATGAAATGGCTTGGGGTGGGATGAGAGGAGGCCCTTGCCCCTCTATTCATAGCCATGGTGGGGGATTAGGGGGAGGGATGAGAGGATTATTAGGAGGATGAGAGGATTAGTGGGAGATTAGCATGTATTTGTCTTGTATAAGTGAGATTAGCTTGTAGAGCTCACCGTATGACACTTGAGGCATACGTATACGTATGAGCATGAGGAAAGTTATGAAGAAAATATTTATAGGGACTTGAAAAATGATTCTGAAGGTATTTCTCAAGAGGAAAATACTTGGAGATATATTGGTGGAATATTTGGACAATATTTCTGGAAAGAACTTGAAGGGGATTACTCGGGAAATATCTGGGCAGTATTTCTAGAAAGAATTTGAGGGGGATCACTTGTGAAACATTTGTAGGATATTTTGAGGAGGATTTTGAAGAGAATATAGACCACTATACTTTATTTGCTGATATCAACTTGCAAACAAACATTTTGAAACGAAATTTGAAATTCATTTTGAATTTAGAGCAAGTTTGAGAAAATTTCAAGATTTGAATTTTTGGGATGCTACATGCAGGTGCGGAGGGTGCCTTCGGAAGTGGGTTGATTGTTGCGCTGTCTCTTGCTATGAGCTTCGTCTTCGCAGGCTTCTTTAGGGGTGTTGTCTGTGAGGGCCTTGCCCTTTTCTCAGCTAGCAGTGCTGGCTTCGCTGCTTCGTCGACGGATGGGGCTGCCTTCGAAGTAGCTCTCTTGGGTGCCATCGTGGGTGGTTTGTTCGTAGCACGAACGGTGGGCGCCAATGTTGGAACTTGCTCTCCAGGGCAAGTTGATCCAACGGGGGAGTGGAAAGGATGCAAGCAAAGTTTGACACGGGATGGCAATTGCTCTGTTAATCTCGCCTCTCAAGGGCACTGTACGGGGGTATTTATAGGTGCCCGAGTGTCCAATGTCCCATTGTAAGGACGTTTATGCCTTGGGCACCTGGACTATCCCCAGAATATTCCCATAATGGAGGGTTATAGCCCGTCATTACAGAAAAGCTATTACAAATTGGGCCCGTAACACGCTTCTCCGTGTGGGGCCTATTACAGTGGGCCGAATCCCATGTGGGCCTCTAGGTCGGGTGAGGACGTGGGATGGAGAGACTTCATTGTTAGGCCTTCGTCTTGCAGTGAGGAGGACGAAGGGTGGGCCGCACCGGTCATCTTGCCTCCGTTGGTGAAGCGAGGTGACGAAGGCCTGGAGCGAAGGGTAGCGAGGTGACAAAGGCCTGGTGCGAAGGGTAGCGTCTTCGCCTTCGCCCCAACATCAATCTAACATTATCTTTAAATAACAAATTTAATCCTAAGAACACCATGAACAATACCTCACAACATGAAAAATATGCTGGCCCTGGCATAGCCTAGGACTGCTCCGTTTCATGTGCCTACTGGTATACAATAACCTAGCACCTAAAATTTCAATATCTTATATTGAAAGCTCAATTCATATTCATCATGCTGTCTGAAAGTCGCCTAGAGGGGGGTGAATAGGGCGAAACTGAAATTTACAAAGTTAATCACAACTACAAGCCTGGTTAGCGTTAGAAATAGAAACGAGTCCGAGAGAGGGCGCAAAACAAATCGTGAGCGAATAAAGAAGTGAGACGCAAGGATTTGTTTTACCGAGGTTCGGTTCTCGCAAACCTACTCCCCGTTGAGGAGGCCACAAAGGCCGGGTCTCTTTCAACCCTTTCCCTCTCTCAAACGGTCCCTCGGACCGAGTGAGCTTCTCTTCTCAAATCAACCGGGAACAAAACTTCCCCGCAAGGACCACCACACAATTGGTGTCTCTTGCCTCGGTTACAATTGAGTTTTGATCACAAGAACAAATGAGAAAGAAAAGAAGCAATCCAAGCGCAAGAGCTCAAATGAACACAACAAATCTCTCTCACTAATCACTAAAGCTTTGTGTGGAATTGGAGAGGATTTGATCACTTTGGTGTGTCTAGAATTGAATGCTAGAGCTCTTGTAAGGTGTGGAAGTGTGAAAACTTGGATAACTTGAATGTGGGGTGGTTGGGGGTATTTATAACCCCAACCACCAAACTAGCCGTTTGGTGAAGGCTGCTGTCGACGGGCGCAACGGACAGTCCAGTGCGCCACCGGACACTGTCCGGTGCGCCAGCCACGTCACCCGGCCGTTAGGGTTCGACCGTTGGAGCTCTGACGTGTGGGCCCGCCTGGCCGTCCGGTGGTGCACCGGACAAGCCCTGTAGGCTGTCCGGTGTGCCACCCGCGCGTGCTCTGCTCCTCTGCGCGCGCTGGCGCGCATTTAATATCGTAGCAGGTGACTGTTGCGCTGAAGTAGTCGTTGCTCCGCCTTTACACCGGACAGTCCGGTGTGCACTGGACATGTCCGGTGAATTATAGCGGAGCGGATTCCCGAAGCTGGCGAGTTCAGAGTCGCTCATCCTTGGTGCACCGGACACTGTCCGGTGGTACACCAAACAGTCCGGTGAATTATAGCGAAGCGCCTCTGAGTTTTCCCGAAGGTGAAGAGTTCAGCTTGGAGTCCCCTGGTGCACCGGACACTGTCCGGTGGTGCACCGGACACTGTCCGGTGGCACACCGGACAGTCCGGTGCGCCAGACTAGGGTGCCTTCGGTTGTCCCTTTGCTCTTTTGTTTGAACCCTTTCTCTTGGTCTTTTTATTGACTTATTGTGAACCTTTGGCACCTGTAGGACTTATAAACTAGAGCAAACTAGTTAGTCCAATTATTTGTGTTAGGCAATTCAACCACCAAAATCATTTTAGGAAATAGGTGTAGGCCTAATTCCCTTTCAATCTCCCCCTTTTTGGTGATTGATGCCAACACAAACCAAAGCAAATATAGAAGTGCATAATTTGAACTAGTTTGCAAAAATGCAAGTGCAAAGGTTACTTAGAATTGAGCCAATAAATATTACTTACTAGGTATGCTTGGATTGTTTCTTTATTTTCAATATTTTGGACCACGCTTGCACCACATGTTTTGTTTTTGCAAATTCTTTTTGTAAACCCTTTTCAAAGTCCTTTTGCAAATAGTCGAAGGTAAATGAATAAGATTTTGCAAAGCATTTTCAAGATTTGAAATTTAGTCCCCTTGTTTCAAATGCTTTTCCTTTGACTAAACAAAACTCCCCCTCAAATAAATTCTCCTCTTAGTGTTCAAGAGGATTTTAAGATATCAATTTTGAAAAATACTACTTTCTCCCCCTTTTGAACACAATAAGATACCAATTTGAAATTTACCAATTGAAAAGCATTAGTTTTTAAAATTAGGGTGGTGGTGCGGTCCTTTTGCTTTGGGCTTATACTCTCTCCCCCTTTGGCATGAATCGCCAAAAACGGATACTTTGAGTGAGAAAAAAAGCCCTTGACTAACTACTTTCTCCCCTTTGGCAAATAAAACATATGAGTGAAGATTATACCAAAGACGAAGAATTGCTTGGAGCGACGGCGAAGGATGAGTTATGGAGTGGAGTGGAAGCCTTTGTTTTCGCCGAAGACTCCAATTCCCTTTCAATATACCTATGACTGGGTTTGAAATGCACTTCAAAACACATTAGTCATAGCATATATATAAAAGAGATGATCAAAGGTATATTTATGAGCTAAGTGTGCAAGACATCAAAAGAAATTCCTAGAATCAAGAATATTTAGCTCATGCCTAAGTTTGGTAAAAATTTGTTCATCCAATAGCTTGGTAAAGATATCGGCTAATTGATCTTTAGTATTAATGTATGCAATCTCGATATCCCCCTTTTGTTGGTGATCCCTAAGAAAATGATACCGAATGGCTATGTGTTTAGTGCGGCTATGCTCAACGGGATTATCCGCCATGCGGATTGCACTCTCATTATCACATAGAAGAGGAACTTTGGTTAATTTGTAACCATAGTCCCTAAGGGTTTGCCTCATCCAAAGCAATTGCGCGCAACAATGGCCTGCGGCAATGTACTCGGCTTCCGCGGTTGAAAGAGCTACGGAATTTTGCTTCTTTGAAGCCCAAGACACCAAGGATCTTCCCAAGAACTGGCAAGTCCCCGATGTTCTATTTCTATTAATCTTACACCCCGCCCAATCGGCATCCGAATAACCAATTAAATCAAAAGTGGATCCCCGAGGGTACCAAAGCCCAAACTTAGGAGTATAAGCCAAATATCTCAAGATTCGTTTTACGGCCGTAAGGTGAGATTCCTTAGGGTCGGCTTGGAATCTTGCACACATGCATACGGAAAGCATAATATCCGGTCGTGAAGCACATAAATAGAGTAAAGATCCTATCATCGACCGGTATACCTTTTGATCGACGGATTTACCTTCCGTGTCGAGGTCGAGATGCCCATTGGTTCCCATGGGTGTCTTGATGGGCTTGGCATCCTTCATCCCAAACTTGTTTAAAATGTCTTGAGTATACTTCATTTGGCTAATGAAGGTGCCTTCTTGGAGTTGCTTGACTTGGAATCCTAGAAAATACTTCAACTCCCCCATCATCGACATCTCGAAATTCTATGTCATGATCCTACTAAATTCTTCACATGTAGATTCGTTAGTAGACCCAAATATAATATCATCAACATAAATTTGGCATACAAACAAATCATTGTCAAGAGTTTTAGTAAATAAAGTAGGATCGGCCTTGCCGACTTTGAAGCCATTAGCAATAAGGAAATCTCTTAGGCATTCATACCATGCTCTTGGGGCTTGCTTGAGCCCATAAAGCGCCTTAGAGAGCCTATAGACATGGTTAGGATACTCAACATAGACCTCTTCCTTGATTGGTCCATTGAGGAAGGCACTCTTCACGTCCATTTGGTAAAGCTTGAAGCCATGGTAAGTAGCATAGGCTAATAATATACGAATGGACTCAAGCCTAGCTACGGGTGCATAGGTTTCACCAAAATCCAAACCTTCGACTTGGGAGTATCCCTTGGCCACAAGTCGGGCTTTGTTCCTTGTCACCACACCATGCTCATCTTTTTTGTTGCGGAAGACCCATTTGGTTCCTACAACATTTTGGTTAGGACATGGAACTAAATGTCATACCTCGTTCCTAGTGAAATTGTTGAGCTCTTCTTGCATCGCTATCACCCAATCCGAATCTTGGAGTGCTTCCTCTACCCTATGTGGCTCAATAGAGGAAACAAAAGAGTAATGCTCACAAAAATGTGCAACACGAGATCTAGTGGTTACCCCCTTATGAATGTCGCCGAGGATGGTGTCGACGGGGTGATCTCGTTGGATTGCTTGGTGGACTCTTGGGTGTGGCGGCCTTGGTTCTTCATCCTCCTTGTCTTGATCATTTGCATCTCCCCCTTGATTGTTGCCGTCATCTTGAGGTGGCTCATCAATTTGATTATCTCCTTCATCAACTTGAGCCTCGTCCTTATTTTGAGTTGGTGGAGATGCTTGCGTGGAGGAGGATGGTTGATCTTGTGCATTTGGAAGCTCTTTGGATTCCTTAGGACACACATCCCCAATGGACATGTTCCTTAGCGCGATGCACGGAGCCTCTTCATTACCTATCTCATCAAGATCAACTTGCTCTACTTGAGAGCCGTTAGTCTCATCAAACACAACGTCACAAGAAACTTCAACTAGTCCTGAGGACTTGTTAAAGACTCTATATGCCCTTGTGTTTGAGTCATATCCTAGTAAAAAGCCTTCTACAGTCTTAGGAGCAAATTTAGATTTTCTACCTCTTTTAACAAGAATAAAGCATTTGCTACCAAAGACTCTAAAATATGAAATATTGGGCTTTTTACCGGTTAGGAGTTCATAGGATGTCTTCTTGAGGATTCGGTGTAGATATAACCGGTTGATGGCGTAGCAGGCGGTGTTAACCGCCTCGGCCCAAAACCGATCCGGCGTCTTGTACTCATCAAGCATGGTTCTTGCCATGTCCAATAGAGTATGATTCTTCCTCTCCACTACACCATTTTGTTGTGGGGGTGTAGGGAGAAGAGAACTCATGCTTGATGCCCTCCTTCTCAAGGAAGCCTTCAATTTGTGAATTCTTGAACTCCGTTCTGTTGTCGCTTCTTATTTTCTTGATCCTCAAGCCAAACTCATTTTGAGCCCGTCTCAAGAATCCCTTTAAAGTTTCTTAGGTTTGTGATTTTTCCTGCAAAAAGAATACCCAAGTGAAGCGAGAATAATCATCCACAATAACTAGACAGTACTTACTCCCGCCGATGCTTATGTAAGCGATCGGGCCGAATAAATCCATGTGTAGGAGCTCCAGTGGCCTGTTAGTCGTCATGATGTTCTTGTGTGGATGATGAATACCAACTTGCTTCCCAGCTTGGCATGCGCTACAAATCCTGTCTTTCTCAAAATGAACATTTGTTAATCCTAAAATGTGTTCTCCCTTTAGAAGCTTATGAAGATTCTTCATTCCAACATGGGCTAGTCGGCGGTGCCATAGCCAACCCATGTTAGTCTTAGCAATTAAGCAAGTGTCGAGTTCAACTCTATCAAAATCTACTAAATATAGCTGACCCTCTAACACTCCCTTAAATGCTATTGAATCATCACTTCTTCTAAAGACAGTGACACCTACATCAGTAAATAGACAGTTGTAGCCCATTTGACATAATTGGGAAACAGAAAGCAAATTGTAATCTAATGAATCAACAAGAAAAACATTGGAAATGGAATGGTCAGGAGATATAGCTATTTTACCCAAACCTTTGACCAAACCTTGGTTTCCATCCCCGAATGTGATAGCTCGTTGGGGATCTTGGTTTTTCTCGTAGGAGGAGAACATCTTTTTCTCCCATGTCATGTGGTTTGTGCACCCGCTATCGATGATCCAACTTGAGCCCCCGGATGCATAAACCTACAAAACAATTTTAGTTCTTGACTTTAGGTACCCAAACGGTTTTGGGTCCTTTGTCATTAGACACAAGAACTTTGGGTACCCAAACACAAGTCTTGGAGCCCTTGTGTTTGCCCCCGACAAACTTGGCAACTACCTTGCCGGATTTGTTAGTTAAAACATAAGATGCATCAAAAGTTTTAAATGAAATGCTATGACCATTTGATGCACTAGGAGTTTTCTTCTTAGGCAACTTAGCATGGGTTGGTTGCCTAGAGCTAGATGTCTCACCCTTATACATAAAAGCATGATTAGGGCCAGAGTGAGACTTCCTAGAGTGAATTCTCCTAATTTTGCTCTCAGGATAATCGGCAGGGTACAAAATGTAACCCTCGTTATCCTGAGGCATGGGAGCCTTGCCCTTAACAAAGTTGGACAATTTCTTAGGAGGGGCATTAAGTTTGACATTGTCCCCCTTTTGGAAGCCAATGCCATCCTTGATGCCAGGGCGTCTCCCACTATAGAGCATACTACGAGCAAATTTAAATTTCTCATTTTCAAGTTCATGCTTGGCAATTTTAGCATCTAATTTTGCTATATGATCATTTTGTTGTTTAATTAAAGCCATATGATCATGAATAGCATCAATATCAATATCTCTACATCTAGTGCAAATAGAAACATGCTCAACGGTAGATGTAGAGGGTTTGCAAGATTTTAATTCTACAACCTTAGCATGTAATATATCATTTTCACTTCTAAGGTTAGAAATAGTAACATTGCAAACATCAAAATCTTTAGCCTTAGCGATTAATTTCTCATTTTCAATCCTAAGGCTAGCAAGAGAGATGTTTAATTCTTCAATCTTAGCAAGCAAATCAACATGACCATTTCTAGGATTGGGAATTGAAACATCACAAACATTTGAATCAACCTTAGCTAACAAATTAGCATTCTCATTTCTAAGGTTGTCAATAGTCTCATGGCAAGTGCTTAGCTCCTTAGATAATTTTTCACATTTCTCTACTTCTAGAGCATAAGCATTTTTAACCTTAACATGCTTTTTGTTTTCTTTAATAAGGAAGTCCTCTTGGGAGTCCAAGAGATCATCCTTCTCATGAATAGCACTAATTAATTCATTTAACTTTTCTTTTTGTTGCATGTTTAGGTTGGCAAAAAGAATGCGCAAGTTATCCTCCTCATTACTAGCATTATCCTCATCACTAGAGGTTTCATATTTAGTGGAGGATCTTGATTTTACCTTCTTCCTTTTGCCGTCCTTTGCCATGAGGCACTTGTGGCCGACGTTGGGGAAGAGAAGACCCTTGGTGACAGCGATGTTTGCGGCGTCCTCGTCGGAGGAGGAGTCGGTGGAGCTCTCGTCGGAGTCCCACTCCCGGCAAACATGGGCATCGCCGCCCTTCATCTTGTAGTATCTCTTCTTCTCCTTTCTTCTCCCCTTCTTGTCGTCGCCCCTGTCACTATCACTAGATAATGGACATTTTGCAATAAAATGACCAGGTTTACCACACTTGTAGCAAACTCTCTTGGAGCGGGGCTTGTAATCTTTCCCCCTCCTTTGCTTGAGGATTTGACGGAAGCTCTTGATAATGAGCTCCATCTCCTCGTTGTCGAGGTTGGAGGCGTCGATGGGTGTTCAACTTGGAGTAGATTCCTCCTTCTTTTCTTCCGTCGCCTTGAATGCGACCGGTTGAGCTTCGGACGTGGAGGGGCTGTCAAGCTCGTTGATCTTCTTTGAGCCTTTGATCATCAACTCAAAGCTCACAAAATTACCTATAACTTCCTCGGGGGTCATTTGTGTATATCTAGGATTACCACGAATTAATTGACATTGAGTAGGGTTAAGGAAAACAAGTGATCTAAGAATAACCTTAACCACTTCGTGGTCATCCCATTTTTTGCTCCCGAGGTTGCGCACTTGATTCACCAAGGTTTTGAGCCGGTTGTACATGTCTTGTGGCTCCTCCCCTTGGCGAAGACGGAAGCGACCGAGCTCCCCCTCGATCGTTTCCCGCTTGGTGATCTTGGTCACCTCATCTCCTTCGTGCGTGGTCTTTAGCACGTCCCAAATTTCCTTAGCACTCTTCAACCCTTGCACCTTGTTATACTCCTCTCAACTTAAAGAGGCGAGGAGTATAGTTGTGGCTTGGGAGTTGAAGTGTTGGATTTGGGCCACTTCGTCCTCATCATAATCCTCATCTCCTACGGATGGTACCTGTACACCAAACTCAACAATATCCCATATACTTTTGTGGAGTGAGGTTAGGTGATATCGCATCATATCACTCCACCTAGCATAATCTTCACCATAAAACGTTGGTGGTTTGCCTAATGGGACGGAAAGTAAAGGTGTATGTTTAGGAATGCGAGGATAGCGTAGGGGGATCTTACTAAACTTTTTGCACTCATGGCGCTTAGAAGTTACGGACGGCACGTCGGAGCCGAAGGTCGATGGTGATGAAGTGTCGGTCTCGTAGTACACCACCTTCCTCATCTTCTTGTGCTTGCCGCTACTCCGATGCGACTTGTGGGAAGAGGATTTCTTCTCCTTCCCCTTTCCCTTGTTGCGGGATTCTTCCGATGAAGTCTTCCCGTGGCTTGTAGTGGGCTTGTCGCCGGTCTCCATCTCCCTCTTGGTGTGATCTCCCGACATCACTTCGAGTGGTTAGGCTCTAATGAAGCACCGGGCTCTGATACCAATTGAAAGTCGCCTAGAGGGGGGGTGAATAGGGTGAAACTGAAATTTACAAAGTTAATCACAACTACAAGCCGGGTTAGCGTTAGAAATAGAAACGAGTCCGAGAGAGGGTGCAAAATAAATCGTGAGCGAATAAAGAAGTGAGACGCAAGGATTTGTTTTACCGAGGTTCGGTTCTCGCAAACCTACTCCCCGTTGAGGAGGCCACAAAGGCCGGGTCTCTTTCAACCCTTTCCCTCTCTCAAACGGTCCCTCGGACCGAGTGAGCTTCTCTTCTCAAATCAACCGGGAACAAAACTTCCCCGCAAGGACCACCACACAATTGGTGTCTCTTGCCTCGGTTACAATTGAGTTTTGATCACAAGAACAAATGAGAAAGAAAAGAAGCAATCCAAGCGCAAGAGCTCAAATGAACACAACAAATCTCTCTCACTAATCACTAAAGCTTTGTGTGGAATTGGAGAGGATTTGATCAATTTGGTGTGTCTAGAATTGAATGCTAGAGCTCTTGTAAGGTGTGGAAGTGTGAAAACTTGGATAACTTGAATGTGGGGTGGTTGGGGGTATTTATAACCCCAACCACCAAACTAGCCGTTTGGTGAAGGCTGCTGTCGACGGGCGCACCAGACAGTCTGGTGCGCCACCGGACACTGTCCGGTGCGCCAGCCACGTCACCCGGCCGTTAGGGTTCGACCGTTGGAGCTCTGACGTGTGGGCCCGCCTGGCTGTCCGGTGGTGCACCGGACAAGCCCTGTAGGCTGTCCGGTGTGCCACCCGCGCGTGCTCTGCTCCTCTGCGCGCGCTGGCGCGCATTTAATGTCGTAGCAGGTGACCGTTGCGCTGAAGTAGTCGTTGCTCCGCCGTTACACCGGACAGTCCGGTGTGCACCGGATATGTCCGGTGAATTATAGCGGAGCGGATTTTCGAAGCTGGCGAGTTCAGAGTCGCTCTTCCTTGGTGCACCGGACATTGTCCGGTGGTACACCGGACAGTCCGGTGAATTATAGCGAAGCGCCTCTGAGTTTTCCCGAAGGTGAAGAGTTCAGCTTGGAGTCCCCTGGTGCACCGGACACTGTCCGGTGGCACACCGAACAGTCTGGTGCGCCAGACCAGGGTGCCTTCGGTTGTCCCTTTGCTCTTTTGTTTGAACCCTTTCTCTTGCTCTTTTTATTGACTTATTGTGAACCTTTGGCACCTGTAGGACTTATAAACTAGAGCAAACTAGTTAGTCCAATTATTTGTGTTGGGCAATTCAACCACCAAAATCATTTTAGGAAATAGGTGTAGGCCTAATTCCCTTTCACTGTCTGCCTATGCACTAAATGCTTAGATGCTATGAATATAGTACCATTTTTGTTTCATTCTTCATCTGTCCATGAGAAAGCTAAATTACTCCGATTTCTATATCTATAGAATAATTAAGGGAAAAAGTGCTTCATGCAATATAACTTCATAAGAAAGTCAGTGCAGATACTGCACATAGAAAACGGTACCTCACAAAGCGCTTGTGTTCATCTCTGTCGATTGTAGTGCCTGCTCGGCCAAGGCCCAATGCTTTGTCATTAGGCATAGAATCTTCATGATCGTTTACTGGTTCCGCACTATCAGTGGCTCTGTGGCTACATTCTGGCATCTGAGGCTCATAGACACGATCGAAACCTTTTTGGAAGAAATCCACACAGTATTTTCTCCTTGTCTTCTTCATCAGGTAGCACGCCTCTGGATAACTTTTCATACAACTCTACTTTCTTTTCTAGAGCAGCATAGCTTGCAGAACCGTCTTTCATGGCTTATCCCTGTGCCCAAAGTGCAATGACAGAGGAGGCATTTAGTTATGGTCAATACTCACAACTCAAAAGCATGAAAAAGGACTTATGGCTATGTGAGGCTGAAAGCACAAGACAGTTGCATTGAAATCATGGCAACTCGAAATGCTGTATGAAGAGTAAAAAACAACATGACTCATGTTGAATGGGAATAAACTGCAAAGTAACAAAAAATTGTGGCCAGGGTACCAGTTAACTGCACGGAGGAAGAGAACAACATCAGATTTATTTTTCTATACAAGAAAATATATTTCATCATATCTCTTGTTAGTGTAAATTCTAAACTGCCAGAGAAAAACTGGACTGTGGTTTGGGATAAGCATTGACAATAGCTCCATTGTTTTCTTTTGAGTTGGTTGTTACTTAGAAAACACTTAAAAAGTGTTCACACTGATTCAATAAACAATGTGAATTACATTCCCTAAAATCATCAGGTTGCATGGTGATCAGAGTCAATTAGTCCTCGACCATCCTCCTATTGGAGTAGACAAGTTTACAAGGTGACATATAATAGTGATATGAAGAAATACTTTATTTTCTTAGTTTTCTACATATGGTACATAAAAAATCTTTGGTAAGCAACAATTGTAAAATGCAACCAAATATTCTTTTTGGTGGTTCGAAAGATATGTTTTTATCGTGAAAGGAGCTATTTGTTCCGCACCTTTACCAAAGCTCTCATAATAACTATCTAGTCTAGGGCATCGGACTCCTAAATCAAGGTCACGCCATAGGTTAATCAATCCAACCCAAAACT
The DNA here is from genome assembly GCA_029449295.1 of Zea luxurians. NCBI lineage: Eukaryota > Viridiplantae > Streptophyta > Magnoliopsida > Poales > Poaceae > Zea > Zea luxurians. Next base: position 488,364 of record JAOPSE010000407.1, on the reverse strand, counting down.
ACAATCAAATGGTCATGCTACAACTGCACCAACTCACTGCAAATCTATACAAAGAGCTGACGAAACATACTTGTGCGCCCGGGATTCAACGTCAGAGTTCTTGGCCCCGAGGGGGTCGGTGGGTGGCGGCAGCTGTGTGATCTAAGGCGAGGTAGAAGGGCGTCGTGGTGGCCGCCTGCTTTGAGCCACCGGTAAGATCAGCAGGCAACTCCTCCTCCACCTCCATGCGTACGTCTCGGCCGAGCCTAGCTATCTGGGGATATTTTATTGTCTCACAATCAGAGTCGCGGTCGGATCTGGGCGAGTAGGGCGCGAATCCGGGCATGGTGGCGACAATGGCGTGGAGATCTGGGGAGGAGCGGGCGGGATCAAGGCGGTAGCGCTCGTGCGGGCGGGAGGGCGGTTCACGGCGGCTACAGCGGCCGCGATGGGATTTGCGGGATTGCGGCGTGCGGGTGGTACGGCGGGTGGGAGGGCGGTTCGCCATGGTCGCGGCAGGGTTTGCGGGCTTGCGGCGTGCGGGCGGTTCGCCATGGTCGCGGCGGGGTTTGCGGCGTGCGGGCGGGCGGGCGGGCGTAGGGAGGCGGGGGCAGTCTACAGTAGGTTCTTAATAGTTAGTAGAGATATCATTTTATTATATAATCTTGATGTATGGTAAAAACTAATCTTTGGCGAACTGCTATAGAGTTAACATTTTTTTATATGGAATCAATCTATTATTGGTAGGTACCGCACCTTCTAACATCATTTGATTTGTACCTACATATATGCAACCATTAGGAGTAATCTCCTCGTTGTCTTCTCTGAGACCTTGCGGCATGTTCTTGAACCCCAGCATCTCCATGCTTGGTGTTGCTACCTCTGCGCTGGTGTTCCCAAACAAATCATACAGTCCCGTCCTGCATATTTTCCAAGCTCAATTTTCTGAAGACCTAAATTCGCTAATGTCAGGTACTCGTGCCGCTCCTGTTTACACATGAATGCAAAAAAACAATAAAATTTGCTTGCCTCTTTTCCTCCTAAATAGAGCTTGGATGGAGATATTTGGTACGTGAGAGGTAGGGCAGGGCGGCGTGGTTGGGGCGAGGCGAAGAGAAGCACCGGATGCTGGTGGTGGGAGAGGGATACCAGGAGGACAGGCGCAAGCCGCACAGCCCTGCTCCTCCTTGACCTTGTGGAGGAGTGCCTTTACTTCAGTGGATTGCGGAGGGCGGGCGGGCGGATCGCGACGGTCGGGCGGGCGGATCACGGCGGTTGTTGGCGGATTGCTCGGGCGGGTGGGAAAGCGGATTGCGGCGGTTGTTGGCAGTTTGCTCGGGCGGGAGGGAGGGCGGATCGCGGCCGTGCGCGGCGGTCGCAGTGGGGTTTGCGGCGGGGGCAGTCTACAGTAGTCTCTTAATAGATAAGTAGAGAAAATGATTAAACCAAGTAATTAATGTTGCTGAGTACCTATACCCATCATCAAGAGATTATATTCAGATAGTTAAAGTGCCTAACAGCTGTTGATTAACTGATTTAGTGAGCTCTAGTTAGGTAAAGATTGGCTCACCTTTTTTGTTTCTGGAATTGATGGCATTGGGTCAGCACATCCCATTAGGAAATGGACTTTAGCCATCTCATTATAGTAAATCTAGAAATCTGTTGGCACACCGAATGAGCCAAAAAGAAGAAAAAAATGTGCCCGATGTTCCTGCTACTTACGGGACACTTTGCTCATACAAAATTGATAGTCACTCATTAACCAGATCTGCCATATTAGTTACTAATTGTCATACTTTTTTATTTTTTTTCTTGTTCTTCTTGCTACTTACTGGTCATTTTGCTCATACAAAATTAATAGCCACTCATTAATTAGATCTGCAGTACTAATTACTACTTGCCATACTTTTTTAAAAAAATTGTATATACACACACATTTGATTTGATGTAGTTGAGTGCTCATTTGTTCTACTCGCATTAATGCACATGATGTTGTTCGGTTAGATATGCTGACAATAAATAATTTTGCACTTATCCTAATTATATACAAAGGTTATGTTTCTTTGAATGAAATTAATGATATGTCACATTTTAATTTGGTAGGCTGGTTTGTGATGACATCTCTAGAGGGCAAGAAAATATTCCTATTCCTGCTACTAACTTGGTTGATGATCCGCCTGTTCCTCCATCTGGTATGTTCAAATTTATCAATTTGAATAAGCTAAATCCTAGAATACATTGAATGACAGTTTAGAGCATCTCTAATAGTTCCCTGAAAAAGCTCCCCAAACTCAGATTTAGCAAGTTGCTAAATACATATTGGTAACAAAACCAACCTTATCATCCAACAGCTCCTAATTATTAGGTTGTTAGATATTTTTAAATTATGCTAGCTCAGTTTTTTCTAGTGATCACTTGCAGCCTTAAATTTGGTTTCATTTGTACAATGCGATGGTTTATGAAACCTTTTAAACATAGATAAGTAACTAAGCTGCCAAAATTCAGTGCCAATTTTTTCTTGTTACTTCTAGTAGATCTGCTTTCTTGTCATCTTGTTCTACTGTTGTTTATAGTTTGTATTCATGTTCCTGTTTCAATTTATACAGCAATCATCAATGGCCGATTGCTTGGTGTCACCTTTGGCAACATTTTAGGTTTCAAGTACTTGAAATCTCTACAAATTCCAAAGGACATCAAGATTTCGTCTAGTATTATTGGTTGTGATTGTGAAGGAGGTTGTGCTAGACTGCTAGCAACAAAAAATGTTCGTGTGCTCAGCGCAATGGTTCTGATCTGCCTTATGTATCATATAAGAACATTGGCAAGTAAGATCGACTTTTAAATGTATTCAAGCCTTCAACACTGGGATAGATTTTAAACTGAAGGATGAAGAAGAACTTAAAGAAAGGATGGATGAGATCTGTAATTGGGGCGTCTTATAGGGGTCAAACTCTCACCAGAAAAGGTAAAATGAGTAGTGCAATCCTGTGATTCATCAAAATATAACTTGTTCTCTGGCTTCTTTTTTCCCCATTTTTTCCCAAACTACTTTTTTATTTTCCTAGTAAGAGGAATGATGTACTACAGAAAGGCACTTGAAATCCAATGCCTTCAAGATATGACAGATCCTGGTAAGATCAGTGTGTCCATGTTTTCCTTTTTCCAAACCATGTTTATCATCATATCTTTGATTAGAGAACCTGGGAATTTCCCTCTAAGTGATTGTTCAAAGTTTACCCGCCCTCCTCTGCAGCTCTGCTTCATTTTGCATTTATATCTTTGGATAAATTTAGGAAAGAGTTTGGACGCTTCCCTGGTGTTGCTTGTGGTCTGGATGCCCAAAGGTTTGTGGAGTTTACTGCTTCTATTTGGCTAATTGTAACGGGACAAAACACCATAAGAACAAAGAAATCCAATCTGTGTAGCCTAAAAACAAAAAAACATGACCCAATTCTATTAGATCTATCCAGGTTGTCAACTGCTTCATGCTTAGGAGTGAGATCTATCCAGGTTGCCAACTGATTCATTCTTACTGATAATTTCACAGCGATGGTAGATCAAACAAGCAGAGTATATATGAACAGTAAATGAACATTCACAGATAGTTGGCATTTGAATGAGGTTTAGCAGAGATCAGAATACTAAAAAAATCCAAACACAAAGAAACAGGGAAAAGAAAAAGGAAGCAGACCTTACGGAGGCTCTCTGCGCGTGCTCCTCTTTGGAGATATGCAAATTTATCCAGGAGAGTGTCCACCCTGACCACAATATTGCACTGCGCGCACGGGAACACAGCGAGGCGGGCGAATTTTCCAAATTGGTCGCGACGTGGTTTGCGGGGTTTGCGGCCATCGGGCGCGGGGTTTGCAGGGCGTCGGGCGCGGGGCACGCGCAGAGAGCCGGCAGAGAGGAGGCGGGGCGGGCGCGGGACGAGCGCAGAGAACGCAGAGAGTAGGCGCGGGGCATGCGGCCGCCGGTGCAGCTGCCATTGCCGGCTTGAGGGCGGGCGTGGGGTTTGCGGGGTCTGCGGTCGTCGAGCATGGGGTTTGCGGGGCGTCAGGCGCAGGGTTTGCGGGGCGGGTGCGGGGCACGCGCAGAGAGGAGGCGGGGCGGGCGCTGGACGAGCGCAGAGAGTAGCGGCCGCCATTGCCGGCTTGAGGTCGGGTGTGGGGTTTGCGGGGCGGGCGCGCTGTGTTTGCAGAGAGCAGGCGCGGCGGGCGTGGAGACGCGCAGAGAACGCAGAGAAGAGGCGGGGGCAGTCTACACTAATGCCTTAATAGTTAGTAGAGATAATCCGAGTGTTTTCCCTATCCAACTGTCCCTGGGGAGAATGGAGTAAGACTTCAGTACTAATATAGAGTCTAACGTTACGTAATACAACATTATTTCTACTTTCACCGTTCTAAATTAACCTTTTAAGATTAATAACATTTGTTATGCTATTAGATACACACTATGTCTAGACATAACAAAAACAATATATCTAGAAAAACTAAAATATTTTATAATTTAAAATATAGATAGTAATATTTTCTTTTTTTGTCTATGTCGTATGGACATCTTAAGGCACATATATACTATATAAGCGCTTGGTTTTCTAAGTAAACTGTGTGTGACAGAAACCAGTTGATTGGTTTGTGCCACAGGTGAAGTTTTTTGAGTCCGGATTGCTACTTGTTGTATGCGCTGCATTGTGGCAACCAGCTAATGTCAACATATAAGATTAGAAAGATGAGCCGACCTCGGTTCGGCCTCATCAAATCAACCAAATGGAAATGCATCTATATTAATGTTAGATCAAGGTGAGATAATCCCAAAAGCAAGTGAAATCAACTCGTTGGACAACAAAAATCCATCTGGGTCGCTGAGACGGATGAATGCAATTCTGCTTCCAAAACCATCTTCATTTTGCAGGTCCAACTCAAAATCAGTATGTGGCAAGGCTTGTCGATCCATATCCATTGCAATTACATGCCCACTCTCCACAAAAGGCTTAAATGTGTTACACAGTGATAGCGTTAGGCTTTTCCCAAAGGATTTACTGAAACTTTGCAAATCAAGCCCCCAAGCTGTTCTCAGCGATAGCATAACCACATCCAGTGCCATGTCCTTCAGATCAGAGCTTCTAGACTCATGTCTCCACGTTCCATCCTCTAACTTCTGAACCCATTATGCATACTCCTTTGTTCTTCTGGGCCTGGAGTACCTCACACCGTTGATGTAGCTCGCAGATCCAAGACCAAAGGCATAGAAGGGTCAGTTTTGCCAGTATGTTAGGTTGTGCTTGCACTCGTATCCAGGCTTGCAGTAGCTACTGATCTCATAGTGGTTATAACCTGCTTCAGAAAGTCGCTTCGAAGCAATCCTGTAGATTTGCAGATTCAGTGTCACTCGGCAGAGGAAAGACACCAGGAGTATACCTGCAAAAAGTTACATACGAATATAATATAAGAACCAGTATCGATTCGTCTCTTCAACTGAAGCACAATGGTCTTAACAAGGCCCAACCGTACATACACAACAATTAATATTGCTGGCTTGCATCTACATGTAGTGTTCATTGTTCAAATGCTACATTATGGAATCACTGAACTAAACATGGCCTAAGCAATATGTTCAAATACTACGGTGGATTCCCTCCTTCACTTTGTTGCCGGACTCCCTCGATGGAGCCTTCCCGTGGCTTGTGGGCTTGTCACCGCCGGTCACGATCTCCTTCTTGGCGTGATCTCTCGACATCACTTCGAGTGGTTAAACTCTAATGAAGAACCTCCTTTGATACCAATTGAAAGTCGCCTAGAGGGGGGTGAATAGGCGGAATCTGAAATTTACAACTTAAAACACAATCTACAAGCCGGGATTAGCGTTAGAGTAAAAATCGAGTCTGGAAGAGAGGATGAAAACAAATCAACCAAGAAATAAAGCGGATAACATGGTGATTTGTTTTACCGAGGTTCGATTCTTGAAAACTTACTCCCCATTGAGGTGGTCACTAAGACCGGGTCTCTTTCAACCCTTTCCCTCTCTCAAACGGTCACTTAGACCGAGTGAGCTTTCTCCTTAATCAAACGGGTCACTTAGACCCCACAAGGATCACTACAAACTTAGTGTCTCTTACTTTGATTACAAGTCACTTAGAGAACAAGAATGAGGAAGAAGAAAGCGATCCAAAAACAAGAGCTCAAAAAACACGAGCAAAACACTCTCTCTAGTCACTAGGTGTTTGAAGTGAATTTGAGACTTAGAGAGGCTTTGATTCTTTTGAATTGTGTCTAGTATTGAATGCACTAGCTCTTGTATTGAATGTGAAGTGCTAGAAATTATTTGGATGTTTGAAGTGGTGGTGGTTGGGGGGTATTTATAGTCCTCAACCACCAAAACAGTTGTTGGGGGTGGCTGCTGTCGATGGGCGCACCGGACACTGTCCGGTGCGCGAGCCACGTCACCTAACCGTTAGGGTTCTGACGCAGTTGACTGTTGGAGCGCTGCCTTCTGGTTGCACCGGACAGTCTGGTGCCGCACCGGACAGCCACTGTTCAGTGTCCGGTGCGTCTCTGACTTCTGCCATGAACTGTAGCGCTGTCAGGATACTGTGCAGTCGACCGTTGCGCTGGAGAGTCGTTGCTCCGCTGGTACACCGGACAGTCCGATGAATTATAGCGGAGTGGCGCTAGAGAAACCCGAGACTTGCGAGTTTGGAGTTGTACAGTCCTGGTGCACCGGACATTGTCCGGTGGCACACCGGACGGTCCGGTGCGCCAGACTAGGGCACACTCAGTTTCTTTGCTCTATTTGATTTGAACCCTTTCTCTTATCTTTAATTGGTTTGTGTTGAACCTTTATGCACCTGTGGAGTATATAATCTAGAGCAAACTAGTTAGTCCAACATTTGTGTTGGGCATTCAATCACCAAAATTATTTATAGGAAAAGGATAAACCCTATTTCTCTTTCAACTTTTTTCTTCTCGAATACGGATAGTGTCCGATATTCCAGATTTTGTCGAATATGAATCTGGATTCGGATAAAAAACCATAAATTGAATTTGGTTATATCCATTTAATATTCATATTAAAATTGAATACGAATATTTATAAAGCCCCGTTTGTTTCGTTGGAATTGAATTTCATTTTAATAATTATAATTAGACAAAACTAATTATATTCATATATTTATATATGTAATATATTTGTATATTATTCTAAATCATATGAAAGATAGTTATATACTACATTTATGTTATAGCGAAGCAAGTAGAAGAGTATGCTATAAGTTGTACATTGGAAACATAACATGTAAATCTATAGAATCAATTTTTATCTCTCATCACATGAATTTGAGATAGACTTATATGATAACTTTGGAAAGTGGTGGAATGTCACATTCTAAAAAAATAGTTTATTCCATTAGTAAGATTCTAATTCCTCAAAATCTCTGCCCCTTAAATCCACCAGTTAAAACTAAGCTAAGTACACCCCACAAAACATCCCAAATAGTCATGTCCCAGCTAAATTCACCCAGCTTATTAACTCCAAAAAACCCCACTATCAAAAACCAACGTACCAGATCATTTAATTCATCTATTCTCTTGTACTAAAACGCATCCTACGATCAGTATGGATCATCTCAATGCACGCACTCTCACGCGCAGAAACGCACGCACTCACACTCGCACCCGCACTCTCCTCTGCCGAGCCCCTGCCCCCATGAAACTGCCCTGTCAAAGGTTCAAAGTCTCGATCACGCCCCTCCTCAAAACTTCCCCCCTGAACGTGTCGTCGACGCCTCCATCTCCGCCCACGTCTCCCGACTCCCCCGCCTTAGCTCCGTCCCGCTCGCTCGTGCTATGCCCGGTCTCGTCCCCCCTTGCACCCGTCCCAGTCGGATACTGTCGCCATTGTCCCCCGTCGATACAACCGTTGTGCCCCCTCCCGTGATCCATTTGTTGATCTGGATCTAACTCACGTCTCCACCGCTACTCTCGACCCCTCCTCCTTCCTCTTCTCCCCGCTGCATCCCCATAACCACCGGCTCCATTCACCTCGCTGCCGTGCTCTTAGACCTCGACCCCACCGGTGAGGCACCAGCAATAAGGGCGAGGGCGTGCGGCGAGACAACCGCGAACGTGTGTGCGGCCATGCTACGTGACAGCCTTGGATCCCGAGACGACGCAGAGGTCGTCCGCCCGCTGTTGCCTCCTCTTCACCACCCTCTCGCTGCGGCGAGGCACCGGCAAGAAGGGCGAGGGCGCGCGGCGAGACGACCACGAACGTGTGCGCGGCCGTGCAAGCCTCAAAGCCCGAAACGATGCAGTGGTCATCTGCCAACTGCTGCCTCCTCTTCACCGCCCTCTTTCTGCCAACCGCGACAACGCAGAGGCCGTCTGCTCAGGGTTGCCTCCTCTTCACTGTCGCTACCACCCGTTTCTGCTCCCTCTACCTCTGACACACCAGCCCACCAAGCTAGTCCCCCTCGGCCTACACCTCGCCTCCGTGTAATCTGCTTCAGTTGGATTAGCAGCTGGCTCAGGGCAAAGGGACATGGATGTGTTTATTTTTGGGAGTATTGTATTGCCTCCAGGATCCAGGATCCAGTGATTTGTTCAGCATTGCATAGTCTCCTCATGGTTTCTCTTGTCTTGGACATATTAATACAAGAATTACTACTAGCATGCAATCATTCAGTCCTTTATCCGAATGTTGCCTTCATCGGCAAACTACAACCTCCTAACTGTTTGGAAATAGAAGCACTGACAAAAGAGTCAAATCGTTTGTTTCATAATCTTGCTCAAGTCGCCCTGATAATACTACTATTCAGTGGTTTTTCTATATGAAAAATACATGCACTAAATAATTTTGAAAATGTTCTTATGGGAATTACCCCATAACAGTTTAATTTTGAGATGCAATATCAAAAGTCTTCGGATCACCAAGGGATTCCTGAATGACACTTCATTAAAGTGTGATCTTGTTTCCATTCTGATTCATTGGATCACTTTGTTACAAATGTTATCAACTATCAGCGATACACTGAGTCTTTCGGGCGATCAACAACCCCATGCATATGCTAGATCAAAAACTTGTTTATTCTACTTCATTTACTATTATGCTTTTTTATATAAGTTTATATTGATGAAATTTCTCTATGTAGTTCTTGAAATCGACACTTTGGGTACATACACAGTGTGCTATGAAGCCCTCAGTGTATCTGAAAAGGGGTGGGCCAGGAATAGGTCTGTTCACTGGTGGACTAATCATTAACATAAGTGCAACACTGCGTCTTGGTACCAAATTAATGTCTCTGCTGCTAAGGTATTCATATCTCTTAATATAGGATGAATTAGAACCTTATCAATCAACGACAGAAAACCATTCATTATCGTTCACACAAGCCTTGTGGAGCTGCTTACTCTAAAAGAATTGTAGGTACTGTTGTTTACTCTGAACAAACTCATCAGCTGGTACTGTCTAATAATAAATCAAAATAAGAATTATTATTTGCTTACCTACTATCTGAGTGCATCGATTACTCATCGTATTGGATGTTTGAATTAGGCAGTTTTGGCTCATGAGTTGGGTCACCTCAAGTGCGATCATGGTGTATGGCTCACTTTTGCCAATATACTCACAATGCAAACATACACTGTCCGTAGACCATCTGACTACTCAAAATCTGATTCAATTTAGGCAACCCACTGTGGAAGCCTTTACTCGAGGAGGTGCTGCCGGTCCAGTGAATATCGCTTATTCTAGGGTTTATCAGTGGTGGTATACAATTGGATTACGCACCAATGAAGATCTTTATACTAGAGCTCTTTTTCTATTATTTCTTTCTACGCTATCCTTAATAGGGGGTTGGTTACAAGGGTGGGTTATGTACCTAAAAACACTTCAGTTGAACTACATCTCATGGTACGTACAAGCACTTTCTTCAGGTTTTTGCATGGTTGCTGGCTTCCTGGAAGAGCGGCTATACAGATGGCTACGAGTTGCAGAGCTGACTTGTGACAGGGTAGCTCTTCTTGTGGTGCAAGATCTAAAGGTACCTTTACTACCTTAACTCTGAAAATACCCCACGACGAGAACGCCGGTTCCGGTTCTAAGGGGTTAGATTGTGATATCCTGGCCTCTGAGATGGTGATATCCTGACCCAAGGTATAATAGATTTAATAGAGTATCTATAACAACAAAGTGCATCTTCTTTTTCGGAAGCCCGTCTCGAAAGAACCTCTAATTTAAGCGTGCTTGGCTTGGAGCAATTTGGGATAGGTGACCGACCGAAAAGTTTTTCTCGGGTGCGGATGAGTGAGGACAAAGTGCGCATAAAAGACTTGTGTTGGTCTGTGGGGACAATATATGATCATAGCGAGCTGTCAGGAGTAAGTACTGTGTCGGTACAGGGATTGAACGGGGTGTTACACGCTTCTAGGGTGAGTACCCCATCTAGAAAATTGATTTCTTTTATTAGTTAATTAACTATCTGATCAATATACAATATTTATCCTCTCACTTAAATAACTCCCTAACTGTCTTGATAAGAAGTATGTTTTGAATAGCTCTCTTAGATAGATTATCAGCAAGCATGATTGGTTGCACGAACCTTTGGCATTCTGACAGATAATGAGATATGTCAAGATCAATATTTATTTCTTCAGATAGATTGTATTTTAGATTTTTGTCATATCTTAAGCATGGGCACCTTACTAGTAAAAGTACACAAACGGAACCTAACAGTATTTTAAGTAATACGAATGCCCATACATCGGAATCCATACCTACAGCCTATAGCTGGCCCTGTTGTTAAAATTTAGCACGTGGAATCCAAAGTTACAAGCCAGTCACCCAGTCAATAGTGCACATGAGGGGCATGAGTGTAATTTCACAGGCTGCGTCCTGTGCCTATAAATAGATGAATAGTACCCCCGTACAGTTTATGCTGACTTATACTCGCTCGTGCGTCACGTTTATACCCTTGCCTTCTGTCAAGACGAAGGTACAAATGTAATTTAATATTGTTCTTATTCATCTTTGATTATATAATAAGAATATATGAATAATGTTACATGAATATTCATGTTATTTCTTATGTTTTATATGTTTCTTCTTTCATCAATAAACTGTGATAATGAAGATATGTCCTTCATAACCTTCGTCTGAATATCGTTATATCCTAAGAGAAATAGTGCTTTGGAGGACGAAGTGCATTAACCATTAGCCTCTTTCTGTGTTGCCTTGTTCTTAACTCATAGCATTTGAGAACAAGTCACCAACAAAATTTATTTAATTGTTATAAAATAGTAAATATGTCAAGAAATTTAAACATGTCATTCCAAAAGGAATGAAGTATATGAATGTGTGCACCAAAATTTAAATAAAAATAATGAATAAATTAATCTATATATTGTAAAGTGGAGAGTTATAGTTGATTAGGTATTTTGGATTCTAAATATTTTTCATATTAGATATATTTGTATCTTGGACTAAAAAATCTCATGTATTTACAACTATTTTTTTCAATATTAATTAATTTTATCATTTTATATCACTAGTAATATAAAATTACTATAATTATTTATTCATCATATTAATATTTTTATACTTTAAATGGTGTACATAATTTTTCTAGCATATTATGAAAAAGAAAATCATTTGTAATTGTAATTCGTAGTAAAAATAAATTTTAATGTTTTATGGAATACTTTTTCTTTCTCGAATACGAATAGTGTCAGATATTCGAGGCTTTATCGAATACGAATTTGAATTCAGATAAAGAAAAAACTATAAATTGAATTTAGTTATATCTATTTAATATTTATATTAAAATCGAATACGAATATCTATAATAGTATTTTAAATAAATACAAATACGGATAATTCGGATCTTTGTGCTTTCGAATCCATACCTACTGCCTAGCCTATGGCTGGCCCTGCTTAGCACGTGGAATCTAAAGTTACAAGCCAGTTACCCAGTCGTGGCAAGCGCTGCATAGCGTGCCACACCTGTCGCGTCAGCAGGGTACCCGACGCGGAGGCCCCAACTTCTCCCACACGAAACCCCTCCGCAGAAGACTCCATGCGAAAAGCTTCGAAAAGGTCTCCCAGACCCACACCAAGCACGGGCCCAGTCCAAGTCTGGCACCCACAGGTACCGGCTCCGTCGCTGTAACTTACATCTGGGCTCGCATAACTCTCGTCCCACTCGTCAGTGCGAGTGTGCGACGGCTACTTGAAACCCGAGTAATTTTGTGCGACGAGATATCTGGGAAAACCATCTACTGACGTGTGGGACCAGAGTAGATAACAAATCCACCGCCTCAAATCTAAGCACCCCGACGAAATCGCCTAATCCAAACCGCCTATGCACGTTGGCTAGCTCTACTAAACGGAGAAGCCCCACCACAGACGCTACTCGCCGCCGCGGCGCGCAGACGACTGCGACTCCGCGATGGACGAGGAGGAAAGGGAGGAGGTGGGAGAGTACAAGCTGCAAGGGTTGGTTGGGAAGGGCTCGTTCGCCGAGGTGCACCGTGCCGCGCACCGCCGCACTGGCGCGCCCGCGGCGGTCAAGGCGATCGACCGCCGCCTCGTCGACAAGCGCGTCCACGACGGCATCCTGCAGGAGAGAGAGATACTCAGGAGCATCGACCACCCCAACATCCTCCGCCTCCTCGACACCATCGACGTACGACGCTGCCCCCTTTTTTCCGGATCACAATCGCGATCGAACTGAATAGCACGCTGCTTAGCGATTTGACGAGTGTGTCGCCGCGTGCTTTTTCGCCGCAGACCACGAACATGATGTACCTGGTGCTGGAGTACTGCGACGGAGGCGACCTGGACGCGTTTCTCCACAAGCACGGCCGGCTGCCGGAGGCCGTAGCCAAGGACTTGATGCGGCAGCTCGGTACGGCGTTAATAGGGATTATTATTATTAAATTATACTACAATAAGTATAATTATTACTATTACTACTGCTGTCCGCTGCTTACTACTACCCGCTGCTGTTACTATTATTATTATTATTATTATTATTACTACTACAGATACTATTTGCTGCTGCGGGGAAAAGGTTATCTGGATTTGCTTTTGACGTTACTCGATTGTTTTGTATGCGCAGCGGAAGGGCTGAAGGTGCTGAGGGGAAGGAACATCGTGCACCGGGACCTCAAACCACATGCATTATTTTAATCATTTCATTCAATTTTCGTGGTTGGTAGGAGATTCTAATGTCCATGGGCGGATCTTACGCCGATTGCCCTGGGATGGATGATTGTCGGTTTGTGTACAGAGGATTTGACCGTGTGGAGTTAAAAGACGTTTACTATAGCTGTTTGTGCACGTTTTGCAAATAGCTACTGAAATTTAATTAAACGTGCTGTTTTCAATTAATTCCAGTTCCATTTAATGTGAAAGACCACAGACATTTACTGAAAGTACATGATTACACATTGTACTTTTCCACATGTTCATTTTTTTTGGCTAAACTATGTCTGGTTATTGTCTTATGTTTCTGAGATACTTGCTTCAATACTGATGAAACTTGCAGAACCTTCTCCTATCAACCAACGGGGATGACATCGTATTGAAAATTGGTGACTTTGGGTTTGCCAGGTTAGAGCAGTATGCCCCCGCACTATCGCATGCCTATTTGTCATTATCCTTTCCAATCCACAGTGATATATGTTCATACTGACTTCTATCGTTTTTTTAGTACTGTTTTATCCTGGACTTGTTGTAACTGAGCAATGTATAGTGAAATTTTTGGAGTGATTTTAGGTCGCTGGTGCATGAAAATTTAGCTGCTACAATATGTGGGTCGCCATATTATATGGCACCAGAAATTTGGCAAGGGAAGGACTATGATGCAAAGGTTGGCTTATTTCCTTCATTAAATTCGTAGGTTTTCATTTCAAAATAAGCCTGTAATTAACTCTACTGGAAAAAAATTTGCAGTCAGACTTGTGGAGTGTTGGTATCATTCTTTTTCAGCTAGTCACAGGGAAGTTGCTATTCACCGGGAGTAATGCTTTTCAGGTTTGTTGCTCTTGTATAACACATCAAATGCCTATGAACTAGATGGCTACATGTGCCTGATAAAACTAGTTGTTGCCCATTCTTTTCTGAATACAGCTGCACCAAAATGTCATGGCTACCGATGATCTTAACTTCCCTTCAGAAATTGAAGCTGATTTATGTCCTGATTGCATTGATTTGTGCAGAAGACTCCTGCACCGTGATCCAAGTGGGTCTGCTGTCCCACTTTAACTTTTTGCTTGTGCAAAGCAGGCGTGTGTTAACGAATTATTTTCTGCAGCAGTTGTGGTTGTTCATTTCTTGTTTCTTGTGATCATGCTTGATTATAAGTCATCGCTGTGATCAGTTTAATTTTTACCAATTGGAAAATTGGGCTTAATATAATTTGAATTTGCAGAGAAGAGAATAAGTTTTGAAGAAATCTTCAATCACAAGTTTTTGGCAACAACAAGGTCAACTCTTTACTCTGGTAGTGTTGATCCATATATATCATTAGTTGCACCGGTCTACGTTGCTTTTACTAAAAGAAAAACGCTGCACTTTTAGCTTTGCAATTCCTGCTGCCCATATTTTCAGCTATCACTACTACTTCTCATGAAGACACATGAGATCTGCATATATTTATATGAAGACGAATTTAGGGGGTAAACAGCCCCTAGAAAAATATAACCAAACCCAGTCACCCGAAGATAGCAAGACACAAAACACACTGCACACTCGCTCACCCACACTCTAGAGAGAAAACGGAGGAGCAGACACTCCAAAAACTAGGAAGGGTGACTGCCAACACATAAGGTCTAGTCACTAACAAGCAGCGGGGCAGTCAGCAAAGTGATGTCCTTAGCTCCTTCTACAGACTCCAAAGCCTCATCTCTTCAACGGCTGAGGCCGTGACATTTAGCCCAATAGGTGAAGCTCCATCAAAGACACACCGATACAGTTATTCGTAGGGACCAGGCACTAAGGATAACAAATTTTGTTAAAAACCTGCCAGACTTGAACATCAGCAGCCTCACATGAACAAGATCGCCAATTATTGAAGGCTACACCAAAGCATAAATGTTGCCCCCAAAGGAATCTGTTTCCTACTATTGATGTAGCATGTGCTTACATAAATTTGAATGGTATATTCAATAGTGGTGTAGAGGAGTAAAGAAGCCAAACAGTGCTCATGAACCATTCATAAGGCGTATAAGGCAAGTATATAGTCATGAACAATTTATGTTTGGAAGAGATTTTGCAACCGGTTGCCTTTCCTTGTTTTTTCCATTTAACTTCCAGTAGTTTTAGTGTTTATCATGCCAATATTTCCACCTGCTTTGGAGGAATTAATGCTTTTAGTGCATTATGTACTTCTATAAAATGGGAGTTAACTCATATGTGCCACTACCTTGCAGCCTTTATTAGATCTTTTCTGTCTGTTTAGAATAGTTTGGTTTTATCATGTTATACTTTCTTCTGTGTTGAAGCTGACTAATTATAACATTTCAGGAAATGCTATGAATCCTGTCATGCTGTAGAATTAAGAGATAACTGCCAGACAATCACCTCTCCTGTTGTCCTAAAAACAAAGTCTGGAAGTATTGAATCAAAAAAACCGAAAGGTACATTACATTATTACACTATCTTTGAACCATAAAGTGTATGTTATTGTTAAGCATTAACTTTCTACATATGTTTCTCAGTTTTTGATTCATGGGAGTGGATTGAACGAGAATATGTGCTTGTTCCGGAAAACTGTACTTCTATGGAAATGTCTTCACTCAACATCAAGTCCACAAAGGATGATATGGATACAAGAACGTCCAGCTATGGTAGGTCCACTGGCAAAGGGTCTGTTCAGAACCAAATCAGAGACTTTACTGACACAGCTACTGGTGTACAAAGCCATGGATGTGCTCCTGTGGTCATTTCACAGGAGTCAGCCACTGTGGATTGTAGACGAGGGAAACCACCTGATTATATTACAAGACTTCATTCTCTGAATCAATATGTTCTTGTTCTTGCGGATCTTGCTCGGGAAAAGGTACCACTACTGCTATGCTGGAAACTATGACTGTGGCCCTAAACTTCATGTTCATCATCATTCTGTCTTCGTGTGCTTTTACAGTTCAGTATGAATATCTTGTCAGGCTTAAACTTCACAATGTGTTTTTTTGTAATCTCAAAGTTGTGGTCTTCAAAATAGATTGTTTTAATATTCTTTGGCAATAAAGCCATGTTATTTTCAGTCGAACTCTTCTCCTTTAATACATATTAGACATATATTGCTTTTTTAATGTTATTCATTTCCAAACTTCAACACTTACAAGTTACACACCACAAAAGTTCTTTTGAACAATCATAGAAATGGTATTTGTCATTTGATGGATCAGATATGATAACCCCTTTGTCTCTTATGCGTCCTTGATTTTCTGTGTTATTCAGCTATCTAAAGGCCTGTACCTGGAGGCGTTATCAATTGAACTTGTACTATTAACTATCTGGAAAGAGGCACTTGATGCATGTAGCTTGCTCATGGATACATCAGATGGTGAAAATTTCTCTAAATCTTGTCAAGAACATTTCCTTGATAAGAGTGGCCACTCACCTATGAATGTAGTACAAGGATTGGATTTCACTCGGACGGCTTCTATTTTTTCCTGGCTTGAAAGTGGGTTTATGAAGGCATATGATCGTGCAGAGAAGATATCACATGTATTACGGAAAAGTGATGGTTAGGAACCCTGATCTTCTTAACACTTTTTGTATTGATTCTTGTGTCTAACTAACTTTTTTTCTTCTAGATAACACCGAGATGCCAGATGCAATGGATGTTACATTCCAAACTGCTTTGTAATATGGGAAGAGTGGAGCTGTAAGTATCACTATATGTGTTTCTTTGATGGTTTCTGTGAAAACATTTAGCTCTTCATGCACACCGTGGATGTTTTCTTTGTTTTCCCATATATATGAGCTAGTTTGGAAACTCCAATTTCCCACAGAATTTTCATTTTCCTAAGGGAAATTAGTTCATTTTCTCTTGGGAAAATAGGAATCACTTGGGAAAATGTAGTTTCCAAACTAGCCCTAAAGAAAAAAGGAAAGGGACTCTTGGTTTTATATATTACCATGAATAGTGCAAAGCTTTCCAACAACAAGCAAACGCATGCATTACATGCATGAACTTGATCCATAGCGTGCATAAACCATGTGATTCCCCTACCTGTAAATAATTTGCTTTCATTTTTTCAACATCTCAGTAGAAGCTGTTAGATATAATGGATATCAGGTACCCCTAGTTGGAAAAGTGTTGCACTTCTGTTATTCAAATCATGCGAACATTGCTGTGGGATTGCATGCTGAATGTATTTAGCCAGGAATCGGTCATACTTTATTGACTTTTTATTTACTTATCGTTTCAGGCGAATGAAGTTTTAGGAAATCAAAGCAGATCCGCAGAGCTATATTCGAAGTCTATCATCTTGCTCACGTTTTTGGTACAGGAAGCATCTATGTTGCCACTAAATCCACCGCTTTCCCTTTCGCCTTTGGATCAGCAACGCATCCGTAGGTACATAGCTAATTTGAACAGCCATCTCTGCAGTGCTCAGGTTCCAGGGCAACGGCAGAGATCAGCTCCATAACTGAACATGATTGCTCAAGGATTGAAAGATTAGTTTATCTGCATCTGGTGAGGCTTTCTTGTGCTCTGGTGCAGAGTTAGTCCACCATGTTGCTTTTTGTCTAGGAGGTGGTGTTCAATGCTTTGGTGTCATGAACCTTTGTAAAATTGTAGTTGCCGAACACCATGATCCTGCCCCCTTTTTTGTATATATATAGATAATAACACCACATGCTCTATATGGTCGCCCCTTACCATATGTTCAAATGACTCTGAACTTGTATATATTTGCAAGTGCCTTGTTTGCACATGTAAAAAGAAACGGGTTTCGAACCTTCTCGCGACTGCATACTCTCCGATCCTTTCTAGTACCAAGGTTTGAAGCTCTGAAGCAATATATGTTCTGAGATACGGGTGTTTGATTTCTAGGGATTATATTTTAGTCACTCTATTTTGTTCCATTTAGTCTTTAAATTATCAAATGCGAAAACTAGTCTTTAAATTATCAAATGCGAAAACTAAAACTCTATTTTAGTTTTTATATTTAGTAATTTATAAACTAAAATTAAATAGAATTGAGGAACTAAAAATTAATATATGGAGACCAAACACCCCAATAGTACGATGCATGTGAGATTCCCATTTTACATTTACCGCACATGGGTCATTTGAAAGCACGGCCGACTGCCCCTTCATTCAGGATTCATGAATATCAAGATTTGTTGGGGTTGGGGGCTTGGGGCCCATACCACCAGAGATTGGAAGCTGCCGGATAATTTACAATTGTGTAGTCTTTATAATTTTACCACTATACAAAAATAGTAAATTTTATGAATATTAATAGTTCTTTGATCGTGTTGTCATTTAATTTATCAAAATATACAACATAGATACTATGTTGTGCTTCTCCAAACACTAGAAACTTATTCATACAACCCAATGCATTTAAGTCTTGTATATGATATTGCTCATTTATATGAGTTGTATAAGTTTAACAGTAGCAAGACTTGAATCGTATTTGAGACGTTCCTTTGTCAAAATACGTCTATGTATTTTTTACACCCTCTTAGGGCATGTATAACCCTGACACAGTTGCACGGTACTAAGTATAAGACACAACTAAAACACAACATAATACAGTGGATATGCCTAAAACATGTGTCTTATCATATTCACTGTATCAATCAGAGCATTCAATAAATTAAATTGACCAATTAGATAGTCTACTGTCTCAAACATAGAGCTAAAATACTGTGTCTTCGTGAAGATACATGTCCTGAGTTTTTTACATTCACTCCCTAAGACACAACTCAAGACACTTATTGTACATACCCTTAGATACCTCTTAAGATACATACCATTTATGTGGGTTGTACGTATCCTTATGGCCTAAATACATTTTTCAATGGCCATGATATACAGTTTATCATTTTATTAATTAATTTCAATCTCTTCATGCTCGAAGCATAACCAGACGAGTTAGCTTAATAAAAATACATGACTAACTAAAAGTTCTACTATAGTACATCCATATCCAGGCTTTTGAGCCTCGCACATCTTCATGTTATATTTGTTGAGTGTGGTGTGCTGATATTTGATATAATATTATGGTTCAAGTGATGAATTGCTAAGATGTTCTAAGATTACTAATCCGAGTGTTTTCCCTGTCCAACTGTTCCTGTAGAGAATGGAGTAAGACGTCAGTAGTAATATAGAGTCTAACATTATGTAATACAGCATTATTTCTACTTTCACCGTTCTAAATTAGAAGACATTCTAACCTTTTAACATTAATAACATTTATTATGCTATTAGATACACGCTATGTCTAGACATAATAAAAACAATATATCTAGAAAAACTAAAATATTTTTATAATTTAAAATATAGATAGTAATATTTTCCTTTTTTTGTCTATGTCGTATGGACATCTTAAGGCACATATATACTATAAGCGTTTGGTTTTCTAAGTAAACTGTGTGTGTGACAGAAACCAGTTGATTGGTTTGTGCCACAGGTGAAGTTATTTGAGTCCGGATTGCTACTTGTTGTATGCGCTGCATTGTGGCAACCAGCTAATGTCAACATATAAGATTAGAAAGATGAGCCGACCTCGGTTCGGCCTCATCAAATCAACCAAATGGAAATGCATCTATATTAATGTTAGATCAAGGTGAGATAATCCCAAAAGCAAGTGAAATCAACTCGTTGGACAACAAAAATCCATCTGGGTCGCTGAGACGGATGAATGCAATTCTGCTTCCAAAACCATCTTCATTTTGCAGGTCCAACTCAAAATCAGTATGTGGCAAGGCTTGTCGATCCATATCCATTGCAATTACATGCCCACTCTCCACAAAAGGCTTAAATGTGTTACACAGTGATAGCGCCAGGCTTTTCCCAAAGGATTTACTGAAACTTTGCAAATCAAGCCCCCAAGCTGTTCTCAGCGATAGCATAACCACATCCAGTGCCATGTCCTTCAGATCAGAGCTTCTAGACTCATGTCTCCACGTTCCATCCTCTAACTTCTGAACCCATTCTGCATACTCCTTTGTTCTTCTGGGCCTGGAGTACCTCACACCGTTAATGTAGCTCGCAGATCCAAGACCAAAGGCATAGAAGGGTCGGTTTTGCCAGTATGTTAGGTTGTGCTTGCACTCGTATCCAGGCTTGCAGTAGCTACTGATCTCATAGTGGTTATAACCTGCTTCAGAAAGTCGCTTCGAAGCAATCCTGTAGAAGTTTGCAGATTCGGTGTCACTCGGCAGAGGAAAGACACCAGGAGTATACCTGCAAAAAGTTACATACGAATATAATATAAGAATCAGTGTCCATTCGTCTCTTCAACTGAAGCACAATGGTCTTAACAAGGCCCAAACGTACACACACAACAATTAATATTGCTGGCTTGCATCTACATGTAGTGTTCATTGTTCAAATACTACATTATGGAATCACTGAACTAAACATGGCCTAAGCAATATGTTCAAATACTACGGTGGATTCCATAATGTTTGTCAAATACTTCATCATCCATAATGGGCAACAGAACTAAACATGGCCTAAGCACATGGTGATAGTAAATTACTGTGCACAAACTGTAAATTTATGAGTGTATGGTGGCAGATGTACTAAATTCATGGTGATGCTGCCCAAAGTACATGGTTAGGCCCAAACCGAATTAAAGGGTAAACTTTTATTCCACAAACTAAAATAACGTCTTGTAGTAAGCATTGTAAAATAAACAAAGAAAAGAGCGTTACTGACTTTGAGTCGGTAGCCCACAGGTGGATCATCAGTAACACAAATAATGGCATTTTGAACTGTGCTTGTGCTGCTACTTTATGGTGCTTATGAAAAACATATAACCTATTTGTTTTCAGGGGTGATCATGGTCAGGGATGAGTCAATTCATTGGAGACATCGTGAGAATGCTATGGTGTTGCCCAGTTTCATTTAAGTCCAAGAAGCTGGTGAAGATGGAGAGGATCAATGGGACATTGGAGAAGATGGCAAACTAACCACCGAAAGTTGGGTGGAACAATGCAATGATGTGTCAACTACATCAGATTTGGAAGTCTGGGTGGGGCATGGAGATCAGAGCCAACAGGTCTCTTCACCTGCCAGTTCTCATATGAAGAGTGGCCGGAGTATGAATGCAAAACGTGAGGCGTTGAGTGCATCCGTGCCATGGGAAAGTAGGAGGACAGATGACAGTTCGAGTAGTGCTGCTCGTTTAGCTGAGATTGATTGCTGTGATGATGTTGCTTATGGCAGGCACAAACCAGATGAGAATGCCTACCATTTGTTTCTGTAAAAAGTTGTAGACAACACAGGGAGAAGAAAAATCACTTACATCTGCCCAAACTTGGTGCCCTGCTCAATTTGCAGATCATACACAGAAACGTGAGTGGGCCTTGCATCCACCGTGCACCTCAAACTTTCCTCCCACATCTCCTCGGTTTGATTCGGCAGCGAGGAGATGAGGTCCATGCTCCAGTTCTGCAGCCCCTCGCACGCCGTCACGATCGCGACGGCCTCGTGCACCTCCTTCACGCCGTGCGCGCGTCCGCACGCCCGCAGCAGGTCCTCCTGGAACGCCTGCACGCCGAGCGAGACGCGGTTGACGCCCACGCCCACGAGCTCCTTGAGCCTGGCGGCGTCGAACGTGCCGGGGTCCATCTCGATGGAGACCTCGGGGCACGCCGACATGCCGAACCTGGCGCGCAGCGCGTCGAGGACCGTGGCGACCAGGCGCGGCGGGACGAGCGACGGCGTGCCCCCACCGAAGAAAACGGTCTCGAGCGGCACGCCATCGTCGGAAACCGGGCGCGTGGCGGAGACCTCGCGGAGCAGAAGGTTCACGTAGTCAACGATCCTGGGGTCTTCCGCGGCCTCGCCACGGGAGGGGGCTGACGATGAGCCGAGGGCGATGATGGGGAAGTCGCAGTAGTGGCAGCGCTTGCGGCAGAAGGGAAGGTGGACGTAGGCGGAGGCCGGGGGTAGCGGCGGTAGCAAGGGAGAATGAGGTGGGGAGAAGGAGGAGGCGGTGACGGCGGCCGCGGAGGCATATCGTCGAGCGGGTGGAGGGCGTGGGCGGATTGCGGACGGTTTCCGGTGTGGGAGATGGGAGACGAGCGGGAAGGCCAGCCGGAGCATTATGGAAGCTGTGGCGTACCTGCCGGATAGGAATTCGTGACTTGGGATGGCCGGATG
Organism: Zea luxurians; assembly: GCA_029449295.1. NCBI lineage: Eukaryota > Viridiplantae > Streptophyta > Magnoliopsida > Poales > Poaceae > Zea > Zea luxurians. Next base: position 466,031 of record JAOPSE010000407.1, on the reverse strand, counting down.
GGCATGGGCAGATGGGCTACGCTGGGTGGCTCGTGGCTGTAACTGGGTCTAGGGTACGAGTCACCTACATTCATTTAGATCTAAATCCAAAATTTAAATCACTCCTTTCAAGTCTTGGATGATCAAATTTTCACATTCGCCCTACTAGCGTTGTTGATCATGTACTTGAAAAGAAGTGGCCATTTGTCCATTTCTCCCAAATCAGCGAGCCTTGTGATTGAATATATATCTCCATCCTTGCCTTCCCGAACTTAAAACACCTTTAAAAACACACGGTTTTATGGAATACCTGTCTGTTGCTATTCTCTACTACTATTTAAGTGTATAGTATGACGTCTATAGTGGTGCATGTTCTGCTGGTTCCCCCTGCCCACCCACCGTCCCTCTGCTCCCCGCCATCAACGCGACGTCGAGCCGCCATCAACGTCGATCCTGCGATCCAGAGCCCCAGCAGCGCGGCCGACGCACCCTCGATCTAAGATCCTCGATCCACCATCTACGCTCCCCGCCATCAACGCTCCTCGATCTCTGCTCCCCGCCATCAACACGGCCGCCCCGCTCACTTTCCATCGATGGGATCGGCGTTGATGGCGGATCGGCGAGGGCGGTGGGTGGGGCGGCCCCGGACCCCCGGCTCCGTGCCCCCGCCCGCGACCTCCCGCGATGCCCCCGCCCCCTGAGCCTCGAGCCTGAGCTCCAGACTCAAGCGTAGTCCTGCCCCTCCCCCATCCCACGCCCATTCCCTTCCTCCGTCTCTGCGCTCGGCACCCTCACCGCCTCTCCCTCCGCCTCTGCTCCACCTCCCCAACCGCCCATAACCATGTGTCCTCGCCTCCCCGACCAGCCTCCACCGTGACATGGTTGTCGCCTCTCCTCTCACCTCCTCATCTCCCACTCCTCCTAGCGCAACCGACGGTGACAGGGATGAGGTTGGGTGCGGTGTGGTGCCGCTCGATGCGCTACTCCTCGCCCACGCTCGCGCAACGCAGGAAGACCTTCCCCAACGCAAGAAGGGCAGGGCGCGAGGACATCGCGCGGTGGCAGGTTCTGCAGGACGGAGGAGGCCGCGGCGGCGGCGCGGAAGCAGGTGGTGGTGGTAGTGGACCAGAGCTCCGGCGCCAAGCACGCCATGATGTGGGCGCTCACCCACGTCGCCAACAAGGGCGACTTCCTCACCCTGCTCCACGTCCTGCTAATTCATCTTCTCATAAGGAACCTGCAAAGAAGCCTGCTGCTAAACCCTTGGCTGCAGTTGCGAAAAATGGTTCGAAGACGATCAAGTAAGAGAGCAGCAGCGATGAGGACAGTTCTGAAGATGAGTCGGATGACGACCGTGATGATGTGAGTTGAAGTTTCCTATTTGTCTTATGTCTTGTGCACAGTTAATTTCATTTACCACCATGGCAGCACAGATTAATGGTTTAGTTGTCATTACCCTAGGAATTTGGTAGCCAACCAATTGATTATTTGAATGTACTTCTCAGATGTTGAGCTACCAACCCATTTTCTTTTGATTCAGGAACCTGCAAAGAAGGCTGCTGCTAAACCCTTGGGTGCCATTGCTAAAAATGGTTTGAAGAAAGGCAAGCAAGAAACCAGCAGCGATGAGACCAGTTCTGATGATGAGTCAGACGATGATGTTGTGAGTGGAACATTCATGTTTGTTTGCCTTTAATTCCATTTTACTGTAAGATTAATGATAGCATTTTCATTGGTTTTCTGATTCAATGCCATTTCTAACCTAACATCCAGATATGTGTTCACTGATTTATCATCACATTCACCTTGACCTGTATTATGCTGTGTGTGCCTTGAAATGCTTTTATTTAACTCAGCCACTTGATGGTATAATTCCTCTTCTGTATGAATTTTTCAGAAACCTGCTGCCCCACTAAAGAAAACATCTGTGGCTGTTGCACAAAAGAAAAAGGGAGATTCTTCTGAGAGTGACTCTGATGATGACTCGGATGAGGTGTGTGCAGTCTGCTTGTTTGTTCACATATATTTGGGTTAACCATTGTATATCTTGTTCTTGTTCTTCACTTATTTTAGATAACTATTTCACAATGTGGTAGTGTTTAGTGTCTAATATCTAATGTACCTTCTCTTTGACATCAGGGGGCAGAGAAATTGGAATATCTCAAATCCATAGGAGCTGATCATGTAATTGACTCAAGCAAGGATAATGTTATAGAAAGTGTCAAGTCCTTCTTAAAGGCTAGAGGCTTGAAATTTGTTGATGTTTTATATGACTCAGACTAGGGTAAACTAACTCAGGATAGCCTGAAGCTTCTCAATCACTAAATAGTTTCTCCAAAAGAAGAAATAACTGACCATGGCCTTATGTTGTTTCAAAACTAGACAGTTCATGGTTTGTACTTGGGAAGCTACTTAACTCATGGCCACAAGTACTCATTGATTCTTTCATGGCCTTCAAAGGGCCTGATAACAGTTCAAATTTCACACTGCTATAGAATTGTTGAGGTAAGCAACATTTAGCAGCTATCATCTTTGAGATGGCATGGCTGAAAGGTAACAACTTGTATTGACAGAAACACTGAATGTATCCCATGAGCTTGTTTTGAACCAGGGTGGTCTAACTTGTTAGCATGTATTGTCCACACCATTGTACATTTGTACTGACATGTTGTCGTATCTGTTTTTAGTTACTTTTGTACCATGTTGTTTCCTAGAGTCAAAATTGTTCTTCATTATACATGTAAAAGCATCTGTTTACAGGGTAGCATTGTAATGCTATGCAAATGGAGCATTCTATCTAAACAACAATTGTTCCATTGGAATGAATAAATATGAGCATTTTAAAGAGAAGTCCATTTTTTAACATCATATCATTGTCCAAGTTTTATTTTGGTCATGCAACTCTAAAATCAGAAATCTTTGACTACTAAATTATCAATATCAGATAATTTTTTCTTTTTCCATGCTTTCTTAGTTCCTTTTATGACCTTCCAAATATTAATATTTACCAGATCACCTTCCAAATAATTATGAGGGTTGTATTTCTTAGGTAATGTCACTTTTTTGTGAAATTTGGTTCTGAATAATCACATGTACTTCTAGTGCTTGCACAACATTACAGTAGCCAATCGATGAATTTGACTTTGCGCAGGTGGCGAGCTGGGAGCATAATTGCTGTCATGCAACATCCTTGCCATGTCCTTCGTCTCGTGAGACTCCCATAAGGCACAGGTTCAGTTTGCACTAAAGTGTGGCGATTGGGGTCCTTGCCTCTAATCGGTTCGCTTATCCGGCACATTCCTTTGACATGGCGCACTGATCTTGTTGCCTCATCTTATGGTAGCTTTATGGTATGTCGAATTACTATCCCCCAGGACTACAAAGCCTTCAATGTCTCCAGCTGATTACCCATCGCTTCCTGCTCCCATGTATGTGCAGATGGGTTGTATTTGATAGAGGTTGATCATATCCTGCGTCCTAGAGGTTATTGGATTTTGTCTGGACCCCTAATCAACTGGAAGAAACACTGGAAGGGGTGGCACAGGACTAAAGAGGACCTGGATGTAGAGTAGAAAGCCATTGAGGCAGTTGCCAGGAGCCTCTGCTGGAAGAAGATCAAGTAGGAGGGCGACATTGCTATCTAGCGGAAGCCAACTAATCACATTCATTGCAAGGCCATCCACAAAGTTATCAATTCACCACCTGTCACACCCTGTTTTGGAAGGTAAACCAAATGCAGACCATGTACGTGCCAGGATCAGAACTCACGTACACAGCGATTACATAATTGGACATCATCACACAATGCTTGAATTAAATAGCGGAAAGGTACTTAGTTACATCAAGATGTATGAGACATCCACAGAGTCTATTACATAAACATAGTGTTCAACATTAAATCAAAGCGCGGAGTATCGAAACGTAGAAGATAAGCCTACACATGTAGCTAACTGGGGGTTTGCCACTAAAGTAAACTAGAACTCGTCGTATTCCTGGAACTCCTCGAAGTCATCCATGTTGCCAACTTCACCTCCTAAGCACTGAGAACAGTGGGGACAACCTGGGGTGGGGTGGTTTGTAAAGCAAGGGTGAGTACACATCAACGTACTCAGCAAATGTCCTATTTGGCTAAGGTGACCTAGCAGGGTCTCACTATGTAGCCTTTACAAAGATTTCCCAGAGGTCATAGCCGCCTGTTAGGTTCCTCCAGTTTGATAAACACAATACATCTCCCCAAAGGAAGGGTGACTAACAAAACCAAATCAAAGAACCTCTGCAACCAACCTCGGCAGAGCAAGTACTGTGCCCGGACCCCATTGACGGCCCTATGGCGAAGCCAACTACTCCTCTGGTTCCTCTAATTAATCAGCTAAGGGTGTCCCATTCCACCCTCATGGTTGCACTGTTATCCTGGGTTGTCACTCCCGAAACAGGTCCTTACGGAGAGGCACTCAGGAAAGAGCCTGAGCCCCCTAAAGTAATCACAAGGACCCCATCAGGATAACATCATCGTATCATAAAAGATCACATCATGTTCATTGATTAAGTTTAAGCAATAGCATAAGCTAACCATGATTAACCCAAAAAGGGTAAACAAGGGTAAGGGAAATACAAACTAGTCAACCCTTAGGTTTCAATAATGTAATGCGGGACAGTGAATTATAAAGTAAAGTAGGACATGATAGGTCTAAGGACACTTGCCTTCACCAGGTTGTTGCTCAGAGGGATCTTCCGCAACACACTCAGGAACCACGAGCTGCTCGTTGTCTAAGTAAAGCGAGCATACATTCAATACATTTGGAAGGTAAAAACGAACATCACATCAAACATGTACAAACATTGGCACACAACTCAAAAAGATATAGTATTAAGTACAGAGGAATGAGGTCAAGTTATAAAAATGGACTAATCCTAATTGGGGAATTGATTACTCTCTAAATGTTTGGAACATAGCTCAAAAAGGTTAAGTAGTGATTAAAACAAATGAAAGCTAGAATTATAAGATAAACTACTCTCATTTAGAAATTTGATTATCTTTTAAGTATTATCCATAATTACATTCCTAATTCTATTTATGTCATTAAGGCCTAGAGGTTAAGCCAAAAATAAATCCAAGTAATGCATAACACTAATCTCACAAGATTGAATATACTTTATTCCTAGGGTTCTCCTTTTATTTATTTCATTAAATAAATAAATCAACATATACTTTAATTCTATATTCTAAGTGTAAAAATTAAAGTGTACAGATTACAGGTGGTCATATTTTATTTGAACAGAGAATAATTTGGTGAACATTTTGTAATCTGAACCACTAAATTTGGAGTTCATATGAAAAAGATATGAAATAAACAAGTTTTGAAGTTTGAAATATGAAATTAGGGCTAAATCTGTGATTAAATAAAAGTCCAGGGGTCTAATTAAAACAAACCAGGGACCTATGCGCTAAAACAGAGGACGACGGGTTGATTTCCTAAAACCAGGGGGTTTCTTAAGCAAAACAGCCACGCGAAGGGGTATCGGGCTCCCTCTACCGTTGGATCAGAAACCGACGACTGAGATTAGATCGCGCGGGCGTGGGCGCACAGGTGCGACTGACAAGCGGAGCCAGGGCGTCAGCGGGTCAGGGCGGGCTGACCGACCGGGCCCAGGGGCAGAGACGCGGGTGAGGGGGAGAGAGGAGGGCTGCTAGATCTAGATCTAGATCGGAGGGCTGGGATTAGATCCGCTCGGGTTAAATCTAAACTATCTAATCTCAAACAAACAAGGGTGGGCATGGGCGCGACGGTGGCGCTAGGTCCCACGGCGAGAACTCGCCGGAGACGAGCAGACCGGCCACGGCGGGGCACCAGAGGCTTGGGGGTTGGCCTAAGTGCGCACAGGAGGTTCTGGCGGACTCAGCCGAGGGCACCATGCCGGCGCGGGAGCACCAGAGGGCGCTGCACACGGCAAGGCGGGCTAAAGGCGGCGCGGGGCAACTCCGGCGAGCAATTGCGCGGGCTGTGGGGCGATACTTAGCGAATTAAGGGCATGGGAAGGTTGCTCACATCGAGTGCGAACTCCAGGACGCTTGGAGAACGGCGGGGGTGCGGTGGAGCCTCGGGTCGACGGCGGCGGGGCTCCGACTGCGCAAGAACGGCTCCGGTGAGCGTGGACCAGGCGCAGCAGGGAGGGAGAGGGCACACCGAAGGGTGTCCCGAGTAGCTGACGGCAAGGCGGAGCTCACCGTGGCACTGGACGGGGCACGAGCGCAAAGGCGGCCACAGAACAGGCGGCGGACATCGGCGGGCGGTGGCGGAGGTTCTCGGTTCGCGTGGGCAGAGCGAGAGAGAGAGAGAGAGCGAGAGAGCTAGGCAAAGGGCGCAAATGGAAGAGGGGAGGTGGGTGAGCAGGGCGCGGGGGTCAAAAGGGGCGTGGGGGCTCGATCGTGGCCGGAGAACGCGCGGGCGTGGGCACGTCCACGGCGGGGAGATCGTGGGCAAGAGGTTAGGGACACGCTGACAAGTGGGGTCGGTGGTGCAGAGAGAGGGAATGCGGGCGTGGGCGAGAGCAACGGCGCCGACAGGTCGGTCCCACGCGACATAGAGAGAGCGAGGGAGAGAGGGTGCTTAGGTTTGCGCCGACAGGCGGGGCCCGCCTGTCAGGCGGGCGCGGGCGCGCGCGGGGGCTGGGCTTAATGGGCTGTCTTGGGCTGAAATGGCTTTTCTATTTTCCAGCGAATTTCCATTTGCTTTTCTATTTATTTTCTCTAGGGTTTTCAATTCAAATTCAAATCAAGTTTCAAATTCAAACCAAATCAAATATGTGCAACAATTCAAAGAATATTTAGGGTCAATATGATGCAACATTCCATGACTCATATGTTTTGGGCAAAATAAAATAAATAATCCCTCACTAATACAAATAGCTCTAATTAAAAGAGAAAGATAGAGAGAGACCACTAGAGAGAGAGAGAAACTAGAGTGAGATAGAGAAGAGTAACACATGAATTTGGGTGATCATTAGAAAGAAATTTTATATCCCCAAATTCAGGGTGTTATAGACCTATCCCCTTAAAAGAATCTCGCCCTCGAGATTCAGGGCTGGCTAGCAAAGAGTTCAGGGTACTTGGCTCTCAGATCATCTTCTCTTTCCTAGGTTGCTTCTTCTTCTGAGTGATGGCCCCATTTGACTTTGCACATTCTGATGGTGTTCCTCCGGGTGACCCGATCTGTTGTCTCTAGAATTTGAGTTGGCTTCTCAATATAAGTTAGATCTTCTTGAACTTCAAGATCCTCTGCTGGCAACTGCTCTTCTAGCACTCTTAAGCATTTCTTTAACTGTGACACATGGAACACATCGTGCACAGCGGATAGATTCTCTGGTAAGCTGAGTTGATAAGCCACTTCTCTGCGTCTGGCTTGAATCTGATACGGGTCGATATAGTGAGTTGCTAACTTACCTTTGACTCCAAACCTCTTGGTTCCTCTGATGGGCGACACCTTCAAGTAGACATAGTCTCCCACTTCAAAGCTGAGTTCTCTTCTTCTAGTGTCAGCATAGCTTCGCTGTCTGGACTGCGCTGCCTTTAGATTTTCCCGAACCATTCTGATATTCTCTTCGGTTTCAAGCAAAATCTCTGGACCGAATACCTACCTTTCGTTGGGTTGGTCCCAATGCAATGGAGTTCTGCAATTCCTCCCATAAAGCGCTTTGAATGGTGACATCTTCAGTCTGGCTTGATAACTGTTGTTGTAGGAGAATTCTGCATACGGTATCCTCTTGTCCCAACCTGACTGATCTTGCAAAGCACAAGCTCTCAACATATCCTCAAGAATCTGGTTGGTTCTCTCGGTCTGGCCATCTGTCTGCGGGTGATAAGCTGAACTAAATTTCAAGTGTGTACCCAAAGCTTCATGTAGCTGCTGCCAAAAGTGCAAAGTAAACTGGGTGTCTCTATCTGATATTATCTTCTTTGGAATACCATGCAAGCACACAATCCGAGACATGTATAACTCTGCCAACACTGCACTGCTATAGGTGGTCTTAACTAGTATGAAATGGGCCGCCTTTGTTAGACAATCCACTACTACGCAGATGGACTCATAACCAGCTCGAGGGCAGACCAACTATAAAGTCCATCCCAATCTCATCCCATTTTCACTGAGGAATCTGTAACGACTGCAACAAACCTGCGGGTCTCTGATGCTCGGCCTTGATCCTCTGACAACTGCCGCATATGTGAAAGTTCCCTATGCCTAGGAACAGGATCTGGATATCGCCTAGAGGGGGGTGAATAGGCGAATAATAATTATCACTCTAAAACTGGAAATTCTTACTCTACTCGAAGGCTATATCGCAGTGGAATAAAAGACCCTTCGAGTAGGTTGCAGCGGAATTGAAGTTCCTGTCTTAAAATACCCTGCACTTCGAAAACAACTTGTACCACATATAAATATAGAAGTGCAAGTATAAACAACAAATAAGACAGAGAAACAGCACACAGCACAGAGCAGAACACACAGACACAGGGATTTATCCCGAGGTTCGGCCATGCCTGAAATGCTTGCCTAGTCCTCGTTGGAGTTAGCCACACCTTGGCTTGGAGTCTATTTTAACTTCTTCCTCCGTTTGCTCAGATCTGTCAGTGCGACAGATAGGGCCTTCCACTATGTTGATGTCAGTTACAACGATGTCGTGGCTGCTTATAATCTTCTCGACAGCACTCCAGCAGAGTAACAATACGCTCAAGATTTTGCTCTAGCTCTTAGTAGCACTTCCCCTCTCTCTAAAAGCTTATAACTTCGCCAATACACAAACTAGAGAGATACACAAGAGAGGGAGAGAGAGAATTGATCCAAATGATGTATGCACTTGTTGGCTGCTCTTGTTTTTGTGTTGGAGACGCATAGGGGTCCCTTTTATAGTCCCAAGGGGCCTAGGAGCCGTTGGAATTCCATTTGGAAGGCTATCCTTGCCTTCTGTCAGGTGGCGCACCGGACAGTCCGGTGCACCACCGGACATGAACAGTAGCTTGTTCGGTGCCCGATCTCCTTCCTTTTCTGGCGAAGCCGACCGTTGTGCCCTCGGTCCACTTGGTGCACCGGACACTGTCTGGTGCGCCAACTGACCGTTGGCTCAGGCCACGCGTCGCCCGCTGATTGTGCTGCCGACCATTGGTGCGAGCACTGTTGGTTTACCGGACAGTCCGGTGAATTTAGCCACAGCGTCTTCATCGATTCCCGAGAGCGGCTAGTTCGCTAGTCAAGCAGCTGGGGCACCAGACGCTGTCCGGTGTACACCGGACAGTCCGGTGCACCCGCAGCAGGTACTCCACTGGCCTTTCAGCTGGACTTCCTTTGCTCTTTTGGATTTGACTCCAATTGGTCCTTGGCACTTAGAGAAGTATGTTAGCTCCACAAATAATTCACTAGGGCCAGAGACATACCTTGATTCTTAGACTTGCATGTCTTAACCACTTAGCACATATTACAATGACATGTGTTGGACATATACGCTATCAAGTCAACTTGACTTGATCTAGATTGACATATCTGAGCTCCAACACCCTGCAAAGGTCACATACAATATATCCAAACATAGGAACAACCCAAACTAAAGATCAAGGTGAACTTAGCTCTTTTGGGCTGCTTTTAGTTCTAGCTTTGACACTGCTCCTCCTTCTAGTGAGTAGTGACCTTGTTCACTTCTTGAGCTTGATCTTGAGCCATATGACTTACACCACATAATTGTAGATGTTACCTCATTGGTTGTAAGTCATGTCCTTATGTAGTGATCCTTGATGCACCATAACTCTTCTTAACTCGATCAACCTTGACTTTGCAAGTCTTCTTCACCCCTGACTTTAGGTTCCTGGTCTCCTTGACCTTCTCCCATGCACTCGGTACCTCGAAGCTCTTCTTGCCTCCATCCTTGGCTTGATCGATTGTCTCTGAGTTACGCACATTGAGTCTCACTTAAGCAATGTCCATTTTACTTGTGATGTCCATTATCTATAGATAATCTAGTCTTTGTGAAAGGGAATTAGGCTTACACCTATTTCCTAAACTAATTTTGGTGGTTGAATTGCCCAACACAAATATTTAGACTAACTAGTTTGCCCAAGTTTATAAGTTCTACAGGTACCAAAGGTTCACCATAAGCCAATAAAAAGATCAAGAGAAAGGGTTCAAACAAAGGAGCAAAGGGACAACCGAAGGCACCCTGGTCGGGCGCACCGGACTGTCTGGTGAGCCACCGGACAGTGTCCGGTGCACCACCGGACAGTGTTCGGTGCACCAGGGAACTCGAAGCCAAACTCCTCGCCTTCGGGAAAACGCAGAGTCGCTCCGCTATAATTCACCGGACTGTCCGGTGTACACCGGACAGTGTCCGGTGCTCCAAGATTGAAGCGACTCTGAACTCGCCAGCTTCGCGAATTCGCAAAGGATAGTCCGCTATAATTCACCGGACATGTCCGGTGCACACCGGACATGTCCGGTGCACACCGAACTGTTCGGTGTGACAACGAAGCAACGGCTACTTCGGCACCAATGGCTACCTGCAGCTCATTAAATGCGCACCAGCGCGCGCAGAAGTCAGGCACGCCCATGCTGGCGCACCGGACACTCCATAGCTCATGTCCGGTGCGCCACCGGACATCAAGGCGGGCCCAGAAGTCAGAACTCCAATGGTCGGAACCCTATCGGCCGGGTGGCGTGGCTGGCGCACCGGACATGTCCGGTGTGCACCGGACTGTCCGGTGCACCATACGACAGTCAGCCTCCACCAAACGGCTAGTTTGGTGGTTGAGGCTATAAATACCCCCAACCACCCCACATTCAAGTCATCCAAGTTTTCCACCTCTCAACCACTTACAAGAGCTAGGCATTCAATTCTAGACACACTCAAGTGATCAAATCCTCTCCAATTCCACACAAGGCTTTAGTGATTAGAGAGAGAGATTTGTCGTGTTCTTTTGAGCTCTTGCGCTTGGATTGCTTCTTTTCTTTCTCACTTGTTCTTGTGATCAAAACTCCATTGTAACCGACGCAAGAGACACCAATTGTGTGGTGGTCCTTGCGGGGAAGTTTTGTTCCCGGTTTGATTTGAGAACAGAAGCTCACTCGGTCCGAGGGACCGTTTGAGAGAGGGAAAGGGTTGAAAGAGACCTGGTTTTTGTGACCACCTCAACGGGGAGTAGGTTTGCAAGAACCGAACCTTGGTAAAAACAAATCCGCGTGTCACACTCTTCATTTGCTTGCGATTTGTTTTGTGCCCTCTCTCTCGGACTCATTATTATTTCTAACGCTAACCCGGCTTGTAGTTGTGATTAATTTTGTAAATTTCAGTTTTGCCCTATTCACCCCCCCCCCCCCTCTAGGCGACTTTCAATTGGTATCAAAGCATGGTGCTTCATTAGAGCCTAACCGCTCGAAGTGATGTCGGGAGATCACACCAAGAGGGAGATGGAGACCGGCGACAAGCCCACTACGAGTCACGGGAGCACTTCATCGGAAGAGTCCCGTACCAAGAGGAAGGAAAAGAAGAAGGACTCCTCCAACAAAGGGAAGGGGAAGGAAAGGAAATCTTCTTCCCACAAGTCGCATCGGAGAGGCGATAAGCACAAGAGGATGAGGAAAGTGGTCTACTACGAGACCGACTCTTCATCACCATCGACCTCCGACTCCGATGCGCCGTCCGTAACTTCTAAGCGCCAAGAGCGCAAGAAGTATAGTAAGATCCCCCTACGCTACCCCCACATTTCAAAGCGTACTCCTTTACTCTCCGTTCCATTAGGCAAACCACCGGTTTTTGACCGTGAAGATTATAATATGTTGAGTGACAAAATGAGGCATCATCTAACCTCACTCCACACAAGCATATGGAATGTTGTTGAGTTTGGTGTACAGGTACCATCCGTAGGGGATGAAGACTACGACTCGGATGAGGTGGCCCAAATTCACCACTTTAACTCCCAAGCCACCACTATACTCCTCGCCTCTCTAAGTCGAGAGGAGTATAATAAGGTGCAAGGGTTAAAAAGTGCGAAGGAAATTTGGGACATACTCAAGACCGCGCACGAGGGAGACGAGGTGACAAAGATCACCAAGCGAGAGACGATCGAGGGGGAGCTCGGTCGCTTCATGCTTCACTAAGGGGAGGATCCACAAGCTATGTACAACCACTTGAAGACCTTGGTGAACCAAGTGCGCAACCTCGGGAGCGAAAAATGGGATGACCATGAGATGGTCAAGATTATTCTTAGATCCCTCGTATTTCTTAACCCTACACAAGTTCAATTAATTCGAGGTGATCCTAGATATAAGCTAATGTCTCCCGAGGAAGTTATAGGAAAATTTGTGAGCTTTGAGCTAATGATTAAAGGCTCAAAGAAAATCATCGAGCAAGGCACTTCCTCCACACCCGAGGCACAACCGGTCGCATTCAAGGCGACGGAAGAAAAGAAGGAGGAAGCTACTCCAAGTCGAACACCCATCGACGCCTCCAAGCTCGACAACGAGGAGATGGTGCTCATCATCAAGAGCTTCCGTCAAATCCTCAAGCAAAGGAGGGGAAAAGACTACAAGCCCCGCTCCAAGAAAGTGTGCTACAAATGTGGTAAGCCCGGTCATTTTATAGCAAAATGTCCACTATCTAGTGATAGTGACAGGGGCGACGACAAGAAGGGCAAGAGAAGAGAAAAGAAAAGGTACCACAAGAAGAGGGGCGGCGATGCCCATGTGTGTCGCAAGTGGGATTCCGAGGATAGCTCCTCCGACTCCTCCTCCGACGAGGACGCCGCCAACATCGTCGTCACCAAGGGACTTCTCTTCCCCAACGTCGGCCACAAGTGCCTCATGGCCAAGGACGGCAAAAGGAAGAAGGTTAAATCCAAATCCTCCACTAAATATGAGTCTTCTAGTGATGATAATGCTAGTGATGAGGAGAATAATTTGCGTACTCTTTTTACCGACCTCAACATGCAACAAAAGGAAAAACTAAATGAGCTAATTAGTGCCATCCATGAGAAGGATGATCTCTTGGACTCCCAAGAGGACTTCCTAATCAAGGAAAACAAAAAGCATGTTAAGGTAAAAAATGCTTATGCTCTAGAAGTAGAAAAATGTGAGAAATTATCTAGTGAGCTAAGCACATGCCATGACACTATTGCCAACCTTAGAAATGAAAATGCCAAATTAATTGCTAAGGTTGATTCTCATGTTTGTGATGTTTCAATTCCCAATCTTAGAAATGATAATGATGATTTGCTTGCTAAGATTGAAGAATTAAACATCTCTCTTGCTAGCCTTAGGGTTGAAAATGAAAAATTAATTGCTAAGACTAAAGAATTAGATGTTTGCAATGTTACAATTTCCGATCTTAGAGATAACAATGATATTTTGCGTGCTAAGATTGTTGAACTTAATTCTTGCAAACCCTCTACATCTACCATTAAGCATGTTTTTATTTGCACTAGATGTAGAGATGTTGATATTGATGCTATTCATGATCACATGGTCTTAATTAAACAACAAAATGATCATATAGCAAAATTAGATGCTAAAATTGCCGAGCATAACTTAGAAAATGAAAAGTTTAAATTTGCTAGAAGTATGCTCTATAATGGGAGACGCCCTGGCATCAAGGATGGCATTGGCTTCCAAAGGGGAGACAATGTCAAACTTAGTGCCCCTCCTAAAAGATTGTCTAATTTTGTTAAGGGCAAGGCTCCCATGCCTCAGGATAACGAGGGCTACATTTTGTACCCTGCCGGCTATCCTGAGAGCAAAATTGGGAGAATTCATTCTAGGAAGTCTCACTCTGGCCCTAACCATGCTTTTATGTATAAGGGTGAGACATCTAGCTCTAGGCAACCAATCCGTGCTAAGTTGCCTAAGAAGAAAACTCCTAGTGCATCAAATGATCATGACATTTCATTTAAAACTTTTGATGCATCATATGTTTTAACTAACAAATCCGGCAAGATAGTTGCCAAGTTTGTTGAGGGCAAACACAAGGGGTCAAAGACTTGTGTTTGGGTACCCAAAGTTCTTGTTTCTAATGCCAAAGGACCCAAAACCGTTTGGGTACCTAAAGTCAAGAACTAAACTTGTTTTGTAGGTTTATGCATCCGGGGGCTCAAGTTGGATCATCGATAGCGGGTGCACAAACCACATGACGGGGGAGAAGAAGATGTTCTCCTCCTACGAGAAAAACCAAGATCCCCAAAGAGCGATCACATTCGGGGATGGAAACCAAGGGTTGGTCAAAGGTTTGGGCAAAATAGCTATATCTCCTGACCATTCCATTTCCAATGTTTTTCTTGTTGATTCATTAGATTACAATTTGCTTTTCGTATCCCAATTGTGTCAAATGGGCTACAACTGTCTATTTACTGATGTAGGTGTCACTGTCTTTAGAAGAAGTGATGATTCAATAGCTTTTAAGGGAGTGTTAGAGGGTCAGCTATACTTGGTGGATTTTGATAGAGCTGAACTCGACACTTGCTTAATGGCTAAGACTAATATGGGTTGGCTCTGGCACCGCCGACTAGCCCATGTTGGGATGAAGAATCTTCATAAGCTTCTAAAGGGAGAACACATTTTAGTATTAACAAATGTTCATTTTGAGAAAGACAGGATTTGTAGCGCATGTCAAGCCGGGAAGCAAGTTGGTGTTCATCATCCGCATAAGAACATCATGACGACTGATAGGCCACTGGAGCTCCTACACATGGATTTATTCGGCCCGATTGCTTACATAAGCATCGGCGGGAGTAAGTACTGTCTAGTTATAGTGGATGATTATTCTCGCTTCACTTGGGTGTTCTTTTTGCATGAAAAATCACAAACCCAAGGGACCTTAAAGGGATTCTTGAGACGAGCTCAAAATGAGTTCGGCTTAAGGATCAAGAAAATTAGAAACGACAACGGAACGGAGTTCAAGAACTCTCAAATTGAAAGCTTCCTTGAGGAGGAGGGCATCAAGCATGAGTTCTCTTCTCCCTACACCCCACAACAAAATGGTGTACTGGAGAGGAAGAATTGAACTCTATTGGACATGGCAAGAACCATGCTTGATGAGTACAAGACACCGGATCGGTTTTGGGCCGAGGCGGTCAACACCGCCTGCTACGCCATCAACCGGCTATATCTGCACCGAATCCTCAAGAAGACATCCTATGAACTCCTAACCGGTAAAAAGCTCAATATTTCATATTTTAGAGTTTTTGGTAGCAAATGCTTTATTCTTGTTAAAAGAGGTAGAAAATCTAAATTTGCTCCTAAAACTGTAGAAGGCTTTTTACTAGGATATGACTCAAACACAAGGGCATATGGAGTCTTTAACAAGTCCTCAGGACTTGTTGAAGTTTCTTGTGACGTTGTGTTTGATGAAATTAACTAACGGCTCTCAAGTAGAGCAAGTTGATCTTGATGAGATAGGTGAAGAACAGGCTCCATGCATCGCGCTAAGGAACATGTCCATTGGGGATGTGTGTCCTAAGGAATCCGAAGAGCCTCCAAGTGCACAAGATCAACCATCCTCCTCAATGCCAGCATCTCCACCGACTCAAAATGAGGATGAGGCTCAAGTTGATGAAGGAGAAAATCAAAATGATGAGCCACCTCAAGATGACGGCAATGATCAAGGGGGAGATACAAATGATCAAGACAAGGAGGATGAAGAACCAAGGCCGCCACACCCAAGAGTCCACCAAGCAATCCAACGAGATCACCCCGTCGACACCATCCTCGACGACATTCATAAGAGGGTAACTACTCGATCTCGTGTTGCACATTTTTGTGAGCATTACTCTTTTGTTTCCTCTATTGAGCCACACAGGGTAGAGGAAGCACTCCAAGATTCGGATTGGGTGATGGCGATGCAAGAGGAGCTCAACAACTTCACTAGGAACGAGGTATGGCATTTAGTTCCACGTCCTAACCAAAATGTTGTAGGAACCAAATGGGTCTTCCGCAACAAGCAAAATGAGCATGGTGTGGTGACAAGGAACAAAGCCCGACTTGTGGCCAAGGGATACTCCCAAGTCGAAGGTTTGGATTTTGGTGAAACATATGCACCCGTAGCTAGGCTTGAGTCAATTCGTATATTATTAGCCTATGCTACTTACCATGGCTTCAAGCTTTACCAAATGGACGTGAAGAGTGCCTTCCTCAATGGACCAATTAAGGAAGAGGTCTACGTTGAGCAACCTCCCGGCTTTGAAGACAGTGAGTATCCTAACCATGTCTATAGGCTCTCTAAGGCGCTTTATGGGCTCAAGCAAGCCCCAAGAGCATGGTATGAATGCCTAAGAGATTTCCTTATTACAAATGGCTTCAAAGTCGGCAAGGCCGATCCTACTGAAAGGGAAATGTGCCCTTGGGCCATTTCTAAGTTTTTTGGTGATTGAGTGCCAACACATGTGCTTAATTGTGAATTTATGTACATGGAAGAACAAGGTGCAAATCATGAAGTAAAGGTATGTTTCTAAGTCTTAGTACATTGGTTTTGTGTACTAATATATTTGTCTAAGTGTTAGAAACAGGAAGAAGAAGAAAAGAGAAGAGGAGAAAAGGACTTGGCTGTGTGCAGCCAAGACCCAGTTCGGTTTGGAGCACCGGACTGTCCGGTGTGCACCGGACAGTGTCCGGTGCGCCAGACTGACTCGGCTCGAACTGGCCGCTCTCGGGAAGTTGGCCGACGGCGTACGGCTATAATTCACCGGACTGTCCGGTGTGCACCGGACTGTCCGGTGAGCCAACGGTCGGCCAGAGCCAACGGTCGGCCGCGCAATCCGCGCGGGACACGTGGCCGGGCCAACGGTCAGAAGACGGCACCGGACTGTCCGGTGTGCACCGGACTGTCCGGTGCGCCAACGGCTCGCAGATCTCCAACGGGCTGCAACGGTCGGCAGCGCCAGAAAAGGAAACAAATCGGGCACCGGACATGTCCGGTGTGCACCGGACTGTCCGGTGCCCCCGACGACAGAAGGCAAGGATGGCCTTCCGGATTTGCTCTCAACGGCTCCTAGCTGCCTTGGGGCTATAAAAGGAGCCCCTAGGCGCATGGAGGAGAAACACAAGCAACTCTTGAGCATTCTTGATCATCCACACTTAATCTTTGCGCGTTCATTTGTGATTCTAAGTGATTCGAGCTCCGTTCTAGTGAGAACTTTGTGATACTCTTGTGAGCTCGAGTCTTGGCCGTGTGTGTGCACGTTTTGCTGTGGATTTGTGTGTGTTGCTTCCCTCCCTTACTCTGTGCTTTCTTTGTGATCATATACTTGTAAGGGCAAGAGACTCCAATTTGTGGAGATTCCTTGCAAACGGGATAGTGAAAGGAAAAGCAAAACACCGTGGTATTCAAGTGGGTCTTTGGACCGCTTGAGAGGGGTTGATTGCAACCCTCGTCCGTTGGGACGCCACAACGTGGAAGTAGGCAAGCATTGGCTTGGCCGAACCACGGGATAAACCACCGTGTCATCTCTGTCTTGATCTCTTGTGGTATTGTGTTTTGTTGAGACTTCACCTTAGCCACTTGGCAATAATCGTGCTAACGCTTAACAAGTTTTTGTGGCTTAAGTTTGAAGTTTTTACAGGATCACCTATTCACCCCCCCCCTCTAGGTGCTCTCAATTGGTATCAGAGCCGTTCTATTCACAAAGGGACTAACCACCCGAATAGATGGATCCTAAGGGGAAGGGTATAGTGATCAACGACAAAGAGAAGGAATCCTTCGTCAACGAGCCGAAGGACGATAAGCCTACCGACTCCGGCTCGGGCCAAAGACGGAAGGAGGGGAAGAAGAAGAAGACCAGGCGCATCAAGGAAATCGTCTACTACGACAGCGACGAGTCTACTTCTTCCCAAAAGGACGAGGACCACAACGACTACGAGAGGAGAAAACCGGTTAATTCGAACTTTTCTTTTGATTACTCTCGTATTCCGCAAAGTTCACATTCTCATTTGCTCTCCATTCCACTCGGCAAGCCCCCACACTTTGATGGAGAGGACTACGGATTTTGGAGTCACAAAATGCGTAGTCACCTATTTTCTCTCCATCCTAGTATTTGGGAGATTGTGGAGAGTGGAATGCACTTTGATAGTTCGGATAGTCCCATGTTCATTAATGAACAAATTCATAAGAATGCACAAGCTACTACTGTTCTTCTAGCTTCCTTGTGCAGGGATGAATACCATAAGGTGAGCGGCTTGGATAACGCCAAGCAAATCTGGGACACCCTCAAGATTTCTCATGAGGGGAACGACGTCACCTTACTCACCAAGATGGAGTTGGTGGAGGGCGAGCTTGGACGGTTCGCAATGATAAGGGGCGAGGAGCCGACGCAAACATACAACCGGCTCAAGACCCTTATCAACAAGATAAGGAGTTACGGGAGCACGCGATGGACGGACCACGACGTCGTCCGCCTAATGCTCAGGTCCTTTACCGTACTTGATCCTCATCTCGTGAACAACATTCGTGAGAATCCCAGGTACACGATGATGACGCCCGAGGAAGTACTTGGAAAATTCGTGAGCGGGCGGATGATGATCAAGGAGGCAAGATACGTCGACGACGCGTTGAACGGACCACTCCACGAGCCTCAACCCATTGCTCTAAAAGCAACGAGGAGCAAGGAGTCGCTACCTAGCAAGGTGGCGCAAGTCGAGGCGGCCGGGCTCAATGATGAAGAGATGGCTCTCATCATCAAGAGATTCAAGACGGCGCTAAATGGTCGCAAGGGGCAGCCAAGCAAGACCAAGACCAAGGGGAAGCGCTCATGCTTCAAATGCGGTAAGCTTGGTCATTTTATCGCTAACTGTCCCGATAATGAAAGTGACCAGGAAAAGGGGAACAAAAGAGAGAAGAAGAAGCAATACAAGAAGGCAAAAGGCGAGGCGCATCTAGGAAAGGAGTGGGACTCGGATTGCTCCTCCTCCGACTCCGACAACGAAGGACTCGCCGCCACTGCCTTCAACAAATCGGCTCTCTTCCCCAACGAGCGTCTCACTTGCCTTATGGCAAGGGAGAAGAAGGTAAGTACTCAAGACTCCACTTATGCTTCTTCTAGTGATAGTGAGTCTAGTGATGATGACATAGATTACTCATGCTTGTTCAAGGGCTTAGATAGATCTAAGATAGATAAAATCAATGAATTGATTGATGCTTTGAATGAAAAGGATAGGCTTTTAGAAAAGCAAGAGGATTTATTGTATGATGAACATGATAAGTTTGTAGAGGCACAAAAATCATATGCTTTAGAAGTGAAAAGAAATGAAGTGCTTTCTAGTGAAATATCTTCTTGTCATGAAACCATTGCTACTTTACAAAGTGTTAACCATGATTTAAATGCTAAATTAGAAGTAACAAATAAATCTAAGTCTTGTGTTGAAAATGTTACAATTTGCACTAGGTGTAAGGATTTTGATGTTAACACTTGTAGCAAACACTTAGTTTCAATTTCAAAACTAAAAGATGAAGTGGCTAGTCTTAATGCCCAACTTAAGACTAGCAAGAGTGAAGTTGAAAAGATAAAATTTGCAAGGGATGCCTATACAATTGGAAGACATCCCTCAATTAAGGATGGTCTTGGCTTCAAGAGAGAGGCCAAGAACTTAACAAGCCATAAGGCTCCCATCTTCGTCAAGGAGAAAGGGAAGGCCCCTATGGCAAATAGTGCTAAAAAGAACCATGCTTTCTTATACCATGATAGGAGACATGCTAGAAATGCTTATAATGATTTTGATTCACATGTTTATGATTCTCATGCCATGTTTGCTTCTAAGCATGATAGGGATATGTGTAGGAGAAATGTTGTACATATGCCTAGGAGAGATATTGCTCATGTGCCTAGAAAGAATGTTATTCATGCTCCTAGGAAAGTAGTGAATGAACCTTCTGTAATTTATTGTGCCTTAAACACTTCCTTTGCTATTTGTAGAAAGGGTAAGAAGGTTGTTGCTAGGAAATTAGGGGCTAGATGCAAGGGAGATAAATCTTGCATTTGGGTCCCTAAAGATATTTGTGCTAACCTTGCAGGACCCAACATGAGTTGGGTACCTAAGACCCAAGCCTAAATTTGCCTTGCAGGTTTATGCATCCGGGGGTTCAAGCTGGATTATCGACAGCGGATGCACAAACCATATGACGGGGGAGAAGAAGATGTTCACCTCCTACGTCAAAAATAAGGATTCCCAAGATTCAATTATATTCGGTGACGGGAATCAAGGCAAGGTAAAAGGGTTAGGTAAAATTGCAATTTCTAATGAGCATTCTATCTCAAATGTATTCTTAGTGGAGAGTCTTGGATATAATTTGCTATCTGTTAGTCAATTATGTCAAATGGGATATGATTGTTTATTTACAAATGTAGATGTGTCTGTCTTTAGAAGATGTGATGGTTCACTAGCTTTTAAGGGTGTACTAGATGGCAAGCTTTATTTAGTTGATTTTGCAAAAGAAGAGGCCGGTCTAGATGCATGCTTAATGGCTAAGACTTGCATGGGCTGGCTGTGGCATCGCCGCTTAGCACATGTGGGGATGAAGAACCTCCACAAGCTTCTAAAGGGAGAACACGTAATAGGTCTAACAAATGTGCATTTCGAAAAAGATAGACCTTGTGCAGCTTGTCAGGCAGGTAAACAGGTGGGAGGAGCGCATCACAGCAAGAATGTGATGACCACGTCAAGACCTCTGGAGCTGCTGCATATGGACCTCTTCGGACCCGTCACCTACCTAAGCATCGGAGGAAGTAAGTATGGTCTAGTTATTGTTGATGACTTTTCCCGCTTCACTTGGGTGTTCTTTTTGCAGGATAAGTCTGAAACCCAAGGGACCCTCAAGCGCTTCCTCAGGAGAGCTCAAAATGAGTTTGAGCTCAAGGTGAAGAAGATAAGGAGCGACAACGGGTCCGAGTTCAAGAACCTTCAAGTGGAGGAGTTTCTTGAGGAGGAAGGGATCAAGCACGAGTTCTCCGCTCCCTACACACCACAGCAAAATGGTGTGGTAGAGAGGAAGAACAGGACGCTAATCGATATGGCGAGGACGATGCTTGGAGAGTTCAAGACCCCCGAGTGCTTTTGGTCGGAAGCCGTGAACACGGCTTGTCACGCCATCAACAGGGTCTACCTTCACCGCCTCCTCAAGAAGACGTCATATGAGCTACTAACCGGTAACAAACCCAATGTATCTTACTTTCGTGTTTTTGGGAGCAAGTGCTACATTCTAGTGAAGAAGGGTAGAAATTCTAAGTTTGCTCCCAAAGCTGTAGAAGGGTTTTTATTAGGTTATGATTCAAATACAAAGGCGTATAGGGTCTTCAACAAATCATCGGGTTTGGTTGAAGTCTCTAGCGACGTTGTATTTGATGAGACTAATGGCTCTCCAAGAGAGCAAGTTGTTGATTGTGATGATGTAGATGAAGAAGATGTTCCAACGGCCGCTATACGAACCATGGCGATTGGAGACGTTCGGCCACAGGAACAAGATGAACGAGATCAACCTTCTTCCTCAACGACGGTGCATCCCCCAACTCAAGACGATGAACAGGTTCATCAAAAGGAGGCGTGTGATCAAGGGGGAGCACAAGATGATCATGTGGTGGAGGAAGAAGCACAACCAGCACCTCCAACCCAAGTTCGAGCGATGATTCAAAGGGATCATCCCGTCGACCAAATTCTGGGTGACATTAGCAAGGGAGTAACTACTCGGTCTCGACTAGTTAATTTTTGTGAACATTACTCTTTTGTCTCCTCTATTGAGCCTTTCAGGGTAGAGGAGGCCTTGCTAGATCCGGATTGGGTGTTGGCCATGCAGGAGGAACTTAACAACTTCAAGCGCAATGAAGTTTGGACGCTGGTGCCTCGTCCCAAGCAAAATGTTGTGGGAACCAAGTGGGTGTTCCGCAACAAACAGGACGAGCACGGGGTGGTGACAAGGAACAAGGCTCGACTTGTGGCAAAAGGTTATGCCCAAGTCGCAGGTTTGGACTTTGAGGAGACTTTTGCTCCTGTGGCTAGGCTAGAGTCCATTCGTATCTTGCTAGCATATGCCGCTCACCATTCTTTCAGGTTGTACCAAATGGATGTGAAGAGCGCTTTCCTCAACGGGCCAATAAAGGAGGAGGTGTACGTGGAGCAACCCCCTGGCTTCGAGGATGAGCGGTACCCCGACCACGTATGTAAGCTCTCTAAGGCGCTCTATGGACTTAAACAAGCCCCAAGAGCATGGTATGAATGCCTTAGAGATTTCTTACTTGCTAATGCTTTCAAGGTTGGGAAAGCCGATCCAACTCTTTTTACAAAGACATGTGATGGTGATTTGTTTGTATGCCAAATTTATGTCGATGACATAATATTTGGTTCTACTAATCAAAAGTCTTGTGAAGAGTTTAGCAGGGTGATGACGCAGAAATTCGAGATATCGATGATGGGCGAGTTGAACTACTTCCTTGGGTTCCAAGTGAAGCAACTCAAGGACGGCACCTTCATCTCCCAAACGAAGTACACGCAAGATCTGCTAAAGCGGTTTGGGATGAAGGACGCCAAGCCCGCAAAGACTCCGATGGGAACCGACGGACACACCGACCTCAACAAAGGAGGTAAGTCCGTTGATCAAAAAGCATACCGGTCAATGATAGGGTCTTTACTTTATTTATGTGCTAGTAGACCGGATATTATGCTTAGCGTATGCATGTGTGCTAGATTTCAATCCGATCCTAAGGAGTGTCACTTGGTGGCGGTGAAGCGAATTCTTAGATATTTAGTCGCTACGCCTTGCTTCGGGATCTGGTATCCAAAGGGGTCTAACTTTGACTTGATTGGATACTCAGATTCCGACTATGCTGGATGTAAGGTCGATAGGAAGAGTACATCAGGGACGTGCCAATTCTTAGGAAGGTCCCTGGTGTCATGGAACTCTAAGAAACAAACCTCCGTTGCCCTATCCACCGCTGAGGCCGAGTACGTTGCCGCAGGTCAGTGTTGCGCGCAACTACTTTGGATGAGGCAAACCCTCAGGGACTTTGGCTACAATCTGAGCAAAGTCCCACTCCTATGTGATAATGAGAGTGCTATCCGAATAGCGGAAAATCCTGTTGAGCACAGCCGCACAAAGCACATTGACATCCGACATCACTTTTTGAGAGACCACCAGCAAAAGGGAGATATCGAAGTATTTTATGTTAGCACCGAGAACCAGCTAGCCGATATCTTTACCAAGCCTTTAGATGAGAAGACCTTCTGCAGGCTGCGTAGTGAGCTAAATGTCTTAGATTCGCGGAACTTGGATTGAATTGTAGCATACATGTATTCATGCTTTTGATCATGTTCCTTTCTGCATTTTTGTTGCTTATTATGGTGCTCAAGTTGTACAAACACTCCCCGGACCTCACAAGTCCGTTGCAATGTGATGCACATGTTTAGGGGGAGATGTGTTACAACTTGACCCTTTGAGACTAACCATATGTTTGAGTTTGCTTGTGTTAGTCACAAAGGAGAATTGAAAGGGAAAAGGTGGACTTGGACCATGCAAGACTTCCACTGCACTCCGATGAGAGGGTAACTTATTCCAAGTCCATCTCATTAACTCTTATTGCCATTTGCTCTTAAGTGAAGATTTTGGTGAGGCAATGGGGTTAAAGGGCCACAATTGATCCTGTTTTGGTGCTTGATGCCAAAGGGGGAGAAAATAAAGGCCAAAGCGATAAATGGATCAGCTACCACTTGAGAGATTTGAAAATAGTAGAGTAGAGTTTTTGGTTTGACAAAACTCTTTCATTGTCTCTTTTGGCTTCTTGTGGGGATCATTGTCTCTTTTGGCTTCTTGTGGGGAGAAGTATTGATTATGGGAAAAAGGGGGAGTTTTTGAAATCTTTGATCAATCTCTTTTGGAATGACTCTCTTTTTGCTTAAACATGTGTGTTTAACTTAGAGATAGAGATTTGAGTTTGATTTGCAAAAACAAACCAAGTGGTGGCAAAGGATGATCCATATATGCCAAAATTGAATAAAACTTAAATTTATTTTATTTGAAGTGAGTTTGCACTTGTTCTAGTTGCTTTATGTAGTGTTGGCATAAATCACCAAAAAGGGGGAGATTGAAAGGGAAATGTGCCCTTGGGCCATTTCTAAGTTTTTTGGTGATTGAGTGCCAACACATGTGCTTAATTGTGAATTTATGTACATGGAAGAACAAGGTGCAAATCATGAAGTAAAGGTATGTTTCTAAGTCTTAGTACATTGGTTTTGTGTACTAATATATTTGTCTAAGTGTTAGAAACAGGAAGAAGAAGAAAAGAGAAGAGGAGAAAAGGACTTGGCTGTGTGCAGCCAAGACCCAGTTCGGTTTGGAGCACCGGACTGTCCGGTGTGCACCGGACAGTGTCCGGTGCGCCAGACTGACTCGGCTCGAACTGGCCGCTCTCGGGAAGTTGGCCGACGGCGTACGGCTATAATTCACCGGACTGTCCGGTGTGCACCGAACTGTCCGGTGAGCCAACGGTCGGCCAGAGCCAACGGTCGGCCGCGCAATCCGCGCGGGACACGTGGCCGGGCCAACGGTCAGAAGACGGCACCGGACTGTCCGGTGTGCACCGGACTGTCCGGTGCGCCAACGGCTCGCAGATCTCCAACGGGCTGCAACGGTCGGCAGCGCCAGAAAAGGAAACAAATCGGGCACCGGACATGTCCGGTGTGCACCGGACTGTCCGGTGCCCCCGACGACAGAAGGCAAGGATGGCCTTCCGGATTTGCTCTCAACGGCTCCTAGCTGCCTTGGGGCTATAAAAGGAGCCCCTAGGCGCATGGAGGAGAAACACAAGCAACTCTTGAGCATTCTTGATCATCCACACTTAATCTTTGCGCGTTCATTTGTGATTCTAAGTGATTCGAGCTCCGTTCTAGTGAGAACTTTGTGATACTCTTGTGAGCTCGAGTCTTGGCCGTGTGTGTGCACGTTTTGCTGTGGATTTGTGTGTGTTGCTTCCCTCCCTTACTCTGTGCTTTCTTTGTGATCATATACTTGTAAGGGCAAGAGACTCCAATTTGTGGAGATTCCTTGCAAACGGGATAGTGAAAGGAAAAGCAAAACACCGTGGTATTCAAGTGGGTCTTTGGACCGCTTGAGAGGGGTTGATTGCAACCCTCGTCCGTTGGGACGCCACAACGTGGAAGTAGGCAAGCATTGGCTTGGCCGAACCACGGGATAAACCACCGTGTCATCTCTGTCTTGATCTCTTGTGGTATTGTGTTTTGTTGAGACTTCACCTTAGCCACTTGGCAATAATCGTGCTAACGCTTAACAAGTTTTTGTGGCTTAAGTTTGAAGTTTTTACAGGATCACCTATTCACCCCCCCCTCTAGGTGCTCTCACCTACTTTATTTACTAAAACTCTTGACAATGATTTGTTTGTATACCAAATTTATGTTGATGATATCTTATTTGGGTCTACTAATGAATCTACATGTGAAGAATTTAGTAGGATCATGACACAAAAATTCGAGATGTCGATGATGGGGGAGTTGAAGTATTTTCTAGGATTCCAAGTCAAGCAACTCCAAGAAGGCACCTTCATTAGCCAAACGAAATATACTCAAGACATTCTAACCAAGTTTGGAATGAAGGATGCTAAGTCCATCAAGGCACCCATGGGAACCAATGGGCATCTCGACCTCAACACGGGAGGTAAGTCCGTGGATCAAAAGGTATATCGGTCGATGATAGGTTCATTACTCTATTTATGTGCATCTCGACCGGACATTATGCTTTCCGTTTGCATGTGTGCAAGATTCCAATCCGACCCTAAGGAATCTCATCTTACGGCCATAAAACGAATCTTGAGATATTTGGCTTATACTCCTAAGTTTGGGCTTTGGTACTGTCGGGGACCATAATTATGGGTACCCTCAAGACCCCTAAATCTCAGCTGGTAACCCCCATCAGCACAAAGCTGCAAAGGCCTGATGGGTGCGATTAAGTCAAGGATCGGTCCATTCAAGGGACACGATCGTGCCTCGCCCGAGCCTAGCCTCGGGCAAGGGAAGCCGACCCCGGAGAACCTACGTCTCGCCCGAGGACCCCCCTCCAGCAACGGGCACACTATCGGCTCGCCCGAGGCCCAGTCTTCACCGGGAAGCAACCTTGGCCACATCGCCACGTCGACCGACCAAATCGCAGGGGCATTTAATGCAAAGGTGGCCTGACACCTTTATCCTGACGCACGCCCTCTAGTCGACAGAGCCGAAGTGACCGCAGTCACTTCGCCGCTCTACTGACTGGTCTGACAAGAGGACAGCGCCGCCTGCGCCGCTCCGACTGCTGAGCCACCCGACAGAGTGAGGCTGACAGCAGCCAAGGCCGACCTCGGGCGTCATAGGAAACTCCGCCTCGCCCGACCCCAGGGCTCGGACTCGGGCTCAGCCCCAGAAGACGGCGAACTCCGCTCTGCCCGACCCAGGGCTCGGACTCAGGCTCAGCCCCGGAAGACGGCGAACTCCGCTCCGCCCGACCCAGGGCTCGGACTCGGGCTCAGCCCCAGAAGACGGCGAACTCCGCCTCGCCCGACCCTAGGGCTCAGACATGGGCTCAACCCCGGAAGACGACGAACTCCGCCTCGCCCGACCCGGGGGCTCGACCTCGACCTCGGAGGAGCCTCCACCTCGCCCAGCCTGGGGCACGGACCGACCACGTCAACAGGAAGCGCCATCATTACCCTACCCCGAGCTGACTCGGGCTACGGGGAACCAGACCGGCGTCCCATCTGGCTCGCTCCACCATGCGAGTAATGATGGCACCCCGCATGCCCTGTGACGATGGCGACTCTCAGCCCCCTTACGGAAGCAAGAGGACGTCAGCAAGGACTCGATAGCCCCAACAGTTGTCCTCCCGCCAGGCTCCAGCACTCCTCCGACGGCCACGACACCACGCGAACTGAGCGCTAAGACCTCTCCGGCTGCCACGATGGCATGTACTTAGGGCGCTAGCTCTCCACTCGCTAGACACGTTAGCACATTGCTACACTCCCCATTGTACACCTGGATCCTCTCCTTACGCCTATAAAAGGGAGGACCAGGGCCCTCTTACAGAAGGTTGGCCCGCGCGGAGAAGGACGGGACGGCGCTCGCGCAAGGCCGCTCGCTCCCACTCCCGCGTGGACGCTTGTATCCCCCTACTGCAAGCGCACCCGACTCAGGCGCGGGGCTAACACGAAGGCCGCGGGATCCACTCTCTCATGCCTGCCTCCCTCCGGCTGCTTCCTTTCCCCCCTTCGCGTTCCGCCTCGCGTCGACCCATCTGGGCTAGGGCACGTGGCGACAATTCACTCGTCGGTCCAGGGACCCCGCGGGTTTCGAAACACCGACAGTTGGCGCGCCAGGTAGGGGCCTGCTGCGTGTTAACGAACAGCTTCCCGTCAAGCTCCAGATTGGCAGTCTCCAGCAACCTTTCCGGCCCGGGACGGTGCTCCGTTTCGAGAATCTTGAGTTCATGTCCCTCGACGGCAGCTACGACATGATACTCCTTCCCCCGCCGCGCGACAGCGACAATGGCGGTCGACAACCCGCTCGCCGGCGGGGAAATCGACGACGCCTTCCCCACGTGGTGGAAGGACGACATTCGGGCTTGTCCCGTCCCCTTCCCCACCGACGGAGGAGGAGGCGGGGCAACCAAGGCCAAGCGGGAAGCGGCACCTCGTTGGCTGTCGAGCGAGTCGACGGCGCCGGCGCCCCAACGGAGGGCGCGTCAGGCATCGATCTCGCGTCTGAGACGAAGACGAGCGCCGCCTCCCCGCAACATGCCAATCTCAAGCAAACGCACGACGCCAGCACGCTCGCGAAGGATTTGCTGGGCGTCACCCTCGTACCTGAGACAACGGTGCAGTTAGTCCCAGACGCGACCTTGTCACCGCCCGTCGACCGAAAGGTACCGACCGATTCCCATCTCGCGTCTTTTGGATTCGGCCTCGACCCACCAAGCGACTCCGCTTCGGTGAGCACTCTCATAGAGGCGAGTCCAAACCCTCTGGGGTATCGTGTGCGGTCACCCTAGGACCGACTGACGGCCGACTCGACCTACGAGCCCTCGGGGTCCGAGGAAGATGGCGAGCCCGACCTCTGTTGGGATTTCTCCGGACTTGGTAACCCCAGTGCCGTGCGGGACTTCATGACCGCATGTGACTACTGCCTTTCCGACTGTTCCGACGGCAGCCGCGGCCTCGACAACGAGGACCGCGGCCCAAGTCGTGAATGTTTCCACGTCGATCTAGGGGGTCCCGGCGAAGGCAACCATCTTGGTATGCCGGAAAACGGTGATCCCCCTAGGCCCGTGCCTCGCGTTGACATCCTTCGGGAGCTAGCTGTGGTCCCCGTCCCGGTGGGGGGTCCTGACCCACAGCTCGAGCAAATCCGCGAGAGGCAGGCCAGGCTCGACGAGGGAGCAGGAACGCTTGTGTCGATCCGCTGAGACATCAGGCAGGAATGGGCGGTCCAACCCCCGGCCGGAGAAGCGCGTCATCTCCCCCAGGACAACCAGCACCGCATCACCGACGACGTCAGGGTGAGGCCGCCGCCGGATTCCAGTGGAGTCGGCCAGAACCTGGCTGCAGCGGCAATACTCCTCCGCGCGATGCCGGAGCCATCAACCACCGAGGGGCGGCGTATCCAGGGAGAGCTCAAGAATCTCTTGGAGGACGCCGCGGTCCGACGGGCCGAAAGCTCTGCCTCCCGAAGGCAGGGGTTCCCCTCGGAACATCGCGCCGCGACTTCCCGATTCATGCGGGAAGCCTCGGTCCACTTCGGGCACATGCGCAACATCATGACGACAGGATTTGTAGCGCATGTCAAGCCGAGAAGCAAATTGGTGTTCATCATCCGCATAAGAACATCATGACGACTGACAGGCCACTGGAGCTCCTACACATGGATTTATTCGGCCCGATTGCTTACATAAGCATCGGCGGGAGTAAGTACTGTCTAGTTATAGTGGATGATTATTCTCGCTTCACTTGGGTGTTCTCTTTGCAGGAAAAATCACAAACCCAAGAGACCTTAAAGGGATTCTTGAGACGAGCTCAAAATGAGTTCGGCTTAAGGATCAAGAAAATTAGAAATGACAACGGAACGGAGTTCAAGAACTCTCAAATTGAAAGCTTCCTTGAGGAGGAGGGCATCAAGCATGAGTTCTCTTCTCCCTACACCCCACAACAAAATGGTGTACTAGAGAGGAAGAATCAAACTCTATTGGACATGGCAAGAACCATGCTTGATGAGTACAAGACACCGGATCAGTTTTGGGCCGAGGCGGTCAACACCGCCTGCTACGCCATCAACCGGCTATATCTGCACCAAATCCTCAAGAAGACATCCTATGAACTCCTAACCGGTAAAAAGCCCAATATTTCATATTTTAGAGTTTTTGGTAGCAAATGCTTTATTCTTGTTAAAAGAGGTAGAAAATCTAAATTTGCTCCTAAAACTGTAGAAGGCTTTTTACTAGGATATGACTCAAACACAAGGGCATATGGAGTCTTTAACAAGTCCTCAGGACTTGTTGAAGTTTCTTGTGACGTTGTGTTTGATGAAATTAACTAACGGCTCTCAAGTAGAGCAAGTTGATCTTGATGAGATAGGTGAAGAACAGGCTCCATGCATCGCGCTAAGGAACATGTCCATTGGGGATGTGTGTCCTAAGGAATCCGAAGAGCCTCCAAGTGCACAAGATCAACCATCCTCCTCAACGCCAGCATCTCCACCGACTCAAAATGAGGATGAGGCTCAAGTTGATGAAGGAGAAAATCAAAATGATGAGCCACCTCAAGATGACGGCAATGATCAAGGGGGAGATACAAATGATCAAGACAAGGAGGATGAAGAACCAAGGCCGCCACACCCAAGAGTCCACCAAGCAATCCAACGAGATCACCCCGTCGACACCATCCTCGACGACATTCATAAGAGGGTAACTACTCGATCTCGTGTTGCACATTTTTGTGAGCATTACTCTTTTGTTTCCTCTATTGAGCCACACAGGGTAGAGGAAGCACTCCAAGATTCGGATTGGGTGATGGCGATGCAAGAGGAGCTCAACAACTTCACTAGGAACGAGGTATGGCATTTAGTTCCACGTCCTAACCAAAATGTTGTAGGAACCAAATGGGTCTTCCGCAACAAGCAAGATGAGCATGGTGTGGTGACAAGGAACAAAGCCCGACTTGTGGCCAAGGGATACTCCCAAGTCGAAGGTTTGGATTTTGGTGAAACCTATGCACCCGTAGCTAGGCTTGAGTCAATTCGTATATTATTAGCCTATGTTACTTACCATGGCTTCAAGCTTTACCAAATGGACGTGAAGAGTGCCTTACTCAATGGACCAATTAAGGAAGAGGTCTACGTTGAGCAACCTCCCGGCTTTAAAGACAGTGAGTATCCTAACCATGTCTATAGGCTCTCTAAGGCGCTTTATGGGCTCAAGCAAGCCCCAAGAGCATGGTATGAATGCCTAAGAGATTTCCTTATTACAAATGGCTTCAAAGTCGGCAAGGCCGATCCTACTTTATTTACTAAAACTCTTGACAATGATTTGTTTGTATACCAAATTTATGTTGATGATATCATATTTGGGTCTACTAATGAATCTACATGTGAAGAATTTAGTAGGATCATGACACAAAAATTCGAGATGTCGATGATGGGGGAGTTGAAGTATTTTCTAGGATTCCAAGTCAAGCAACTCCAAGAAGGCACCTTCATTAGCCAAACGAAATATACTCAAGACATTCTAACCAAGTTTGGAATGAAGGATGCTAAGTCCATCAAGACACCCATGGGAACCAATGGGCATCTCGACCTCGACACGGGAGGTAAGTCCGTGGATCAAAAGGTATACCGGTCGACGATAGGTTCATTACTC
Source organism: Zea luxurians (assembly GCA_029449295.1). Lineage (NCBI taxonomy): Eukaryota > Viridiplantae > Streptophyta > Magnoliopsida > Poales > Poaceae > Zea > Zea luxurians. The sequence goes on along the minus strand of JAOPSE010000407.1, from coordinate 435,161 downwards.
TATTTATGTGCATCTCGACCGGACATTATGCTTTCCGTTTGCATGTGTGCAAGATTCCAATCCGACCCTAAGGAATCTCACCTTACAGCCGTAAAACGAATCTTGAGATATTTGGCTTATACTCTTAAGTTTGGGCTTTGGTACTGTCGGGGACCATAATTATGGGTACCCTCAAGACCCCTAAATCTCAGCTGGTAACCCCCATCAGCACAAAGCTACAAAGGCCTGATGGGTGCGATTAAGTCAAGGATCGGTCCATTCAAGGGACAGGATCGTGCCTCGCCCGAGCCTAGCCTCGGGCAAGGGAAGCCGACCCCGGAGAACCTACGTCTCGCCCGAGGACCCCCCCTCCAGCAACGGGCACACTATCGGCTCGCCCGAGGCCCAGTCTTCACCGGGAAGCAACCTTGGCCACATCGCCACGCCGACCGACCAAATCGCCGGGGCATTTAATGCAAAGGTGGCCTGACACCTTTATCCTGACGCACGCCCTCCAGTCGACAGAGCCGAAGTGACCGCAGTCACTTCGCCGCTCTACTGACCGGTCTGACAAGAGGACAGCGCCGCCTGCGCCGCTCCGACTGCTGAGCCACCCGACAGAGTGAGGCTGACAGCAGCCAAGGCTGGCCTCGGGCGTCATAGGAAACTCTGCCTCGCCTGACCCCAGGGCTCGGACTCGGGCTCAGCCCCAGAAGACAGCGAACTCCGCTCCGCCCGACCCAGGGCTCGGACTCGGGCTCAGCCCCGGAAGACGGCGAACTCCGCTCCGCCCGACCCAGGGCTCGGACTCGGGCTCAGCCCCGGAAGACGGCGAACTCCGCCTCGCCCGACCCTAGGGCTCGAACATGGGCTCAACCCCGGAAGACGACGAACTCCGCCTCGCCCGACCCGGGGGCTCGACCTCGACCTCGACCTCGGAGGAGCCTCAACCTTGCCCAGCCTGGGGCACGGACCGACCACGTCAACAGGAAGCACCATCATTACCCTACCCCGAGCTGACTCGGGCTACGGGGAACCAGACCGGCGTCCCATCTGGCTCGCTCCACCATGCGAGTAATGATGGCGCCCCGCATGCCCTGTGACGACGGCGGCTCTCAGCCCCCTTACGGAAGCAAGAGGACGTCAGCAAGGACTCGACAGCCCCAACAGCTGTCCTCCCGCCAGGCTCCAGCACTCCTCCGACGGCCACGACACCACGCGAACTGGGCGCCAAGACCTCTCCGGCTGCCACGATGGCATGTACTTAGGGCGCTAGCTCTCCACCGCTAGACACGTTAGCACATTGCTACACTCCCCAATGTACACCTGGATCCTCTCCTTACGCCTATAAAAGGGAGGACCAGGGCCCTCTTACAGAAGGTTGGCCCGCGCGGAGAAGGACGGGACGGCGCTCGCGCAAGGCGGCTCGCTCCCACTCCCGCGTGGACGCTTGTATCCCCCTACTGCAAGCACACCTGACTCAGGCGCGGGGCTAACACAAAGGCCGCGGGATCCACTCTCTCACGCCTGCCTCCGGCTGCTTCCTTTCCCCCCTTCATGTTCTGCCTCGCGTCGACCCATCTGGGCTGGGGCACGCGGCGACAATTCACTCGTCGGTCCAAGGACCCCCGGGTTTCGAAACACCGACAGGTACCCTCGGGGATCCACATTTGATTTAATTGGTTATTCGGATGCCGATTGGGCGGGGTGTAAGATTAATAGAAAGAGCACATCAGGGACTTGCCAGTTCTTGGGAAGATCCTTGGTGTCTTGGGCTTCAAAGAAGCAAAATTCGGTCGCTCTTTCTACCGCCGAAGTTGAGTATATTGCCGCAGGCCATTATTGCGCGCAATTGCTTTGGATGAGGCAAACCCTGCGGGACTATGGTTACAAATTAACCAAAGTTCCTCTTCTATGTGATAATGAGAGTGCAATCCGCATGGCGGATAATCCCGTTGAGCATAGCCGCACTAAACACATAGCCATTCGGTATCACTTTCTTAGGGATCACCAACAAAAGGGGGATATCAAGATTGCATACATTAATACTAAAGATCAATTAGCCGATATCTTTACCAAACCACTAGATGAACAAACTTTTACCAAACTTAGGCATGAGCTCAATATTCTTGATTCTAGGAATTTCTTTTGCTAATTTGCACACATAGCTCATAAGTATACCTTTGATCATGTCTCTTTTACATATGATATGACTAATGTGTTTTCAAGTGTATTTCAAACCAAGTCATAGGTATATTGAAAGGGAATTGGAGTCTTCGGCGAAGACAAGGCTTCCACTCCACTCTATCACTCATCCTTCGCCGTCGCTCCAAGCAATTCTTCGTCTTTGGTATAATCTTCACTCATATGTTTTATTTGCCAAAGGGGAGAACATAGATAGGAAAAGGGCTTATATCTCACTCAAAGTATCCATTTTTGGCGATTCATGCCAAAGGGGGAGAAAAGTATGAGCCCAAAGCAAAAGGACCGCACCACCACCCTAATTTTAAAATTAATGATTTTCAATTGGTAAATTTCAAATTGGTATCTCTTTGTGTTCTAAAGGGGGAGAAAGTAGTATTTTCAAAATTGATATCTTAAAAACCTCTTGAACACTAAGAGGAGAATTTATTGAGGGGAAGTTTTGTTTAGTCAAAGGAAAAGCATTTGAAACAAAGGGAGAAAATTTCAAAACTTGAAAATGCTTAGCAAAATCTTATTCATTTACCTTTGACTATTTTGCAAAAGGACTTTGAAAAGGATTTACAAAAAGAATTTGCAAAAACAAAACATGTGGTGCAAGCGTGGTCCAAAATGTTAAAAATAAAAGAAACAATCCATGCATATCTAGTAAATGATATTTATTGGCTCAATTCTAAGTAACCTTTGCACTTGCATATGCAAACTAGTTCAAATTCTGCACTTCTATATTTGCTTTGGTTTGTGTTGGCATCAATCACCAGAAAGGGGGAGATTGAAAGGGAATTAGGCTTACACCTATTTCCTAAACTAATTTTGGTGGTTGAATTGCCCAACACAAATATTTAGACTAACTAGTTTGCCCAAGTTTATAAGTTCTACAGGTACCAAAGGTTCACCATAAGCCAATAAAAAGATCAAGAGAAAGGGTTCAAACAAAGGAGCAAAGGGACAACCGAAGGCACCCTGGTCGGGCGCACTGGACTGTCCGGTGAGCCACCGGACAGTGTCCGGTGCACCACCGGACAATGTCCGGTGCACAAGGGAACTCGAAGCCAAACTCCTCGCCTTCGGGAAAACGCAGAGTCGCTCCGCTATAATTCACCGGACTGTCCGGTGTACACCGGACAGTGTCCGGTGCTCCAAGATTGAAGCGACTCTGAACTCGCCAGCTTCGAGAATTCGCAAAGGATAGTCCGCTATAATTCACCGGACATGTCCGGTGCACACCGGACTGTCCGGTGTGACAACGAAGCAATGGCTACTTCGGCGCCAACGGCTACCTGCAGCTCATTAAATGCGCGCCAGCGCGCGCAGAAGTCAGGCACGCCCATGCTGGCGCACCGGACACTCCACAGTTCATGTCCGGTGCGCCACCGGACATCAAGGCGGGCCTAGAAGTCAGAACTCCAACGGTCGGAACCCTATCGGCCGGGTGACGTGGCTGGCGCACCGGACATGTCCGGTGTGCACCAGACTGTCCGGTGCACCATACGACAGTCAGCCTCCACCAAACGGCTAGTTTGGTGGTTGAGGCTATAAATACCCCCAACCACCCCACATTCAAGTCATCCAAGTTTTCCACCTCTCAACCACTTACAAGAGCTAGGCATTCAATTCTAGACACACTCAAGTGATCAAATCCTCTCCAATTCCACACAAGGCTTTAGTGATTAGAGAGAGAGATTTGTCGTGTTCTTTTGAGCTCTTGCGCTTGGATTGCTTCTTTTCTTTCTCACTTGTTCTTGTGATCAAAACTCCATTGTAACCGACGCAAGAGACACCAATTGTGTGGTGGTCCTTGCGGGGAAGTTTTGTTCCCGGTTTGATTTGAGAAGAGAAGCTCACTCGGTCCAAGGGACCGTTTGAGAGAGGGAAAGGGTTGAAAGAGACCCGGTTTTTGTGACCACCTCAACGGGGAGTAGGTTTGCAAGAACCGAACCTCGGTAAAACAAATCCACGTGTCACACTCTTCATTTGCTTGCGATTAGTTTTGCGCCCTCTCTCTCGGACTCATTATTATTTCTAACGCTAACCCGGCTTGTAGTTGTGATTAATTTTGTAAATTTCAGTTTCGCCCTATTCACCCCCCTCTAGGCGACTTTCACTTTGGACCATCACACTTGTTCAGTTGTGTTGAACCCTGTTAGCTTTGCATTAAGCACCTGTTCAACACTTAGAACACTTGTTAGTACTTTAATTGGGTTGTCATCCAAACCACCAAAACCCACAAGAGAGCTTTCAATATGGCCACATACTCTGCTATCTCTCTTTTCATACCATACCACCAGAATCTCTTCTTCAAGTCTTGGTACATTTTCTCACTACTAGGGTGTATAGAGTATGCTATCTCATGAGCTTCCTTGAGAATCAGTTCCGAATCGAGGTGATGTTGGGAACGCACAACCTATCCTTGAACCATACCACTCCTTCTGCATCTTCACAGAAATCTAGACCTTTCCCATCAATGATAAGCTACCTGATCTCGTTGATCTTCTCGTCATCCTTCTGACCTTTTCTGATGTCTTGCTCCAGAGTGGGCTCTAGCTCAATTGTCACTCCTTGAGTGTTGTTCAGAAATCCGAGACTCAACCTGTCGAATTCCTTTGCTAGCTCGAACGGCATCGGGTGAGCGGCCAACATATTGACTTAACTCTTCCTGCTCAGAGCATCTACAACCACATTTGCTTTGCTTGGGTGATAATGAATCTCCAGTTCATAGTCTTCGATCAATTCTAGCAATCTTCGCTGCCTCATGTTTAACTCTGACTGAGTGAATATGTACTTGAGGCTCTTGTGGTCTGTGTAGATATCACATTTCTACCCATAAAGATAATGTCTCCAGGTCTTCAATGCATGAACCACTGCTGCTAGCTCCAAATCATGAGTGTGGTAATTCTTCTCATGAACTTTCAACTGTTGGGATGAGTATGCCACTACTTTCCCTTCCTGCATTAACACACATCCCAGTTCGGTGTACGAAGCATCACAGCATACTGAGAATGGCTTGTGAACATCTGGCAGGACTAACACCAGTGTTGTTGTCAACTTCTGCTTCAACATCTTAAATGATTCTTGGCACGCTGAGGTCCACTTGAACTCAACCTTCTTTGCTAGCAGGGCTATCATTGGTCTAGCAATCTTGGAGAAACCTTCAATGAAACACCGATAATAACTGGCCATTCCAATGAAACTCTTGATTCCTTGGACATCTTTTGGGGCTTTCCAGTCCAGAATCGCTGCTACTTTCTTTGGATCCACAGCTAGTCCATCTCGATTTATAATATGACCCAAGAATAGAACTTCGCTGATCCAGAACTCGCACTTGCTAAGCTTGGCATACAACTGGCAATCTCGTAGCCTCTGAAGTACTTTCCTCAAATGTTCCTCATGCTCTTGCTCATTCTGGGAATATACAAGAATATCATCAATGAACACCACTATGAACTTGTCGAGGTAGTCCATGAACACACTGTTCATCAGGTACATGAAGTAAGCTGGCGCATTCGTCAATCCGAATGACATAACCATGAACTCATATAGTCCATACTTAGTGATGAATGCTGTCTTCGGTATATCTGCAGCTCAGATTCTAAGCTAATGGTAACCTGACCTCAGATCTATCTTTGAGAACACACTGGCTCCTCTCAACTGATCAAATAGGTCTTCAATTCGAGGCAGAGGGTACTTGTTCTTGACAGTGACTTCATTCAAAGCTTTGTAATCGATGCACATCCTCTTCATGCCATCCTTCTTCTCCACAAATAACACTAGGACTGCCCAAGGTGAGGTACTTGGTCTGATGTAGCCTTTCTCTAACAACTCATCAATCTGCTTCTTGAGTTCCACCAACTCCGGTCCGGACACTCGATAAGCTCTCTTGGAAATAGGGGCGGTGCCTGGGATAAGCTCTGTGGAAAATTCAACTTTCCTTTCAGGTGGCATGCCTGGTAACTCTTCAGGGAATACATCGGGGAATTCTGACACAATCCTAATTGCCTCAATCGGATTGGACTCCTTGTCATCTACTGATAAATGGTGATAGGCTCCTTCTTCAAGTTTAGGTAAATACAGCTTAGTTACTACTTCCTTTCCGGATGGGGACACCAACTTAACTGTTCTCTCGTCACAACTGACAGTGGCTTGATTCTTGTGTAGCCAATTCATCCCTAGGATGACATCTAACCCTTGAGTTCCCATGACTACTAGGCTAGCGAGGAAGGCTATCCCCCTTATTTCAATCCTTAGATTCGGACAAATCCTATCGGACTAAACCTTTCCCCCAACTAAATTAACTCTCAAAGGTGGGATCATTGGTTCTATGGGGATGTTATGTGATTCTACCCAAGATGCAGAAACAAAAGAATGTGTGGCACCAGTATCAAATAGTACTTTTGCTAGATAGGATTCGACTGGAAACATACCTACTGCCACGTCCTGAGCATCCTGGATTGCTTCGGCCTCCAGGTGATTCACCTTTCCACGGTTGTAGGCCTGACCACGGACTTTTGGTGCTTGCTGTGGTGCTCCTTGTCTTGCTGGGGCATTGACTGTTGGCGGTTGCTGGGCTGCTTTCTTTGGACAATTCTTCACCCAGTGATTTTGTTCTCCACAGTAGAAGCATGCACAACCTCCTACTTGTGCTAGGGCTGCTTGGCCATTCTGGTTGGTTGCGGGGGTAGGAAGATGAGCTGCCTGGTTGTTCTAACTTGGTACTGATTTCCTCCTGGTTGAGTGTTCTGACGGTACTGCTGCTGTTGTTGCTGAGGAAACTGCCTCTGGTACTGGTGCTAGTGCTGACGCTGATGCTGGTGCTGGTGCTTGTGGCCTTGCTTGAATTGCTGTGGCGAGTTGACTGAGTAGCGGGGACGACTTCTACTCCTGGCCTAAGGTCCACCAATCTTGCGCTTCCTATCCTCCATCTCTTGACACTTCCTTTCAGTCATGATTGCTCTGTCTATCAAGTGCTGGAAGGTGGGGAAAGTGTGGTTCATAAGCTGGTAGTGGAGGGGATCAACCAATCCTCTTAGAAAGCAGTACTGCCTCTTAGCATCTGTGTTGATATCTTCTGGGGCATAACGTGACAGTTGCAGAAACTTATCCCTATACTCGCTAATGAAAAGGGGACCTTGCTTCAGGGTGAGAAACTCCTCCTTCCTCACTATTATCAGTCCTTCGGGCACATGGTAGCGATGGAAGTTGTCCCTGAACTCCTCCCAAGTAATGGCTTCAGGGTTGGCATGGGTGGCGAGGTAAGACTCCCACCAAGACTGTGCTGCTCCCCTCAGCTGCCGGGGACCATACAACACCTTCTCACGGTCATTGCACTGGGCAGTGTGCAACTCACGCTCCACGGTACGTAGCCAATCTTCTGCGTCCATGGGGTCAGCAAAGTGGGCAAAGACAGGGGGATGACCCCTCATGAATTCTGCCCACTTGTCTCTGGGCACTTGTGGCATCTGGACTTGCACTAGAGGCTGAGGTGGTAGTGGCTGCTGCTGAACTTGCTGCATCGCTGCTAATGTCTGACCAATTGCCTAAACTACCTAGGTCTGCATTAAGAACATCTGCTCAATGGTCATCGGGGGTGGCGGTGGCAAATGCTGCTGCGGAGCTACCTCCTCTTGGGGTGCCTACTGCTCTGGCTGTGCACGCCTCGCACCTCTGCGCCTGTTCTCAGACATCTGTAGAAATCACACACATATCAGATCTGACTCTGCAGTCTTTCAACATAAGAAAAGATATACGGAAATCTTCAAAGCACTGAATAATTGATCATCTTCACTGACAACTTTTCAGATAAAGAGGAAAGTGGAAATAAATGGATTACCCAACAAAATAACTGACTTTATTAATAACTACACCAAGTTGCAGGAGATACCCACCCCTTGGTGACAATCATTACAAAGATCCAACTTCATTACATGCTCATCATGACAAACATTCCAACATACGATAAGCAAACTAACTCGAACTAAGACTAACTAGACTAAGACACTGAATTCATTATTACAGACTCCGACTCCACCGATCTATGGATCTAAATCTATGCGGGTCCTACAGTCTGGGGTACCATAGTCGAAGCGACCACGGGGCGGTGAACGGTAAGGGTGCTGAATCGCTACAGGGGCGGGAGAACCACAATCAAGATAGTGGCATGCCACGCATTCAGCACACAATTCCGCAACCTTCGCCCGAACCTTGCCCAACTCGTCAAGGGCATGGTCCAACTCTGTGTTGAGCACGGCAACCAAGTTGACCAAGCTGCTCAGCCTGGGACTGCCCTCACCGACTGGCGAGACAATCACACCTCCAGCACTATCGGTCGAACGACGAGGGTAGTACTTCAGGTCAAGGCCATCAGCTACCCCACTGAACAACGAGCAATACTGAGAAAGTGCCCGTCGTGCTGCATCTTGCATGGCTGCCTCGGCAGTGTCCCTCTCAGTGATAGAATAGTGCTCTGAGAAGGCCTCGGCACCCCGGAGATCATCATCCGGACAGCGCACCAAGCAAGTAGCCTCCCACTGGTCCGGGTATAGCCCGCGACGATGCTGGTAGACTACACAATGGTACTCGATAGACCAAGTGTGCCGGTCGAAAGCCCGACACAACAAGGTGTCGAGAGCATCGTGGAAGTGACACCCGCGAGCAGCGTCATGAGTGATGGGTCTCACGATCCATCCCTCCGGCTCCGGCTCCTTTGAACGCTCCGTGCCGTGGCTCGAACTGCCACTGGCGTCGTTGTCGTCTCCGTCTCTGTCGGGGTCTCCTCCAGCAGCCGGGATGCCCTATGGTGGTGCAGGGGGCATCTCTGGCTGAGGTGCAGGGGAAGGCGGCCTCTCAGACTCCACCTCCCGCTGAGGCGAGGGGGAAGAGTCCTACTACTCCTGCTCCTGCTCCTAGCGTCGGCGCTCCTGCTCCTCATGTAGGCGACGATGCAGTCTCTCCAGCTGGCTAGACTGGCCTAACACCGTGCGACGCAGTGGATGCTCTGCCAGGCGAGAAGGCAAAAAGGGGATCAAAGACTTACATGCAGTGCACCTGAGACGAGCCATCTACAAAAGACATCGTAAGCACAAGGGTAAGAGTAGAACTATGAGACCAAAAAGCAAATAGAAAGAAAAGTGAGATGAAACTTTTTGAGATAAGTAAATAACATAGAGTTGGTCAAGATGACCAACTTTTGAAAAGACACTAAGGTCAAGGTAAGAGTAGGGGTCTATAGTTCTTAGGTTGACCATTCTAGTCTAGGTTAGCGGTCCTACAGTCAGCAAGGGCTTTGATACCACTTATATCACACCCAGTTTTAGAAGGTAAACCGAATGCGAACCATGTACGTGCCAGGATCAGAACTCACGTACACAGCGATTACATAATTGGACATCACACAATGCTTGAATTAAATAGCGGAAAGGTACTTAGTTACATCAAGATGTCTGAGACATCCATAGAGTCTATTACATAAACATAGTGTTCAACATTAAATCAAAGCGCGGAGTATCGAAACGTAGAAGATAAGCCTACACAGGAAGCTAACTGGGGTTTGCCACTAAAGTAAACTAGAACTTGTCGTATTCCTGGAACTCCTCGAAGCCATCCATGTTGCCAACTTCACCTCTTGAGCACTGAGAACAGTGGGGACAACCTAGGGTGGGGTGGTTTGTAAAGCAAGGGTAAGTACACATCAACGTACTCAGCAAATGTCCCGTTTGGCTAAGGTGGACTAGCGGTACGTGGAGTTAATGTTAAGCAGTTGCTTTTAGTTGGTCAAGTTTTATTATTATAAGTAGAGCCAAATTTTAGTAATAACCCAGTTATTACCCAGAGGCACTCCCTCCAAGAGGAAATACCAGAGATCAGGATTATAATCACCATTGTTAATCATCATCATAAAAGTAACCATTGTTCTTCTAATCAAAGAGGATCCCAAGGCTGCTCATAACCGTTAGCACGACTGATATACCAGTTTCTAACACTCTGCAGAGGTTGCACACTTTACCCACAAGCCGTGATTCCCATTCTGCCCGGGGTTCTAGCCTCCCCATTGATCACTACCAAGGTGACCTAGCAGGGTCTCACTACGTAGCCTTTACAAAGATTTTCCAGAGGTCATAGCCGTCCGTTAGGTTTCTCCAGTTTGATAAACACAGTACATCTCCCCAAAGGAAGGGTGACTAACAAAACCAAATCAAAGAATCTCTGCAACCAACCTCGGCAGAGCAAGTACTGTGCCCGAACCCCATTGACGGCCCTATGGCAAAGCCAACTATTCCTCTAGTTCCTCTAATTAATCAGCTAAGAGCGTCCCATTCCATCCTCATGGTTGTATTGTTATCCCAAGTTGTCACTCCCCAAACAGGTCCTTACGAAGAGGCACTTAGGAAAGAGCCTGAGCCCCCTAAAGTAATCACAAGGACCCCATCAGGATAACATCATCGTATCATAAAAGATCACATCATGTTCATTGATTAAGTTTAAGCAATAGCATAAGCTAACCATGATTAACCCAAAAAGGGTAAACAAGGGTAAGGGAAATACAAACTAGTCAATCCTTAGGTTTCAATAATGTAATGCGGGACAGTGAATTATAAAGTAAAGTAGGACAAGATAGGTCCGAGGACACTTGCCTTCACCAGGTTGTTGCTCAGAGGGATCTTCGGCAACACACTCAGGAACCACGAGCTGCTCGTTGTCTAAGTAAAGCGAGCATACATTCAATACATTTGGAAGGTAAAAATGAACATCACATCAAACATGTACAAACATTGGCACACAACTCAAAAAGATATAGTATTAAGTACAGAGGAATGAGGTCTATAAAAATGGACTAATACTAATTGGGGAATTGATTACTCTCTAAATGTTTGGAACATAGCTCAAAAAGGTTAAGTAGTGATTAAAACAAATGAAAGCTAGAATTATAAGATAAACTACTCTCATTTAGAAATTTGATTATCTTTTAAGTATTATCCATAATTACATTCCTAATTCTATTTATGTCATTAAGGCCTAGAGGTTAAGCCAAAAATAAATCCAAGTAATGCATAACACTAATCTCACAAGATTGAATATACTTTATTCCTAAGGTTCTCCTTTTATTTATTTCATTAAATAAATAAATCAACATATACTTTAACTCTATATTCTAAGTGTAAAAATTAAAGTGTACAGATTACAGTTGGTCATGTTTTATTTGAATAGAGAATAATTTGGTGAATATTTTGCCATTTGAACCACTAAATTTGGAGTTCATATGAAAAAGATATGAAATAAACAAGTTTTGAAGTTTGAAATATGAAATTACAGCTAAATCTATGATTAAATAAAAGTCCAGGGGTCTAATTAAAACAAACCAGAGACCTATGCGCCAAAGCAGAGGACGGCGGGTTGATTTCCTAAAACCAGGGGGTTTCTTAAGCAAAATAGCCACGCGAAGGGGTATCGGTCTCCCTCAACCGTTGGATCAGAAACCGACGGCTGAGATTAGATCACGCGGGCGCGGGCGCGCAGGCGCGGCTGACAAGCGGGGCTAGGGCGTCAGCGGGTCAGGGCGGGTGAAAGGGAAATGTGCCCTTGGGCCATTTCTAAGTATTTTGGTGATTTAGTGCCCAACACAGGTGCCTAATTGTAAAATGGTGGACAAAGTACAAATCAAGGATAAAGGTATGTTTCTCAGACTTAGTACTTTGTTTTATGGACTAATGTATTGTGTCTAAGTGCTGGAAACAGAAAAAATCGAGTTGGAGAAGAAATGGCTCGAGCAGCCAAAGTCTGCCTAGTCTGGGTGCACCGGACAGTGTCCGGTGCGCCAGGCTGGCTCGGCGCGAAGTGGCTGCTCTCGGGAATTCACCGGCGACGTACGGCTAAAATTCACCGGACTGTCCGGTGTGCACCGGACTGTCCGGTGAGCCAACGGTCGGCCGGGCCAATGGTCGGCCGCGCAATCTGCGCGGGACACGTGGCCGAGCCAACGGCTAGAAGACGGCACCGGACTGTCCGGTGTGCACCGGACATGTCCGGTGCGCCAACGGCTCCAGATCTGCAACGGTCTGCCAACGGTCGGCTTCGCTATTTAAGGAAGGAAATCGGGCACCGGACAGTGTCCGGTGTGCACCGGACTGTCCGGTGCCCCCGACGACAGAAGGCAAGATTGGCCTTCCAGATTTGCTCTCAACGGCTCCTAGCTGCCTTGGGGCTATAAAAGGGACCCCTAGGCGCATGGAGGAGTACACCAAGCAACCTTAGAGCATTCTTGATCATCCACACTCATTCTTTGCGCATTCGTTTGTGATTCTAAGTGATTCAAGCTCCGTTCTAGTGAGAACTTTGAGATAGTCATTCGAGCTCGATTCTTGGCCGTGTGTGTGCGCATTTCGCTGTGGATTTGTGTGTGTTGCTTCCCTCCCTTACTCTGTGCTTCTTTGTGATCATATACTTGTAAGGGCAAGAGACTCCAATTTGTGGAGATTCCTTGCAAACGGGATAAAGAAAAGAAAACAAAACACCGTGGTATTCAAGTGGGTCTTTGGACCGCTTGAGAGGGGTTGATTGCAACCCTCGTCCGTTGGGACGCCACAACGTGGAGTAGGCAAGCGTTGGTCTTGGCCGAACCACGGGATAAACCACTGTGTCATCTCTGTGTTTGATCTCTTGTGGTATTGTGTTTTGTTAAGACTTCTCTCTAGCCACTTGGCGATTATTGTGCTAACACTTAACAAGTTTTTGTGGCTATAAGTTTAAGTTTTCACAGGATCACCTATTCACCCCCCCCTCTAGGTGCTCTCAATTGGTATCGGAGCCGTTCTCTTCGCAAAGGGACTAACCGCCCGAAGAGATGGATCCTAAGGGGAAGGGTATCGTGATCAACGACAAAGAGAAGGAATCCTTCGTCAACGAGCCGAAGGACGACAAGCCTACCGACTCCGGCTCGGGTCATAGACAGAAGGAAGGGAAGAAGAAGAAGACAAGGCGCATCAAGGAGATCATCTACTACGACGATAGTGATGAGTCTACTTCTTCCCAAAAGGACGACGACAACGACTACAAAAAGACGGTCAATTCGAACTTTTCATTTGATTATTCTCGTATTCAACATAGTTCGAATTCGCATTTGCTTTCCATTCCTCTTGGCAAACCTCCACACTTCGATGGGGAGGACTACGGATTTTGGAGTCACAAAATGCGTAGTCACTTATTCTCTCTCCATCCAAGCATTTGGGAGATTGTAGAGAATGGAATGAAGTTTGATAGCTCGGATAACTCTATGCTCATAAATGAACAAATCCATAGAAATGCACAAGCTACTACTGTTCTCTTAGCGTCCTTGTGCAGGGAAGAGTACAACAAGGTGAGCGGCTTGGACAATGCCAAGCAAATATGGGACACCCTCAAGATCTCTCACGAGGGGAATGACATCACCATGCTCACCAAAATGGAGTTGGTGGAGGGCGAGCTTGGACGATTCGCCATGATAAGGGGAGAGGAGCCAACCCAAACGTACAACCGGCTCAAGACCCTTATCAACAAAATAAGGAGCTACGGAAGCACGCGATGGACGGACCACGATGTCGTCCGCCTAATGCTAAGGTCCTTTACCGTTCTTGATCCTCATCTCGTGAACAATATTCGTGAGAATCCCAGGTACACGATGATGACGCCCGAGGAGGTACTTGGAAAATTTGTAAGCGGGCGGATGATGATCAAGGAGGCAAGATACGTCGACGACGCGTTGAACGGTCCACTCCACGAGCCTCAACCCATTGCTCTAAAGGCAACGAGGAGCAAGGAGTCGCTACCTAGCAAGGTGGCGCAAGTTGAGGCGGCCGGGCTCAATGATGAAGAGATGGCTCTCATCATCAAGAGATTCAAGACGGCGCTAAATGGTCGCAAGGGGCAGCCAAGCAAGACCAAGACAAAGGGGAAGCGCTCATGCTTCAAATGTGGTAAGGTTGGTCATTTTATTGCTAACTGTCCCGAAAATGATAGTGACCAGGAGCAAGGGAAAAATGGGAAGAGAGAGAACAAAAAGGTTTACAAGAAGGCCAAAGGCGAAGCACACCTTGGAAAGGAGTGGGATTCGGATTGCTCTTCGTCCGACTCCGACGACGAAGGACTCGCCGCCACTGCCTTCAACAAATCGGCTCTCTTCCCCAACGAGCATCACACTTGCCTCATGGCAAGGGAAAAGAAGGTAATCACTCGTAATGCTAATACTTATGATTCTTCTAGTGATGATGAATCTAGTGATGAAGAAATAGATTACTCTAGTTTATTCAAAGGATTGGATAGAACTAAAATAGCTAAGATTAATGAATTGATTGATGCCTTGAATGAAAAGGATAGAATCTTAGAAAAACAAGAAGACCTTTTATATGAAGAGCATGATAAACTTGTTACTGCACAAAATTCACTTGCTCTAGAAGTTAAGAGAAATGGAATGCTGTCTTGTGAACTTTCTACTTGTAATGAAACCATTTCTTCTTTAAAAGGTGAAATTAATGATTTAAATGCTAAACTAGAGGTAGCAAATAAATCTAACTCTTGTGTTGAACATGTTTGCACTAGGTGTAAAGATTTTGACATTAGTGCTTGTAGTGAACACTTAGTTTCAATTTCAAAACTAAATGATGAAGTGGCTAGTCTTAATGCCCAACTTAAGACTAGCAAGAGTGAAGTTGATAAAATAAAATTTGCAAGGGATGCCTACACGATTGGTAGACACCCCTCAATTAAGGATGGTCTTGGCTTCAAGAGAGAGACCAAGAACTTAACAAGCCATAAGGCTCCCATTCCTGCCAAGGAGAAAGGGAAGGCCCCTATGGCTAGTAGCGCTAAAAAGAACCATGCTTTTATGTATAATGATAGGAGACATGCTAGAAATGCTTATAATGATTTTGATTCACATGTTTATGATTCTCATGCCATGTTTGCTTCTAGTTCTTCCTATAAGCATGATAGAGATATGTGTAGGAGAAATGTTGTGCATATGCCTAGGAGAAATTTTGCTCATGTTCCTAGAAAAGTTGTGAACAAACCTTCTACCATTTATTATGCTTGCAATGCTCCCTTTGCTATTTGTAGAAAGGGTAAGAAGGTAATTGCTAGGAAGTTAGGGGCAAAATGCAAGGGAGACAAAACTTGCATTTGGGTCCCTAAGGATATTTGCACTAACCTTATAGGACCCAACAAGAGTTGGGTACCTAAGACCCAAGCCTAAATTTGCCTTGCAGGTTTATGCATCCGGGGGTTCAAGCTGGATTATCGACAGCGGATGCACAAACCATATGACGGGGGAGAAGAAGATGTTCACCTCCTACGTCAAAAATAAGGATTCCCAAGATTCAATTATATTCGGTGATGGGAATCAAGGCAAGGTAAAAGGGTTAGGTAAAATTGCAATTTCTAATGAACACTCAATCTCCAATGTGTTTTTGCTATCTGTTAGTCAATTATGCAATATGGGATATAACTGTTTGTTTACAAATGTAGATGTGTCTGTCTTTAGAAGATGTGATGGTTCACTAGCCTTTAAGGGTGTACTAGACGGCAAGCTTTACTTAGTTGATTTTGCAAAAGAAGAGGCCGGTCTAGATGCATGCTTAATGGCTAAGACTTGCATGGGCTGGCTGTGGCATCGCCGCTTAGCACATGTGGGGATGAAGAACCTCCACAAGCTTCTAAAGGGAGAACACGTGATAGGTCTAACCAATGTTTATTTTGAAAAAGATAGACCTTGTGCAGCTTGTCAAGCAGGTAAACAAGTGGGAGGAGCACATCACAGCAAGAATGTGATGACCACGTCAAGACCTCTGGAGCTGCTGCATATGGACCTCTTCGGACCCGTCGCCTATCTAAGCATAGGAGGAAGTAAGTATGGTCTAATTATTGTTGATGACTTTTCCCGCTTCACTTGGGTGTTCTTCTTGCAGGATAAGTCTGAAACCCAAGGGACCCTCAAGCGCTTCCTAAGGAGAGCTCAAAATGAGTTTGAGCTCAAGGTGAAAAAGATAAGGAGCGACAATGGGTCCGAATTCAAGAACCTTCAAGTGGAGGAGTTTCTTGAGGAGGAAGGGATCAAGCACGAGTTCTCCGCTCCCTACACACCTCAGCAAAATGGTGTGGTAGAGAGGAAGAACAGGACGCTCATAGATATGGCGAGGACTATGCTTGGAGAATTCAAGACCCCTGAGTGCTTTTGGTCGGAAGCCGTGAACACGGCTTGCCACGCCATCAACAGGGTCTACCTTCACCGCCTCCTCAAGAAGACGTCGTATGAGCTACTAACCGGTAACAAACCCAATGTATCTTACTTTCGTGTATTTGGGAGCAAGTGCTACATTCTAGTGAAGAAGGGTAGAAATTCTAAATTTGCTCCCAAAGCCGTAGAAGGTTTTTTGTTAGGTTATGATTCAAATACAAAGGCGTATAGGGTCTTCAAAAAATCATCGGGTTTGGTTGAAGTCTCTAGCGACGTTGTATTTGATGAGACTAACGGCTCTCCAAGAGAGCAAGTTGTTGATTGTGATGATGTAGATCAAGAAGATGTTCCGATGGCCGCTATACGAACCATGGCGATTGGAGAAGTGCGGCCACAGGAACAAGATGAACGAGATCAACCTTCTTCCTCAACAACGGTGCATCCCCCAACTCAAGACGATGAACAGGTTCATCAAAAGGAGGCGTGTGATCAAGGGGGAGCACAAGATGATCACGTGATGGAGGAAGAAGCGCAACAGGCACCTCCAACCCAAGTTCGAGCGGTGATTCAAAGGGATCATCCCGTCGACCAAATTTTGGGTGATATTAGCAAGGGAGTAACTACTCGCTCAAGATTAGTTAATTTTTGTGAGCATTACTCTTTTGTCTCTTCTATTGAGCCTTTCAGGGTAGAAGAGGCCTTGCTAGATCCGGACTGGGTGTTGGCCATGCAGGAGGAACTCAACAACTTCAAGCGCAACGAAGTTTGGACACTGGTGCCTCGTCCCAAGCAAAATGTTGTGGGAACCAAGTGGGTGTTCCGCAACAAACAGGACGAGCACGGGGTGGTGACGAGGAACAAGGCTCGACTTGTGGCAAAAGGTTATGCCCAAGTCGCAGGTTTGGACTTTGAGGAGACGTTTGCTCCTGTGGCTAGGCTAGAATCAATTCGTATCTTGCTAGCATATGCCGCTCACCATTCTTTCAGGTTGTACCAAATGGATGTGAAGAGCGCTTTCCTCAACGGGCCGATCAAAGAGGAGGTGTACGTGGAGCAGCCCCCTGGCTTCGAGGATGAACGGTACCCCGACCATGTGTGTAAGCTCTCTAAGGCGCTCTATGGACTTAAGCAAGCCCCAAGAGCATGGTATGAATGCCTTAGAGACTTTTTAATTGCTAATGCTTTCAAGGTTGGGAAAGCCGATCCAACTCTTTTTACTAAGACTTGCGATGGTGATCTTTTTGTGTGCCAAATTTATGTCGACGACATAATATTTGGTTCCACTAACCAAAAGTCTTGTGAAGAGTTTAGCAGGGTGATGACGCAGAAATTCGAGATGTCGATGATGGGCGAGTTGACCTACTTCCTTGGGTTCCAAGTGAAGCAACTCAAGGACGGCACCTTCATCTCCCAAACGAAGTACACGCAAGATTTGCTAAAGAGGTTTGGGATGAAGGACGCAAAGCCAGCAAAGACGCCGATGGGAACCGACGGACACACCGACCTCAACAAAGGAGGTAAGTCCGTTGATCAAAAAGCATACCGGTCCATGATAGGTTCTCTGCTTTATTTATGTGCTAGTAGACCGGATATTATGCTTAGCGTATGCATGTGTGCTAGATTTCAATCCGAACCGAAGGAGTGTCACTTAGTGGCTGTGAAGCGAATTCTTCGATATTTAGTCGCTACGCCTTGCTTCGGGATCTGGTATCCAAAGGGGTCTAACTTTGACTTGATTGGGTACTCAGATTCCGACTATGCTGGATGTAAGGTCGATAGGAAGAGTACATCGGGGACGTGCCAATTCTTAGGAAGGTCCCTGGTGTCATGGAACTCTAAGAAACAAACCTCCGTTGCCCTATCCACCGCTGAGGCCGAGTACGTTGCCGCAGGACAGTGTTGTGCGCAACTACTTTGGATGAGGCAAACCCTCAGGGACTTTGGCTATAATCTGAGCAAAGTCCCACTCCTATGTGACAATGAGAGTGCTATCCGAATAGCGGAAAATCCTGTTGAGCACAGCCACACAAAGCACATTGACATCCGGCATCACTTTTTGAGAGACCACCAGCAAAAGGGAGATATCGAAGTGTTTCATGTTAGCACCGAGAACCAGCTAGCCGATATCTTTACCAAGCCTTTAGATGAGAAGACCTTTTGCAGGCTGCGTAGTGAGCTAAATGTCTTGGATTCGCGGAACTTGGATTGAATTGTAGCATACATGTATTTATGCTTTTGATCATGTTCATTCTGCATTTTGTTGTTTATTATGGTGCTCAAGTTGTACAAACACTCCCTGGACCTCACAAGTCCGTTGCAAAGTGATGCACATGTTTAGGGGGAGATGTGTTACAACTTGACCCTTTGAGACTAACCATATGCTTGAGTTTGCTTGATTTAGTCTCGAAGGAGAATTGAAAGGGAAAAGGTGGACTTGGACCATGAAAGACTTCCACTGCACTCCGATGAGAGGGTAACCTATTCCAAGTTCATCTAATGAACTCTTATTGCCATTTGCTCTTAATTGAAGATTTTGGTGCGGCAATGGGGTTAAAGAGCCAAGATTAATCCCGTTTTGGTGTTTGATGCCAAAGGGGGAGAAAATAAAGGCCAAAGCGATAAATGGATCAGCTACCACTTGAGAGATTTTGAAAATAGTAGAATAGAGCTTTTGGTTTGTCAAAACTCTTTTGTTGTCTCTCTTATCAAAAGTTGGCTTCTTGTGGGGAGAATTATTGATTATGGGAAAAAGGGGGAGTTTTTGGAATCTTTGATCAAATTTCTTTGGAAAACCTCTCTTTATGTCTCTACAAGTGGTTTTGACTTAGAGATAGGAATTTGAGTTTGATTTGCAAAAACGAACCAAGTGGTGGCATAGAGTGATCCATATATGTCAAAATTCAATCAAAATAATTTGAGTTCTTATTTGAAGTGTTTTTGTACTTGTTCTACTTGCTTTATGTTGTGTTGGCATAAATCACCAAAAAGGGGGAGATTGAAAGGGAAATGTGCCCTTGGGCCATTTCTAAGTATTTTGGTGATTTAGTGCCCAACACAGGTGCCTAATTGTAAAATGGTGGACAAAGTACAAATCAAGGATAAAGGTATGTTTCTCAGACTTAGTACATTGTTTTATGGACTAATGTATTGTGTCTAAGTGCTGGAAACAGAAAAAATCGAGTTGGAGAAGAAATGGCTCGAGCAGCCAAAGTCTGCCCAGTCTGGGTGCACCGGACTGTCCGGTGTGCACCGGACAGTGTCCGGTGCGCTAGGCTGGCTCGGCGCGAAGTGGCTGCTCTCGGGAATTCACCGGCGACGTACGGCTAAAATTCACCGGACTGTCCGGTGTGCACCGGACTGTCCGGTGAGCCAACGGTCGGCCGGGCCAACGGTCGGCCGGGCCAACGGTCGGCCGCGCAATCTGCGCGGGACACGTGGCCGAGCCAACGGCTAGAAGACGGCACCGGACTGTCCGGTGTGCACCGGACATGTCCGGTGCGCCAACGGCTCCAGATCTGCAACGGTCTGCCAACGGTCGGCTTCGCTATTTAAGGAAGGAAATCGGGCACCGGATAGTGTCCGGTGTGCACTGGACTGTCCGGTGCCCCCGACGACAGAAGGCAAGATTGGCCTTCCAGATTTGCTCTCAACGGCTCCTAGCTGCCTTGGGGCTATAAAAGGGACCCCTAGGCGCATGGAGGAGTACACCAAGCAACCTTAGAGCATTCTTGATCATCCACACTCATTCTTTGCGCATTCGTTTGTGATTCTAAGTGATTCGAGCTCCGTTCTAGTGAGAACTTTGAGATAGTCATTCGAGCTCGATTCTTGGTCGTGTGTGTGCGCATTTCGCTATGGATTTGTGTGTGTTGCTTCCCTCCCTTACTCTGTGCTTCTTTGTGATCATATACTTGTAAGGGCAAGAGACTCCAATTTGTGGAGATTCCTTGCAAACGGGATAAAGAAAAGAAAACAAAACACCGTGGTATTCAAGTGGGTCTTTGGACCGCTTGAGAGGGGTTGATTGCAACCCTCGTCCGTTGGGACGCCACAACGTGGAGTAGGCAAGCGTTGGTCTTGGCCGAACCACGGGATAAACCACTGTGTCATCTCTGTGTTTGATCTCTTGTGGTATTGTGTTTTGTTGAGACTTCTCTCTAGCCACTTGGCGATTATTGTGCTAACACTTAACAAGTTTTTGTGGCTATAAGTTTAAGTTTTCACAGGATCACCTATTCACCCCCCCCTCTAGGTGCTCTCAGCGGGCTGATCGACCGAGCCTAGGGGCAGAGACGCGGGTGAGGGGGAGAGAGGAGGGCTGCTAGATCTAGATCGGAGGGCTGGGATTAGATCCGCTCGGGTTAAATCTAAACTGACCGATCTCGGACAAACGACCAGGATCTAACGACCAAGGGTGGGCATGGGTGCGACGGCGGCGCTCGGTCCCACGGTGAGAACTCACTAGAGACGAGCAGACCGACCACGGCTGGGCACCAGAGGCTTGGGGGTTGGCCTATGAGCGCACAGGGGGTTCTGGCGGACTCAGCCGAGGGCACCACGCCGGCGTGGGAGCACCAGAGGGCGCTGCACAGGGCGAGGCGGGCTAACGGCGGCACGGGGCAACTCCGGCAAGCAATTGCACGGGCTGTGGGGCGGTACTTGGCGAATTAAGGTCATGTGAAGGTTGATCACATCGAGTGCGAACTCCGGGACGCTTGGAGAATGGCGGGGGTGCGGTGGAGCCTCGGGTCGACGGCGGTGGGGCTCCGACTGCGCAAGAACGGCTCCGGTGAGCGTGGACCGGGCGCAGTAGGGAGGGAGAGGGCACACCGAAGGGTGTCCCGAGTAGCTGACGGCAAGGCGGAGCTCACCGTGGCACTGGACGAGGCATGGGCACAACGGCGGCCACGGAACAGGCGGCGGACGTAGGCGGGCGGTGGCGAAGGTTCTCGGTTCGCGTGGGCAGAGCGAGAGAGTTGGGCAGAGGGCGCAAATGGAAGAGGGGAGGTGGGCGAGCAGGGCGCGGGGGCTCGATTGTGGCTGGAGACGCGCGGGCGTGGGCGTGTCCACGGCGGGGAGATCGTGGGCGAGAGGTTATGGACGCGCTGACAAGTGGGGTCGGTGGTGCTGAGAGAGGGAATGCGGGCGTGGGCAAGAGCAACGGCGTCGACAGGTCGGTCCCACGCGACAAAGAGAGAGAGCGAGGGAGAGAGGGCGCTCAGGTTTGCGCCGACAGGCGGGGCCCGCCTGTCAGACACAGAGGGCGCGCGTGCGGGCTGGGCTTAATGGGCTGTCTTGGGCTGAAATGGCTTTTCCATTTTCCAGGGAATTTCCGATTGCTTTTCTATTTATTTTCTCTAGGGTTTTTAATTCAAATTCAAATCAAGTTTCAAATTCAAACCAAATCAAATATGTACAACAATTCAAAGAATATTTAGGGTCAATATCATGCAACATTCCATGACTCATATGTTTTGGGCAAAATAAAATAAATAATCCCTCACTAATACAACTAGCTCTAATTAAAAGAGAAAGAGAGAGACCACTAGAGAGAGAAACTAGAGTGAGATAGAGAAGAGTAACACATGAATTTAGGTGATCATTAGAAAGAAATTTTATATCCCTAAATTCAGGGTGTTTCACCACCCTTCTATTCTAACAAAAACCCAGAACCATTTTCAGTTTGATTCGTGGTACTCTATGGTAAATCACTAACCTTATTCATGCGATCGATTTTAGGTACCACAAGGTAGAAGCTTGCATAACTCCACTGCTAGATTAGGTCACCGCGCATAGCAGGGTATTTTCATGATCAAGCACCAACTAACTTATCATTTTGTTGAATATTTTATATACCGTTGCAACGTACGGGCACCTAACTAGTTATTCTAATAATCGGTTATGATTAATTAGAAGGGAAAAAACTAGCTCCAATAACACTTATAGAATCAAAAGGCAAGGATAGACAATCAGAGGGGGTAATTGATTATGGAAGGTAAAAAAAAATAAGAGAATAATTATAACACCTTATGATTACAAAACCTAATTAATTCATGTTTCTCAATTCTGGATAGAACTATATTTTGTTAGTTAAAATTATATTGTCAAAATTCGTAACTCCGATTGACCTGACACTTTGTCAAAATAGGCTAGATAAAATTACGCAACTAACCAACTGAAAATCATGTCGATCAGACTTCCAGATCTAGAGATATTAACAAAACAAGACTATTTTGATAGAATATGACGAGAATTGATTAAGCCCTAATTTCGTGATTAATCAAGAAACATAAAAGATTAAGCAACTAAACTTTGCAGATATGCCCTAGCAATATTATAGTTGAATCAAATCAATAGTAACACTTGAAATTAATAAATCAATATATAATCAAAAGCTAGGGATATAGATGATAAGCAAAGAAAGAGGAACGAGATTACCACACTGATTTTGCATAAACATCAACTTTATTGCCAAGGTTGTGTGTATAAAATGCTCTCTAAAACATCACAAAGGTTTCTCCACGAAATTTCACAAACTCTAGATAAAAAACATAATCTTGGGTCTAATCTACTCTCTTTCTCTCTCAAAGTCTGCTAAAAAAACAAGGCGAATTAACTATTTATGTGCCTAAATCAAACTCCAAATAGGTCTACTAGTCCAAATCGACTCGGTTTGATCCAATCTGGGCCAAACTTTCCAATTCAGCCCTCACCGGCTCCTTCTGGACCGGCTCCACCACACCGGGTTGCCTCCTTGCGCTTGGGCTGGTCGCGCGTCGAGCCTGGGCCAGCCGCACCGCACTGGTCTGGGCCGCTGAGACACGCCCGCCTGGGCCACTCGCCAAGTTGGGCGTCACTGTGCCTGGGCTGGTCTCTGCACAAGCTTGCTTCTAGAGATGGCAGTCGATAAATAGTCATCGGTACTACATTATTATATCTATACCTACGACAAAATAGCATCATTGTATCACCTATATATACTAGTGAATATGGATTTACCCTGTACCCATACCCATGTGGGTATGGGTCATCCGTCGAGGCACTATAAACATCTATCAAAATAATATATTATACAAATATATCCATCTAAATATCATTATAAAATTTCTAGCATCATTTAACCATCTATTTAACAACACCAAAGATAATTGGATAAAGTAGCAACACTAGGATAGTACTACATAGCACATTACATATATGGTCATCAAATAGTCGTTAAGCCTTGTATAACACTATAGCCCATAAGGATGTTAAATAGTAAAAAAGATGGATGACTGAAGCTTAAGTTCATGCTTTTGGTCTAAGTTTATACTGTGTATTTTATACCTATAGGTTAACGGTTATGGATGAGTGCGGAACGTTCTAATACCCGTTTACCCATTGGGTGGAGATTTTTGTCCAATAAGAGACCTACGGCTGGTAGAATATTTAACTCATATACATATGCTAATGGAGTAAATACCTATCGGATATCGTGTCGCGGATATCCATTGCCATGTCTACTTGCTTCTCAGCTGCCGCTCGGTGTTGCAGGTATGTCAACTTACGTAACCTTAGTATACACCGTTTTCTCTAGGCTGAATGTACCGCATGACATCCTAAACAAATAGGATGTTAGTTGTCCCTATATTTAGTATCAAAACCTCGGGTTCTCCTAAACCTAGACACTGACCATGTTCCGCTTTAAACAACAATAATGCACATGAACAACACACATTTTACATAGCAACCACATGTTTGCAATGTGTCTGGCCACTACCCAGCTACATACAGCCGATACTTCCTATTGACCTTTTTTATTTACTTATCCTTTCGGACAAATTAAGTCAACGCCAAAACAGAACCACATGCGCTATACTCGATCGAAGTCTACCATCTTGCTCACATCTTTTGTACGCCTGTGTTGCCACTAATAAATCCACCGTTTTCCCTTGTGCCGTCGTCGGATCAGCAACGTATCCACACAAGGTATACATAGCTAATCTGAAGAGCCATCTCTGCGGTGCTTGGGTTGCCGGGCTACAGCAGAGATGAGTCCAAATTATCTGAACATGCTTGCTGATCAATGGACGAAAGGTTAATTCATGTGCGTTGTGCTGTGGTGCAGTGTCAGTCCACCATGCATGCATGCTGCTTTTGGTGTCCAAGTACAATGCTTTGGTGTCATGAACCTTTGTAAAATCGCGTTTTTTTTCACTCTCTTTTATATATAAATAAATAATTCTCCCTCTGCCCCAAATTAGTACGTTTTCTGAAAAATAGTTGATGTTTCATGTTTGCACACAGGAATTTAGAAGAAGTTAAAAAACGGTATGGCACGTACGCATGCAGAAAACAAAGAGATATAGATATGCATGAAAAATAAAGAAAAAAAAAGATATATTAAGAGAAGAGAAATATGTATTAGAATTTTTTTTTGCGAAGAAATATGTATTAGAAATTGATTTGTTCAGAGAGGGAGAGAGAGAGACGCATTAAAAAAAGATATGTTAAGAGAAGAGAAATATATATATTAGAAATTGATTTTTTAGATAGAGTTTTAATCTTACAGTGACATTAACTATATCGGGACTGACGGAGGGAGTATGTAAGCTGTACGGTCGTCTGTACGTCCATGCTCTGAACTTGTATATATTTGTCACTGCTCTGTGCAAATTAAAGCCGCGTAGATACGAAGCTTCTCTCGACTACTGCATACTCTCATGTATAGAAGAAGTACGTATCAAGTTCGAAAGGTGTGAAGCGATACCTGTTCTGAGCTACCATGCATGATTATTGTATACGAAGAACTCCCGCGCGTGTTTTTACATTTTATTACTGCACGGGGGGCCCTGACGAGAGAGCAATCTGAAAGCGCGGTCTTGTCTTGACGTGACTCGTATGGAACCGAAGGCGAATAATAAAAAAAAGGCAGAGTGGTGGGTGGTACCACGTACAACGGCACAAAGCATCTCTGCATGCTGTGTGTGTTAATTGCGGTTTAGGCTCTTGCGCTTGTTGCATAGTTCCGCAACCAAGACGTGGCCGGCTGGCTCGTACCTGCCTGTGCTTTTGGCTGCGTACAAACAGTAGCTAGCTGGCTGCTGCCTAGCTGGTCCTTCATGTGTGTGTGCGCGCGCGCAGGCAGCCAAGACGTGGCAGGACGAGTTTTGCATGCACTGGACCATGCATGCATCAGGGGGCGCAGACAGAGCTCTGCTCAGCGAATGGCGGTACGCCGGTACCGCTTGGTACTTGGAGCGGCGTGCATGCAATGGCTGGCTGTGGCTGCCCCTGCACCTGCACGTCAACAGATCCCGGCAGCAACCGAACCAGAATCTCCCCAATTATTTCCCTGCCGGCGCATGCACACGCGTCCATCCAACAAGGCCAGCTCCCGCTCTCGCTCGCATGCCAATGACAATGGCAATGGCGTTCCAGCATCCCCGTGCATGCACGTTCATGTACTCCTGCTAGCTAGTAAAATACGATGCGGGTGAGAGGTAATTTTTAGCTTATTTTATCTACACCGTACCAGCTGGACGTTCGTGCGTGTACAGTAGTATTCCCTCTATCCCTGCCCGGGCCGGCCGGTGCGTGTAGGAGCAGCGAGCACGCATGCCATGGCGCCACGGCTGACACCCTCCTCTTCCCCCACACCAGGGACAGGCCACCCTGCTTCCGCTTCGCTTCCCCGGCCTCTACCTCTGACCTGCACCGCTGCACGTTACGTTGTTTCTCTCTGCTGCATTGGAAATGCTGCCGCTGCTCCACATCAGTATGCACGTAGAACTACTACTGGCAGTACTACTAGTCTGCTACGCTTGCACGAGCCAGCGTCCGTCTCCTAGCTTCCTCCCGCAGTAAAGTATACAGACTTTGCGCCTGCACCTGTACTTTAGGGCTCACGTGTTCCTCAGCTCCTACTCGATCGCGTACAGTACGTAGGGGTAGGGCGGTCGCGTCACTCGTGCCACGAACCTCCTCCGCAACCCTTTGAAAACTCTCATTTGATTTGACGTCCTCGCAGAAGATGCTTCATCTCGATCTGTCTTTGAGCTACTACCATATCATTCTCCTCCGACCGGCGATAGAGTGACTGCTGATGGTGGAGTGCAAGACTAGTGTTGACAAAGCTGAGAAGATATCAAATCACTGGAGGTGCGGCCGTGCGGGGGATCGGAGGAACAACAACACATGACGCCTCGGGCAGCACGCTCCCAGAGTCGTCCCCAGACTCTCTCAGTGCAAGAGGGGGAAAAAAAAGGAAAAGAAAAGCTGTAGCCCCTTTGGCATGGCAGACCTCGCATCGGCTCGAGCTTCTTTCACCTACGGTTCGGTACGCAGGAACCAGCGGGAGACCGGAGACGCACGCACGGGGCACGGACCGTATACGCAGCGCGCAATGAAAACAAGTTACCGCTGCATGCAGCGCTGACGTCGGCGGGCAAGCTAAAAAGCTGTGACGCGCGGGGAGCCGAGACCCGAGGGAGAGATGGTCACTCACCCCCGCACTGCTCAGATGGAGACGCCGGGAAGAGGCCGGAGGAGGGAAAGGGCCGCCTTGGTCGCCTCGGAGTCGGTGCAGATCCAGAGACCACGCACACGCAGGCAGGCAGGCAGAGACGGCCCAAGATTTTGGCTTCGTCTCCGATGCGAAAACGCGATCGACCGCCACCAATAATGCGAGACCTGTCGCCGATGATAGGCCGAGCACTGCCATGCCATCGTCGCATCCACGACGCCGCCCGCCCCCACAGTACCGCTGCCGACGCGCGCGGATTTGCCCCCGTAATCGTGTGTAAGTACTGTGCATGCTCATTGCTCACCGCATCGGTCGGTGGCCTTGCATTGCTTCGTCCATCCATGCATCTCGCGAGTGGATTTATATTCCAGGCCTTCCAGCTCGGTAAATAAACCACCGGGTGCCACTGCCACCGTCGTCGTAGCTGTAGACGGCGAGATCGCTGTATCGATCGCCGGCCCAAATGCATGATACAGCTTGGACGACCGTACCGCTCCCAGGCTGCAGGCACCGTCGCACATCGCGGGATTCACACAGACCCGTTTCAGATACAGATTCCAGCTGGTGACTGGTGAGCACATATGCATGGCGCGCGCCGCAGTACTGTCCATGCACAGCAGTACGTCCAACGTCCGTACATCATATCATATATCTATCTGAATGTGCCCTTCCTCAAATGGATGAGTACGTACCCGTCTATATCTATTGTCAACCACCATACCCTGCCTGCGCCACCGGAGCGGCCGGCGGTCAGCTGTCGCCTCCAGGCCGCGGAAACCACCAAGCGGACCGCGCGCGGCGCCGGCGCCACATGCCGCACCCCCCGCCCGTTCCTTTGTTTCGTTTCCATTTCCGGCTTCCGGGTGGCTGGGCACCATCGCGACCGGCGTAACGCGCGTGACGACGCCGCGCGCCGCCCGCTGGCCAGAAAGTCTCCGCGCGCGCCCTTTCCCTTTCCGTTCCCAGCTCGCCCTGTGTCAAACCGTACGGCGCGCACGCAGATCCCTGTACATGCATGCTTGTCCTCGGCTCCATCTCCGCGTATCATTAAGAGGCCGTTTGTGTTAGGAACTAAAGTTTAGTACGAATGTTAAATATAAATATTGAATATAGTGTAAATATAAAATAATAACTATATAGATAAAGTCTAAATAATAATAAGACACCGCTGCCCATTTCGTTCCATCCGTCATTTTATATCGACTGTATTGATGGGTTGGTTGTGACTTCTTGCTCCGTCCGATTCTTTCAAGTTTTTTTACTTACTCTCCGTTTCTAAATAACCGCCCCTTCCGAAAAAGCCATGAACCTATTCAAGTTGAACCAAATATATACAAGAAAACTAGTTACCAACTTTGATCCAGTGGCGGATTATTCTACAGCAGGGAGGCTGTAGGGCTTCGGCCGCGCATATATATATCTATCTATATGAAACTTCATTGGAGAAATTAATTATGATTAACATATGTTTATAGTTATATATATCTATGAAAACTTCATTCGAGACTGATCCCCTCGTCGACACGTATAGGCGGGGCCCGATGACGTGCATGCATATCAGTGGTCCGACCGACGCCCGATGCTGTGTGCAGCATGTGCTGCATGCGCCTATACATACATACGCTGTTTGCATGACATGCAAAATGGACCGTCCAGTGCAGATGCTACTTCGGCGGCATGCCAGAATACACATTTTTTCTACAGGAGTGTGACGCGACCATCCTAGCTAGGGCATTAGGTGGACGCCGACACTAACGCACTACACATACGTTTTTGCACAGTGAACAGACCAGAAGCCAGTTGCATGCTGCAGCTGGAATTCCAACAGAACGATCTGTTGGTCTGTCTCTGAATACCGAAGAACGAAGAGCCAGTTTACACGACCACACTAGTAACTGTAAACGGATTTCATACGGACCCACATATATAAATGTATATACAGTAATTTTTTTATCTCAAAATCTATGGAGGAACAAACTAGGGCTGGAAAAAAAGCTCGAGCTCGACGAGCTGACTGGGGCTCGCAGCTCGGACCGGCTCGACGTTCAGAACGAGTCCGAGCTGAGCCTGTTTTTGTGGCTCGTGAAAAAAGAGCGAGCCATCTTGGCTTGCCTCGCTGGTCGCTGCAGCTCGCGAGCTGGTTCGTGACTTGACCCAACAATAATTTGTTATATAAAATCTTAATTAGCATATAATATTAGTACTGAGTATACAATTAATTTATATTATTTGAGATTATTATACAAAATTAATCTATTTTCTATATTATATTAGTAATATATCTATTTTACTAATTTAAAATATGTTATCTAAAATATTTTTAAGATTTTATATTATAATCTAGAGAACAAATTCACGTTTATGGGTAGACTCGTTGGCTCAGCGAGCCAGGAGCAAGCCGAGCCGAGCCAAGCTCGGCTCGTTACATGAGCGAGCCGCAACGAGCCAAACCGAGCTTACGAGTCGAGCTTGGCTCGGCTCGTTTCCACCCCTAGAACAAACACCACCATACCTGTAGAGCTTCGATTTGGACGGCATTTATGCTTTTCTTTCATTATATTATACCTTCACCCACAAAGAAATAACTATAGATTTTTTACAAGGTAAACTAGCTTAATCTTAATCAAATTTATAGTGAATAATATTCATACCTATATCTTTAAGTAGCTTCATTGTAAAATATATTTTTAGAATTAATCTACTTATTTTTTATTAAAAAATGTTAGTGTTTTTTATGTATGGTTTTAATCAAGTTTTACATTACCCGACTATTGGAGGGTTGTATATTCTTGTCGTGGGACTGAGGGAGAACCTAATAAAGCGCACTGCGCACATGTGGAGACCTGAACCTCCTTCGTCAAGCTCTGAAACAAACCTGCCTGATCGTGATCGATCGCATGGGCGGCATGGCCAACAACCTGGCAACCGCTGCCCGCACGGTGTCCGAGGAGAGCCCCAACCGGGCAGACCTCCCTGCGGCCGGCTGGTCTAGACTAGCAGACGGCGAGAGAAAGACCAACGGCATCGAGCACGGCGCGCGGCATGGGGAGCCAGCACCAGCGCAGGAGTGGGCAAAAAACCCGTAACCCGAAACCCGAACCCGAAATACCCGAACCCGAACCCGAAATACCCGAAACCCGAATTTTGTTCGGGATTTTCGGGTAGCAACTTGCAAAACCCGAATTTATTTCGGGTAATTCGGGTATCACAATCGGGTACCCGAAATACCCGAATTACCCGAACTTTCATGTGTCATGTACTCATGTCATGTTTAATTATTAATTTGTACATCTATAATTATGTGTAAGTGTGCATAACTTGTGATTGTAGATTGCTTGTGTTTTATATGTCCATGTATATCAATGTTCAAACTATATTTTTATACTAATTTAATAGGGTTTATGTGTTTTTATGAAGCCAACACAACATTTCGGGTAGTTCGGGAATACCCGAACCCGAACCCGAAATTTCGGGTACCCGAATTTTCGGGTATTGTAAAACCCGTTGTAATTTCGGGTATCGATTCTCAAAACCCGAAATTTTAAATACCCGAATTACCCGACCCGAAATTTTCGGGTAACCCGAACGCCCACCCGCCGCAGCCGCCGGCGAGGAGAGGGGAGGGGCGCATGCAACTGCAGGTTCGGTCGGCGACGCGGATCAGGCCGACTGGCCGATCGAGACCTCACGCGGACGTGCCGACCAATCCGGCCGCTAGCCTTGCCGCGCCACCCATGCATGTCACCGGACGGTAGGGGTGGAAACGAGCCGAGCCGAGCTCGGCTCGGCTCGGCTCGCTGCGGCTCGTTCACGCAACGAGCTCGGCTCGGCTCGCTCATCCGGCGAGCTCGGAAAAGCGGCTCGGCTCGGCTCGCTCTAGGCTCGCGAGCCGGCTCGCCGAGCCAACGAGCCCAACTATAAATTTAAATCTGTTCTCTAAATTATAATATAAAATCTTAAAAATATTTTAAATAACATATTTTAAATTAGTAAAATAGATATATCACTAATATAATATAGAAAATAGATTATTTTTGTATAGTAATCTCAAATAACATAAATTATTGTCTACTTTGTACTAATATTATATGCTAATTAAGATTTTGTGTAACAAATTGTTGTTGGATCGAGCCACGAGCCAGCTCGCGAGCTGCACCGAGCCGAGCCGAGCTGGCTCGCTCTTTTCACGAGCCACAAAAACAGGCTCGGCTCGGGCTCGTTCTGAGCGTCGAGCCGGTCCGAGCCGAGCCGAGCTGCTGCGAGCCCGAGCCAGCTCATCGAGCTCGAGCTTTTTTCCAGCCCTACCGGACGGACACCGGCCCGCAATAATTCACGTCCCGCACAAATCCACCCCGCTCCCAAATCCAAACGTTTTCCCTCCCTGGCCCTCGCCCAGCTGCCCTACCCACCGCCGCCCCCCACACGCTCGAGAAGAGACAAGCCCTCCCTCCCCTCCTCTCACTTTCACAGGCCCTCGCCTATGTCCTCCTCTATCCTCCTCTTCGTCTATCTCTTCCTCCTCCTCTTTCCTGTTCCATTACGCAGTGCAGTCTATACTACACTACTACAGTGCTGCTGCAACTGCTACTCCGACTACTAGTAACTAGTGGTAGCAGTAGCACCACGGACACGGAGTAGTTTATATGTTGTGGAGCTAGCCCTCGCTGCTCGTAGTTGTAGCTCCGGGCCTCCGGCTGCTGCCGCCGCCGCCGCCGCCACAGGGAGAGCTAGCGAGGAGGTATATAGGTATAGCCGTATAGCTAGCTAGCTAGCCGCTGCTGCGTGAACGGGGAAGAGGGGAGGGGGCTGCTGTTGCAGTGTTGCCTGTTGGCCTGTTGCAGGCTCAGCTCGCAAGTCGCGAGTCGCGTCTGCAGCAGCAGCCAGCAGCTGCCTCAGGGAGGGGCTCATTACTCCCTCGTTGCGTGCTGCAGTTATTGCTTGCTACCGCTAGCTACTGTGTACGTTTTGGCCTTGCCAATAAGCTCTAATGGAGAGGATGCAGCTGCAACTACAAGGGTCCATCGCCTCTTCGCTGGTAAGTTCACATACACTACACAGCCAGGGAGGGGGCAGGCAATGGAGCACGCACGCCCGCAGCTTCCATTTGTAGCGGCAGGCAGCTTCTTTCTGGGGGAAGCTCCGTCGTAAATGCAATGGAGTATTAATTCTCCTGCTCCTGCTGCATGCCGCTGCTGCCTCCTCTAGTCTCGCCGCTTCCTTTCCCTTCCATGCCCTCTCTCCATTGTTCGCCTTTGCTAGTACTTCCCTCTCATGTCGTCGCAGACTCGCAGTGGCAGCTCTGCCGCCGGCACCCACGCACGCACGCACAATTCAATGCGCACCACTGTACTCGCTCGCTGTGCTTCCTGCTAGGAGATCGACATCGACTCGACTACTAGGAGTATCTTTAATGTCGTTGCTGCTGCTCCCCTTTCTCGATCGGCTTGCTGATGATGTGCCTTTCTTGTTCCCCTTCCGGCGATGGCGTGGTGATAACGACGGTGGCGGTAATGGAACAGTGGGCGGACAAGCAGCAGCAGGCGGCCAGCACCAACGCCGCGGCGGCGGCGGCGGCGCAGATGCCCTTCCTGGCGCTGCTCCAGGGCGCGGGCGTTGTGGTGGAGGCGGAGCAGCAGGAGGAGCAGCACCACGACGGGCGCAAGCGGCAGGCCTTCGTGCGCGTCGTCTCCGACCTTGACCTGCTCGAGAGCTGCGTCACGCAGGCGGTGGCTCCCGCAGCGGCGGCGTCTGCGCCCGTGGCCAGCAGGACCGAGAGGCGGAGGAAGCGGCAGAGGCCCCGCGCGCGCGCCGCGCCGCCGCCGGAGAAGCGCAAGAAGCCCGAGGAGGCCGAGAGCCAGCGTATGACGCACATTGCTGTGGAGCGCAACCGGCGGCGCCTCATGAACGACCACCTCGCCTCGCTCCGCTCCCTCATCCCTTCCAGCTACACCCCGCGCGTAAGCTGCCATGCAACGCGCCCATGCATGCAGACATCTCATCTACGACTAGGAGTACTGTTCGTATATACTGCACAGCACTCTCCACATGAGGCAGACAGTGCTGTGCCTGTGTTCCGTTTCTGACGACGCGTGCCGCGCGATGCAACGATCGCATGCAGGGCGACCAGGCCACGGTGGTGGGTGGCGCGATCGACTACGTGAAGCAGCTGGAGCAGCAGCTGGTGGCGCTGCAGGCGGCCGCGGCCGCGCGGCGTGGCGTGGCCGGCACCGGCGCCGCCGCGGTGGCAACGGCCGCGTCGGATGGCGTGTTCGTGTCCCCGCAGTACGCGAGCTACTCGGACTCGCGCGGCGCCGGCGCCGGCGTGGACGTGGAGGCGACGGCCGCGGTGGGCGGGCACGTGCGCGTGCGCGTCGCGGGGAGGCGGTGGCCCGGGCGGCTCGTGCGCGTCGTCGCCGCGCTCGAGGACCTCCGCCTCGCGGTCTTGCACCTCGCCGTCACCTCCGTCGGACACGACGCCGTCGTGTACTGCTTCAACCTCAAGGTCAGCTAAGTGTCACGTCGATTTTACTTCTGGTCGTTTTCATAGCTCATGCATTGCCGTCTCCTCCCACGCAATTGCATTGCTTGCGTTATCTACAGCAATTTACTTATTTTCATATCTATATTAAAACTGTACTCTACAAAACAGTACAGTCTACTGTGCAGAATAATGGAAAACAGTGCATATGTATAAATTTTAGATAATCTGCGGGAGCACCGGAGCAGCCTACGTACTCACGTCCCTCGTTTTCCCAATCATGCGTTTGACTGGAGCAAAGTGCAAAAGAGTACACCTTTTCTGCAGTTTCCCGTTTTGTGTTAAAAAACCAATCTTCACGACTTCACCTGCATACGCCACAAACATGATTTAAATTCCGGAGGACTATTCTTTTATTATAAATTTTATATGAGTAGAGAGTAGTTTCTTTGCATTTAGTTTTTTTTATATAAAACGTGATACTTCCTTTGCCCCCCACCCATGCACACAAATGCAAATATAGGGCGTGTGCCGGTTTAAGGGATTTATGTTTGATCAAGTTTCTAACTATATTTTCTATATATATATATATATATATATATATATATATATATATATATATATATATATATATATATATATATATATATATATATATACTAGTAATGCTACACTGGCAGCATTGTTTAAGTGTTTACTTCGCTAATAGTAACTTCTTTGCATCCATTGCTGCGGTCTGCTGTTTCCAATAGTTTTTAGAAGCATACTAGACAATAACTTTTAGTGCTCTTTTTTTTCACCCGACTACTTTGGAGACGCTCTTAGAGCATGCATGACGTTAAAACACAGAAACTCATTCAGACTTAAATTGACGACCAAACTAGCACCATCTAATAACAGTATACTGCCAACGTAGTATTTCTAGTATGACAGCAGTAGATATATCTTGTGGGATTGCGCTACACGCCGACATGCACATGCACTCGATGCAAGCTGCCGCTGCCGCTGCCGCCATGATGGTTGCAGAAAGCGAGATGGCTGTTTTTCCTCGTGGAGCGTTGCTGCTGCGTGAGATACTGATTGAGAGATGAGATCTCTCTCTCTCTCTCTCAAAGCCCAGCGCAGTGCATGGGTCTCGACGCCTGTACCTTTCTGTTTAGGCAGGCTTTGGAGTATGTAGATGGAGTGTTCGAGAATACGATGAGCACCTGGTAGCCCGCTGCTGGCAGTGGTACATGCATGGGTGTATGAGATCGACCACCGGCGCAAGTTACAGACAGATTAGCCCTTACAAATCTCAGCTTTTCCGATCCCTGTCTGTCTGTTTCCCTCTTGTCTTTGGAATCCGCGACGCCCGTCCTCGTCCCTTATACAGTACAGTGGTGGCTACAAAGCTAATGGTGCACATGTCCCGTGTACGTGCGTGCAGATGGAGGAAGGATGCGAGGTAGCGACGGCGGACGAGGTGGCGACGGTGGTGCACCAGATCTTCGCCTACGCCGCCGGCGCATGCTGCTGACGACGACGACGACGACGACGGGCAGCCGGGGAGGACGGGGGACGGCAAGTCAGGACCATGGTGGAGACGGGCAGGCACGATGCATGTACACGACGAACGCGGGCGCGGAGGAGAGGAGAGGACGATGATGGCTGGCCAGCCGGGCGGGCGGGCCACCAGAGGAGGTCATGCGTACGTAGAGGTAGAGCAGCGGCAGCGAGCTAGGGGACCGACCAAGCAAGCAGCGGCAGGCAGGTCCAGAGCAGCGCAGGGGGGAGGAGGATAGGAGCCGGAGACTCCTACTGTAACTTGACTGTTGTTTACTTGGCTGGCAGGACCAGTACTTTCCATCCAGTAGGAAGGGCGAAGAGTCTAGCTCGACTGAAGGCTGAAGCATGCAGTAGGCTAGCTGTAGGCTGTAGCGTTTTCTCCCTTGTCCTTGGAGAGAGCCATGCATCCGTGTGTGCGTGTACGGTTCTATATAGACCACGTACAGGCACAGGCACAGTATCGTGTGTGCTGTAGTTGAGCATTGGTGCTGGGTTCCGTTGCGCGGTGCCGTGCAACTGCAACCTTCTGGCCTGAGCTGTCTCTCTGGCAGTGGCAGGCTGCAAGCCCCACCCCCATCTCTGCGTGCGTCTGCGTGACGACTGCGTCTCGCCGTGCATGTCCTCTCTGCTGTCGTCGTTGCCGCCGGACCCGTCCGTCTGCAGCGCATGCGCATGCGTCTCTCTGGGAGGGGGAGGAGGAGGAGGAGAGGACGGACAGGCTTTGCCCCATCGGGTGTGCCGTTGCTGCCGTGTACAGATGCACTCTCCTGTCCTGGGCGTGCCAGGCTGAGCGGCGCGGCGCAGGCCACGCCGCACTGGCACAGGCCTACAGTAGCGTATGCGACGACTGCGATTCTGCGACGAGCGAGCAAGGGGCCGCGGGCCGCTGCTCGATCGGCCATGGCGGCCGGTCAAAGCGCCCATGCCATCATTGCCAGCCAACTGGTACGGTACGGTACCTGGTGCGAAAAGGTTTTGCCCCGATCCATCCATCCATCCTCCTCTGCTTCCTGCCCCGCGCGGCGCCGAGCGTCGTGGATGACCGTGCCGGTCCGCGCGCTCCGCGCGAGTCGCAGAATCATTCTCGGCGTGCTGCCCCGCACCAAAAGAAGCTGTCGTGGCGTAGCCGCGGCCGCCTTTGCGTGTGCGCTGCAGCCTCTGTAGCTAATAGCTGTAACCTGCCGCGCGTGGCGCTGGCAGGCACTGCGTACGCCGTGCTCGGGCGGGTGCAGGTCACTGCGTTGTTTGTTTCCTTTCCGGCTTTCCCCACCGGCCCTCGGTCTCGGCACGGCGATGATCGGACCGGAGCATTCACCGTCGGCCGCCGGCGGCGTCGGGTCGGCGTGGCACGTCGAAACAGAACGGAGGGCGTACCGTTCGTTATTAATGCGGCCGCGGCGGGTACGCGCACGTACGCATGAGTTTGACACGACACGAGGGCCGATAGACGATCGCTGTCTGCCTGTCAGCGGTCAGCCTGTGTGATTCCGCGTACGGAGTAGAGTACGTGCGTGGAGTCACCCACATGTCCATGTGTGCAGCGGCAGCTGCAGCGGCAGCGCCTGCTTCCTCGTGTGCCCGCCATTAATGGCCTGCCGCCGTGCTACAGAGTCCACGACTTGAGATCTTTTCTTTTCATCTCCTCTTTTGTTCGGTGTGCAAGTAAATAAAGAGCCTTTTATGACTCTCTTTATCCTAGTTAACACTAGTCATTTTCTGTATGATTGGTAATTGGTTACCCACACCATTCTATCTTGGATCATCGCATGCATTTACTTTATTTGAGATTATGTTTAGTTGCTTGTACGTGAAAATCACATGTTGTATGAGTAGATACAAAATAAGTTATTTTAATACTATTAAATAATATCCATCTATACATTTAAAATTATCGGCGCCAGCCTGCACATGGACGCGCAACAATCCAAACAAGCTAAAATTTGTGAATCAAAACTTGTTTAATGGATATCATAACTTATACCACTTTGGTAGGCATGTTCCCTGGCTCGGTCAAGGTTGTCGAGTCGGAGTTTATCCAACTCACGCGCACGATTTTCACGCGTTCTGAACGGGCTGCGAATCGATTTATGGGTGTGTATAACCGGTTACGAGAGACATAACTGGCACGTTGTAGCATTAAAAACTCTAACCACCATATTCCAGGACCTGATCTTCCGTGAACGGAGCCACCGTCTCTCCATTGTCGTCGGGGTTCGAGAAACACCCTGTTCTTCCCACTAACCAAGGACAGGACGACAACAGAGATGGAGACCATTTCAACCAGTGGCGGAGGAGCCATTATAACTTAGTGTGGCATTAGTCACACCTTACTTTTAAAAACTCTCATGTCTTTTACTATAACAACAAAAGAAGACGTGGTATGGTAGATGTGTTGCCTCTATTATAGCAGCAGGTCTTGAGTTTGATTCACAATTCTTGTAGATTTTAATTTTTTGAGCCATACCACATTTTTTCTTTGCCCTCCACTACTGATTTCAATGGAGGTGAAGGACCGACACAAGTCGCGGTGGCCCTCACCAACGTGACCACCAACCTCGATTAAGAAGTTATGCACACCTAAGATTATGAGGTCATAGTTTGATTATCAAGAACCATAGAGTAATTAAGGTAGTGTCTAGTTCCGGAGTACATGGAATAGAGCCGTTCTGCTCCTAATTTGTTATTTGGATTGATTATATATAAAATAGAGTGACTTAAAAAATTACATTTAAATATTGAATCATTCAACTCCCTAAAACCTTTCGAACCAAGCTGCTCCTTGGTATGGAGCAACTCCTTCACAAGTCTCAACTATCTTCAGAACCAAATACTACTTAAGATGCTTGTGCTAGTTTGTTTAAGTATCATTGAAAAGGCCATACTTTAGTCCAGATTATTTTTAATGGGACTATAACCATACTTTAGGCCCTGTTTGGATCTCACCGGATTTTTAAAATATAGTTCTTCACATTATCCAAGACTATCCAGATCGAATGATTACTCTTCTAGATTCTTTCTTGCGGCCGCTCCGTTTGATTACTCTTCTAGATTCTTTCATATCGCGTGGAACCAAACGGGGCCTCAGGGCATCTACAACCCTGAGACACCAGCTCTATTTTCTAAATATAAGAAACAAATAAAAGAGTGTATGATACAAAATTTTAAGACCCTAGATCATCAATACAACTAAAAGATAACGTGTATAGAAAATCGTGAAAAGACAAACTTTTTTTAAAAAAACCTGTCTTTTATATTTTTTTTTAACTTAGACTTTTAGAGACCCCTCAAGTACATGCCCTTATTAGGATGCCAAAGCACCATGGTTTCGCTGGCCTCAAATGGGGCGGGCGGCGCACGCATGCACGGTGCATCGCTACACGACTCGCTGTCCGGCTGCCGCGCCTGCGCATGCTTCCGTGCCAGATGTGACCTGGCTCCGGCAGATGAAAAGCGAAAGGCCGGGCGCAGTCAGGCACAGGCTGCCAGCAGTAGACCGCCCGATCACCAGCGCCGCCCAGAGAGGTCGTGACGAGGCGCTGCTGCAAGATGGAGACGACACGAGACAACGAAGCCGTACTGGCAGCTTCGTAAGCATCATCATCATCATGTGAGCGATTTGTGCAGCGATCGCCGGCGCCGCCCAGCGGTAAGCGGTCGTGCTACGGACGATGTCTCTGCAGACCCAGTTTCGCCGAGGACCGTGCCCGCTGCGGCGGTGGCCCCTGACTCCCTGGCCCTGGCCCTGGCCCTGCGCGTTTGGACTGTTCGTACGGAATTTTTTGAGGGTGGCCTGTTCGTACAGATGCCATGACAGCCCTGTGATTGTGGTTGTGGTAGTGGCTGCGATGGTACCGTCTCACTCTCACCCTTCAGAGCTCCATCACCATCAACAACAGAACAAATGGTCCCCATACGAGATGACCGTAACATGGGCTAGGCCAGAAACCAGTCTCTCTCTTCTCCTTCACGGGCTGGGCCAGTGCGCCGACCCCATTGCGGAACCAGCCCAATCTAGTTGCACACTGCCGCTACCGCTATGATTTCGTTTCATCGCGGACGACCGGACGTGGCCGTCAAGTCTTCCTGCGCCGTCCTCCGCGCCGGTAGTTACCCATACCCGATCGTAAACCCCGCCTGGAGGCCGCCGGGGACGGGAAGCAGGAGCCGGCGGCGTGCCAGCCGTCGACGTTCGCTGAGCTGGCGGAGGCGTGCGACGCCATCCCCCCACGCGCTCCAAGGTCGATACAGCTGTAATTTGTCTATGTTACAACTTCATATCTTAATTATACTTCTGAGTTATATGATAACAAATGTTCTGTTTGTCAGGATGAGGTACCCATCTTTTCTGACCTTCAACCCCCCCCCCCCCACCCAAATCATTACTGCATTCTTCTGCACTACTAGGTATATACTCGTGCGTTGCTACGGAATCGACATGATAAAATACACTGATATGCAAAAGCACTAATTGTTATTCTATAGTCTATTAGCATGTTAAGGATGTTTGCATCAAGAGCTGATTCATTATCAACCACTGCATGCTTGTCCAATTGGTTGTTAACTTATACTTCATTTTTCTCCTTCCAAGAATCCATTTTGGCACCATTGTAATATTGAATTCGTACGTTAATAAATCTGTTACAACCATAGCAATAGTTTTTTAACTATTGCGAATAGAGGATTAAACATTAAAAGAACAGAGGTCGATATTCTATATTTATATTGAGTTACATGCCTACAAAATAAATATAAAACATTTTTGTACAATACACATCAATCTTGATCTAAGTACACAACTCTTGCTAATAGTCATCTTCTTATGACTCCCTCCCATATGGCACATGATAGCCAACCTGTTCGGCGAGTACACGAACAGGTCGTTGTTGACGACGCTAATCAGGAAGATAGACATGGAGAGCCAGGTGTTCGTCATGCGGGAGCCCACGACGGTGACCATCTTAGCCCTGGTGGCTTGGAAGTACTCTAGCTGCTTCGACAATGGGATGCACTCACCAGCTTTTCTGTACGCATGCATATAACATCCTGGGTTGATGTTCGGCTTAATTCGTCCGTAAGAATACTACTATAAAAGATAAAAAGTCGAGACTTACAGTGGAGTTAAGAATGCCAGCACCTCCGAAAGCAACCAGTTGCAATAAGTCAGAGAGCAAATGTTTTCAAAGAAAATATCATTGAAAGCAAGAAAAACATTAAACTTGTGATGACTTAATACAGAGACTGACCTACTCAGTGTATCAGTGTTCTACTACCATACAAATCAAACTACCAATAGGGATAAAAAATTCTAGATCCGCATATTTGCACTGACAGAAAAAATAGTGGCTCCAGTATCTCAAAGGACAAGTTCTTCGAAAACTTCAATTATGAAGCCTGCTTCTCTAAAGCATGCATATGCAAACAAATGCTATTATGCGCTGGAACATAGTTGCGTTGATTTCCCTATTTAAGCACAAGCACAAGATAGAGTTCAGAACTCCAAGTTCAGTGTATTAATTATTTTTTCATTCAGATTAGTTAGTTTTTCGCTTCAATCAGATAAGATACCAGTCATACATGTTTGTCGAACCCAAAAATTGATAGTTGTTTACTATGTCAAAAACTTTCCAAGCGATCATGATAAGATACATTAACACGAAAAAACACTGTTTGATCCATAAGGCAGCAAGTTTGATAATCAAATGGATTGATTTGATCAATAACTCTGATTGGTAGTAAAATGAATTTGTTTAGTATGGTGTCCTGCATGAAACAGTTTTGGCTGTTAGAAAAAGTTGTTGCAACGACGTGAGAGAAAATGAAAAGATGAATAAATGGTAGTGTGCATCTGCCTGTGCTCTGGGCTACCTGTTAATGAACTATTGCATATAGGTTCCTTGGTGAACATTAATGTGAACACTCAATGTATCAGTTGTCAGTTTCATGATGCGCTAAGATACAAGAGTAAATGTGGACAGGTTGATGCTAAACATCATTCTCAATACCCGATATGAAACTAACTGTCAAGACAAGGGAATTAAATGGAACCTTGAACTCAGAAGACCATGCTTGTCTTCATCATGGAGGAGCTAAAATCCCAATAGATATAAGCAAACACAAGATTCAAAGAGGGGGAAAGGAAGACTGTGAAGATTTTATAAAAGGGAAGTAAAAAACAGGCATGCATGATAAACACATTTTGAGTTAAGCACTAGCATCCTAACCTCCCATGATCAAGAGCATAGGCCTCTAGATCTGCCAGTGTGAGCAATCGACCAGTGACACTTAATGGTAAAGGTTCCCTTGGTAAACTTATAAAACCATTATGCGATGACTTTGATCCACCTTGTGTTAATCTTGGGCTACTCTGCAGTACTGAACCACAAACCTAATGGTCCTGGTCAACAATGTACATAGTACATAGCATCCATTACATGAAAAATACATTAAATAGGAAGCAATGCATACCCTTAATCACTCCCATACTAATGTAGGGT
The DNA here is from genome assembly GCA_029449295.1 of Zea luxurians. NCBI lineage: Eukaryota > Viridiplantae > Streptophyta > Magnoliopsida > Poales > Poaceae > Zea > Zea luxurians. Next base: position 393,759 of record JAOPSE010000407.1, on the reverse strand, counting down.
AGGGAAAACCAAAAAGACAAGGTAGTTATTGACTTGTTCTGCATGCCTGCATCACATGAGGTACAGGTCAGTAGCTTCCTATTGTATCCCAGTATTCCAGTATAGCAAATTAACAATAGTACAACACACACATACCGCTGAGCCACAGACTAATAGCAGCACAGAATCATAGTACCATGTAATGCTCTGGCTCCTGATTACAAATTATTTTCAACTTAATTTTTAGGAAAACGTGCAGTTATTCCTTACCGCTCTCCAGCCTTGACAGCATTATGCTTGTTTTGGAGGTATACATTTTCCCAATTAGGATGTCATTTAGATGAAAGAGTAAGGAAGGAAAGGTCCTATTGAACTCAAGGATTTCACCGGACAATCTGAATAAATCACCTGTTGATTGCATCGGGGTTGTAGGGTTGTATGGAGGAGGTGGAGAAAAGGGAGGAGCATCAGGACAAGGTTTTGTGGTGCTAGGACCACATAAGTTAGGGTTGTTCACAAAACTGCAAAAGAAGACAGGTGTGAATAGCACACACATTAATGATTAAAAAATGACATTTTGTGCAAAACTATAACTTTACCTGATAAGTCATGGTGCTCTATAAAAAAACCTTAACCCAGAAGCCAGTCATCTTGTTCATTTCAGAAAGATGAGAACATAAATTATCTTTCTATTTCAGAATTGGAGACCCACAGACTTTATTAGGTATGTGCACTTTAACTCCTGTGAAATATTACATGAATGCCAAATGGTTGAAGCTGAATTGCTGAAATGAACATGAGCTTCCCTTTCAGAAAAGAGGGAAAAAAGTTGTGCTCTTACCTGCAAAGCTTACAATACCAGTGAACTACAATCGTCATGTTCTCATGACCAGTGTGTGTCATATGATAGAAATAACAAAAGCTGAACAATGTATTAGAAACTGTATAATTACCTTCATCTATCTTTTCTTTCTCCCAGCAAACATGCAAGTAGCATAGCGCTTTCCTATACTTTCTGAGGTCCATATATCATGCAAGTTTGATAGTATTTCACACATAGGTATACTATTGACTATGATCTGTTTTTAGCCGAGAAAACTGAAGATGCAGCGCTGAAGCATCATAAGAGAACTGAAGATATGGCATACCATTTGTCCAACGTCTACACTCTCCTTACGATATTGTTGATACTGTTCCATGTTCCTCAGCCCAACTAATGGTTTGAGGACCTAGATGCCCATCACGGTCGCAGTAACCTAAAGACGCAAATATTCTTCTTTTCGTTAGCTTTGGCACAAAATTGCAGTACAATATCACATGACAGAGGAAAAAAGGGATTGAAAAAAATGAAAAGCGCATCGCCAGATCAACATAGACCGAGAGGAGGAAAGCAAACGAAAGAGAATCAGTCGGTTGTGCGTGTGCGGAGAAGGAAGGGAAGGGAAAGGGCGTGGTCCGAGATGAGACACCGATACCTTGGTGTACACACCGAGAATGGAATCTACAGCGTCGACCATCGTCGTCGTGGTTGAGGTCGACCCCGGCTACAGCGAGCGCACGATGGTCGGGGCCGGAGGGGAGCAGTGCGGAGTACACGCCCATGTAGATGTAGACCCCCGATCTGGATTCATGGGGTCTTCTCGTGCGCGTTCGGGATCTGGATTCATGGGGTCTTCTCATCGCCCCTGCTTGCATATGTTCCACCTGGTCTTCTCGTGCGCGTTCGGGAGAGAGACCGCGCTGCCCCGCTTCTATCCGCCATCACCGTGTCGCGTGGGTATAACACTGATGGAAGGGGATTGCGGGGAGCAGGGCGAGGATGGCAGGGGCGGCACCTTCCATCGATGGAGCGCGGGCGCGGCGATGGCGGGAGAGGTGATGGAGAATCCCTAGAAGGGGGCACAGAGAGTAGGGCGGGCGGGCAGGGGCACGGTGCACCAGGGGAGGGGTCGCTCGCGCGAGGCCAGGCGGGGGCATGACTCCATGGAGAGGGCGGACGCGGAGAGAGCCGGGCGCGGCGATCCAGGGTGGAGGTTTCGGGATCATGGCGCCGACGGACGGCTTTGGACTGCTATAGCGGGGACGACGCAGGGTGTGCGCGGAGGTTTCGGGATGGAGATTTCTGGAAGCGCTATGGCGAAGGAAGGGTTGCAGCGGCGGAGGCACTGATTGCGGGCGGGATGCGAGGCGGGGTGCGACCGCGGCTGAACCATGGGGTGTGGACGCCTACGTTAGGTACATAATTAGTAGTAGAGATAAAAAGAAGCACTTTTTTCCTTGCCTTCCCGACTAATAGAGAGATCAACGCAATACTAATTGCCAAATAGAGAAAGCACGGGAAAAGAACAGGCCAAAGAAAGTGAGACACACAAAACACTATTCGGAGATTCAGAACCTATGTCGCAACCTGGTCGGCCTGGGTACCCCACGCAAAAGGTAAAGATGCGACATTTGCCCATCCTTCATTGACGCGCACACACGAAACAAACGAAGAACCAAGTGAAAGACATCAAGAAACCTATCGTCTGAGAGAGTATGAAGTGGGGAAGGAAGCTGAGTTTATCGGCGATTGATTCATCAACAGGATCACGCAGACACACCAGCGGATTGGATAGAGTGGTTAAAGAAGACACCGAGAACCACTACTCACTCCCCTTGCCCGCTTGCCCTCTCCAAGCTCCGTCCGGTTCCTTCCACCTCGTTCGTGTGATGCGCCTTCCTCCGACGAGTGAACTACTGTTGCAGCATCTAGATTGAGATCGGGGGAGGAGACATCGGACATGCGCGCATCAATGTATCCGCAATAAAAAAGAACGTGGAATCAGAAAATGCTAGTCAAAATCTAAAACGCATAGAGATAGAGATCATGAATTACGATATGCGGATGGGCAGCAGATCCCTGCCAGTTCCTCGCAAGAATCTCCGCCTCCGAGTCAAAGTGCCGGCGGTGGACTCGTGCCGGTGGCGGACTCGAGAAGCCTCTCGTCTGGGTGTGGCGCCTCCTCTCCCACCTGTCCCAGAGCAGCAGCAGCCGCAGACAAAGACAGGGCGAGAAGTGAGCGAACGGACCAAGAAAGAACCAATCGCGACGAGGACCAACCAACCACGGGGTCAGGTGATCTAGGAGACGCGATGAGGATGAGATGGAGCAAGTTTTTCCGACCTGGACCGCTTGCTTGGAATGGAATGGGACCATTGGATGGATAGATGACACATTTATCATTTGCTTGTGTCGATTTGCCTTTGCGACCGCAAGGAATCAAAATGTTTTGTTTCTCACGTCGCAACAAGTACACCCGAATGTTCTAGGGTTCTGGCAAGTGCGTGACCAAAGAGACGAGGCAATGAAGCAAACAACCATTGCCATACCTGAATGAAATGCAGATGTTCTCTGAGGTTTAGGGTGCAGATGTTCTCTGAGCACGGGGGTCCCCACGCGCGCGCACGAGCTCAGCCTCGGGTAACTGCCGCCCTAGGAGGCGGTCGAGCTTGCCGAGACAGGCTCCATCACCTGGACAATCTCGTCAGAGTCCTCGCCCACAGCGATCTCCTCCTCTGAGAACATCTGTAATACCCACTTTGTAAGCAAAGTAAAAAAAAGAGAAAATTATATTGCTTTATACCTATATGTGTTATCTATGTTTCTCATTTCATGTGAACACCATAATTAAACAAATAAATAAATGGCAAGAGACACCCAAAATGACACATGCATCATGCTGGGATTTTATTGTGTGTGCATTACTTGTGACAATGTAAAAATAATATAAAAATGATGATGTTAAATCTAGAGTGGAATTTGAGGTTAAAAAGGAATGCTAGAATTTAGAAAAGGGAAGAAAATGAATATTATGAGGAGAAAAATAAGTAAATAAAGATATATTATTCCTACAGTATAGTTTGAATTTGTATAATTGACTCAAAGCTGAAACTCATATTCAAATTCAAATTTGGATTCAAATAATCATGAAATAAGACAGAACATAAAAGAAAAAAAAGATAAAACAGAGACTTGGACTGACTTCTCCAATTCGGCCACCTGGGGTGCAACCCGCGCGCGAGCCCGCTCCATCGGATTCGCGGATGGCCGACTGACCCCTGGGTCCCGTGTGTAGCCTCACCACGTCACACTTGCGCACCGACAGATGGGACCGAAAGGTTAGCCCCTTTCTCATGGGCGCCGCGGTCGATTTCTGTCACTGCCACGCGGGCCCGCCTGGTCAGCCAGTGCCCAATTCAATGAAATCTCGCCCAGCCGCCGTCTCAACCATACGCGCGACTTCCCCAGAGCCATGCACGGCAAATTTCCGTCGCCCAACGTGCAGCCGAGGAGTCCGCATGACCTCTCGACCGAGCCCAGAGTACTTAAGCGACGCGGTGTCCTCCCCTTCGCACTCAAGTCGCCGTACGCGCTGCCCTTGCAACCCTCGCCATTCCCGCCGATGGTGAAGGAGAGAGAGAAAAGGGGAGGGAAGTGATATAGTGGCCGTCGTCGCTTGAAGCCGTAGCAGGAGTCGGGGGGGGGGGGCATCACCAGGGTGCCCGCGCGCGCGCGTGGATCTACAGGCAGCAAGGTCGGCTGGCAACTCACCGGTATGAGATCACTTCACACCTTCTCGGCGTTCCGCCATCGTCGAAGCTTGCATCGCCGCCATAGAAAATCGTGTGCTAGCTGGTCGTAGCGGGGCGAGGCACACCATCGCCTCGGAGTTGCTTATAGATCAATAGCGCATGATGATCGGGGCACGTCCGTCGCCGTCGATGTCTGCGTTGCTCCGTGGAGCGCTCTGGCGTAATATTCCATCGGGGAAGATGAGGCTTTAGCCTTTGATCTGGCCCTGGACGGATAGGATTAGAAGCATGTCGCGGGAGCCAGGGACCGTGGGATTGTGATCGGTCGGCCAGAGGGAGTATGGATATTAGTGAATGTGGGCCATCGGTTTTCGATCTATCAGCCAGTATCGAGTACCGATTCGGTTGAGTATACATCTAATCCTAGCGGTCGATAGGAGATCGGGTGGCCAGAAACAGAGAATACCCCCTCGGCTGAGAATTTTTACATAAGAGTCCCTAAGTTTCTTTGGAATAGAACCCGCCATCCTATGCACAGTGCGCTGAGCCTTAGGAACTCTTCTGTATTAACCCCTATGTTTCTCAATTATTGAGGCCCAGTCCAGAACATTATAAAACCAGAGAAATTAAATTATAAATAGATTTTTAATATGAAAATAATTACTAGAACTTAATAAATTCATAGAAAATCCATTTTTAGTCCAAATTAGTCCATTCCGGTTCCTAAAATTTTGTAATATTATTATCTATCACCTAGAGTCTCTGTTTTGTCATGAAAACAGTAAGAAAAATAATTTCTCACTTAATTCTAATTTAAGCACATAAAACTTGGAAAATTCATAACTTAAAATCTATAACTCAAAAAAATATGATTCATGTTCCTAGGATTTTATTTTAATGTGTAGGTTATTACTGTGTATTTTGTTTATATGTTTGGTGTAATGTTATTTTTCTTTATATATTGTGCTTGTCTGTATTGTGGCGAGTAGAAGAGCACGTGACTGAGGATCCTGGTGAGTAGCAGGTTGAAGTAGCTGAGCAGGAGCTCATTAAAGGCAAGTTGTGCCCTTGACCACTTTTTACCCAATAATGTTCTTTAATATCACTTATTCATGCATAGGTTAATTTTGATGGGACCCGATAGGTCACCCTAGATTGTTTATCTCATTACCTTGTTTACCCCTGAATCACTTGGGTAGTTTGCTATCGCTTTATATGGTTTTCGGATAATCATTTATTATATCTATGTTCCACTTATTTTTGTTATTATAATTTTGTTCATGTCAAGATCATTAATGTTAATTGGAACATAGAGCTTAACTTGAGAAACACGTGCCACCACAAGGGTTTAATGGGACTCCCTTGGCTGACTAACTAGGAAAGCTAGTGGAAGACTACCTTACCCGAAAGGGGCAAGAGCAGTAGGGGAGTTGCATGCAAGGAGGTTCTCGGGTTGATTTAGCTGCGATGGCGGTCAGACAGGGGATTCTTGCAAGTGCTCTTCCCATAAACTGTAGCGGGTTTTTGGAAGCTAGTGGAACTTTGTAAAGGCCTCGTAGTGTTGCCCTGCCTCGCCTCCTAGGTAGAGGTGTATGGGAGTCGCGACCCCTTGGCAGATGGGTAACATGACTTGTGGGTAAAGGGTACAACCTCTGCAGAGTGTAAAACTAGTATACTAGCCGAGCTCATGGTCATGAGCAGCTCAGGACTCTCTGATGATTAAATTATGGAACTTAAATTCAATTTTGTCATTTGCATCGCATGGGTTTATTATTAATTTTGTTCAATTACTTTATTTAAGGTTTGGTATTCACTTACATTTAGTAACTGCTAATAAAATTTTGACCAACTACTTAAAAGCAATGCTCAGCTTTAACCCCTGTCATTGATTAGCCTTACACATCACATGAACTTCCACCTTTGTGAGTTCATGTCCACTGGTTCCCCACAACTTGTTGAGCTATGATCATGTGTGAGCTCACCCTTGCTGTCTCACACCCCCCATAGGAGAAGAGCAGGTGGTTCAGGAGGAGCCATAAGGCGAGGAGTTCGATCTGATCTAGGTGGCGTTTCTCAGTTGACATTGGCGCCGACGATCCTTAGTTTGTTTTAAGTTTATTCTTTTATTTTGTAATAAGACTTCCGCTATGTAATAAACACTCTGATGTTTTGTGACATTTATCTCTATACACTCTGTTATTATATATGTTGTCTTCTTGGCGCATGTATGAGATGCACCTGGCTTTGTTCCTTAAAGCCGGGTGTGACAGAAGTGGTATCAGAGCGATATGTTGACTGTAGGACGAGACCTAGATAGAAATGGACAAAACCCTTACCTACTTACCTTCTAATTCATTCTACACTTACCTTACTCTGATTCTTTCTGTACCTATCTCGATCCTGTCTCACCTTCTACTGTTCTACTCTGATCATTCTTACCTTTTCTACTCTGAGACAAGATAGATTTCACACCTTGGAATCCTTACCCCTCTGACATTTTTTAGAGATAGGGAACCTAAGACAAAATTTAAAACTATTTTCTTTATTTGAAAATGATTGGTTGATTGTGCTGATGATAAATGCCTGATTTGCTTCTTTGATTGATTGAACTATTATAGATGGACATCTTAGCATGTATCACCATAAGGTATTGAATTAGCTATGGTAGGTAAGATATTAATCTGCTTAGCTAATAAAATCCCCCAAAGTAACCTGATTTGTAAATACCTGCCTTGTCTACTATTCTCTTACCATATGTATCTAACTCAGATGGTAAATACCAGGCGGGGTGGTGGAATTGATTTGCCTCCTAATCGACACACTCGGTGGATATATAGACAACCCCAGCCACATCCAACAGAGATGAATCCTCCTAATCCTCCACCAGGCGGAGTTGACCCACTGATTGCAGCTCAGATGAGGATGATGCAACAAATGGCGGATACTATGGCGGATATGCGCGCTCAGATGCAGTAAGAACGCCAGGAAATGCGTCAGGAAAGAGAAGAGATACGCCAGGAATTGCGCCAGGAGCGAGAAGAGATACGCCAGGAAAGGAGGGCGCAACAGCAGCTGCAACATCAAATGCAACAACAACAGCAACAACGGCAACAACAACAAGTACCACTGCCTCCACCGCCACCACCAGTTCCACCCCGAGATAAGCACCGAGAGTTCATGAGTCATAAGCCACCTATATTTGCAAGCTCTCCTGATCCACTAGACGTGGATGATTGGCTGAAATCTGTGGAGAAGATGTTGAATATTGCACAATGCACTGACCGGGAGAAGGTTTTATATGCTTCTGGACGTCTGACAGGTCCTGCTGCTGACTGGTGGGATTCATATACTGCTGCCCACGATGCCGCTGATACTATCACTTGGGCAGAGTTTAGCACACAGTTCCAGAATTATCATATACCAGCTGGATTGATGAAGATTAAGAAGGAATTTCTATCATTGAAGCAAGGGAGCATGTCAGTCAGTGAGTATCACGACAAGTTCATCCAGTTATCCAGATATGCCCCTGATGAAGTTGCTGAGGATGAGAGGAAACAAGAGCATTTCATTGAAGGACTTAATGGACCCCTGCAGTATGCTCTGGTGGCGCATACATTTCCATCATTTCAGAGGCTGCTTGATAAGGCCCTAGCTATTGAACACAAGCGTGTTCAGCTGGGAGATTTGAAGAGGAAAGCTATATCTCAAGGACAAGGAAGCAGCAGTGTTCGTCCTCGCTACAGTTCACCCTAGGGTACACCAGTTCGCACTGGCCGAGGCCAGCACCCAGTTCAGCAATCACCTCTGAGGACTCCACCTCCTCGACAGGCTACCCCCACTAGCACCCCGACGAAGTTCTCAGGACAGAGTCCAGGCACTACGTATTTCAAGTGTGGGAAGACTGGACACTATGCAAATGTCTGCCCACAGAGGATGGCTACTACTCCAGTTCAGAATAGGCAGCAAACTCTAGGATCTGGCAAGGGATATTCTATTGCCAAGGTTAATCAAGTCAGCGTTGATGCTACTCCGGATGGTGCTGACATCGTACTTGGTATGTTTTATGTTAATGCAATTCCTGCAACCATCTTATTTGATTCTGGTGCTACACATTCGTTTATGTCTGTTAGATATGCCAACACAAATGAAATACCACTGCTAAATATGAGAAAACCAATGATAGTAATTACACCTAAAGGGCCTGTTGAGGCAAATAAAATGACACGTAGATTGACATTGACAATTATGGGTAGAGAATTTGGAGCTACTGCTATAATATTAGAGGCAAGCAGTATAGATCTGATCCTTGGTATGTCATGGTTAAGAAAGGCAAAGGACATTATAGCATGTGGTAGAGGTACCGTAGAACTCACTACCCCTAAAGAAGAAAGATTTCAAGTTAATATTGCAGTAACCACCTCATCCAAACGTGCAATGTTCTTTATACCTGAGGAGTTTGTTGGTGACAACATCCGTGTGGTTAGAGATTTTCCGGATGTCTTCCCAGAGGAGTTACCAGGGATGCCACCTTATAGAGAAGTTGAGTTTGTAATTGATCTTCTACCTGGAACTGCCCCTATTTCTAAACGACCATACAGGATGTCTGTAGAAGAGTTAAAGGAACTGAAGAAGCAGTTAACGGAGTTACAAGAGGCTGGGTACATTCGTCCGAGTTCCTCACCTTGGGGAGCGCCGGTTCTGTTTGTACAGAAGAAGGATGGACCACAGCGGATGTGTGTGGATTATAGATCTCTTAATGATGTTACTGTGAAGAACAAGTATCTGTTACCCCGTATTGAGGATTTATTTGATCAGATGAGAGGTGCTAGAGTATTCTCGAAGATTGATCTCCGGTCGGGTTACCATCAGATGAGGATTAGACCATCGGATATTCCCAAGACAGCATTCTCGACTCGATATGGATTATATGAGTTTACTGTTATGTCGTTTGGATTAACCAATGCACCAGCTTATTTTATGAACTTGATGAATAAGGTGTTTATGGAGTACTTGGACAGATTTGTCGTGGTGTTCATCGATGATATTCTTATCTATTCCAAGAGTGACGGTGATCATGAGGAACATCTAAGGTTGGTGCTACAGAAGCTACGAGATAACCAGCTATATGCCAAGTTCAGCAAGTGCAAGTTTTGGATTGGCGAGGTGCCATTTCTTGGTCATATTATTTCTAATGGAGGAATTTCAGTGGATCCTGCTAAAGTTAAGGAGATAATGGAGTGGAGAATACCCACTACAGTTACTGAGATTCGGAGTTTCTTGGGATTAGCAGGCTATTATCGGAGATTTATTGAAGGATTTTCTAAGATTGCTAAACCTATGACTTCGCTTTTGGAGAAAGGAAGAGAATTTAAGTGGAACGAGAAGTGCCAAGGCAGCTTTGATCAATTGAAGAAAAGATTGATGTCGCCACCAGTATTGGTTATGCCAGACCTACATAAAGGATTTGATATCTATTGTGATGCATGTGGCCAAGGCTTGGGATGTGTGCTCATGCAAGAAGGACATGTGATTGCCTATGCTTCTCGTCAGTTACGCAAACATGAATTGAACTACCCCACTCATGACTTGGAATTGGCAGCCGTTGTGCATGCGCTTAAGATTTGGAGACACTACATTATGGGAACCAAGTGTCAAGTATACACAGATCATAAGAGTTTGAAGTATATATTCACTCAGAAGGATCTCAACCTTAGGCAACGCCGTTGGTTGGAGCTTATTAAGGATTACGATTTGGAGATTCACTATCACCCGGGCAAGGCAAATTTGGTTGCAGATGCCTTGAGTCGCAAGGAGCATGTTTATTCAGCTATTGTCGCCCAGCTACTTGACGAGATTGTTGAGGACTTCAGGAGACTTAACCTAGGGATAGTTGCTCATACTGAGGGAGTTACTATTGATGTGGAACCTACTTTGGAGCAAGAAATCTGTAAAGGACAAATTGGTGATGCTAAAATAAAAGAGATTAAGGATCTGATTACTGAAGGTCGAGGTTCGGAATTCACGGAGGATGAGCAAGGCACCGTATGGTTCAAGGACAGGATGTGTGTTCTGGATATTGAAAGCCTTTGAGAGACTATTCTAAAGGAGGCCCATGATTCAGATTATTCTATTCATCCTGGTAGTACCAAGATGTATCAGGATTTGAAGCGGAAGTATTGGTGGTATGGATTGAAGAGAGATGTAGCTGCACATGTGGCTATGTGCGATGTATGTCAAAGAGTTAAGGCTGAACACCAGAGACCAGCCGGACTATTGCATCCATTGAAGATACCCGAGTAGAAGTGGGAAGAGATTGGTATGGATTTTATTACTGGATTGCCTCGCACCCAGAAAGGATATGATGCTATATGGGTGATTGTGGATAGATTGACTAAAGTGGCTCACTTTATTCCTGTAAAGACTACTTATAAAGGTTCTCAGCTAGTAGAGTTATATATGGCTCGGATTGTGTGTTTACATGGAGTACCAAAGAAGATCGTGTCTGATCGAGGTTCACAGTTTACCTCAAGATTTTGGAGAAGCTTTCATGAGAACATGAGCACAAAGTTGAATTTTAGTACAGCTTATCACCCTCAGACTGATGGACAGACTGAAAGGACTAATCAAGTTTTGGAGGATATGTTGAGAGCTTGTGCACTTCAGCATGGAGGAAGTTGGGATAAAAGTCTACCTTATGCTGAGTTCTCATATAATAATAGTTACCAGGCTAGTCTGAAGATGTCACCTTTTGAAGCTTTGTATGGGAGGAAATGTAGGACTCCTTTGTATTGGGATCAAACTGGAGAAAGACAGTTCTTTGGGCCTGAATTGATTCAAGAAGCAGAAGAGCAAGTCCGTATAATTCGAGAGAATTTGAGGGTGGCTCAAACCAGGTGAAAGGGAAATAGGCTTACACCTTTTCCTAAATAGATTTTGGTGGTTGAATTGCCCAACACAAATAATTGGACTAACTAGTTTGCTCTAGTCTATAAGTTCTACAGGTGCCAAAGGTTCACAACAAGCCAATAAAAAGACCAAAGATGGGTTCAAATAAAGAGAGCTAAAGAAATCCCAAAGGCATCCTGGTCTGGCGCACCGGACTGTCCGGTGTGCCACCGGACAGTGTCCGATGCACCAGGGAACTCGAAGCTGAACTCGCTACCTTCGGGAAAATGGAGGCCGCTCCGCTATAATTCACCGGACCGTTGTGCCAGCGAAGCAACGGCTACTTCAAGCGCAACGGTCGATTGCAACGCATTTAATGCACGCCTGCGCGCGCAGAGGTCAGAGCACACGCAGTTGGCGCACCAGACAGTCTACAGGACCTGTCCGGTGCACCACCGGACAGCCCAGAGGCCCCACAAGTCAGAGCTCCAACGGTCGAACCCCAACGACTGGCTGACGTGGCTGGCGCACCGGACAGTGTCCGGTGGCGCACCGGACTGTCCAGTGCGCCATGCGACAGCAGACTTCCAACGACCACATTTTGGTGGTTGAGGCTATAAATACCCCAACCACCCCACATTCAATTGCATCCAAGTTTCCAACATTCTACACATTACAAGAGCTATAACATTCAATACAAGACACACCAAAGAGATCAAATCCTCTCCCAAGTCTCTAGTCCAATTCCAATCAATAGTGACTAGTGAGAGAGTGACTTGTGTTCATTTGAGCTCTTGCGCTTGGATTGCTTCTTTTCTTTCTCATTCTTTCTTGTGACAAACTCAATTGTAACCAAGGCAAGAGACACCAATTGTGTGGTGGTCCTTGCGGGGACTTAGTGTCCCGTGTGATTGAGAAGAGAAGCTCACTCAGTCTAAGTGACCATTTGAGAGAGGGAAAGGGTTGAAAGAGACCCGGTCTTTGTGACCACCTCAACGGGGAGTAGGTTTGCAAGAACCGAACCTCGGTAAAACAAATCCTCGTGTCTCATTCTTCGTTTGCTTGCGATTTGTTTTTTCACCCTCTCTCTCGGACTCGCTTACATTTCTAATGCTAACCCGGCTTGTAGTTGTGATTAACTTTGTAAATTTCAGTTTCGCCCTATTCACCCCCTCTAGGCGACTTTCAATTGGTATCAGAGGCCGGTGCTTCATTAGAGCCTAACCACTCGAAGTGATGTCGGGAGATCACGCCAAGAAGGAGATGGGGACCGGCGAGAAGCCCATTACAAGCCACGGGAAGGCTCCATCGGGAGAGTCCCGCAACAAAGGGAAGGGGAAGGAGAAGGAATCCCCTTCACACAAGTCGCATCGGAGTGGCGATAAGAAAAAGAAGATGAGGAAGGTGGTCTACTACGAGACCGACTCTTCATCACCATCGACCTCCGGCTCCGACGCGCCGTCCGTAACTTCTAAGCGCCAAGAGCGCAAGAAGTATAGTAAGATCCCATTACGCTACCCTCGCATTCCTAGACATACTCCATTACTTTCTGTTCCATTAGGCAAGCCACCAACCTTTGACGGTGAAGATTATGCTAGGTGGAGTGATTTGATGAAATATCACCTAACCTCACTCCACAAAAGTATATGGGATGTTGTTGAGTTTGGAGTACAGGTACATTCCGTAGGGGATAAGGATTACGATGAGGACGAGGTGGCCCAAATCGAGCACTTCAACTCTCAAGCCACCACTATACTCCTCCAATCTCTAAGCCGTGAGGAGTATAACAAGGTGCAAGGATTAAAGAATGCCAAAGAGGTTTGGGACGTGCTCAAAACCGCGCACGGAGGAGATGAGGTGACCAAGATCACCAAGTGGGAAACGATCGAGGGGGAGCTCGGTCGCTTCATGCTCCACCAAGGGGAGGATCCGCAAGCTATGTACAACCGCTTGAAGACCTTGGTGAACCAAGTGTGCAACCTCGAGAGCACAAAATGGGATGACCATGAGATGGTCAAGGTTATTCTTAGATCCCTCGTTTTTTTAATCCTACGCAAGTTCAATTAATTCGAGGTGATCCTAGATACAAGCTAATGTCTCCCGAGGAGATTATAGGAAAATTTGTGAGCTTTGAGCTAATGATTAAAGGCTCAAAGAAGATCATCGAGCAAGGCACCTCCTCCACGCCCGAGGCACAACCCGTCACATTCAAGGCAACAGAGGAGAAGAAGGAAGAGTCTACACCAAGTAGGCTCCCCATCGACGCCTCAAAGCTCGACAATGAGGAGATGGCTTTAATCATCAAAAGCTTTCGACAAATCCTCAAGCAAAAGAGGGGGAAGGACTACAAACCCCGCTCTAAGGTTTGCTACATGTGTGGTAAGCCCGGTCACTTTATTGCCAAATGTCCTATTTTTAGTGACAGTGACAGGGGCGACGACAAGAAGGGGAGAAGAAAGGAAAAGAAGAGGTACCACAAGAAGAAGGGCGGCGATGCCAAATGTCCTATTTCAGTTTCGCCCTATTCACCCCCCTCTAGGCGACTTTCACCAAGCAAAAGAGCTATGCTGATAATAGAAGGAGACCACTGGAATTTGAAGAAGGAGATTATGTGTACCTCAAAGTGTCACCACTTCGTGGAATGAGGAGATTCAAAGTTAAGGGCAAATTGTCCCCTCGCTATATTGCACCATTCTTGATCTTTAGGCGAGTTGGGGAGATGGCATACCAACTTGAGTTACCTGCTAGTTTATCGGATGTGCATAATGTGTTTCACGTGTCTCAACTGAAGAAGTGTCTCCGTGTCCCTGAGGAACAGTTACCAATGGAAGAGCTCAGTGTTCAAGGTGATTTGACTTAGACGAAGTATCCGATCAAGATTCTTGATACTTTGACTCGAGTTACAAGAAATAAGGTGATAAAGATGTGCAAAGTGCAATGGAGTCACCATGGCGAAGATGAAGCAACATGGGAAAGAGAAGAAGAGCTTCGCATAGATTTTCCCCATCTTTTCCCTCGTTCTTCCTAAATCTCGAGGACGAGATTATTTTTAAGGGGGGTAGGATTTGTAATACCCACTAAGTAAGCAAAGTCAAAAAAAGAGAAAATTATATTGCTTTATACCTATATGTGTTATCTATGTTTCTCATTTCATGGGAACACCACAATTAAACAAATAAATAAATGGCAAGAGACACCCAAAATGACACATGCATCATGCTGGGATTTTATTGTGTGTGCATTACTTGTGACAATGTAAAAATAATATAAAAAATGATGATGTTAAATCTAGAGTGGAATTTGAGGTTAAAAAGGAATGCTAGAATTTAGAAAAGGGAAGAAAATGAATATTACGAGGAGAAAAATAAGTAAATAAAGATATATTATTCCTACAGTATAGTTTGAATTTGTATAATTGACTCAAAGCTGAAACTCATATTCAAATTCAAATTTGGATTCAAATAATCATGAAATAAAACAGAACATAAAAGAAAAAAAAGATAAAACAGAGACTTGGGTTGACTTCTCCAATTCGGCCCACCTGGGGTGCAACCCCGCGCGCGAGCCCGCTCCACCGGATTCGCGGATGGCCGACTGACCCCTGGGTCCCGTGTGCAGCCTCACCACGTCAAACTTGCGCACCGACAGATGGGGCCGGAAGGTTAGCCCCTTTCTCCTGGGCGCCGCGGTCGATTTCTGTCACCGCCACGCGGGCCCGCCTGGTCAGCCAGTGCCCACCGCAATGAAATCTCGCCCAGCCGCCGTCTCAACCATACGCGCGACTTCCCCGGAGCCATGCGCGGCAAATTCGTCGTCACCCAACATGCAGCCAAGGAGTCCACATGACCTCTTGACCGAGCCCGGAGTACTTAAGCAACGCGGTGTCCTCCCCTTCGCACTCAAGTCACCGTACGCGCTGCCCTTGCAACCCTCGCCATTCCCGCCGGTGGTGAAGGAGAGAGAGAAAAGGGGAGGGAAGTGATATAGTGGCCGTCGTCGCTTGAAGCCGTAGCAGGAGTCGGGGGGGGGGGGCATCACCAGGGTGCCCGCGCGCGCGCGTGGATCTACACGCATCAAGGTCGGCTGGCAACTCACCGGTATGAGATCACTTCACACCTTCTCGGCGTTCCGCCATCGTCGAAGCTTGCATCGCCGCCATAGAAAATCGTGTGCTAGCTGGTCGTAGCGGGGCGAGGCACACCATCGCCTCGGAGTTGCTTATAGATCAATAGCACATGATGTTTGGGGCACGTCCGTCGCCGTCGGTGTCTACGTTGCTCCGTGGAGCGCTCTGGCGTAATATTCCATCGGGGAAGATGAGGCTTTAGCCTTTGATCCGGCCCTGGACGGATAGGATTAGAAGCATGTCGCGGGAGCCAGGGACCGTGGGATTGTGATCGGTCGGCCAGAGGGAGTATGGATATTAGTGAATGTGGGCCGTCGGTTTTCGATCTATCAGCCAATATCGAGTACCGATTCGGTTGAGTATACATCTAATCCTAGCGGTCGATAGGAGATCAGGTGGCCAGAAACAGAGAATACCCCCTCGGCCGAGAATTTTTACATAAGAGTCCCTAAGTTTCTTTGGAATAGAACCCGCCATCCTATGCACAGTGCGCTGAGTCTTAGGAACTCTTCTGTATTAACCCCTATGTTTCTCAATTATTGAGGCCCAGTCCAGAACATTATAAAACCAGAGAAATTGAATTATAAATGGATTTTTAATATGAAAATAATTACTAGAACTTAATAAATTCATAGAAAATCCATTTTTAGTCCAAATTAGTCCATTCCAGTTCCTAAAATTTTGTAATATTATTATCTATCACCTAGAGTCTCTGTTTTGTCATGAAAAGAGTAAGAAAAATAATTTCTCACTTAATCCTAATTTAAGCACATAAAACTTGGAAAATTCATAACTTAAAATCTATAACTCAAAAAATATGATTCCTGTTCCTAGGATTTTATTTTAATGTGTAGGTTATTACTGTGTATTTTGTTTATATATTTGGTGTAATGTTAATTTTCTTTATATACTGTGCTTGTTTGTATTGTGGCGAGTAGAAGAGCACGTGACTGAGGATCCTGGTGAGCAGCAGGTTGAAGTAGCTGAGCAGGAGCTCATTGAAGGCAAGTTGTGACCTTGACCACTTTTTACCCAATAATGTTCTTTAATATCACTTATTCATGCATAGGTTAATTTTGATGGGACCCGATAGGTCACCCTAGATTGTTTATCTCATTACCTTGTTTACCCCTGAATCACTTGGGTAGTTTGCTATCGCTTTATATGGTTTTGGGATAATCATTTATTATATCTATGTTCCAATTCTTTTTTTTATTATAATTTTGTTCATGTCAAGATCATTAATGTTAATTGGAACATAGAGCTTAACTTGAGAAACACGTGCCACCACAAGGATTTAATGGGACGCCCTTGGCTGACTAACTAGGAAAGCTAGTGGAAGACTACCTTACTCGAAAGGGGCAAGGGCAGTAGGGGAGTTGCATGCAAGGAGGTTCTCGGGTTGATTTAGCTGCGATGGCGGTCAGACGGGGGATTCTTGCAAGTGCTCTTCCCATAAACTGTAGCGGGTTTTTGGAAGCTAGTGGAACTTTGTAAAGGCCTCGTAGTGTTGCCCTGCCTCGCCTCCTAGGTAGAGGTGTATGGGAGTCACGACCCCTTGGTAGATGGGTAACATGACTTGTGGGTAAAGGGTACAACCTCTGCAGAGTGTAAAACTGGTATACTAGCCGAGCTCACGGTCATGAGCAGCTCAGGACTCTCTGATGATTAAATTATGGAACTTAAATTCAATTTTGTCATTTGCATCGCATGGGTTTATTATTAATTTTGTTCAATTACTTTATTTAAGGTTTGGTATTCACTTACATTTAGTAACTACTAATAAAATTTTGACCAACTACTTAAAAGCAATGCTCAGCTTTAACCCCTGTCACTGATTAGCCTTACACATCACATGAACTTCCACCTTTGTGAGTTCATGTCCACTGGTTCCCCACAACTTGTTGAGCTATGATCATGTGTGAGCTCACCCTTGCTGTCTCACACCCCCACAGGAGAAGAGCAGGTGGTTCAGGAGGAGCCACAAGGCGAGGAGTTCGATCTGATCTAGGTGGCGTTTCTCAGTTGACATTGGCGCCGACGATCCTTAGTTCGTTTTATGTTTATTCTTTTATTTTGTAATAAACTTCCGCTATGTAATAAACACTCTGATGTTTTGTGACATTTATCTCTATACACTCTGTTATTATATATGTTGTCTTCTTGGCGCATGTATGAGATGCACCTGGCTTTGTTCCTTAAAGTCGGGTGTGACAACATCTCAGGGACGCATGCAGGAGGTGGCGGCGGCGGCTGCGGGGGCGGGAGGATCTCGGCGGCAAGCGCGACCGCGATAGTGGAGGACGAGGACGGGAAGGCGCCGAACACGGTGACGTCGCGAACTCGCTGGCGGTCGTCCTGGTGGAAGAGCGCCTAGAAAGTGCTCCACCCACGTACGTCGCACGACCGCCCGCGGGAGGACTTGCAGCGGCGGAGGTCCGGCAGCGCGGCGGCGCTGGAGCCCGACGGAGCCCCGCCGGCGGCGGCGAACGGCCGGGAGAAGAGCGAGCGGATGGCGGAGGTGGACCTGCGGCCCGGCGCGGAGGCCGCGGCCGCGGCGGAGGTGGACTCGAGTCCCCTTCCATTGACGGCGTGGGGAGGAGGGTGGGGCGGAGATTCTCATCCGTTGATGGCGTTCGTTGTTGGTAGGAGGCGCGATGGGGCGGATCCGAGGCCATCCTGAAAGGGAAATGTGCCTTTGGGCCATTTCTAAGTATTTTGGTGATTTAGTGTCCAACACAAGTGCTTAAGTGTAAAATGGTGGACAAAGTACAAATCAAGGATAAAGGTATGTTTCTCAGACTTAGTACATTGTTTTAGAGACTAATGTATTGTGTCTAAGTGCTGGAAACAGGAAAAGACCAACTGGAAATGCCTTGGCTCGAGCAGCCAAGACTTTGCTCAGTCTAGAGCACCGGACTGTCCGGTGGTGCACCGGACAGTGTCCGGTGCGCCAGGTTGGTTCTAGCGAAGTGGCTGCTCTCGGGACTTCGACAGTGGTGTACGGCTATAATTCACCGGACTGTCCGGTGGTGCACCGGACTGTCCGGTGGGTCGTTCACAGGCGAACTCGTCGCTCTCGGGAATTCATCGTCGACGTACGACTATAATTCACCGGACTGTCCGGTGTGCACCAGACTGTCCGGTGAGCCAACGGTCGGCAGGGCCAACGGTCGGCCGCGCGATCTGCGCGGGACACGTGGCCGAGCCAACGGCTAGAAGGGGGCACCGGTCTGTCCGGTGTGCACCGGACATGTCCGGTGCGCCAACGGCTCTCAGGCTGCCAACGGTCGACTGCGCCATTTTTGGAAGGAAATCGGGCACCGGACAGTGTCCGGTGTGCACCGGACTGTCCGGTGCGCCAGTCGACAGAAGGCAAGATCAGCCTTCCTAGATTGCTCTCAACGGCTCCTAGCTGCCTTGGGGCTATAAAAGGGACCCCTAGGCGCATGGAGGAGCACACCAAGCATCTCCTAAGCATTCCTAAGCACTAAGACATCGATTCCGCGCCTTTGATTCTTTGCGATAGCAATTAGAGCTCTAGTTGAGTGGTGAACTCATTGAGTTGTGTTGTGAGCTCTCGTTGCGACTTGTGAGCATGGTGTTGCTGTGATTTCTTGTCTTGAGTGTGTTGCTAATCTCTCCCTTGCTCCGTGCTTCTTTGTGAATTTCAAGTGTAAGGGCGAGAGGCTCCAAGTTGTGGAGATTCCTCGCAAACAGGATTGAGAAAAGAAAGCAAAACACCGTGGTATTCAAGTGGGTCTTTGGACCGCTTGAGAGGGGTTGATTGCAACCCTCGTCCGTTGGGACGCCACAACGTGGAGTAGGCAAGCGTTGGTCTTGGCCGAACCACGGGATAACCACCGTGTCATCTCTGTGATTGATCTTGTTAGTTATTGTGTTTTGTTGAAGATTCCTCTCTAGCCACTTGGCGGTTATTGTGCTAACACTTAACCAAGTTTTTGTGGCCTAAGTTTTAAGTGTTACAGGATCACCTATTCACCCCCCTCTAGGTGCTCTCAATTGGTATCAAAGCCGTTCTCTTCACAAAGGGACTAACCGCCCGAAGAGATGGATCCTAAGGGGAAGGGTATTGTGATCAACGATAAAGAGAAGAAATCTTTCGTCAACGAGCCGAAGGATGACAAGCCTACCGACTCGGGCTCGGGCCATAGACGGAAAGATGGGAAGAAGAAGAAGACGAGGCGCATCAAGGAGATCGTCTACTACGACGACAGCGATGAGTCTACTTCTTCCCAAAAGGACGACGACCACAACGACTACGAGAGAAGGAAACTGGTTAATTCGAACTTTTCTTTTGACTACTCTCGTATTCCACAAAGTTCAAATTCACATTTGCTCTCCATTCCTCTCGGCAAGCCTCCACACTTTGATGGGGAGGACTACGGATTTTGGAGCCACAAAATGTGTAGTCACCTATTCTCTCTCCATCCTAGTATATGGGAGATTGTAGAGAGTGGAATGCACTTTGATAGTACGGATAGTCCCATGTTCATTAATGAGCAAATTCATAAGAATGCACAAGCTACTACTGTTCTTCTAGCTTCATTGTGCAGGGATGAATACCACAAAGTGAGTGGCTTGGATAACGCCAAGCAGATCTGGGACACCCTCAAGATTTCTCATGAGGGGAACGACGTCACCTTGCTCACCAAGATGGAGTTGGTGGAGGGCGAGCTTGGACGGTTCGCGATGATAAGGGGCGAGGAGCCAACCCAAACATACAACCGGCTCAAGACCCTTATCAACAAAATAAGGAGCTACGGAAGCACGCGATGGACGGACCACGACGTCGTCAGACTGATGCTAAGGTCCTTTACCGTTCTTGATCCTCATTTGGTGAATAATATTCGTGAGAATCCCAGGTACACCAAAATGTCGCCCGAAGAAGTCCTTGGAAAATTCGTTAGCGGGCGAATGATGATCAAGGAGGCGAGGTACGTGGACGACGCTCTAAACGGTCCCATCAATGAGCCTCAACCCGTTGCTCTCAAGGCAACAAGGAGCAAGGAGGCGTTACCCAGCAAGGTGGCACAAATTGAGGCGGCCGGACTTAATGATGAAGAGATGGCCCTCATCATCAAAAGATTCAAGACGGCGCTAAAGAGTCGCAAGGGGCAGCCAAGCAAGACCAAGACAAAGGGGAAGCGCTCATGCTTCAAATGTGGTAAGCTTGGTCATTTTATTGCTAACTGTCTCGACAATGATAGTGATCAGGATCAAGGGAACAAGAGGGAGAAGAAGAAAAACTATAAGAAGGCAAAGGGCGAAGCACATCTTGGCAAGGAGTGGGATTCGGATTGCTCCTCGTCCGACTCCGACAATGAAGGACTCGCCGCCACCGCCTTCAACAAGTCATCCCTCTTCCCCAACGAGCGTCACACATGCCTTATGGCAAGGGAGAAGAAGGTATGTACTCGAAACTCTACCTATGCTTCTTCAAGTGAGGACGAATCTAGTGATGAGGATGAAATAGATTATTCATGTTTATTTAAGGGCCTAGATAGAACCAAGGTAGACAAAATTAATGAATTGATTGATGCCTTGAATGATAAGAATAGGCTTCTAGAAAAACAAGAAGATTTGTTGTATGAAGAACATGACAAATTTATAGAAGCACAAAAATCTCATGCTTTAGAAGTTAAAAGAAATGAAATGCTTTCTTGTGAATTATCTTCTTGCCATGAGACAATTTCTAGCTTAAGGAGCATTAATGATGATTTGAATGCTAAGTTAGAAATAGCTAGTAAATCAACAACTTGTGTAGAAAATGTTGTTATTTGCAATAGATGTAAAGATTTTGACATTGATGCTTGTAGTGAACACATAGCTTCTATTGCAAAGTTAAATGATGAAATGGCTAGTCTTAATGCCCAACTTAAGGCTAGCAAAAGCGATTTTGATAAACTAAAATTTGCTAGGGATGCCTACACGATTGGTAGACACCCCTCAATTAAGGATGGGCTTGGCTTCAAGAGGGAAGCCAAGAACTTAACAAGCCATAAGGCTCCCATCTCCGCCAAGGAGAAAGGGAAGGCCCCTATGGCAAGTAGTACTAAAAAGAACCATGCTTTTATGTACAATGATAGAAGACAGTCTCATAGGAGTTGTAATACTTTTGATTCACATGCCTATGATTCTTATGCCATGTATGCTTCCAGTTCTTCCTATATGCATGGTAGAGATATGCCTAGGAAAAATATTCATCATATGCCTAGAAAGAATATTATTCATGTTCCTAGGAAAGTTATGAATGGACCCTCTACAATTTATCATGCTTTAAATGCTTCCTTTGCTATTTGTAGAAAGGATAGGAAGATAGTTGCTAGGAAATTAGGGACAAAATGCAAGGGTGATAAAACTTGCATTTGGGTCCCTAAGGAAATTGTGACTAACCTTGTAGGACCCAACAAGAGTTGGGTACCTAAGACCCAAGCCTAAATTTGCCTTGCAGGTTTATGCACCCGGGGGCTCAAGCTGGATTATCGACAGCGGATGCACAAACCATATGACGGGGGAGAAGAAGATGTTCACCTCCTACGTCAAGAATAAGGATTCCCAAGATTCAATCATATTCGGTGATGGGAACCAAGGCAAGGTGAAAGGTTTAGGCAAGATTGCAATATCTAATGAGCACTCTATCTCTAATGTGTTTTTAGTTGAGTCTCTTGGATATAATTTACTATCTGTCAGTCAATTATGTAATATGGGATATAATTGTCTATTTACAAATGTAGATGTGTCGGTCTTTAGAAGATGTGATGGTTCACTAGCTTTTAAGGGTGTACTAGACGGCAAACTTTATTTAGTTGATTTTGCAAAAGAGGAGGCCGGTCTAGATGCATGCTTAATTGCTAAGACTAGCATGGGCTGGCTGTGGCATCGCCGCTTAGCACATGTGGGGATGAAGAACCTTCACAAGCTTCTAAAGGGAGAACACGTGATAGGTCTAACCAATGTACATTTCGAAAAAGATAGACCTTGTGCAGCTTGTCAAGCAGGTAAACAAGTGGGAGGAGCACATCACAGCAAGAATGTGATGACCACGTCAAAACCTCTGGAGCTGCTGCATATGGACCTCTTCGGACCTGTCGCCTATCTGAGCATAGGAGGAAGTAAGTATGGTCTAGTTATTGTTGATGACTTTTCCCGCTTCACTTGGGTGTTCTTTTTGCAGGATAAGTCTGAAACCCAAGGGACCCTCAAGCGCTTCCTAAGGAGAGCTCAAAATGAGTTTGAGCTCAAGGTGAAGAAGATAAGAAGTGACAATGGGTCCGAGTTCAAGAACCTTCAAGTGGAGGAGTTCCTTGAGGAGGAGGGGATCAAGCACGAGTTCTCCGCTCCCTACACACCTCAGCAAAATGGTGTGGTAGAGAGGAAGAACAGGACGCTCATTGATATGGCGAGAACTATGCTTGGAGAGTTCAAGACCCCCGAGCGTTTTTGGTCGGAAGCCGTGAACACGGCTTGCCACGCCATCAACAGGGTCTATCTTCACCGCCTCCTCAAGAAGACTTCATATGAGCTGCTGACTGGTAACAAACCCAATGTGTCTTATTTTCGTGTATTTGGGAGCAAGTGTTATATTCTTGTGAAGAAAGGTAGAACTTCTAAATTTGCTCCCAAAGCTGTAGAAGGGTTTTTATTAGGTTATGATTCAAATACAAAGGCGTATAGGGTCTTCAACAAATCATCGGGTTTGGTTGAAGTCTCTAGCGACGTTGTATTTGATGAGACTAATGGCTCTCCAAGAGAGCAAGTTGTTGATCTTGATGATGTAGATGAAGAAGACGTTCCAACGGCCGCGATACGCACCATGGCGATTCGAGATGTACGGCCTCAGGAACAATTGGAGAAAGATCAACCGCCTTCCTCAACAAAGGTGCATCCCTCATCCCAAGATGACGAACAGGTACCTCAAATGGAGGCGCATGATCAAGGGGAGCACAGGATGTTCAAATTGAAGAGGAAGAAGCACCTCAGGCACCTCCAACCCAAGTTCGAGCGACGATCCAAATGGATCATCCCGTCGACCAAATATTGGGTGATATTAGTAAGGGAGTAACTACTCGTTCAAGATTAGTTAATTTTTGTGAGCATTACTCCTTTGTCTCTTCTATTGAGCCTTTCAGGGTAGAAGAGGCCTTGCTGGATCCGGACTGGGTGTTGGCCATGCAGGAGGAACTCAACAACTTCAAGCGCAATGAAGTTTGGACACTGGTGCCTCACCCCAAGCAAAATGTTGTGGGAACCAAGTGGGTGTTCCACAACAAACAGGACGAGCATGGGGTGGTGACAAGGAACAAGGCTCGGCTTGTGGAAAAAGGTTATGCCCAAGTCGCAGGTTTGGATTTTGAGGAGACATTCGCTCCTGTGGCTAGGCTAGAATCAATTCGTATTTTGCTAGCATATGCCGCTCACCATTCTTTCAGGTTGTACCAAATGGATGTGAAGAGCGCTTTCCTCAACGGGCCGATCAAGGAGGAGGTGTACGTGGAGCAACCCCCTGGCTTCGAGGATGAACGGTACCCCGACCACGTGTGTAAGCTCTCTAAGGCGCTCTATGGGCTTAAGCAAGCCCCAAGAGCATGGTATGAATGCCTTAGAGACTTTTTAATTGCTAATGCTTTCAAGGTCGGGAAAGCCGATCCAACTCTTTTTACTAAGACTTGCGATGGTGATCTTTTTGTGTGCCAAATTTATGTCGATGACATAATATTTGGTTCTACTAACCAAAAGTCTTGTGAAGAGTTTAGCAGGGTGATGACGCAGAAATTCGAGATGTCGATGATGGACGAGTTGAACTACTTCCTTGGGTTCCAAGTGAAGCAACTCAAGGACGGCACCTTCATCTCCCAAACGAAGTACACACAAGATTTGCTAAAGCGGTTTGGGATGAAGGACGCCAAGCCCGCCAAGACGCCGATGGGAACCGACGGACACACCGACCTCAACAAAGGTGGTAAGTCTATTGATCAAAAAGCATACCGGTCCATGATAGGTTCTTTGCTTTATTTATGTGCTAGTAGACCGGATATTATGCTTAGCGTATGCATGTGTGCTAGATTTCAATCCAATCCTAAGGAGTGTCACTTAGTGGCTGTGAAGCGAATTCTTCGATATTTAGTCGCTACGCCTTGCTTCGGGATCTGGTATCCAAAGGGGTCTAACTTTGACTTGATTGGGTACTCAGATTCCGACTATGCTGGATGTAAGGTCGATAGGAAGAGTACATCAGGGACGTACCAATTCTTAGGAAGGTCCCTGGTGTCATGGAACTCTAAGAAACAAACCTCCGTTGCCCTATCCACCGCTGAGGCCGAGTACGTTGCCGCAGGACAGTGTTGCGCGCAACTACTTTGGATGAGGCAAACCCTCCGGGACTTTGGCTACAATCTGAGCAAAGTCCCACTCCTATGTGACAATGAGAGTGCTATCCGAATAGCGGAAAATCCTGTTGAGCACAGCCGCACAAAGCACATTGACATCCGGCATCACTTTTTGAGAGACCACCAGCAAAAGGGAGATATCGAAGTGTTTCATGTTAGCACCGAGAACCAGCTAGCCGATATCTTCACTAAGCCTTTAGATGAAAAGACCTTTTGCAGGCTGCGTAGTGAGCTAAATGTCCTAGATTCGCGGAACTTGGATTGAATTGTAGCATACATGTGTTTATGCCTTGATCATGTTCATTCTGCATTTTGTTGCTTATTGTGGTGCTCAAGTTGTACAAACACTCCCTGGACCTCACAAGTCCTTTTTGCAAGTGATGCACATATTTAGGGGGAGCTGTGCTACAACTTGACCCTTTGAGACTAACCGTTTGCTTGAGTCTGCTTGATTTAGTCTCAAAGGAGTTTTGAAAGGGAAAAGGTGAACTTGGACCATGAAAGACTTCCACTGCACTCCGATGAGAGGGTAACTTATTCCAAGTTCATCTCATGTACTCTTATTGCCTTTGTGTTCTCATTTGAAGATTTTGGTGAGGCGATGGGGTTAAAGGGCCAAGATTGATCCCGTTTTGGTGCTTGATGCCAAAGGGGGAGAAAATAAAGGCCAAAGCGATAAATGGATCAGCTACCACTTGAGAGATTTTGAAAATAGTAGAATAGAGCTTTTGGTTTGTCAAAACTCTTTTGTTGTCTCTCTTGTCAAAAGTTGGCTTCTTGTGGGGAGAAGTATTGATTATGGGAAAAAGGGGAGTTTTTGAAATCTTGAATCAATTTCTCTTGGAATGACTCTCTTTATGTCTTAACATGTGTGTTTGACTTAGAGATAGAAATTTGAGCTTGATTTGCAAAAACAAACCAAGTGGTGGCATAGAGTGATCCATATATGTCAAATTTGAATCAAAACAATTTTGAGTTCTTAGTTGAATTGATTTTGTACGTGTTCTACTTGCTTTATGTTGTGTTGGCATAAATCACCAAAAAGGGGGAGATTGAAAGGGAAATGTGCCCTTGGGCCATTTCTAAGTATTTTGGTGATTTAGTGTCCAACACAAGTGCCTAAGTGTAAAATGGTGGACAAAGTACAAATCAAGGATAAAGGTATGTTTCTCAGACTTAGTACATTGTTTTAGAGACTAATGTATTGTGTCTAAGTGCTGGAAACAGGAAAAGACCAACTGGAAATGCCTTGGCTCGAGCAGCCAAGACTTTACTCAGTCTGGAGCACCGGACTGTCCGGTGGTGCACCGGACAGTGTCCGGTGCGCCAGGTTGGTTCTGGCGAAGTGGCTGCTCTCGGGACTTCGACGGCGGTGTACGGCTATAATTCACCGGACTGTCCGGTGGGTCATTCACAGGCGAACTCGTCGCTCTCGGGAATTCATCGTCGACGTACGGCTATAATTCACCGGACTGTCCGGTGTGCACCGGACTGTCCGGTGAGCCAACGGTCGGCCGCGCGATCTGCGCGGGACACGTGGCCGAGCCAACGGCTAGAAGGGGGCACCGGTCTGTCCGGTGTGCACCGGACATGTCCGGTGCGCCAACGGCTCTCAGGCTGCCAACGGTCGAATGCGCCATTTTTGGAAGGAAATCGGGCACCGGATAGTGTCCGGTGTGCACCGGACTGTCCGGTGCGCCAGTCAACAGAAGGCAAGATCAGCCTTCCTAGATTGCTCTCAACGGCTCCTAGCTGCCTTGGGGCTATAAAAGGGACCCCTAGGCGCATGGAGGAGCACACCAAGCATCTCCTAAGCATTCCTAAGCACTAAGACATCGATTCCGCGCCTTTGATTCTTTGCGATAGCAATTAGAGCTCTAGTTGAGTGGTGAACTCATTGAGTTGTGTTGTGAGCTCTCGTTGCGACTTGTGAGCGTGGTGTTGCTGTGATTTCTTGTCTTGAGTGCGTTGCTAATCTCTCCCTTGCTCCGTGCTTCTTTGTGAATTTCAAGTGTAAGGGCGAGAGGCTCCAAGTTGTGGAGATTCCTCGCAAACGGGATTGAGAAAAGAAAGCAAAACACTGTGGTATTCAAGTGGGTTTTTGGACCGCTTGAGAGGGGTTGATTGCAACCCTCGTCCGTTGGGACGCCACAACGTGGAGTAGGCAAGCGTTGGTCTTGGCCGAACCACGGGATAACCACCGTGCCATCTCTGTGATTGATCTTGTTGGTTATTGTGTTTTATTGAAGATTCCTCTCTAGCCACTTGGCGGTTATTGTGCTAACACTTAACCAAGTTTTTGTGGCCTAAGTTTTAAGTGTTACAGGATCACCTATTCACCCCCTCTAGGTGCTCTCACATCCGTTGATGGCGTCCGTTGTTGGTAGGAGATCCCCTTGATGGCGGCGCAGATGGCGGCGACGGCGTGGGGTTGGAGGGGGATAGGGCGGAGTTACGGGCTGGTTGGGCTGGCGGGGCGCAGGAGGATTTCCACGCGCGGGGGCGCGCGAGGATGGCGGGGGAGGGGGTCACGCGAATCACGGCGACGGTGTCGCGGCTGCGGACTGCGGAGGCAGAACAGGGGTGTGGACGCCTACAATAAGGATATATAGAGTAGTAGAGATTAGATTAAATGCATTCATATGTCACCTGGTGGTATTGTATTTCTCATGCCTGTCATGTGGCTTTGTGCATTTGTGGACGCCTTAGTTCTAGCTGACATTTTATTCTTTCACCAGCTTGTTGCAAATGGATCGGGTGCAACAAGTGCTATCCATTGGCAAACATCCACATACTGTGGTGAGTGTCATACATTTCCTGATTTTCTCTACTTATTCCAAGCTAAAGTTCCTCTCCGCATTTATATAGCGAAACATGTTTTTTGACGACTCTTAAGTACGTTCCCAACCTGCTGTGTTACTTCCAAATGTATACATTAAAATAAATTACTTCTAAAAAGCTACCACAGTTGGTCGGCATCCTTATCAAATCAAATCCTGCTTCTAATTGAGCTCTTGGAGAGAGCCATTGCAATAAGCCTGAGAACTACTTTATAAACCAGTAGCGACAACTATAGCAGATGTGATTCTCTTTGGCTCTTCCATACTTCCATGACACTGAAATTTGTTGTATGTTATTATTTATATAAGTGAAATACCCTGTTTAATTTGATTTTATTTCACATATTGTTGCGCTAACCTTCTCCGTAACACTTCCTTCAAAACTTAGGTTGGAACTCGTGGCCATCTTTTGGACCATTTGATAGAGACTAAATGTTTTAGTCTTAAGAAAATCAAGTATTTGGTATGTATTCAATTTTTTTATCTAAGTAAAAAAGTCTAAGGGTGTATGTTGTATCTAGATACTTCCTTGGGGTGAAACTCCTGGCTATCTTTTGGACCATTTGACAGAGACTAAAGGTTTTTAGTCTCAAGAAAATCATGTATATAGTATGTATTCATTTTTCTTATCCAAGTAAAAATTCTCAAGGTGTACGTTGTAATTTTTTTGCTAGATACTTCCTTGGGGTGAAAGCCCTGGCCGTTTTTTTGGGCCATTTGATAGACTAAAGGTTTGTCTTAAGAAAATCAAATTTGATATGGATTCATTTTTATTATCTAAGTAAAAAGTCTCAGGATGCATGTTCTGTTTTTTTTCCTAGTTTCTTAGGTTGGAAATCCTGGCCGTCTTTTGGACCATTTGACAGAGACTAAAGGTTTTAGTGTTAAGGAAGTCAAGTATTTGGTTTTCATTTGTATCTTATGATTTTTGTTTCCTAGATACTTCCTAGGTCTAGAACCGGATATAATCCTAGCATAGTACCGAGTCAAGGCATCTTTAAGTCTGACTAACTTTATATAGGAAGGTACCAATATTTATGATACCATATAAGTATCATTAGCTATAGATAGCACTTAATCTTTGTGCAGATCAGGGAGGGAGCGACATTTTTGCGCATGTACTCCAATGAAAACTAGTGTACAATATCGACTCTTTAATATCTCGAGAAAATATTGAGACATTTTTAATCCTTGTACTTTGAGCATTTACTTTTAATCAATTACATTCAATTATTTACATTGCTAGAATTAACATGATAGTATACGATTGAAACCTGTATGCAAAAAAAATTCTTAGATACAAAGGGTGAAATGGACTCATTAATAAGATTTAATTTATACAAGAGATTTTGGAGAAACTCAATTCACTCTGGTCCCTTCACATATAATCTCAAAATGGGCACTGGTGGTGCCAGCAAAAAACAAACTACAAGAGGACCTTTTCCTTCTTAACAAGGATTGGAGGATCAACATCGATGCCCATGTTAGCGGCGGTGCCAGCGATGATCCTCATAGCAGAGTCGATGCTCTTGCAGTTCAAGTCCGGCAACTTCTCTTGAGCTATTGCACGCACTTGATCCACTGTTACCTTTCCCACCTTCTGCCGTTGTGGCTCTTTTGAACCTTTTTCGACACCTACAAGAACCAGGATTCAGAAAATAAGGTAAGGAACCATTGTGGCTCTCTCGAGCCATTTACTGTAGCCAAGAGCAATTCTAAGAGACTCTCTATATTCTTTTTAATCTATATAAATAAAGTTTTTTTTAAAAAAGATACCCTCCAACAGTTTATCTAAATGACTATCCAAATATAAATATCTTCTATTCCAGGTTTCTCGCTAGCCAAATATAGAGTGCAAACTAGATATAGGAAAGCGGTTGGAGGCTGGAAAGATATAGAAAGCAGTTTTTATGTAAATGACTCTTCAAATGATAATTTAAGAGAAAAATTTAGAAAGACTCTTGGAGATGCTCTAAGGATGAGGATTCATAATCATAAAATAAGATAAGGTACCATTTGCTGGTTAAATGGAAAAGAGAACATATGCTCGAAACATAGAAAGCTGGCTGTCAGACACCAGCATTTAATTGCAGGTGCTGATGCTGTGGCACATTCATTCAATTCTTTGCAGCCCATATATAGTTCATGGACTTACCTTAATACTCGACCTACAGGGTTAAGACAAAAAAAAACAACCGAGACCAGGGCCATATCTTAGACCTATGCTTTGGCTAGGAAAAGACAAGGGGATTTTTTAACCCTAGTTTAAAACTCGCTCATGAAATTCGCTCACACGTAAGTTGAGCTCAGGACTTGAGAAATGCTACTTAAACCAGGACTCGAGAAGTGCTACTCAAACCACATAAACAAGTCAGCTAGAGGCCCTTTTGCGACTTACCTTAACAGTTAACACTCAAACAAATACTTGCATATACCAACCAGTTGAGACTTAGAATAGAAATAAACAATAATTATTTTATTTAATTGTATCAACCAGGATTAGAAACCTCTAACCATAACAAATATAACTTAGACTCGAATAAATTTCCTCTTTTCTAAAAGAAACTTATTTATGTACGCTGTATATCCAAAATATTTGAATTGCTGCAGAAGTTTATGAGAAAAGGAAATGGGATGCTAGAGTTGAAATAGAAATACCAAGTTACTGTTACCAACACCCATACCGAGTCATTGCGCAACTGTCGACTGCTCTAAACTAGATTGAGCTGCAATCGCATTCGCTGCTGTTATACCAAAAACAATGTGGATTGTCTGAACTTAATAATATCTAGCAGAGTTAGACATTGGATCGCTAATCCAATGTGATGAACCACAAATACCAATGTGATGAACCACAAATACCATTCATTTCCTTCATGTTGTATTGCTTTTATAGATGCATTGGGAAATTTGATGAATGCGTCAGAAAACTCTGAAGAATAGATCCAAGCTAATGTACAGGGTGTGCACCTGCAGCCTTGAGTAGCAGGACTGAAGCCGGAGGGGTCTTCAAGACGAAGGTAAAGCTCTTATCCTGCAAAATGCGAAGCAAAGTAACCAGCATTATGACAACCATAACAGCAATCGATTCTCGCTTCTGCCCAAAGTAGGACGGACAGCATTAGTCTCACTCACATCAAACACGGTGATCTCGACGGGGATGATGTAGCCGGGCTTGTCGGCCGTCTTGGCATTGTACTCCTTGCAGAACGCCATGATGTTGACTCCCTTGGCACCGAGCGCCGGGCCGACGGGCGGCGCCGGCGTCGCCTTGCCGGCCTCGAGCGCCAGCTTTATAAGGCCCACCACTGCAGGACAAGGAAGAGGTTAGGCGCAAGAAACGTCATCCCTGATGAGCCAGGAAAGGAAAGGAATGCTGACGCCACGGGCCTAGAGAGGCACAAACCTTTCTTGGGCTTGCCTCCCGGCTTGGGAGGCGCCATGGCCCTGACGGCAAGCGTCCGCCGCGAGGAGGGGCCGGCGGCGGGCGTGGGAGCCAGCGGCCGGAGGAAGGATGCGGGGGCGCCGAGGAACGGGGAGGAGAGCTTCCTGGTGTGAGCGTGGGATGGGCGGCCTTGGAGGGATAAGGAGGTGGTGGCCATGGCTGTGTTCATCGCGGCGCGGGGGAGGAGGGGAGCCGGGAGCGGGAGATAAGCAGCGCCGCGAAGGAGCCGGGAACCTCTGCTGCCTGCCCCCTATCTAATCCGCTGGCGAGGGGCAAGGCACTCCCCTCATTGATACGCTTTCTCAAAAGGAAAACGTACTTCATTTCAAAGGACGCCAGACACGTACTTCAGGACAATAAGATAAGATTCAGGCCCTCGGGAATTTCAGAGGAACTGAGGAAGCATACATGAATCTTATAGAAATTAATTTATTTACAAGAAATCCTATTTCCTATGTTTTTATGCGAAAAGAACTGATTTTTATAAAATTTCTCTGAAATTCCTGCATTTTAAAGGGACTTTATCAAGCTCACATTTCTGATTTAGGACAGTGAAATGACCACCTTACTTAAGGAATCTTTCCAGATATTTTTCTCTTGGTGAGAAGATTGATGGTGCACATGCACAAGCACGAGCGTTTGTTCGAGGAAAAAATTTGGACAATAAGACGGCTCCTGCATCTGCTTCTCTCGAGTCATTTCGTCAAGAAATATCCAGTTCAATTTTGATTTTTTAGATAATGAATAATTATATCTAGAGATGTTGATGGGTAATTCTCCACCGAGTTATAGCATGCCAGACTCATCCCCATCATGTTTGATACATCCCCATACTCATACTCATACTCATATTCATCATGGGTACAAAACTCACTCCATTCGGGTTTCGGGTCCCCAATGAGTTCCCATCCTCAATTATGGGATAACTAGGTACTAACATCTGGCACAAACTATCCAGATTACATACATCACCACATCGGCAAGCACTCATCCATGAACCATGATCCATGATCCATTCATCCATCCATCAGAAAAGAAATCAGTACTTTGGGACCAATATAAGAAATGGAGTCTGCCGGGTTTGATGGCCGACTCAGCCTCAACTCATTCATACAAATAAGACAGATGTACACGTATGAAATACCCATGGGTAATCGGGTTCGGATTATTGCTTCCCAAACCCATACCCGTTTACCCAATGGGTGGTGATTTTGTCCCATATTCATACCTATGGGAACAATTTTTGTCCCATACCCGTACCCTAATAGGGAATTCCCCACGGGTTAGCGGATATCGGGTCCCCATTGATATCTCTAATTATATCCGTCTTTGACCTCGTTAGAAGGATAGGGCTAAATTATTACAAGACCAGCACCTATCTGCCCTAAGAAGAGGAACAAACCTCCCACACTAATAACAGCGAAATAAAAGGATAGATGGTTTGGTTACAACGGAATCCAATTTGTAAACCTACATCCACTACCGGCGTGAATCTCCACTCTCACTATCTCTAATCAATGATAGGCTGCCTTCATTTTTCTCTTTCCGATTGGCTTTTCTTCAACATGGTCCCGAACCTAAGCCAACATGTTCCCCCCTGAAGAGCACATGTAAGAAAAGTTAGCAAAGGAATATTACTAAAAACTAAATCATTCCTACTAATCCAGATAGCCTAGCACAGAACTTATATACACGTAATTACCAGTTTTCTAGTTCTAGAGTTCACACCCAGAAGCCAATTCCCGAAAACATGGTAGATTGACCGAGGTGGTCTCAACCCAAAACACCAGAAAATGACTCGCTACATATTGTTGGCAAAATGACATTGGAAGAATAAGTGTTGAATCGTTTGGTCACTATCATAAAACACACATTTTTTATTGCCCTGCCAGTTCCGTTCAACTAAGTTGTCTTTAGTAAGTATCACTCCACGAAGTAAGTACCATACAAATTTTTTTATCTTCAATGGCAATTTTAATTTCCACATAACTTTGTGATAGAAAATATAACCATTGTTAATCATAGCCCTATACATCGATTGAACAGTAAATTGCCCCGACATAGTTAAATTCCAATTAAAGTAACCATTCTCAGTATTTAATCGAACATGTATAAGACGACGAACAAGATTATGCCATGAAAATAAGTTATGTCCCACCAAAACTCTACAGAAAGATACATTCAGTGGGACTGAACTAAAGACGCTAGCGACTGTGACACTTTTGTGTCGAACAATATGGTATAAGCATGTGTATTACACCATGAGGAGTTGTTTGCCTAACCACTTATTTTTCCAAAACCTGATTTGTTCACCATTTTAAGGTTAAAAACATCCGTGCTGAAGAAAACATCCTTAATTCTCATGAGTCCAAACCAAAAGTGCGAGTCTCCTGGCTTATACGAAACTTTATATATAGTTTATTTCTTTAGGATTTTTTTCCGCAACAGATTTTACCACATGCCAACCTCATTAATTAGTTTGAAAAGCCACATGCTTAGCAAACATTTATTTTGCATGCCAATATTTTGAATCCCTAAACCCTCGATATCCTTTGGTTGGCAAAGAATTTTCCATTTAGCAAGTCTATATTTCCTCTTGTGGGATTCACCTTGCGAAAAGAACCTAGATTGAAAGTAGTCTATTCTCTCTAGAACTCCCCTAGAGACTTCAAAAAAGACAACATAAATATAACCAAGCTAGTAAGAACAGAGTCCTTAACTCTCATGAGTCCAGACCAAAAGTGTGAGTCTCCTGGCTTATGCAAAACTTTAGATAGAGTGTATTTCTTTAGATATTTTTCCGTAACAGATTTACCACATGCCATCCTCATTAATCAGTTTGAAAAGCCATATGCTTAGCAAACATTTATTTTGCATGTCAATATTTTGAATCCCTAAACCCTCGATACCCTTTGGTTGGCAAAGAATGTTCCATTTAGCAAGCCTATATTTCCTATTATGAGATTCGTCTTGGCAAAAGAACCTATATCGAAAGTAGTATATTCGCTATAGAATTCCCCTAAAGACTAAAAAACAATATAAACATAGCCAAGCTCGTAAGAACAGAGTTAATCAAAACTAGACGACCACCCACCGACATAAGTTGTTCTTTCCAACTACTTAGTTTCTTCTCAAACTTATCTTCAATGATTTTATAATCGCTATTTCTAAGCTTCCTAAAATGCATAGGGATCCCAAGGTATCTAAAAGGATATTCTCCACATTTACACCCAAAGAAAT
Source organism: Zea luxurians (assembly GCA_029449295.1). Taxonomy (NCBI): domain Eukaryota; kingdom Viridiplantae; phylum Streptophyta; class Magnoliopsida; order Poales; family Poaceae; genus Zea; species Zea luxurians. Next base: position 359,262 of record JAOPSE010000407.1, on the reverse strand, counting down.
TAATATATCGAACCTAAACGTCTATGGCCTGACCAAAACATAATAACTCACTTTTGTAATAGTCAATCCTTAGACCTGAAACTTGCTCAAAAACACATAATTTTTTTATGTTTCTACCTTTTCCAAATTGTGGTCCATAAATATCAGAGTGTCGTCAGCATATTGTAAAATGGATAGCCCACCATCAATTAAATGGGGAATAAGACCATCAAAGTCATCATCTTTTGCTCGATTAATTAAAATGTTTAGCATATCTACTACAATATTGAAAAGAATTGGAGGTGTGGGGTCCCATTGACGTAAATCGTTTTTTGTCTTGAAATTATCACCCACCTAATTGTTAACTTTTATCCCCACATGTTCACCAACCATCATCGAATTTATCAAGAATACCATTTGCTAGAAAAATCTTTTCTCTATAATGTGTTGTTGGAGAGGAAATCTCCGGCCGGGTGGTGGAATGCACCCGCCCTAAATCCTAAGATGAGGAGGGGGCCTAAGCGTTTTGCATGTTGCTAGATGGACGATGAACACAAGAACACGCAAGGGTTTAGAGTAGTTCGGGCCGCCGGAGCGTAATACCCTACTCCACTGTGTGTTGTATTGAGCTTGAGAGCTTATATGAACTTGTGAGTCTGAGAGTCTAAGTGAGTGTATGTGAGCCCGAGTGCTTGCCTTGTAACATAGTGTGCCCTCCCTTTTATAGTTCAAGGGGGGCACATACAAGGGTACTGAGCCCCGACATGTGGGCCTAGGGACAAATGGAAGGAAGGAACTACTGCCAGCAACGCCAGGGTGATCTCCGAGCGCCATAATATTCGTAGTGCATACAGTATTGATATCTCGTGGCAGCGTCCTTGTTAACGCGCGAGTCATGATGAGTGCAGCGCATGCGGCATCACAAGCGTATTGCTTGCCAATGGAATAGATAGACACGCCCCCTGCCAGCGTTGGACAGGTCTCATTAAATGCTGAGGCGGCACACTACTTGCCAGTAGAGTGGACAGGTCGCCACCTGACAGCAGAGTGGGCAGGCCTCATTAAATGCCGAGGCGGCACATCGCTTGTCAGGCGGCACGCCTTATTCGCAATAAATGCAGGGGTCGCGCAACCCGGAGGCCTTACATCAGGCTCCACCCGCTGGCTTATGTCACGCGCGGTAGGCCACGTGGCAGCATCGGGTCTCCGCCTGGGCGGGGAGCAGTAGCGTTATGCGAACAGGTCCGCACCAGGCTGGGCCTGGACACGTGTCGGCACCGGACCCCTGCTTGAGCAAGGCCTAGGCATTCTCTGTCCCAGAGTCCCGCGACCCGGCTAAGGGTAGTCCGAACCCCACACAGAGGGGTCCGGGACTCGTCCCGGGGGTCTGGGTCACGCTCGTGGGGGTCCTGGACCTTGCCCGGGGGTCCGGTCTACATGTACAGGGGTCCGGCACTTTCCCATGGGGTCCGGACCCACTGTTGATATCTTGAAGTATATCGTCTTTCCTGGCCACATGGCGACCCCGGAGCCATCCACGTGGCGGGGTAGAGTGCTGTACCGGACGCGACTAGAGGTAGCCGCGCGGGTATAGCGTCTTCACACTGTAGTAAGTGAAAGGGAAATGTGCCTTTGGGCAATTTCAATAATGTTTTGGTGATTAAGTGTCCAACACGTTTAATTAAGTTCTCATGTGCCAAGTAAAGAGAAAAGTGCAATCAAAGAGAAAGGTACGTTTCTAGACTTAGTAAATTGTTTTGAGTACTAATGTGTTTTGTCTAAGTGCTAGAAACAGTGAGAAAAGAATTGGAAAAAGAGGTGGCTGTGTGCAGCAAACTTCAGCTCGGCTTGGCACACCGGACTATCAGGTGGTGCACCGGACAGTGTCCGGTGCGCCAGGTTGGTCCGCGTGAAAAGGCCGCTCTTGGGACTCGACGACGGCATATGGCTATAATTCACCGGACTGTCCGGTGAGTCGTCCGTGGCGAACTCGTCGCTCTCGGGAAAAGCATAGGGGCGACGTGGCTATAATTCACCGGACTGTCCGGTGGTGCACTAGACTGTCCGGTGAGCTAACGGTTGCCAGCGCCAACGGTCGGCCGCGCAATCTTCGCGCGACGCGTGGCAGTGCCAACGGTCGGCGGGGGGCACCGGACTGTCCGGTGCGCCAACGGGCCCGGAGTTGCAACGGTCGGATGCGCCTGATTTGGAAGGAGATCGCACACCGGATAGCTACAGGGACTGTCCGGTGGTGCACCGGACTGTCCGGTGCACCACCCGATAGAAGGCAAGTTTGGCCTTCTAAGTTGGCCTCCAACGGCTCCTAGCTGCCATGGGGCTATAAAAGGGGCCCCTAGGCGCATGGAGGAGTAACCAAAAAAGCACTCACTAAGTATTCTAAGGCATTCAGACTCTGCTCCCGCGCATTTGCTTTGTTGTGTTAGAGATTTGAGCTCTATTCGAGTCGAGGACTCCCTGTGTTGTCATTTGAGCTCGAGTCTTCACTTATGTGCGTGGGTGTGCTGTGCATTTGAGTCTTGTGTGTGTTGCTCTTCCCAACCTTACTCTGTGCTTTCTTTGTGATATCTATTGTAAGGGCAAAAGGCTCTAAATTATGGAGATTCCTCGCAAGCGGGAACAATCATCTAAAGGAAAAACCGTGGTGTTCAAGTTGATCATCGGATCACTTGAAAGGGGTTGAGTGCAACCCTCGTCCATTGGGACGCTACAACGTGGAAGTAGGCAAGTGTTACTTGGCCGAACCACGGGATAAAAATCGTGTGTCTCTTGTGTTGCTCCTCTCTGTAATTATTTGTGTTCGCAAGAGCTCGCCTCATAGACTTGATTAACTTGCGCTAATATCTCTTTAATCAAGCTTGTTGGAATTTAGCGTTGAATTTTACAGGATCACCTATTCACCCCCCTCTAGGTGCTCTCAATTGGTATCAGAGCCGTACTCTTCATCTAAGGGACTAACCGCCCGAAGAGATGGATCCTAAGGGAAAGGGGATGGTGGTCAACGACAAAGAAAATGAGTCCTTCCTCATCGAGCCTAGAGACGACAAGCCAACTGACTCTAGCTCGAGTCACAAGAAGAAGGACGAGAAGAAGAAGAGGCGCATCAAGAAGATCGTCTAGTACGACAGCGATGCATCTTCTTCTTCACCAAGAGACGACGACGATGACGATTCTTCGTCAAAGAAAAAGACGGTTAATCAAAACTATTCTTTTGATTATTCCCACATGCCGTACAATTCGAATGCACATTTACTTTCTATTCCTCTAGGAAAACCTCCACACTTTGATGGAGAGGACTACTCATTTTGGAGTCATAAAATGTGTAGTCATCTATTTTCTCTCCATCTTAGCATTTGGGAAATAGTTGAAAATGGAATGCATTTCGATAGTACGGATAACGCTGTGTTTATTAATGAGCAAATTCATAAAAATGCCCAAGCCACTACTATTTTGCTAGCATCTCTGTGCAGGGATGAATACAAAAAGGTTAGCGGCTTGGACAATGCAAAACTGATCTGGGACACCCTCAAGATATCTCATGAGGGAAATGACGCCACCATGATCACCAAAATGGAGTTGGTGGAAGGTGAGCTCGGGAGATTTGCGATGATTAGGGGAGAGGAGCCAACTCAAACCTACAACAGGCTCAAGACCCTGGTCAACAAAATTAGAAGCTATGGAAGCACAAGATGGACAGACCATGTTGTCATCCGACTCAGCTCAGGTCATTTACCGTTATTGACCCCCATCTTGTGAATCTTATCCATGAAAATCCCAGGTACACAAAGATGACGCCCAAGGAGATACTCGGAAAATTTGTGAGCGGGTGCATGATGGTAAAGGAGGCACGATATAAGGATGACGCCTTGAACGGTCCACTACCCGTCTACGAGCCACAGCCCGTTGCGTTCAAGGCAACAAGCAGCAAGGAGGCGCTACCAAGCAAAGTAGCACAAGTAGAGGGTGCCGGGCTCAACAAGAATGAAATGGCGCTTATCATCAAGCGCTTCAAGACCGCACTCAAAGGACGCAAAGAATATCCCTCCAAGAGTAAAACAAGGGGGAAGCGCTCCTGCTTCAAATACGGTAAGACTGATCACTTTATTGCAAATTGTCCCAATAATGATAGTGACCAGGGACAAGAAAAGAGCGGGAAGAAGGAGAAAAAGAAGAGCTACAGGAAGGCAAAGGGCGAGGCGCACCTTGGAAAGGAATGGGACTCGGACTGCTCTTCTTCCGACTCCGACGAAGAAGGACTCGCTGCCTCGGCCTTCAACAAGTCTTCTCTCTTCCCCAACGAACGCCATACATGTCTTATGGCCAAGGAAAAGAAGGTACATGTTCGAGATACCCCTAAGTACACTACTTCTAGTGATGATGATTCTTCTGATGAAGTAGATTACTCTAGCTTATTTAAAGGTTTAGATAGAGCTAAAATAGAGAAAATTAATGAATTAATTGATGCTCTAAATGAAAAAGATAGATTGCTAGAAAAGCAATAAGATATTTTGTATGAAGAGCATGATAAATTTATTAGTGTCCAAAAATCTCTTGCTTTAGAAACTAAGAAGAATGAAATACTATCTTCTGAGTTATCTGCTTGCCATGAAACTATATCTAGTTTAAAGAGTTTAAATGATGAATTAACTGCTAAGCTAGAGGAAGTTAGTAAAATAAATTCATGTGTAGAGCATGCTAGTGTTTGTAATAGATGTAAGGACCTTGATGTTGATGCATGTAATTAACATCTTATTTCTATTACTAAGTTGAATGATGAAGTGGCATAATGCTCAACTTAAGATTTGCAAAAATGATTTTGATAAATTAAAGTTTGCCAGGGATGCTACATTGTTGGTAAACACCCCTCAATTAAGGATGGACATGGTTTTCGAACAGAAACCAAGAACTTAACAAGCCATAAGGCTCCCATTCTCAACAAGGAGGAAGGGAAGGCCCCTATGGCAAGTAGTCCTCAAAGGAACCATGCTTTTATTTATGATAGGAAAATTGCTAATCGTGCTCATTATAATAGGAGTTATGATCATGATGCTTTTGATTCACATGCCATGTTTGCCTCTAGTTCTACTTTTGTTCATGGTAGAAGTAGGCATAGGAGAAACCACGTTGTGCATCATGTGCCTAGAAAAATGTGTAATATACCTACTACTATTTTTTATGCTTGCAACACTACTTTTGTACTTTCATGTAAGAATGAAAAGTGGTTGCTAGGAAGTTGGGAGCCAAATGCAAGGGAGACAAGACTTGTATTTGGGTTCCAAAGGCTATTGTGACTAACCTTATAGGACCCAACAAGAGTTGGGTACCTAAAACCCAAGCTTAAATTGCCTTGCAGGTTTATGCATCCAGGGGATTGTAAAGCCCTAAAATTAGTAAAGGGAAAAGAAAATAAAAATAATAATAATAAAACAAAGAAATAAATGCATTTTCGATAGGATTTTGAATTTTTTTTTGAAGACCTTTGAAAATCCATCGGGCTCTCCCTCATGTTCAATTAATAATATTAAATTCGCCAAGAAATCCATAGATAAATAAAGAATCGTGCATCGTGTGTCGATGAATTTGTTGCAATGCATTTTGTCAAGATTAAGGAGTCATAACTTAAATTTGACCTCGAATTATAAACAGAAAATGGGAATGAGAATTTTAATGAAGGCATTTATTCTCTCCATAAATGAATAATAGGAAAAATAGATAAATAAAGAACAATAGTATAAACAGTAGAATTTATATTCATTAGGAATATTTTGGACACTTGCAGATTTTGAAGCTCAAAATATGAGTTGAATTTGAATTGGATTTAAAATAAGGAATTAGAATTGAGAAAAGAATATAGAAAAGAAAAGAAAACAGTGAAGACTCGGCTGGGCTGACTTCTGGCCGGCCCACTCAACCCACCAGTCCACCGATCCCTGGCCGGCCCATTTCTCTTCCCCTCCCCTTTTCTCATACGGTGTCACTTGCGCGCGGCCCCCACATGTCTGTCTTCTGCACACACCTGGGCTTGCCTCCGTGACACTGTCAGGTGGGATCGCCCGGTCAGCCACGGATGTCGCGCGTACACCCTTGACCGCGGACGCTGCCGTGTGGGACCCTGGGTCAGTCAGGTGTGCGCGTTTCGCTTGAAGTCGGACTCCTGCGTTGGAACATGCCCAAGCGCTGACTGGTGGGGTCTGGTTGTCAGATCGTCTTCCACCCCAAAACGACCCATGCCGTGTTCGTCGCAACGGCGGGCCGCAAAACGCGCGCCTACCTCGACTCCACCCTTGTTCCTCGCTCGGACTCGCCCCGCCCCTATATAACCCGGCCGCTCTAGCTTCCTTATCCATCTCGACGAGTACCCAGTCACCAAGTGAACCGTAGGCGGTAAAGAGAGAAGGAGAACCGGAGCTCGGCCGCCGTGGTTGTGCACTGGTGATTGTCGTCGATCCTGGGCGAATTGTGCACTCGGGGGAGCTTCGCCTCGGCTCGGCAATTGATTCCGCGGCAGCGGCATCAGGTTGGGAGCGTCCGGCGCCGGCGAATTTCTCACCAGAGTGCGTCCGCGGCGGAGAACAGACCTCTTCGTGGCCAAGGCACTGCGGGTCGCAATTGTCGGTGAGCAGCTGTCCGAACTCTTCCCTTTAGCTTGTGCATCGTGTAGCGCCGATTGAATTCGAGTTTAGGTCACGCTAGCGTCGTATCGTCGTGCGCCGGCAATGGTGCCGTGGCGGCGCTCGGATTTCTGTCGTCCGCCGCCGGTGAACGAGGGAAGCCGTGCGGGCCGTTGATCCGTTAACGGACCGCCGGATTAGAATCGGGCGATTACTTCTGGGCGATTTGATTAAGACCGTTGGATCGGATCGGACGATCGACACGTGCATCGGACATCATTAAATCGTAAACGTAGAACCAGGATCTGTGGGCCCAGAGTGAATACCGGTTCGTTTATAAGATCAAACTGATCTGCGCTGTGAACTTCCGATCCGACGGCCGGTGATCACTCGTACCCCTTCGCCGAAGACTATTTGCATAAGTGACCCTGTATTTTCACAGAATCAACCCGCCGTCCACTTAGCTAGGTTCTGAGTCTCAGGAATTCTTCTGTAATAGCCCCTGGGTTTTCTGGAAAATGAGGCCCAGTCCAGTGTCGGCTGTAAACTGAATAATGAATTAGAAATAGATTTTTAATATGAAAATAAACCCTAGAACTTGTAAATCCATAGAAAATTCATATGAAGTCCAAATTTGCCCATTCCAGTTCCTATAATTTTATAATATTATTGTTCATCAAATAGTGCCACTGTTTTGACATGAAAGCCACATTAAAATTGATATCCTAATTAATCTTGTACAAAGCACATAAAATCTTTAGAAATCCATAACTTAAAATCTATAACTCCAAAATTAATAATTTCTGTTCCTGTGATCTTATTTCAATATGTAGACTATTAATATGTATTTTGCATATATGTTTGGTGTAATGTTAATTTTGTCTATACCATGTATGTCTGTGTTGCTACGTTTAGCAGTGAGGACACGTGTCATCTGAAGATCATCCTGGTACCTGGAATCTCAAGTCACAGGCAAGTTGTGCCCTTGATCACCTCTTTTTACCCACTCATGTTCTAATTAATCATAATGATCTGCATAGGTTAATTTTGATGGGACCCAATAGGTTACCCTAGTTTGACTATCTTTATACCTTGTTCACCACTGAATCTTTGGGTAGTACTTGCTATCGCTTTATGTGGTTTTGGGTATAGAGATACATATTACTATTCATGATTATACTTTTATTGTCAGTTGTTATTTACTGTTCATGATAAGATCATTATGTTAATTGGAACATGGAGAACCACCCGGGAAAACAGTGCTACCACAAGGGAGGAATGGGACCCCTTGGCTGATTAATTAGGAAAGCTAGTGGAAGACTACCTTACCCGAAAGGGGCAAGGGCAGTAGGGGAGTGGTCAGTGTAGGGAGGCCCTCGGGAGGATTTTGCTGCGATGGCGGTCCTGCAAGGGATTCCTGCATTGGAGCTTCCTATAAACTGTAGCGGGTTTTCTGAAGCTAGTGGAACTTTGTAAAGGCCTCGTAGTGTTACCCTGCCTCGCCTCCTCGGTAGAGGTGTATGGGAAGTCGCGATCCCTTGGCAGATGGGTAACATGACTTGTGGGTAAAGATGCGCAACCTCTGCAGAGTGTAAAACTGGTATACTAGCCGTGCTCACGGTCATGAGCAGCTCGGACACTCACATGATTAAATTATGGAACTTAAATTCAATTTGTCATATGCATTGCATCGCAGGTGATGTTGTTACTTTTGTTCTACTTCATAATTGGGTTTGGTATTTACTTATACTTAGTAATTGCTAATAAAATTTTGACCAACTTTAAAAGCAATGCTCAGCTTCAACCATCCTCTTTGGTAAGCCTTACACTCCACGTGAGCCCCCACCTTTGGCGAGTTCATGCACATTATTCCCCACAACTTGTTGAGCAATGAACGTATGTGAGCTCACTCTTGCTGTCTCACACCCCCCCACAGGTCAAGAGCAGGTACCGTAGGATGAGGCGCTTGGAGGATGCTGTGATGTGTTCGTGAGAGATCTAGGCCGTCGTCTCCTAGTCAACTTTGGGTTGCTGGACCGTTGTCTCCTTATAATGTAAATATTTATTTTGTATAGAACTCCTGTTATATATAAAGATGTGACATTCGATCCTGTGCCACTATACATCATATGTGTGAGACTTGGTCCCAGCATACCTGGTGTTTATGTTCGCGCCCGGGTCTTGGTGCCCCTAAAATCCGGGTGTGACAGAAGTGGTATCAGAGGAATGTTGACTGTAGGACGAAACCTAGATAGAACTGGACAACCATTCTTTACTTACCTTACTCTGATTCTTTTCTAAACTCATCTTAATCTTTTCTCATCTATTTCCGCTTTACTCTGATTATTCTCACCTTTCCCTTTCTAAAGACAAATGGGGATTTCACATTTTGAAATCCTGTGCCTAAAGTGACTTTAGGAATAGGAGACCTATTCTTAGGAACAAAAACAAAACTATTTTTGTAGATATCTATGAACTTGAACGTTTGTTCTTATGATATTTGTTTGATTTGGATTTTTGGTTGAGTGTGATGGGTTGTGGAGTGATGCCCACAATTACATCTGCATATACGTATAGGCATAAATAGAATTCATAAGAAAACTAAGCAACTTAGATTATCCTCCATTAAAATGTATCTATCTCATCTTGACAGATTCTATCTTACCTTTGGACATTCACCTCGTACAACTAATTACCCTAGTCTTGACATAGAATATCTGGCCCAGCCCTGCCAAAGAAGTTCCAGTACATAACCAACTATTAGCTTATTCATTCTGTCTACTAAATGATTCCCTTGCAAAGCTATCTTACCATATGCTTCTAACTTAGATGGTCAATACCAGGCGGGGTGGTGGAATTGATTTACCTCCTAATCGACACACTCGGTGGATATATCGACAACCCCAACCACAGCCAGCAGAGATGAATCCTCCTAATCCCCCACCAGGCGGAGTCGATCCACTAATTGCAGCTCAAATGAGGATGATGCAGCAAATGGCTGACACTATGGCAGATATGCGCACCCAAATGCAGCAAGAACGCCAAGAAATGCACCAGGAAAGAGAGGATGCACGTCGGGAAATGCGCCAAGAGCGGGAAGAGATACGCCAGGAGAGAAGGGTACAACAACAGCAGCTGCAACAACAACTTCAACAACAGCAGCAACAGCAACAGGTGCCATTGCCTCCACCTCCACCACCAGTTCCACCCCGGGACAAGCACCGGGAATTCATGAGCCACAAACCACCAACCTTCTCCAACTCCGTAGATCCGCTGCAAGCAGATGACTGGTTAAAGTCCATAGAGAAGATGCTCAACATAGCTCAGTGCTCGGATAGAGAGAAAGTACTCTATGCATCAGGTCGTCTTGCTGGTCCCGCTGCGGATTGGTGGGATGCGTACTGCGCTGCTCATGCTGCTGTCGATACAATTACCTGGGCAGAATTCTCCACACAATTCAGGAATTACCATATTCCCGCTGGACTCATGAAGATTAAGAGAAAGGAGTTTCTCTCCCTCAAGCAAGGAAGTATGTCCGTGAGTGAATATAGAGACAAATTCATCCAGTTATCTCGATATGCTCCTAGAGATGTAGAGGATGATGAGCAAAAGCAGGAGCTTTTTCTGGACGGTTTGATTGGACCCTTGCAATATCAACTGGTATCGCACACATTCCCATCCTTCCAAAGGCTACTTGACAAAGCTATTGCTGTAGAAAACAAGAGGAGTATATTTGGAGAGAAAAGAAAGGCTGTCAACCAAGGGCAGGCTGGAAGTAGTTCCCGACCTCGCTATACTACCCCTCCAAGTACACCAGCTAGTGGCAGTTCCGGACAACAAACTCAACGGGCACCAACTGCTCCTCCGCAAGCAAGCACCCCAGCAGGACCCGTTGCTCCTAACACAACCGCCAACAGGACATGCTACAAGTGTGGACAACCGGGACACTACGCCAACTACTGTCCCAACAGAGCTGCCTACACCACACCGGCTCCGATGAAGCAAGGACAAGCCTCAGCAGGAAAGAGTCAGCCCCTATCTATCAACCGGGGACATGCCCATCATGCAGAAGTAGAAGCTGAACCCGGTGAACTTGAAATTCAAGAAGAAGAGCCAGTTGAAGATGAAGTAGTCGGTGAAGAAGTCAACGAGCAACAAGAATAGAGATAAACATAGATATAGATACATATATATATATATATTTTACTATTTGTAAGACCTAAATATTAGTTTAGCTATTAGTTAGTATTATTACTATTTTAGTGATAATAGTAAGGTCTATTAAACCTATGTTTTGTTAAAGGATTATGCATCATGCCGAGATTTCTTTGTTTGTGCATATGCTCCGAGAACAATATGAGCATACATTCCTTTTATTACTAATCTCGAGGACGAGATTATTTTTAAGGGGGGTAGGATTTGTAAAGCCCTAAAATTGGTAAAGGGAAAAGAAAATAAAAATAATAATAATAAAACAAAGAAATAAATGCATTTTCGATAGGATTTTGAATTTTTTTGAAGACCTTTGAAAATCCATCGGGCTCTCCCTCATGTTCAATTAATAATATTAAATTCGCCAAGAAATCCATAGATAAATAAAGAATCGTGCATCGTGTGTCGATGAATTTGTTGCAATGCATTTTGTCAAGATTAAGGAGTCATAACTTAAATTTGACCTCGAATTATAAACAGAAAATGGGAATGAGAATTTTAATGAAGGCATTTATTCTCTCCATAAATGAATAATAGGAAAAATAGATAAATAAAGAACAATAGTATAAACAGTAGAATTTATATTCATTAGGAATATTTTGGACACTTGCAGATTTTGAAGCTCAAAATATGAGTTGAATTTGAATTGGATTTAAAATAAGGAATTAGAATTGAGAAAAGAATATAGAAAAGAAAAGAAAACAGTGAAGACTCGGCTGGGCTGACTTCTGGCCGGCCCACTCAACCCACCAGTCCACCGATCCCTGGCCGGCCCATTTCTCTTCCCCTCCCCTTTTCTCATACGGTGTCACTTGCGCGCGGCCCCCACATGTCTGTCTTCTGCACACACCTGGGCATGCCTCCGTGACACTGTCAGGTGGGACCGCCCGGTCAGCCACGGATGTCGCGCGTACACCCTTGACCGCGGACGCTGCCGTGTGGGACCCTGGGTCAGTCAGGTGTGCGCGTTTCGCTTGAAGTCGGACTCCTGCGTTGGAACATGCCCAAGCGCTGACTGGTGGGGTCTGGTTGTCAGATCGTCTTCCACCCCAAAACGACCCATGCCGTGTTCGTCGCAACGGCGGGCCGCAAAACGCGCGCCTACCTCGACTCCACCCTTGTTCCTCGCTCGGACTCGCCCCGCCCCTATATAACCCGGCCACTCTAGCTTCCTTATCCATCTCGACGAGTACCCAGTCACCAAGTGAACCGTAGGCGGTAAGAGAGAAGGAGAACCGGAGCTCGGCCGCCGTGGTTGTGCACTGGTGATTATCGTCGATCCTGGGCGAATTGTGCACTCGGGGGAGCTTCGCCTCGGCTCGGCAATTGATTCCGCGGCAGCGGCATCAGGTTGGGAGCGTCCGGCGCCGGCGAATTTCTCACCAGAGTGCGTCCGCGGCGGAGAACAGCACCTCTTCGTGGCCAAGGCACTGCGGGTCGCAATTGTCGGTGAGCAGTTGTCCGAACTCTTCCCTTTAGCTTGTGCATCGTGTAGCGCCGATTGAATTCGAGTTTAGGTCACGCTAGCGGCGTATCGTCGTGCGCCGGCAATGGTGCCGCGGCGGCGCTCGGATTTCTGTCGTCCGCCGCCGGTGAACGAGGGAAGCTGTGCGGGCCGTTGATCCGTTAACGGACGGCCGGATTAGAATCGGGCGATTACTTCTGGGCGATTTGATTAAGACCGTTGGATCGGATCGGACGATCGACACGTGCATCGGACATCATTAAATCGTAAATGTAGAACCAGGATCTGTGGGCCCAGAGTGAATACCGGTTCGTTTATAAGATCAAACTGATCTGTGCTGTGAACTTCCGATCCGACGGCCGGTGATCACTCGTACCCCTTCGCCGAAGACTATTTGCATAAGTGACCCTGTATTTTCACAGAATCAACCCGCCATCCACTTAGCTAGGTTCTGAGTCTCAGGAATTCTTCTGTAATAGCCCCTGGGTTTTCTGGAAAATGAGGCCCAGTCCAGTGTCGGCTGTAAACTGAATAATGAATTAGAAATAGATTTTTAATATGAAAATAAACCCTAGAACTTGTAAATCCATAGAAAATTCATATGAAGTCCAAATTTGCCCATTCCAGTTCCTATAATTTTATAATATTATTGTTCATCAAATAGTGCCACTGTTTTGACATGAAAGCCACATTAAAATTGATATGCTAATTAATCTTGTACAAAGCACATAAAATCTTTAGAAATCCATAACTTAAAATCTATAACTCCAAAATTAATAATTTCTGTTCCTGTGATCTTATTTCAATATGTAGACTATTAATATGTATTTTGCATATATGTTTGGTGTAATGTTAATTTTGCCTATACCATGTATGTCTGTGTTGCTACGTTTAGCAGTGAGGACACGTGTCATCTGAAGATCATCCTGGTACCTGGAATCTCAAGTCACAGGCAAGTTGTGCCCTTGATCACCTCTTTTTACCCACTCATGTTCTAATTAATCATAATGATCTGCATAGGTTAATTTTGATGGGACCCAATAGGTTACCCTAGTTTGACTATCTTTATACCTTGTTCACCACTGAATCTTTGGGTAGTACTTGCTATCGCTTTATGTGGTTTTGGGTATAGAGATACATATTACTATTCATGATTATACTTTTATTGTCAGTTGTTATTTACTGTTCATGATAAGATCATTATGTTAATTGGAACATGGAGAACCACCCGGGAAAACAGTGCTACCACAAGGGAGGAATGGGACCCCTTGGCTGATTAATTAGGAAAGCTAGTGGAAGACTACCTTACCCGAAAGGGGCAAGGGCAGTAGGGGAGTGGTCAGTGTAGGGAGGCCCTCGGGAGGATTTTGCTGCGATGGCGGTCCTGCAAGGGATTCCTGCATTGGAGCTTCCTATAAACTGTAGCGGGTTTTCTGAAGCTAGTGGAACTTTGTAAAGGCCTCGTAGTGTTACCCTGCCTCGCCTCCTCGGTAGAGGTGTATGGGAAGTCGCGATCCCTTGGCAGATGGGTAACATGACTTGTGGGTAAAGATGCGCAACCTCTGCAGAGTGTAAAACTGGTATACTAGCCGTGCTCACGGTCATGAGCAGCTCGAACACTCACATGATTAAATTATGGAACTTAAATTCAATTTGTCATATGCATTGCATCGCAGGTGATGTTGTTACTTTTGTTCTACTTCATAATTGGGTTTGGTATTTACTTATACTTAGTAATTGCTAATAAAATTTTGACCAACTTTAAAAGCAATGCTCAGCTTCAACCATCCTCTTTGGTAAGCCTTACACTCCACGTGAGCTCCCACCTTTGGCGAGTTCATGCACATTATTCCCCACAACTTGTTGAGCAATGAACGTATGTGAGCTCACTCTTGCTGTCTCACACCCCCCCACAGGTCAAGAGCAGGTACCGCAGGATGAGGCGCTTGGAGGATGCTGTGATGTGTTCGTGAGAGATCTAGGCCGTCGTCTCCTAGTCAACTTTGGGTTGCTGGACCGTTGTCTCCTTATAATGTAAATATTTATTTTGTATAGAACTCCTGTTATATATAAAGATGTGACATTCGATCCTGTGCCACTATACATCATATGTGTGAGACTTGGTCCCAGCATACCTGGTGTTTATGTTCGCGCCCGGGTCTTGGTGCCCCTAAAATCCGGGTGTGACAGGGATCTAGCTGGATAATCGACAGCGGATGCACAAACCACATGACAGGGGAGAAGAAGATGTTCACCTCCTACGTCAAGAATAAGGATTCCCAGGATACGATTATTTTTGGAGATGGGAACCAAGGCAAGGTCGAAGGTTTGGGAAAGATAGCCATCACAAGCGAGCACTCTATTTAAAATGTATTTTTAGTAGAGTCACTAGGGTACAACCTCCTGTCTGTAAGTCAATTGTGCCACATGGGCTACAATTGTTTGTTTACAAATGTTGATGTTTCTGTCTTTAGAAGGAGTGATGGTTCATTAGCATTTAAGGGTGTATTAGACGGCAAACTCTACTTAGTTGGTTTTTTGAAAGAGGAGGCCGATCTAGATGCATGCTTAATAGCTAAGACTAGTATGGGCTGGGTGTGGCATCGCCGTCTAGCACATGTTGGGATGAAGAACCTTCATAAACTTCTAAAGGGAGAACATGTGTTAGGACTAACCAATGTTTGTTTCGAGAAAGATAGACCTTGTGCAGCTTGTCAGGAAGGGAAACAGGTGGGAAGCACTCATCACAGCAAGAATGTGATGACAACATCAAGACCACTGGAGCTTCTTCACATGGACCTCTTCGGACCCGTTGCCTACCTTAGCATCGGGGGAAGTAAGTATGGTCTTATAATTGTTGATGATTTTTCTCGCTTCACTTGGGTGTTCTTTTTGCAGGATAAATTAGAAACCCAAGGGACCCTAAAGCGCTTTCTAAGGAGGGCTCAAAAGGAATTTGAGCTCAAGGTGAAAAAGATAAGAAGCGACAACAGGTCCGAGTTCAAGAATATGCAAGTAGAGGAGCATCTTGAGGAAGAAGGCGTCAAGCACGAGTTCTCTGCTCCCTACACACCATAGCAAAACGGTGTGGTCGAGAGGAAGAACAGGACGCTTATAGACATGGTGAGAACAATGTTTGGAGAATTCAAGACGCCAGAGCGGTTTTGGTCGGAAGCTGTGAACACAGCTTGCCACGCCATAAACCGGCTCTACCTACATCGCCTTTTCAAGAAGACCTCGTATGAACTCCTTACTGGTAACAAACCCAATGTTTCTTACTTTCGTGTATTTGAGAGCAAATGTTACATTCTGGTGAAGAAAGGTAGACATTTTAAATTTGCTCCCAAGGCAGTAGAAGGGTTTTTACTAGGGTATGACTCAAATACAAAGGCGTATAGAGTCTTTAACAAATCATCGGGTTTGGTTGAAGTCTCTAGTGATGTTGTATTTGATGAGACTAATGGCTCTCCAAGAGAGCAAGTTGATCTTGATGACATAGATGAAGATGATGTTCCTACGGCCGCAATGCGCACGATGGCGATAGGTGATGTGCGACCACAGGAACAACAAGAGCAAGATCAACCATCTTCATCTACAATGGTGAATCCCCAACTCAAGATGATGGACAGGTTCCTCTAGAAGAGGCACGTGATCAAGGGGGAGTAGAAGAAGAACAAGTTATGGAGGAAGAAGCACCACGGGTCCCTCCAACTCAAGTCCGAGCGACGATCCAACGACATCACCCCGTTGACCAGATTCTGGGTGACATAAGCAAGGGAGTAACTACTCACTCTAGATTAGCTAACTTTTGTGAGCATTACTCGTTTGTCTCTTCTATTGAGCCTTTCAGGGTAGAAGAGGCCTTGCAGGATTCGGATTGGGTGTTGGCCATGCAGGAAGAGCTCAACAACTTCAAGAGAAATGAAGTTTGGAGCCTGGTGCCACGTCCAAAGCAAAATGTTGTGGGAACCAAGTGGGTGTTCCGCAATAAGCAAGATGAGCACGGGGTGGTGACAAGAAACAAGGCTCGACTTGTGGCAAAAGGTTATGCCCAAGTCGCAGGTTTGGATTTCGAGGAGACTTTTGCTCCTGTGGCTAGCTAGATTCTATTCGAATTCTATGAGCCTATGCCGCTCACCACTCTTTCAGGTTGTTTCAAATGGATGTGAAGAGCGCTGTCGGAGAGGGAATTCTCTGGCCGGGTGGCGGTGTGCACCCGCCCTATATCCTAATTTGAGGAAGGGGCTTGAGCGTTTTGCCTGTTGTTGGAGACTTGTTCTCAAATACTTGAGTTAAGAACAAGGCAACACAAAAATGTTAAATGTTAAGGTCCTTCGTCCTTCGAAACATTATATCCCTTATGATATAATGATCTTCGGACGAAGGTTATGAAGGACATACCTTCATAAATATGACATATGTAATTAAAGGATGAAGGTTATAAAACATAAGACAACATAAATAATTACAAAGTACCAAAATATGAATATCTATTGTCAAATTATCATGAATACATAAAAGTTAAATTAAATTAAACTTGTACCTTGAGCTCAACTGAATACGAAGATATAGCTGCGATGCGAAAGCGTGAACAGTACGGGGGTACTGTTCACCTATTTATAGGCACAGGGCGTAGCCTGTGTGAATTTACATTCATGTCCTCTACAAATGATTACAATCATTACACAGTCTATCATGGGCCGATTGGTCATCTCATCTTTAAGTTGGTGCATTTTGAAATATACTACGAAGCTCCCTGACTGGTAGCTTCGACATCGTTCCTGTTCTGGCCTTCCGAAGGTGTTTCTTCTCACAGGACCTTCGGCGAGGAAGCAGACCCCAACAGTAGCCCCTTCACGGTGCCAGATCGTTTTTCGTAACGAGCTCGACCCGTGAAAAATTCTTTTATGCTTTGGAATGCTGAAGGTCCGAAAAACACCTTCCCTGAGCTCGTTGCCGAGAAATGATTTAAATATTCCGAGTGTAAGGCAGTCCCACCATAGGATGAGTTCACTCGATCTGGTGATTCGTCTCCTCGGGCAGTATGGTCCACCGTTCAGTGGGTGTGGGCGGCTGTTCAGCGGGTGCAATCGTCCTGTCGATTTACCTTCCCACCTACAACACTATATATACAGACGGGTAGGTGTGAAGTTACCACAGCATTTACTACTATTGTACTGTTGTGCTGCCAAAAAATTCGACCACAGCCGAAGCTTATTCACCGTACTCCAAACTAAAGCTTCATCACAAGGGGGAGCTTCAGAAAAGATAAAAATTATTCAACTTCGCCAAAACGCAAGAAATTCAATCATCAAATGGCTAGGGTACGTTCCACAGCTAGGGTTACACGCGACGAAGAGGGGGCCGAAGCTGCTGGAACTGCCCTGATCTCTGAAGTAATGAGGCAGTCGGGACTGGTTATGCCAGAGGGTACTGCTGACAAAGGTGCACCTGCTGCCGAAGCTGAGCAGGCAGATATTGCAGAAAGTGAGGCTAACGAGGAAGATATAGATGATTATTCCGCCGTGCCATCTAAGCCCAGTCACTTGGATTTTGGAAAGTCGACTGTCTCCGAAGCTGATATGCCGATGATGACAAAACTAGGTTACTTCGGGGAAGCCGAGAAGAAGCTGGTTCGCTTTGGCAGGGAAGAGACAACCTCGAAGCCAGAAAACAATGAGGTGGTAGTCTTCAGAAGCTTCTTTAAAGCAGGATTATGGTTTCCTCTGCATGAGATGATTGCAGATGTTTTGGAAAATTTCGAAGTTTATCTTCTTCAGCTGACTCCTAATGCTATCGTTAGGCTCATCGTCTTTATCTGGGCTCTCCGAAGCCAAGGAGCGGAGCCGGTTGCCGAAGCCTTTTGCCGGGTACACGAACTTCACTATCAGACGAAGGCTAGAGAAGATGGATTGCACGAGAACTTCGGCTGCTATAATTTTGCTTATCGCAAAGACATGAAGACACCGGTGGTTAGCTACCGCACCAAATGGCTGACTGGTTGGAAAACTGAATGGTTTTATGTTAAGATTGATGAGAAAAAGGAGAAGTTAGTTCAGAGCCCGCTATAGCTAACCTTCGGCTTGACTAGGCCTCAGTGCAATATGACGTCGGGGACAGCATGCCCAGATGCTGTGGGTGATTTTAGAGTTGTGTCTGAGCATATTGGTACTAGGGATCTAGTTCAGGAATATTTAGCCAATAGGGTATTCCCAACGTTAAAGGAATGAGATATGCCGAAGCTTAAGGGAGAGAAGAAAAAGAATGAACTCATTCGGTTGCCTTATCATTTTAAGTTCAAGAAACACTTTAAAGAACCCTGCCAGGAATGGTTGGATACAATTGAAGTTATGTGCAATGATATCTTGGGCAATTATACGAAAAAAGAAGATCAACTGATGATAGCAGCCTTCGGCACCCGGCCGAACGAAGGTTAAACTGAGTAATGGACACTTTGAAATTTGAATATCCAGACTATGAAAGGTTAAGAAAAGGTGCTGAAGGGCCAAAACAAAAAAGGGTTGTCAGTATTGTACAAAGACAAGCTGCCAGGATGATAAAAGAGGATGAAAATTTGGCAAAAAAGAAAAAATCTAGTCATGAGCCGAAGGTAGCTGTGTCGAAGAAAAGAAAGGCTCCAGCTTCGAAGCCGAAAGCTGATTTAGAAGAAGAAGCTCCCTCAACACCTTCTGTCACTGACGCAGAAGAAATTTTAAAGGTAATGACTGAATCTCTACCTAATAAGCTAAGTCCGCTGGGACCGGAACTGATGAAGCTTTTTCAGAAGAAGAAGAAGCCTTCGGCTGCCGAGAAGCCTGCTGAACCAAAAAAGCGAAGAATTATTACTGTCATTGAGGCTATTGAAGAAACACCGCCACCGGCCTCAGCGCCGAAAACAACAGCAGCCGAAGCTGCTCCTCTCGAAGCTTCTACATCCGAAGCTGCAGCAGCCAAAGCCACAGATTTGGAAAACACACTCGATGACATTGATGAAATGATTTTGAATATGGCTGAGGAAGAAACTGCTGCAGCTGCTGACGAAACCCCGGCCGCAATGCCTGAAAAAGGGGAAAAATGCCTGAAAAAGAGAAGGAGCCTGCCGAAGATACTTTGGAAGAAGAAAATTTGAACTTTCAAAACATAATTGGGCAAGAATTGTCAAAGGATGAAAAAGAAGAACTGAAGGACTATGCCATATCGTGCGGGTATCAGCAGGGGCACTGCTCTTCGGCGGTGTTGCCGAAGAGAGTTTAGGATGCCTTCAGGACCGAATTAGGGCGAAGGTTGTCAGCACTTTATCGAAAAGTGTTGGTTTCCCGAAGCTCGAAGCTGATCTCAGCAGATACCGACGACAGCATATCGCTGGTAGCCTGTTTTATTCTAACTTTAAGGTAAAATTTTTCTTTAACTTTTTATTGTTTTGATATGAAGATGCTTTCTAATGAAGGTTATTTTGTCAGAGCTTACTGCTAAGCAAGGCCTTGAGGATGCAACAAGACCTCGAGGACAAGAAAAACGAAGTTATAATTGAGGGTTTAGAGAAGAAGATTAAAGATCATGAAGCTGCCCTAGAAAAGACAGACTTCGTGCTTCAAACGATGGAAGGTTCACTGGCAGAAGCTCAAGCTGAGATCGCTAGATTAAACGGTGAACTTTCCCTACAGTCAAAAAACTTTGAGCAAGAGAAGAAAGATTTCAAAACAAAACTCGAAGCTGAGGCTGAAAAAAGTTCAAATCTTCAGAAATCACTCAAAGATCTTCAGGAAAAAATGCTTAGGCTTCGGCACCCGGTGCATTCAACGACTGAAACAGGTCTTTAACTCAGTTGGGGCTAGCTCCGAAAAGTTTAAACCTTCGGTTGAAGACCTGCCGGGGAGACTTGATCATATTGAAGGTGAAGTTGATGCTCTCGACGAAATTATAGCTGGACATGGTGACTTTTGTGCCCTGTTAGCTTCTCGAGACACAGCTGTCGCTTTCATGAAGGCTGGCTGTACACATGGAAATATTGTAAACAGACCAAACTTCAGCCTGTCACCGGCAGACTTGAACGACATCCCCGGCCTGGCCCGAAGCATTGGAAACAGATTCGTTACTCAAATCTGGGCAAAGGGCGGGCGAGACTTAGCTGGTGACGAAGCTTGAAGTCACCTTAAACCGATAATAAACTCATACCTTGTGCTTACCTTTTTCCTTGAAACTTGAATTTACCGTATATTGCTTTGATATGTATAGGATGACAAAGCCGAGGAGCATTGAGCCGAAGCCTAGCAGATGATCCGAAGCTTAGCAGATGATGAAGAAGCTGGAAACCTAGCTGTGAAAAAACTCTAGAAAAACTCTTGTATCATCCTTTGTAAAGAATATTATAATTTGAGAATCAGATTCTACTCTGTAAATTTGTCCATACCTTGTAATATATTTTTACCTTTCTGTCAATGTGTGAACTGCTTTGATGTGGACGAAACTTGTATTTTTTGAGCCGAAGGCGAAAAACACCTTCCCTTCTTTTCGTACGCAACAAAGCATAAATCTGCTTCCGAATGCGTATTCTTAGAGCCGAAGCAACTGTCTATCTGTATGGTATGATGATGATGATCCTATGTATGTCTAAATGAATGTTTATGAATGCAATGTATGATGTAATGTATCGTGCCAATGAATGCCCAAACATACACATTCGAAGCTTCATCCATAACCTTCATTCCCTTAGGAATGACTGAAATCTCTTTACCATTTATTTTTCGGTGTAAGTTCTGCATCCCCTTGGGAACGTCTTTTGAACTTCTTCGCCTTCTATTTCGGCGGTATTGGCGTTGACTTTTCGCGCTTCGCCTTATAATTCGGCGGTATTCGCGTTGGCTCTGCATTCCCTTAGGAACGACTTTTGAGCAGAAAACTTACGCTGCGCTCCCTTAGGAACAGCTTTTTGTAGCTTCATCGTGCTCTGCATCCCCTTAGGGACGACTTTCGAGCTTCTCCCTGTTTTTTTTTCTTTCTGCACTCGATGGTGCATGCTCGGATTTTACATTTACATATCTTGAGGGATTTTGCCCTCGTAGGGCTGAATTAAAAAAGGAGAAATTACAGACTATGGCCCCCATTAAAAACCTTTCTCTCCCTTTGGAAAGGAAAAGGGTGCCATGGAAAAAATGAAAAAGATTACATCAATTTATACATAATATCGTCGAAGCTCATCCGCATTCCAGGATCTAGGAATGTCGTTGCCGTCCATGTCCTTTAACCTGTAAGAACCGGGTCTTGACGAAGATACTACCAAAAAGGGTCCTTCCCACTTCAGCTGAAGCTTGCCTACTGTGTCAGGGTTGGCTACTCTCCGAAGCACCAAGTGTCCTGGCTTAATGTCTTTCAATTGGACTTTTCTATCACGCCATTTTATTGTTTCAGCTTGATATTTGTTGATATTTTCCATAGCCTGAAGTCTATTCGCTTCTATGGTATCTTTAGTCACAGAATAATTAGCTTCGTCTTCAGCCGAAGCTACTATTCTTATTGACCCCACTTTAGCCTCTTCGGGAGTTATGGCTTCGTCACCGAACAATAACTTAAATGGTGTAAAATTTGTTGACCTTGATATAGTTGTATTGTGGCTCCACACCACTTTAACCAACTCATCTGGCCACTTTCCTCTAGGCTGATTGAAGATTAACTTCATTATTCCTGTCATTATAATACCATTTGCCCTTTCAACTAGTCCATTTGATTCCGGATGCCTGACTGATGCAAAATGAATTTTTGTGCCAATCTGATCGCAGAAATCTTTGAAAGTTTCAGCATCAAACTGCGTTCCATTGTCCACAGTTATGGCCTTCAGCACACCAAAGCGGCAAACTATATTCTGCCAGAAGAATTTTTGGATTGTAGTCGAAGTTATTGTAGCCAAAGGCTTCGCTTCGATCCATTTAGAAAAATATTCTATCGCCACCACAACATATCTCAAGTTGCCCTATGCTGGTGGAAGTGGACCTAGCAGATCCAGGCCCCATCTTTGCAACGGCCAGGTTGGTTGTATTAGCTGGGTCAATGATGAAGGTTGTTTCTGATCTCTTGCACATTTTTGGCAATTTTCACACTTTTGAACCAAATCTGCTACGTCCGAAGCTGCGTTCGGCCAATAGAATCCTTATCGGAAAACCTTTCCTAGAAGAGGTCTGGGCCCAATATGAGATCCACACAATCCTGCATGTATCTCCTTCATTAGTTCTATACCTTCAGTTCTGGATAAGCATTTGAGAAGTGGGGAACAAACTCCATGTTTATATAATTCCCTTTCTATTATGACATATGGCCTTGTTCTTGCTTCCATTCTTTTGTTATAAACCTCATCATCCGAAAGATGATTACCTTGGAGGAAAGATATAATCTCAGTCCTCCAATCTTCACTATGGACAAGAGATATTGTGAGCACTGCTCTTTCGAGGAGTTCTACCGAAGGTGCTCTTATTGTCTCGAAAAACACTTCCAAAGGTAGAGGAAGCCCCTGGGCTGCTGACTTGGCTAGTAGATCAACATGCTCATTTTCCCCTCTTGGAATATTCTTAACAGAAAATCCTTCGAAAGAAGCTTCAAGCCTTCGAACTGTGTCCAAGTATCTCTCAAGCTTCGGATCTCTTGCCTTGCAACTCTTGTCAACATGTCCAGAAATAACTTGAGAGTCGGTTTTGAGGACTGCCCTTCTTATTCCCATTGCCTTTAACTTTCAAAGTCCTAAAAGTAATGCTTCATATTCAGCAATATTATTTGTGCAGCTGAAATCAAGCCTTGCTGCATAGCATGTTTTGACTTTGGAAGGTGCAACTAAGACAACAGCCGCACCTGCACCGAAGGTTCCCCATGAACCGTCGCAGAACACTGTCCAGGCTTCAGCATCTTTATTTGCTTCTTCTTCCTGAGCCCCTGACGTCCAATCAGCAATAAAGTCTGCTAACGCTTGGGACTGAATTGAGGATCTATGGACATAATCAATAGTGAATTCGTTAAGCTCTGCAACCCATTTTCCAATCCTTCCAGTAGCTTCTCTGTTCCTCATAACATCCTTTAGAGGCTGTGATGAAGGAACAATTATGTGGTATGCCTGAAAATAGTGCCGAAGTTTTCTGGAGGCCATTAACACAGCATACAACACCTTCTCCAACTCTGTATAGTTTTTCTTTGATAAACTTAGAACTTCAGGGACAAAGTATACTGGGGCTTGCTTTTTAATTTGTCCTTCAAGCTTCTCCTGTACAAGCGCCACACTCACTGTAGAGTACAAAGCTGCCACATACAATAGTAATGGAGCCCGTAGCGCAGGTGGAGTTAATGTTGTTAGATCAATCAAGTACTGCTTCAACTCTTCGAAGGCCTTCTGTTGAGCTGGGCCCCATTGAAAAACTTTGGCTAACTTTAATATTTCAAAGAATGGCAAATTTCTTTCTGCTGATCTAGATATGAATCTATTTAATGATGCCAGTCTTTCTGTCAGCCGTTGAGCCCCCTTCTTTGTACTTGGTGGTTCCATTCGAAGGATAGCTTCAATCTTGCTTGGATTAGCTTCAATCCCCTTTGTTGAAACTAGACAGCCAACGAACTTACCCTTCTTCACTCCAAAGACACATTTTTCTAGATTTAATTTCAGGCCAGCTTGCCTGAAATTAGCAAATGTTTCTTGTAGATCAGTAATGTGATTTTCTTGCTTTGTGCTTTTTACTATGATGTCGTCAACGTATGTTAGCACATTTCTACCTATCTAAGAATGAAGGACCTTGGCTGTCATTCTGCTGAAGCTTCCTTCAGCATTCTTGAGCCCCTCAGGCATCCAAAGATAACAATATGTGCCACTGGGAGTTATGAAGCTAGTCTTCGGCTCATCCTCCTTCTTCATCCATATTTGATGATATCCTAAGTAGCAATCCAGCAGACTCATAAGCTCTAAAGAAGCTACTGCATCTACAAGAGAGTCTATTCTTGGTAATGGAAATTCGTCTTTTGGATAGGCCTTGTTAAGATTTGTGAAGTCAATACACATTCTCCATTTGCCGCTGGACTTCTTCACCATGACAGTATTGGCTAGCCACTCTGGATATTTTACTTCTCTGATAACCCCAGCACTGAGAAGCCTTTTTACTTCATTTCAAGCACCTTTGGCTTTATCATCAGACATTTTCCGAAGCCTTTGTTTTCTTGGCCTGAAGGATGGATCGACATTGAGTGAATGTTCAATTACGTCTCTGTTGACACCACAGAGGTCATTGGCTGACCAAGCAAAGACATCTTTGTTGTTGAATAGAAACCTTATCAAAGTTTTCTCCTGCTGTTCAGATAATTGAGACCCCAGCAGTACCTTCTGCTCTGCTATGTCTTCACATAGAAGCATAAGTTTCGGCTGATCAGCCGAAGCAGCCTTCTCTCTTCAGTACTTGTACTGTTCACAAGGTTCGACTTCATCTATATTGTGGATTGCTTTTGAATCTGTCCAATTTCCTTCGGCCTTTCTGGCAGCCTCTTGACTTCCATGAATAGCAATGGGCCCCTGTTCCGAAGGTATCTTCATGCATAGATATGCTGGGTGAAGTATTGCTTTGAAAGCATTAAGTGTCCCTCGACCAATGATTGCATTGTAAGGGTATTCCATGTCAACAATGTCAAAAACAACCTGTTCAGTCCTTGTATTGTGAACAAAGCCGAAGGTAACTGGCATTGTGATTTTGCCAAGTGCTACGATCTGCCTTCCTCCGAAGCCACATAGGGGATGTGTAGCATCATGAATCTTATCTTCTGGCTCTTGCATTTGTCTGAAGGCCTTAGCAAATATGATATCCGCAGCACTGCCTGTATCAACCAGAACATTATGGACCAGAAAACCCTTGATGACACAAGATATGACCATAGCATCATTGTGAGGATAGTCCTTGAGCTGAAGGTCCTCCTAGGAGAAGGTGATTGGGATGTGAGACCATTTTGACTTGATGAAGGGTCCCTGCACCCCAACATGCTGCACCCTTCTCTGTGCTTCCTTCTTCTGCTTCTTGTTAGCCGGTTCTGAACTTGAACCGCCTGTTATCGGGAACACAAGCTTCATAGCCGAAGGTGCTTCAGCTTGGTTGTTGAACGAAGCCATCAGCTCAACAGTGGAAGTGAGTTCACCGGAGGTAGGCGCCAATGTTGGAGACTTGTTCTCAAATGCTTGAGTTAAGAACAAGGCAACACAAAAATGTTAAATGTTAAGGTCCTTCATCCTTTGAAACATTATATCCCTTAAGATATAATGATCTTCGGATGAAGGTTATGAAGGACATACCTTCATAAATATGACATATGTAATTAAAGGATGAAGGTTATGAAACATAAGTCAACATAAATAATTACAAAGTACCAAAATATGAATATCTATTGTCAAATAATCATGAATACATAAAAGTTAAATTAAATTACACTTGTACCTTGAGCTCGACTGAATACGAAGATACAGATGCGATGCGAAAGCGTGAACATACGGGGGTACTGTTCACCTATTTATAGGCACAGGGCGTAGCCTGTGTGAATTTACATTCATGTCCTCTACAAATGATTACAATCATTACACAGTCTATCATGGGCCGATTGGTCATCTCATCTTTAAGTCGGTGCATTTTGAAATATACTACGAAGCTCTCTGACTGGTAGCTTCGGCATCGTTCCTGTTCTGGCCTTCCGAAGGTGTTTCTTCTCACAGGACCTTCAGCGACGAAGCATACCTCCAACACCTGTCTTGCTAAGCGATCATCAAGCACATGAACACGCGAGGATTTAGAGTGGTTTGGGCCGCCAGAGCGTAATACCCTACTCCACTGTGTGTTGGATTATTGTGGAAGCTTCAGGCCTAAGAAGCCTAGAATCGCAGTGTGCCCTCCCTTTTATAGTTCAAAGCGGACCACATACAATGACACTAAGCCCCGACACATGGGCCCAAGGATAAATTGGAAGGAAGGAACTACTGCTTGCTACACCAGGGTGATCTCCGAGTGCCATAACATCCGTAGTGCATACAGTATTGATATCTCGCGACATCGTCCTCGGTAACGCGCGAGTCATGATGAATACGACACATGCAGCAGCACATACGTATTGTCAGCCAACGGGAATAGACAGGCACGCCGCCTGCAGGATGGCCTGGTCGCCGCCTGCCAACTGAGTAGACGTGACACATTAAATGTTGAAGGGGCACATCGCTTGTCAGTGGGATAGACAGGCGGCGCGTCTTCTCTGCAATAAATGCAGAGGCAGCACGGCCCAGAGGCCTTACGTCAGGCTCCGCCCGCAGGCTTACGTCACGCACGGTAGGCCATGTGGCAGCATCGGGTCCCCGCCTGGGCGGGGAGCAGTAGCATTATGCGGACAGGTCCACACCAGACTGGGCCTCAACATATGTCGGCACTGGATCCCTGCTTGAGCAAGGGTTAGGTACTCTCTGCCCCAAAGTCCTGGGACCTGGCTGTGGGTAGTCCGGTCACTACGCAGAGGGGTCCGAGTCCCGTCCTGGAGGTCCGGGTCGCACTCGCGGGGGTCCTGGACCTTGCCCCGAGGCTCCATTCTTCATGTACAGGGGTCCGGCCCTTTCCCCATGGGGGTCCGGACCCACTGTTGGCTTCTTGGGGTACGTCTCCTTCCCTGGCCACGTGGCGACCCCAGAGCCGTCCACGTGGCGGGGCAGAGAGTTGTTCGCCATGAAACTAGAGGTAGCTGCGCGGGTATAGCGTCTTCATTCTGTAGCAAGGGGTACCCCTATTTTAGGGTACCGACAGTGGCCCCCGGGCCCACCTCAGGGGAGGATGCGAGCGTGCAGGTGGGGCCAAAACCTGATTGACATGCTATTTTTGGGCATTTGCTGACATAGCCACCGCCAACCCGCCTTTGGTCATGCCGCCTGCCACATCTTTCCCCGCAGCTAGCAGGTACGTGGCCCCCACACCTGGCGGTTTCGTCGGGCCGCGCGCAGGGCATCTTATTGCCACCGCCTAAGTTAAAAATATCCTTCAGCGGCCTCTAGGCGATGTGCGGCCGTGCGTGACGGTTTACTACCGGGGGACGGTCCGTCTTCTACACACTCGGTGGCCGGTTCCCTAGTGCGTGACATGTGGACCTGGGCCCCCATGTCGGGGACTGGATCACTGCGAGCACTAGGTGCGTGTTGGATGGGATTGGGGCGCGAGCGGGAGAGCCTTCTTTGAAAAATGGGACTCATCCCATGGCCAGCAGTTACGCTTTCGCAGTTTCTTCAACTGCTGCGTCCTTTCCCCTCCGAGTCCTCTGCGCCTCTATTGCACTCGCATTTTTCTGCTTTTCGCCACTGTAGTAGCCATGGCTTCACTGGTTCATCCCGAGCGTTACCAGACCGAGAGGAGGCTCGACACGGTGCGCCGCCTGCTCGGATGGAGTGCTCCGTCGCACGCCTGGAGGATCCGGGCCGGCGCTACCCCCCTTGGTGATCTCGCCGCCGGGGAGTTTGTGCTTTTTGTCTCCTACGTTTCGTGCCGGTTAGCGTTGCCGATCTCCCCCTTCTTCATGTTACTATTGGAGGATCTCGGTCTCCAGCTCCAGCACCTCACACCCCACTCCATCCTTCAGGCGGCCATCTTCGCTCATTTGTGCAAGATGTTCGTGGGGGTGGCGTCGTGCATCTCTCTCTTCCGCCATTTTTTCGTGCCGGTGAAGTCCGGGAAGGCCAAGGACCATCTCGGTGCGTATTACTTCCAGTCGAGGGCGGATTCGCCCGGCGCCTATATCTCCTCAGTCAGCGGCGCGAGGTGGGAAAACTGGCGGGCCGACTGGGTGATCGCCAGTACCGAGGCCAGCGACCGCCTCGTACTACCGAGTGACGGGCCGAGGCTCGACAAGAAGGAATGGAGGGCTAAGCCGCCGTTGACACCGGAGTTTGAGCCCATGTTGGGCAGGATCAAGTCCCTGGCGACCGGTGGTCTGACGTCGATGCACGTGGTTGGTGACTTCTTGAAGCGTCGGATCACACCGCTGCAGGCGAGGGCATGCCTGAGTTGCTGGTTCATTGGTTCGAACGACCTCGGCCGGGTCCATCGCGGGCCAGACACCGACCTGTCTTGGGAGGAACTGGAGCTCCTAGTGAAGGGAATTACTGGTGAGTCATTCGTTGCCGAGTCCTTAATTCCTCCCGAGGGCATTCATCCGCTTTGTGACAACCAAGGGTTGAGGACAGCGATCTTGGATTGGCTGCCGACCCTTGACGAGAGTGGCGTAGCGGTTCGCCAGACCGGCGGCCGGGATCCCACCACAGGATTCAGATCCCCGGGGCATCGACCGGAGGTTCTCGGCCCGCCGATGCCGGCTCTAGAGCTCCCCCTGCGGCCCTCAGCCCCTCGAGCAAGGGCAAGGGGGCTGCGAGCAGTTCTTCCGCCCCGGGTGATTCCGGGAGGTCGGAGGGAGAGAGGCGGCACCGACTGCGTCGCGCCGATGGGTCTTTCGTCACGGATCCGCCCCTTGATTCGGACCTCCCTTAGAAGCACCAAAGGACAGCTTGCAGGGTCGAGGAGGCTGGCTCCGCAGCCTAGGGCTCACAGAGGCGCGTCAGTCCTCTACCAGCACCACCATTAGTCCCGCCGCCGCCACCATCATCTGGATTGCCACCGCCGCAGGGGCAGCAGCATCAACAGCAGCAACAGCAACTGTGGCAGCGGGCATCTCGCTTCCAAGGTTGCTGGAAGGTCCAGGGCCCTAAGTAAGTGTACCCCTTTTCATTTTCCCATAGTCACCATGTTGACAGGTATTAACCCGTCCTTTGCTTATCAGGGCCTCTTCT
The DNA here is from genome assembly GCA_029449295.1 of Zea luxurians. NCBI lineage: Eukaryota > Viridiplantae > Streptophyta > Magnoliopsida > Poales > Poaceae > Zea > Zea luxurians. The sequence goes on along the minus strand of JAOPSE010000407.1, from coordinate 330,167 downwards.
TCCTCTGTCTCCAAAGTCACTCCTACTGGTGAGTCCGGCTCCCAGCAGCAGGTGTCTGCTGGCCTCGATGCCGGCGACCTGCCTCCGCCTGCCACTGTCAAGGCGGTGCCATCGGCCCCCCAGGTTCTGCTCGCTACTGCCGATGCGGCACCGTCAGGCCCCTAGGTTCCGACTGCTGCTCCCGTGGCAGGGTCGTCGGGCCCCCAGGTTCTAGCTGCCACTGTCGAGTCAGTGCCATCGGGCCCCCAGGCTCTAGCCGGGGATCCAATAGCAACAGCATTGCCAACGACTACTGCAGACCCAACGGCGGCGGCGATGTCGTCGAATATGCCGTCGACGACGGCGGAAGCCGCGGGGGCGTGCTCGATTCCATCCCGCCGCCCGTTTCGGAGGAGCTGGAGGTTATTCTTGGGCGGTGGCTCCAGACCAGCACCGGGCCAGAAACGGTGCCACCTCCCCTCCCTCGGGTGCTGTCCCGCGCTCATCAGGCTCTCCAGGAAACCGAGGCGGCGATCCTGCGGGAGTGGGAGGCGCTCGAGACTGAGCACCAGCGCCTTGGCGATTGGCACACCCAGCTGGAGGAACGTACCAAGGCTGCGTCCTGCCAATTTGCTTTGGAGCGGTCCGAACTTGAGCAGGGGCGTGAGGACCTCAAGGAGGACTTGAAGAAGGTGCTCGAGCGGGAGCGGGAGGTGACCCAGGAGGAGAAGAGGCTGGTCAAGAAGAAAGAGCACTTGGACCAACGGGGGGCGGTCATCACAGAATTCCATGAGAAGTTGAAAGCCTATAATGCGATGCTGGAGAAGCAGCGGGATGAGCAGACCGTGACTAAAGCGGCACTGCAAAAGCTGCAGCAGGAGCTTGAAGACAGGGCTAGCAACATCTCTCTTGCCGAGGAAAACCTCAAGGCGAAGGATGCCTCCCTAGAGGAGTGGGCGACGGATCTCACCCGATAGGAGAAGGACCTCGTCTGGAGGGAGGAGATGTGGGAATGGCAGGAAAAGTTGCTGGCCGAGCATGAGCCCGAGGGCGGAGTGGAAGGAGAAGAAACTGGAGGAGAAAGAGCGGACACTGGAGGAGCGGGTCCGCCGGTTCCAGGCGACGCAGGCGCAGGTAGCCCAAACGGCGCAGGCGGCTCCGGGTTCCCAGGCGGTAGAGGCGATGAAGAAGGCGCTAGAAGATTTCCAGACGGAGCATCGCATGGGGGTCCAGCATATCGCCGCACGGGCCGACGAGGCGAGCTCGGCTCTGGTGCCGCTGGGGGTGAGCCCCATCCCAGTGTTGAAGCAGTCGGTGTCCATTTCCGACGCGCTCCCGGTGCTGGATTCCGCTGCTGACCGCCTCCGACGCTTGGATCAGATCCTTGGCGCCCGCCTAGAGGCTGAGGCAGCAGACTCTGCCGGGCGGCAATAGAGTACATCCTGACGTGCTTCTGGAGCCACGACCCGGCCATCTCCTTGGGGCCGGTGATCGCCGGTCCGATGGCCGGTACCAAAGACGCCGCCTGAGGGAGCGAGCAAGACGCCGTAGATGTGGTGGCCAAGCGCTTCCAGCGAGATCCCGCTGATGATGAGTAGTCGGCTCTGTGGAGAGAAAGCAAAGGTTCCGCTGGAAAGCGACTTATCATATTTTGGTTTTGTAAGATACTTTTAAGTACTATTTCTCAAGCAACATTACAACTTATCTGCATGCTACTTTCCCCTTGCTATGCGCGTTGTTGTCAACTTCTTCCCTGGTACTTGGCCCCTCTGGAATGTGGTCTCGGGTTGTCGAGGCTGGATGCCAGTATATTTAAGAAAGAGTTAGTGACCTGGCCCCTAGGAGGGTATTTCGACTGGGATCCAGACCTGCACGCAGTCTTAGCCAGGGAGTTTTAGTAGTGCACCCATCGGACCCATTAACTGGTATCCTTCATCCTTTGACTTACGCAACAGGACCTGTAGGATCTAGACTGGGAGGCCGGTCCGTGTGGGTGGGTTAGATAAAAATAATGGTTGCAAGCTTAAGCAGAATAAGACCACCATAAAGCAAATTTGGGGTCGGGTGAATCTCCTCTTCATAACTTGGTATTCATGAGCGTAAAACAACGGATCGGGTTTATAAGGGCGGACCTTACCGGGCTGGCATACATATATGTGCTACCTAGTTACAAAGGAAGAAAACTACATTCCCCAGTTTTGCTTTTATGGGAAGAACTTACGGAGGTGCTCTATGTTCTAGGGATTGGGCAGAGACTCTCCTTCAGTTGTGGCGAGGCGGACACACCCGGGTCGGCATACTTCCGTCACCTTGAAGGGTCCTTCCCAGCTAGGGGAGAGTTTATGGAGCCCTTCTCGGTTCAGTACTCGCCTTAGGACTAGGTCCCCGACCCTGAGCTCCCTACTATGCACGAACTGTTGGTGGTAGCGCCTGAGCGCTTGGTTGTACCGTGCATTTCGGATGGCTGCTTGCCATCTGCGCTCGTCGATGAAGTCCATGTCTTCATGCCGTAGCTGTCCCTGCATAGATTCCTCAAAAGCCTGGACCCGAGGGGAGCCCATGATGATTTCCGAGGGAAGACAGGCTTCGACCCTGTAGACCAGGAAGAACAGGGTCTCCCCGGTGGCTCGGCTGGGTGTTGTTCGGTTCCCCCATAGCACGGATGGGAGCTCACTGACCCAATTCGCACCATGCTTCTTCAAGTAGTCATAGGTGCACGTCTTGAGTCCCCTGAGTATCTCTGCATTTGCCCTTTCCGCTTGGCCATTGCTTCTGGGGTGGGCCACGGATGCGAAGCAGAGCTGGGTGCTGATGCCCTCGCAATATTCCTGGAAGATCCGACTTGTAAACTAGGTTCTGTTGTCCGTAATGATACGGTTTGGGACCCCAAATCTATAGACGATGGACTTGAGGAAGGCGACATCAGCACCTTGGGTGATGTTGACCACAGGGGTGGCCTCTAGCCACTTAGTGAACTTGTCGATGGCGACGAAGAGGTACCGGTACTAAAAGGGAAATGTGCCCTTGGGCCATTTCTATAATGTTTTGGTGATTAAGTGCCCAACACACATTCTCTAAGTTCTGAATGTGCCAAAGATTGAAGAAGTGCAAATCATGTAACAAGGTACGTTTCTAGACTGAGTACATTGTTTTGAGTACTAACATATTTTGTCTAAGTGCTAGAAACAGGAGAAAAGGAATTGGAAAAGAGTCTCCTGCTCGGTCTGGGTGCACCGGACTGTCCGGTGGTGCACCGGACAGTGTCCGGTGCGCCAGGCGAGTCCAAGGTGAACTGGCCGCTCTCGAGACTCGACGGCAGCGTACGGCTATAATTCACCGGACTGTCCGGTGGTGCACCGGACTATCCGGTGAGTCGTCCGTGGCGAAGTCGTCACTCTCGGGAAAAGGATCAGCGGCGTACGGCTAAAATTCATCGGACTGTCCGGTGGTGCACCGGACTGTCAGGTGAGCCAACGATCGACTGTGCAACGGTCGATCGTGCAATTCGCGGGCGACGCGTGGCCCGCACCAACAGTCGGAAGGGGGCACTGGACTGTCCGGTGCGCCATTCGGCCCGGAGGTGCAACAGTCATTTGCGCTAAAAAAAGGAAGGAGATCGGCACTGGACCATCTACAGTGACTGTCTGGTGGCGCACCGGACTGTCCGGTGCGCCACTCGACAGAAGGCAAGGATGGCCTTTCTTGTTGGCCTCCAACGGCTCCTAGCTGCCTTGAGGCTATAAAAGGGACCCCTAGGCGCATGGAGGAGCTAACCCAAGCATTCACTAAGCATTCTAAGTCTCCCACACTCCGTCTCCGCGCACTTGATCGACTGTGTTAGTGATTTGAGCTCCGTTTTAGTTGTGAACTTTTTGTGCTTCATTTTGAGCTCAAGTCTTGGCTTGTGTGCGTGTGTGTGTGCTGCGGATTTGTGTGTGTTGCTCCCAACCTTACTCTTGTGCTTTCATTGTGATCTTTGTTGTAAGGGTGAGAGACTCCAACTTTTGGAGATTCCTCACAAACGGGAAAAGATATAAGGAAGAAAAACCATGGTATTCAAGTTGATCATTGGATCACTTGAAAAGGTTTGAGTGCAACCCTCGTCCATTAGGACGCCACAACGTGGAAGTAGGCAAGTGTTACTTGGCTGAACCATGGGATAAAATCGCGTGTTTCTTGTGTTGATCTCTTTGTGACTGTTTTGCCCACAAGAACTCGCTTCTCAACTACTTAGTCGCACTAACATTTCTATAACCAAGTTTTGTGGCTATTTAGAGTTGAATTTTGCAGGATCACCTATTCACCCCCCTCTAGGTGCTCTCAATTGGTATCAAAGCCGTTCTCTTCACGTAAGGGACTAATCGCCCGAAGAGATGGATCCTAAGGGAAAGGGGATGGTGGTCAACGACAAAGAGAAGGAGTCCATCTTCAACGAGCCAAGAAATGACAAGGCCACTGACTCTGGCTCGAGTCACAAGAAGAAGGACGGGAAGAAGAGGCGCATCAAGAAGATCGTCTACTACGACAGCGATGAATCTTCTTCTTCACCAAGAGACGATGACGACTCATCTAAGAAAAAACCGGTTAATCAAAACTTTTCATTTGATTATTCTCGTATTCCTTTCAATTCCAATGCTCATTTACTTTCAATTCCTCTTGGTAAACCTCCACACTTTGATGGAGAGGACTACTCTTTTTGGAGTCACAAAATGCGTAGTCACCTATTTTCTCTCCATCCTAGTATTTGGGAGATAGTTGAAAATGGAATGCAATTCGATAGTACGTATAACCCTGTGTTTATTAATGAGCAAATTCATAAGAATGCACAAGCTACCACTGTTTTGCTAGCATCCTTGTGCAGGGATGAGTACAACAAGGTGAGCGGCTTGGACAACGCCAAGAAAATCTGGGACACCCTCAAAATATCACATGAGGGAAACGACGCCACCATGATCACCAAAATGGAGTTGGTGGAAGGCGAGCTGGGAAGGTTCGTGATGATCAGGGGAGAGGAGCCAACACAAACGTACAACAGGCTCAAGACCCTGGGCAACAAGATTAGGAGCTATGGAAGCACAAGATGGACAGACCACGACATCGTCCGACTTATGCTCAGGTCTTTTACTGTTATTGACCCTCATCTTGTGAACCTCATCCGTGAAAATCTCAGGTACACAAAGATGATGCCCGAGGAGATACTCGGAAAATTTGTGAGCGGGCGCATGATGGTCAAGGAGGCAAGGTATGCTGATGATGCATTAAACGACCCAATGCCCATCTACGAGCCACAACCCATTGCGCTCAAGGCAACAAGCAGCAGGGAGGCGCTACCTAGCAAGGTGGCACAAGCTGAGGCTGCCGGGCTAAACGAAGATGAGATGGCCCTAATCATCAAGTGTTTCAAGACCGCACTAAAAGGACGCAAGGAGCACCCTAACAAGAACAAAGCAAAGGGAAAGTGCTCCTATTTTAAATGTGGTAAGACTGGTCATTTTATAGCACAATGCCCCGATAATGACAATGACCAGGAACAAGAAAAGCATGGGAAGAGGGAGAAGAAGAAGGCCTACAAGAAGGCAAAGGGCGAGGCGCATCTTGGTAAAGAATGGGATTCGGACTGCTCTTCCTCCGACTCCGACGACGAAGGACTTGCTGCCTCAGCCTTCAACAAGTCCTCTCTCTTCCCCAACGAACGACACACCTGCCTCATGGCCAAGGAGAAGAAGGTAAGTAGTCGTGATACCCCTAAATATACTACTTCTAGCGATGATAATTCTAGTGATGATGAAGTAGATTATACTGATTTATTTAAGGGTTTAGATAGAACTAAAATAGATAAAATCAATGAGTTAATTGATGCTTTAAATGAAAAAGATAGATTGCTAGAGAAGCAAGAGGATATTTTGTATGAAGAGCATGATAAATTTGTTAGTGTGCAAAAAATCCCTTGCGTTAGAGATTAAAAGGAATGAAATGCTATCGTCTGAGTTATCTTCTTGCCATGAATCTATCTCTAGTTTGAAGACTTTGAATGATGATTTAAATGCTAAACTAGAGGTAGCTAATAAATCGAGTTCATGTGTAGAACATGTTGTAATTTGCAATAGATGCAAGGATTTTAATATTGATGCTTGTGATAAACATCTTGCGTCCATTGCTAAATTAAATGATGAGGTGGCGAGTCTTAATGCTCAACTTAAGACTTGCAAGGTTGAGTTTGGTAAGTTAAAATTTGCTAGGGATGCCTACACCGTTGGTAGACACCCCTCAATTAAGGATGGACTTGGCTTTCAAAAGGAAGCCAAGAACTTAATAAGCCAAAGGGCTCCCATTCCCAACAAGGAGAAAGGGAAGGCCCCATGGCTAATAGTGCTCAAAGGAATCATGCTTTCATTTATAATGATAGAAAATTTTCTAGAAAAGCTCATTATAATAGGAGTTATGATCATAATGCCTTTAATTCTCATGCTATTATTGCCTCTAGCTCTACTTTTGTGCATGATAGAAATAGGCCTAGGAAAAATCATGTTTTGCATCATGTGCCTAGAAAAATGTGTAATGAATCTGCTACTATATTCCATGCTTGCAACACCACTTTTGTACTTTCATGTAAAAATAAAAAAGTGGTTGCTAGGAAGTTGGGGGCCAAATGCAAGGAAGACAAGACTTGTATTTGGGTCCCAAAGGCTATTGTGACTAACCTCGTAGGACCCAACAAGAGTTGGGTACCTAAAACCCAAGTGTAAATTGCCTTGCAGGTTTATGCATCTGGGGGCTCAAGCTGGATTATCGACAGCGGATGCACAAACCACATGACGGGGGAGAAGAAGATGTTCACCTCCTACGTCAAGAACAAGGATTCCTAGGATACGATCATCTTTGGAGATGGGAACCAAGGCAAGGTCAAAGGCTTGGGCAAGATAGCCATCACCAACGTTTACAAATGTATTTCTAGTAGAGTCGCTTGGTTATAATCTCCTGTCTGTAAGTCAATTATGCCACATGGGCTACAATTGTTTGTTTACAAATGTTGATGTTTCTATTTTTAGAAGGAGTGATGGTTTATTAGCGTTTAAGGGTGTATTAGACGGCAAACTCTACTTAGTTGATTTTTCGAAAGAGGAGGCCAATCTAGATGCATGCTTAATAGCTAAGACTAGCATGGGTTGGCTGTGGCATCATCGTCTAGCACATGTTGGGATGAAGAACCTTCACAAACTTCTAAAGGGAGAACATGTATTAGGACTAACCAATGTCTGCTTCAAAAAAGATAGACCTTGTGCAGCTTGTCAGGCAGGAAAACAGGTGGGAAGCACTCATCACAACAAGAATGTGATGACAACATCAAGACCACTGGAGCTACTACATATGGACCTCTTCGGACCCGTCGCCTACCTTAGCATCGGGGGAAGTAAGTATGGTCTAGTAATTGTTGATAATTTTCCCGCTTCACTTGGGTGTTCTTTTTGCAGGATAAATCAGAAACCCAAAGGGACCCTAAAGCGCTTTCTAAGGAGGGCCCAAAACAAATTTGAGCTCAAGGTGAAAAAGATAAGAAGCGACAATGGGTCTGAGTTCAAGAATCTGCAAGTGGAGGACTATCTTGAGGAGGAAGGCATCAAGCACGAGTTCTCTGCTCCCTACACACCACAGCAAAATGGTGTGGTAGAGAGGAAGAACAGGACGCTTATCGACATGGCGAGGACGATGCTTGGTGAATTCAAGACGCCTGAGCGGTTTTAGTCGGAAGCTATGAACACAGCTTGCCACGCCATAAACCGGCTCTACCTTCATCGCCTCCTCAAGAAGACCTTGCATGAACTTCTTACCGGTAATAAACCCAACGTCTCATACTTTCGTGTATTTAGGAGTAAATGTTACATTCTAGTGAAGAAAGGTAGAAATTCTAAATTTGCTCCCAAGGCAGTAGAAGGGTTTTTACTAGGGTATGACTCAAATACAAGGGCTTATAGAGTCTTCAACAAATCATCGGGTTTGGTTGAAGTCTCTAGTGACGTTGTATTTGATGAGACTAATGGCTCTCCAAGAGAGCAAGTTGATCTTGATGATGTAGATGAAGATGATGTTCCAACGGCCGCAATACGCATGATGGCAATAGGTGATGTGCGACCACAGGAACAACTAGAGCAAGATCAGCCTTCTTCCTCAACAATGGTGCACCCCCCAACTCAAGATGATGGACAGGTTCCTCAAGAAGAGGCGTATGATCAAGGGGGAGCACAAGAAGACCAAGTTATGGAGGAAGAAGCACCACGGGCCCCTCCAACTCAAGTCTGAGCGACGATTCAAAGGAATCACCCTGTTGACCAGATTCTGGGTGACATAAGCAAGGGAGTAACTACTCGCTCAAGATTAGCTAACTTTTGTGAGCATTACTCGTTTGTCTCTTCTATTGAGCCTTTCAGGGTAGAAGAGGCCTTGCTAGATCCGGACTGGGTGTTGGCCATGCAGGAAGAGCTCAACAACTTCAAGAGGAATGAAGTTTGGAGCCTGATGCCACGTCCAAAGCAAAATGTTGTGGGAATCAAGTGGGTGTTCCACAACAAATAAGACGAGCACGGGGTGGTGACAAGGAACAAGGCTCGACTTGTGGTAAAAGGTTATGCCCAAGTCGCAGGTTTGGATTTCGAGGAGACTTTTGCTCCTGTGGCTAGGCTAGAGTCTATTCGAATATTGTTAGCCTATGCCGCTCACCACTCTTTCAGGTTGTTTCAAATGGATGTGAAGAGCGCTTTCCTCAACGAGCCAATCAAGGAGGAGGTATACGTGGAACAACCCCCTGGCTTTGAGGATGACAGGTATCCCGACCACGTTTTAAAGCTCTCTAAGGCGCTCTATGGACTTAAGCAAGCCCCAAGAGCATGGTATGAATGCCTTGGAGATTTCTTAATTGCTAATGCTTTCAAGGTTGGGAAAGCCGATCCCACTCTTTTCACTAAGACTTGTGATGGTGATCTTTTTGTGTGCCAAATTTATGTCGATGACATAATATTTGGTTCTAGTAACCAAAAGTCTTGTGAGGAGTTTAGCAAGGTGATGACTCAAAAGTTTGAGATGTCGATGATGGACGAGTTGAACTACTTCCTTGGGTTCCAAGTGAAGCAACTCAAGGACGACACCTTCATCTCCCAAACGAAGTACACTCAAGATCTTCTCAAGCGATTTGGGATGAAGGACGCCAAGCCCGCGAAGACACCAATGGGAACTGACAGACATGTCGACCTCAACAAAGGAGGTAAGTTCGTTGATCAAAAGGCATACAGGTCTATGATAGGGTCATTACTTTATTTATGTGCTAGTAGACCGGATATTATGCTTAGCGTATGCATGTGTGCTAGATTTCAATCCGACCTAAGGGAATGTCACCTTATGGCCGTTAAGCGGATTCTTAGATATTTAGTTGTTACGCCTTGCTTCGGGATCTGGTATCCAAAGGGGTCTACCTTTGACCTGATTGGATATTCAGACTCCGACTATGCCGGGTGCAAGGTTGATAGGAAGAGTACATCAGGGACGTGCCAATTCCTAGGAAGGTCCCTGGTGTCTTGGAGTTCAAAGAAACTGAAAGGGAAATGTGCCCTTGGGCCATTTCTAAGTATTTTGGTGATTGAGTGCCAACACAAGTGCTTAAGTGTTAAAGTATCCCAAGTGATGGACAAAGTGCAAATCAAAAGTAAAGGTATGTTTCTAGACTTAGTACATTGTTTTATGGACTAATGTATTGTGTCTAAGTGCTGGAAACAGGAAAAATCAAGTTGGAAAAGAGATGGCTTTGTTCAGCCAAAGTCTGCTCGGTCTGGGTGCACCGGACTGTCCGGTGGTGCACGGACAGTGCCCGGTGCGCCAGGCTGGCTCTGGCGAACTTGCTGCTCTCGGGACTTCGACGGCGGTGTACGACTATAAATCACCGGACTGTCCGGTGGTGCACCGGATTGTCCGGTGAGCCGTTCATAAGCGAAGTCGTCGCTCTCGGGAAGTGATTAACGGCGTACGGCTATAAATCACCGGACTGTCCGGTGGTGCACCGGACTGTCCGGTGAGCCAACGGTCAGCCGGGCCAACGGTCGGCCGAGGATTCCACGCGTGACGCGTGGCCGAGCCAACGGTCACATTGGAGCACCGAACTGTCCGGTGTGCACCGGACAGTGTCCGGTGCGCCAACGGCTCTGAATCTCCAACGGTCGGCTTCGCCAAAGAAGGAAAGAAATCCGCACCGGACTGTTGTAAAGCCCAAAAATTGGTAAGAAAAAAAAAATAAATAAATAATAATAAATAAGTAAATTTATAAGTGGATGTTTCAAGGATCCCTTGATTTTCTCTACATATTCAATCAATGGCATTAAATTATGTAAATAACAAATAAAATAGATACATAAATGTGCATTCCATGAAGTTTCCTTATAAGTTTACACTTTGTATTCAAATTTGTGAAACAAGCTTAAGCTAGGAAACTAGGATTTGAAAATGGAAATATAAAATAAAAGGGAAGAAAAAGGAAAAGAATATGTGCTATAGGGAAAAATAGTAATAATAATATATAAATAAATATATATTCTTATACTGGTATTTTTTTTTTTTTGTGAACTTGAACTATGTGTAGAACTCACTAACAAATTCAAATTTAAAAGGTAGACTTTGAAAGGGAGAAAGAAAATGCAAAACATAAAAGAAAAAAAAAAGGAGAAAACAACTTTCTGGGCTGAATTACACCGGCCGGCCCACTAAACTACTTCACCCGCGCGCGGCCTGCTTCACTTTTCCAGCCTCCCCTTCGCAGGCAGACGCGCGCTTATGGATGACGTGTGGGCCCCTCTCGTCAGAGCTATCACCTACCTGTGCGCATGGAGCTCAACAAACCCTGAGCGAATCCCGCTGGAATCGCGCCGCCAAATTCGTGATTCGGCTCGGACTCTGGGCTCCTATAAATCGCACCGTGACTTGCCTTGGTCGCTCTGCGGGTTCATCCGATGGTGTGGGCAAGAATCCGCGGGGGCGCGGTGACCTGTGGCTCGGCAATCGCTCACTGGACATCGGAAAGAGCCGTGGATCCGCGGCACGCCGTGGACTAGCGCTCTGGCCGTCGCTCCGGCTTCGGCTAGGATACAGGGGCCTTCGTTGGGGCTCGCTGGTGCGCGCGATTCCCTCGGCTGGCGCGATTGGGAGATGGGGCACCGCGAATTGCTCACCGGAGTGATTTGCACCGCCGCATACCACACCTCGCCGTGGCCAGGAACCCTGGATACAAAATCACGGGTAAGACGTTCTCCAAAATGCTCGTTGTGTTATCCGTGTGGTGTAGCCGCGCTTGGATCGGGGTGCAGGGCTCGGTGATGCCGTGCAGGCGTTCGCCGGCGAGAAGCACCGCCGTGCGAGGTGTGCTCTGCCGTGTCTGAGCGCTTGGGGAGGGGGATGAAGTGGATACCGTAGACTCTCGATCCGGCGGCTCAGGGTGATTGGCGCTAGCGTATTACATAGGGTAATCGTGACCGTAGATGCGAAATCAAGCGATCCGGGGAATCCGTTTAATATGGGCTGTGGATCTCTGATCCCTTGGCCCAGAATAGATCTGTGATTCATTAAACCATGACCGTCGGATTTAGATCCGAGGGCTACAATTGCATACCGGTTCAGGGATACCCAGTTCTAATCTGGGGCGCTCATGTTAGATCGGGCGGTTGAGACTTCATGATACCTCTTCGGCCAGGCGCTTTTTCATAAGAGACCCTCTGTTTATTTGAAATCAACCCGCCGTCCAGAGCACTGTGCGCTGTGTCTCTGTAATTTTACCCCGAGCCCCTTGGGTTTCTCTGTAATTGAGGCCCAGTCCAGAGAGTTATAAAATCAGGAAAATGAATTAGAAAATAGATTTTTAATATGAAAATAAATACTAAAACTTTATAAATTCATAGAAAATCCATTTTAGCTCCAAATTGAACCATTCCAATTCCTAAAATTTTGTAATAATATTCTCTATCATTTAGAATCACTGTTTTGACATGAACTCTGTTAAGAAATTAATTTATCATCTAACCCTATTATAATCACCTTAAATCTTAGGAAATTCATAACTTGAATTCTATAACTCAAAAATTAATAATTCTTTTTCTTGTGATCTTATTTTAATATGTAGATTATTAATATGTATTTTGCATATATGTTTGGTGTAATGTTAATCTTGCCTATACCATGTATGTTTGTATTGCTACGACTAGCAGTGAGGTCACGAGTCATCTGAAGAATCATCCTGGTACCTGGATTCTCAAGGCCCAGGCAAGTTGTGCCCTTGATCACTTCTTTTCACCTACTCATGTTCTAATTAATCATAATGATCTGCATAGGTTAATTTTGATGGGACCCAATAGGTTACCCTAGTTTGTCTATCTTTATACCTTGTTTACCACTGAACTATCTGGGTAGTACTTGCTAGTGCTTTATGTGGTTTTGGGTATGAAGATACAATATTCATGATTATACTTTTGTTATCAGTTGTTATTTATGGTTCATGTTAAGATCATTATGTTAATTGGAACATGGAGCGACCACCCGGGAAAACAGTGCTACCACAAGGGTAGTATGGGATGCCCTTGGCTGATTAATTAGGAAAGCTAGTGGAAGACTACCTTACCCGAAAGGGGCAAGGGCAGTAGGGGAGAGGTCAGTGTAGGGAGGCCCTCGGGAGGATTTTGCTGCGATGGCGGTCCTGCAAGGGATTCCTGCACTGGATCTTCCTATAAACTGTAGCGGGTTTTCGGAAGCTAGTGGAACTTTGTAAAGGCCTCGTAGTGGATCCCTAGCCATTCACCTCGGAAGTGTCTAAGGGCTTTGCAAGCCCTGGCGACATGGGATACACGACTTGTGGGTAAAGATGCGCAACCTCTGCAGAGTGTAAAACTGGTATACTAGCCGTGCTCACGGTCATGAGCAGCTCGGACCCTCACATGATTAAATTATGGAATTAAACTCAATTTGTCATATGCATTGCATTGCAGGAGGAGTTGTTACTTTTGTTCTATTATCTAATTGGGTTTGGTATTTACTTATACTTAGTAACTGCTAATAAAATTTTGACCAACTTTAAAAGCAATGCTCAGCTCTAACCATCTTCTTTGGTAAGCCTTACACTTCACGTGAGCTCCCACCTTTGGCGAGTTCATGCACATTATTCCCCACAACTTGTTGAGCGATGAATGTATGTGAGCTCACCCTTGCTGTCTCACATGCACCACAGGTCAAGAGCAGGTACCACAGGATGAGGCGCTTGGAGGATGCTGTGACAAGTTCGTGAGTGGTCTAGGTCGTCGTCTCCCAGTCAACTTTGGGTTGCTGGACCGTTGTCTCCTTGTAATGTAATTATTTATTTTGTATAGAACTCCTGTTATGTATAAAGATGTGACATTCGATCCTGTGCCACTTTACATCATATGTTTGAGACTTGGTCCCAGCATACCTGGTGTTTATGTTAACCCCGGGTTTTGGACCCCTAAAATCCGGGTGTTACAGAAGTGGTATCAGAGGAATGTTGACTGTAGGACGAAACCTAGATAGAACTGGACAACCATTGTCTACTTACCTTTGCTACTCTGATTCTTTTCTAAACTTATCTTAATCTTTTCTCGTCTATTTCCGCTTTACTCTGATTATCCTTACCTTTTCCTTCTAAAGACAAATGTGGATTTCACACTTTGAAATCCTGTGCCTAAGGTGACCTTTAGAAATAGGAGACCTAATCCTAGGAACAAAAACAAAACTATTTTTATAAGTGTTTATATATTTGAATGTTTGTTCTTATGATACCTGTCTGATTTGGATCTTTGATTGAGTGTGATGGGTTGTGGAGTAATGTCCACAATAGCATCTGCATATACACACAGGTATAAAAATATATTTATAAAATAACTAGACAACCTAGATTGTTCCCGTTGGAACATAACTAGCTTAAGAGATTTATCCTATCCTAAAAGATCTCATTCTAATCAATTCATCTTATCTTAAAAGATTCTCCCTTATCTTAATAGATCCATCTCATCTTAAAAGATACTCATCTTATCTTGAAAAGATTTTATCTCATCTTAATAGATCTAACTGACCTCAAAAGATTTTATCTTATCTTTATAGATCCATCTTATCCTAATAAGAATACTTATCCACCCTAGTTTAACAACCATGATCTAGTGCAACTTAATTAGATCTTATTTAGTCAAACTAGTCATACCCATCTAACCTAGATTCAATCTTGTGTAATAGATCCATCTTATTTTAAAGGATATTCTATTACCTTAATGGATTTATCTTACCTTAAAAAAAGATTTTATCTGGTCCTAATAAATCTAAAAATTCTAACATATCCTAATAATATTTATCCTACCCTAGTAGATCTATTTAACCTAAACTGGTCTAATCTAGTCATATTCAATCTAATCTAGCTCCTACTTAATCTAATATGATCTAATCTAGTGTGTGTTACTTAATGCTGGTGCAAAAGATATGGCCATGCTCCTAATTCACTTAAGTCTAAATTGATGACTTAGATCAGCTCAGCCATACCCAGGTTACATACCCTATCCAAACCATACAGAAGCAAAACAATCAAACCAGGCTCTGACTAATCTCATTTAACTCATAGCCATCTATTAAACTAATCTAATGTGGCCTACTTAATCAGACTAATGATACAGGTAAAAAGAGATTAGACCTTACTAGCCAAGTATTAACTTAGCACATTAGACTAACTCAACCATGAGCAGAAGATCTAACTCGACCAATAGATTCATAATGGATTGCATGATCTGTTTATCCCCACCTAACATCAAATAAACTTTTGATCTACATCATGTAGTCTATCTCATCCATACCTATATTAACCATATTCCCCAGCCCAATAACATACACTAACTCCTAATTACTGAGACAAGCCTGGAAAAGATGATCAACTTCATCAAGAAAGGATGAGCACCAACTCAAGTCTTCAAGGATCAAGTGAGGTCACCCAGATGAGTCAAGATCCACAATCTTGGATGGAGTCTTTTTCTTATCCTACTCTTACCCAAACCTATATATGCCCTAAAGACATCTTCTATCCTACATAATAAAGTGGACATACATATATACACCTATGCTTTCCTAACCACCAGTTCCACCAAAGATACATAAACATATTTATATATTACTACTATTTGTAAGATGTAAGTGTTACCTTAGTTAGTAGCTAGTATTTTACTATATTGAGAATAATAATAAGGTCTATCTGACCCCATGTGTTGCTAATAAATAATGCATCATGCTGAGATTTTGTTTGTGCATATGTTGGAGATAACATAAGTTATGCACCCTTTTCTTACAAATCTCGAGGACGAGATTATTTTTAAGGGGGGTAGGATTTGTAAAGCCCAAAAATTGGTAAGAAAAAAAAAATAAATAATAATAAATAAGTAAATTTATAAGTGGATGTTTCAAGGATCCCTTGATTTTCTCTACATATTCAATCAATGGCATTAAATTATGTAAATAACAAATAAAATAGATACATAAATGTGCATTCCATGAAGTTTCCTTATAAGTTTACACTTTGTATTCAAATTTGTGAAACAAGCTTAAGCTAGGAAACTAGGATTTGAAAATGGAAATATAAAATAAAAGGGAAGAAAAAGGAAAAGAATATGTGCTATAGGGAAAAATAGTAATAATAATATATAAATAAATATATATTCTTATACTGGTATTTTTTTTTTTTTTGTGAACTTGAACTATGTGTAGAACTCACTAACAAATTCAAATTTAAAAGGTAGACTTTGAAAGGGAGAAAGAAAATGCAAAACATAAAAGAAAAAAAAAAGGAGAAAACAACTTTCTGGGCTGAATTACACCGGCCGGCCCACTAAACTACTTCACCCGCGCGCGGCCTGCTTCACTTTTCCAGCCTCCCCTTCGCAGGCAGACGCGCGCTTATGGATGACGTGTGGGCCCCTCTCGTCAGAGCTATCACCTACCTGTGCGCATGGAGCTCAACAAACCCTGAGCGAATCCCGCTGGAATCGCGCCGCCAAATTCGTGATTCGGCTCGGACTCTGGGCTCCTATAAATCGCACCGTGACTTGCCTTGGTCGCTCTGCGGGTTCATCCGATGGTGTGGGCAAGAATCCGCGGGGGCGCGGTGACCTGTGGCTCGGCAATCGCTCACTGGACATCGGAAAGAGCCGTGGATCCGCGGCACGCCGTGGACTAGCGCTCTGGCCGTCGCTCCGGCTTCGGCTAGGATACAGGGGCCTTCGTTGGGGCTCGCTGGTGCGCGCGATTCCCTCGGCTGGCGCGATTGGGAGATGGGGCACCGCGAATTGCTCACCGGAGTGATTTGCACCGCCGCATACCACACCTCGCCGTGGCCAGGAACCCTGGATACAAAATCACGGGTAAGACGTTCTCCAAAATGCTCGTTGTGTTATCCGTGTGGTGTAGCCGCGCTTGGATCGGGGTGCAGGGCTCGGTGATGCCGTGCAGGCGTTCGCCGGCGAGAAGCACCGCCGTGCGAGGTGTGCTCTGCCGTGTCTGAGCGCTTGGGGAGGGGGATGAAGTGGATACCGTAGACTCTCGATCCGGCGGCTCAGGGTGATTGGCGCTAGCGTATTACATAGGGTAATCGTGACCGTAGATGCGAAATCAAGCGATCCGGGGAATCCGTTTAATATGGGCTGTGGATCTCTGATCCCTTGGCCCAGAATAGATCTGTGATTCATTAAACCATGACCGTCGGATTTAGATCCGAGGGCTACAATTGCATACCGGTTCAGGGATACCCAGTTCTAATCTGGGGCGCTCATGTTAGATCGGGCGGTTGAGACTTCATGATACCTCTTCGGCCAGGCGCTTTTTCATAAGAGACCCTCTGTTTATTTGAAATCAACCCGCCGTCCAGAGCACTGTGCGCTGTGTCTCTGTAATTTTACCCCGAGCCCCTTGGGTTTCTCTGTAATTGAGGCCCAGTCCAGAGAGTTATAAAATCAGGAAAATGAATTAGAAAATAGATTTTTAATATGAAAATAAATACTAAAACTTTATAAATTCATAGAAAATCCATTTTAGCTCCAAATTGAACCATTCCAATTCCTAAAATTTTGTAATAATATTCTCTATCATTTAGAATCACTGTTTTGACATGAACTCTGTTAAGAAATTAATTTATCATCTAACCCTATTATAATCACCTTAAATCTTAGGAAATTCATAACTTGAATTCTATAACTCAAAAATTAATAATTCTTTTTCTTGTGATCTTATTTTAATATGTAGATTATTAATATGTATTTTGCATATATGTTTGGTGTAATGTTAATCTTGCCTATACCATGTATGTTTGTATTGCTACGACTAGCAGTGAGGTCACGAGTCATCTGAAGAATCATCCTGGTACCTGGATTCTCAAGGCCCAGGCAAGTTGTGCCCTTGATCACTTCTTTTCACCTACTCATGTTCTAATTAATCATAATGATCTGCATAGGTTAATTTTGATGGGACCCAATAGGTTACCCTAGTTTGTCTATCTTTATACCTTGTTTACCACTGAACTATCTGGGTAGTACTTGCTAGTGCTTTATGTGGTTTTGGGTATGAAGATACAATATTCATGATTATACTTTTGTTATCAGTTGTTATTTATGGTTCATGTTAAGATCATTATGTTAATTGGAACATGGAGCGACCACCCGGGAAAACAGTGCTACCACAAGGGTAGTATGGGATGCCCTTGGCTGATTAATTAGGAAAGCTAGTGGAAGACTACCTTACCCGAAAGGGGCAAGGGCAGTAGGGGAGAGGTCAGTGTAGGGAGGCCCTCGGGAGGATTTTGCTGCGATGGCGGTCCTGCAAGGGATTCCTGCACTGGATCTTCCTATAAACTGTAGCGGGTTTTCGGAAGCTAGTGGAACTTTGTAAAGGCCTCGTAGTGGATCCCTAGCCATTCACCTCGGAAGTGTCTAAGGGCTTTGCAAACCCTGGCGACATGGGATACACGACTTGTGGGTAAAGATGCGCAACCTCTGCAGAGTGTAAAACTGGTATACTAGCCGTGCTCACGGTCATGAGCAGCTCGGACCCTCACATGATTAAATTATGGAATTAAACTCAATTTGTCATATGCATTGCATTGCAGGAGGAGTTGTTACTTTTGTTCTATTATCTAATTGGGTTTGGTATTTACTTATACTTAGTAACTGCTAATAAAATTTTGACCAACTTTAAAAGCAATGCTCAGCTCTAACCATCTTCTTTGGTAAGCCTTACACTTCACGTGAGCTCCCACCTTTGGCGAGTTCATGCACATTATTCCCCACAACTTGTTGAGCGATGAACGTATGTGAGCTCACCCTTGCTGTCTCACATGCACCACAGGTCAAGAGCAGGTACCACAGGATGAGGCGCTTGGAGGATGCTGTGACAAGTTCGTGAGTGGTCTAGGTCGTCGTCTCCCAGTCAACTTTGGGTTGCTGGACCGTTGTCTCCTTGTAATGTAATTATTTATTTTGTATAGAACTCCTGTTATGTATAAAGATGTGACATTCGATCCTGTGCCACTTTACATCATATGTTTGAGACTTGGTCCCAGCATACCTGGTGTTTATGTTAACCCCGGGTTTTGGACCCCTAAAATCCGGGTGTTACAACTGTCCGGTGCGCCAGGCGACTGAAGGCAAGAATTGCCTTCCTGGAAGGCTCTCAACGGCTCCTAGCTGCCTTGGGGCTATAAAAGGGACCCCTAGGCGCATGGAGGTGTACACCAAGCATCCTTAGAGCATTGTTGATCACTCACACTTCATTCTTGCGCACTTGTTCGACATTCTTAGTGATTTGAGCTCCGTTCTAGTGAGAACCTCGTGATAGTCTTTTGAGCTCAAGTCTGGGCCTTGTGTGTGCGTATTTGCTGTGATTTTTGTGTCTTGTGTGAGTTGCTCATCCCTCCCTTACTCCGTGCTTCTTTGTGAACATCAAAGTGTAAGGGCGAGAGGCTCCAAGTTATGGAGATTCCTCGCGATCGAGATATAGTAAAGCAAAGCAAAACACCGTGGTATTCAAGTGGGTCTTTGGACCGCTTGAGAGGGGTTGATTGCAACCCTCGTCCGTTGGGACGCCACAATGTGGAGTAGGCAAGCATTGGTCTTGGCTGAACCACGGGATAAACCACTATGCCATCTCTGTGTTGATCTCTTGTGGTTATTGTGTTTTGTTAAGACTCCTCTCTAGCCACTTGGCATTATTGTGCTAACACTTAAACAAGTTTTTGTGGCTTTAAGTTTAAGTTTTTACAGGATCACCTATTCACCCCCCCTCTAGGTGCTCTCAATTGGTATCAGAGTCGTTCTCTTCACAAAGGGACTAATCGCCGAAGAGATGGATCCTAAGGGCAAGGGGATTGTGATCAATGATAAGGAGGAGTCCTTCGTCAATGAGCCGAAAGACGACAAGCCTACTGACTCGGGCTCGGGCTACAAACGAAAAGATGAGAAGAAGAAGAAGAAGACGAGGCGCATCAAGGAGATAATCTACTACGAAAGCGACGAATCTTCCTCTTCCCAAAAGGACGACGACAACGACTACGAGAGAAGGAAGACGGTTAATTCAAACTTTTCCTTTGATTATTCCCGTATTCCGCAAAGTACCAATGCTCATTTACTCTCTATTCCACTTGGCAAACCTCCACACTTTGATGGGGCGGACTACGGATTTTGGAGTCACAAAATGCGTAGTCACTTGTTCTCTCTCCATCCAAGCATATGGGAGATTGTAGAAAGTGGAATGAAATTTGATAGCTCGGATAGTCCCATGTTTATAAATGAACAAATCCATAGAAATGCACAAGCTACTACTGTCCTTTTAGCATCTTTGTGCAGGGAAGAGTACAATAAGGTGAGCGGCTTGGACAATGCCAAGCAGATCTGGGACACCCTCAGGATCTCACATGAGAGGAACGACGTCACCATGCTCACCAAAATGGAGTTGGTGGAGGGCGAGCTCGAGAGATTTGCAATGATAAGGGGAGAAGAGCCAACCCAAACATACAACCGGCTCAAGACCCTCATCAACAAGATAAGAAGCTACGGGAGCACGCGATGGACGGACCACGATGTCGTTCGCCTAATGCTAAGGTCTTTTACTGTACTTGATCCACATCTGGTGAACAATATTCGTGAAAATCCTAGGTACACCAAGATGTCGCCCGAAGAAGTTCTTAGGAAGTTCGTAAGCGAGCGAATGATGATCAAGGAGGCGAGATACGTGGATGATGCGCTAAATGGCCCAATCCATGAGCCTCAAACCATCGCCCTCAAAGCAACGAGAAGCAAGGAGGCGCTACCTAGCAAGGTGGCGCAAGTTGAGGCGGCGGGACTAAATGAGGAAGAGATGGCCCTCATCATCAAGCGCTTCAAGATGGCGCTAAAGGGCCGCAAGGAGCATCCCAAGAAGAACAAGACAAAGGGAAAGCGCTCCTGCTTCAAGTGCGGTAAGATTGGTCATTTTATCGCTAATTGTCCCGATAATGATAGTGACCAGGAACAAGAGAAGAAAGGGGAAAAGAAGAAGAAGTACAAGAAGGCTAAGGGCGAGGCACATCTTGGCAAGGAGTGGGACTCAGATTGCTCTTCATCCGACGACGAAGGACTTGCCGCCTCAGCCTTCGACAAATCATCCCTCTTCCCTAACGAGCGTCACACATGCCTCATGGCGAAGGAGAAGAAGGTATGTACTCGAAACAATACCACTTATGCTTCTTCGAGTGATGATGAGTCTAGTGATGATGATGAAGTAGATTACTCTAGTTTGTTCAAGGGACTGGATAGAACTAAAATTGATAAAATTAATGAATTAATTGATGCCTTGAATGATAAGAATAGGTTATTAGAAAAGCAATAGGATTTGTTGTATGAAGAACATGATAAATTTGTAGAGGCACAAAAATCCCTTGCTTTAGAAATTAAAAGGAATGAAATGCTTTCTAGTGAATTGTCTACGTGCCATGACTCTATTTCTAGCTTAAAGAGCATAAATGATGATTTGAATGTTAAGTTAGAAATAGCAAATAAATCAACATCTTGTGTAGAACATGTTACAATTTGTAATAGGTGTAAAGATTTTGATGTTGATGCTTGTAGTGATCACCTAGTTTCAATTTCTAAATTGAATGATGAATTGGCTAGTCTTAATGCCCAACTTAAGACTAGCAAGAGTGAAATTGATAAAATAAAATTTGCAAGGGATGCCTACACGATTGGTAGACACCCCTCAATTAAGGATGGTCTTGGCTTCAAGAGGGAAGTCAAGAACTTAACAAGCCATAAGGCTTCCATCTCCACCAAGGAGAAAGGGAAGGCCCCTATGGCTAGTAGTGTTCAAAGGAACCATGCTTTTATGTACCATGATAGGAGACATTCTATAAATGCCTATAGGAGTTATAATACTTATGATTCAAATGCAATGTTTGCTTCAAGTTCTTCCTATATGCATGATAGAGATATGCCTAGGAGAAATATCATTCATCATATGCCTAGGAGAGATGTTGCTCATGTTCCTAGGAAGATTAATGAACCTTCTACAATTTATCATGCTTGCAATGCTTCCTTTGCTATTTGTAGAAACGATAAGAAGGTAATTGCTAGGAAGTTAGGGGCCAAATGTAAGGGAGACAAAACTTGCATTTGGGTCCCTAAGACTATTGTAACTAACCTTGTAGGACCCAACATGAGTTGGGTACCTAAGACCCAAGCCTAAATTTGCCTTGCAGGTTTATGCATCCGGGGGCTCAAGCTGGATTATCGACAGCGGATGCACAAACCACATGACGGGGGAAAAGAGGATGTTCTCTTCCTACGTCAAGAACAAGGATCCCCAAGATTCAATAATATTCGGTGATGGGAACCAAGGCAAGGTGAAAGGGTTAGGAAAAATTGCTATTTCATCCGAGCACTCTATTTCTAATGTATTTTTAATTGAGTCGCTTGGATATAACTTGTTGTCTGTGAGTCAACTTTGTAATATGGGATATAATTGTTTATTCACAAATGTAGATGTGTCTGTCTTTAGAAGAAGTGATGGTTCATTAGCTTTTAAGGGTGTACTAGACGGCAAACTTTATTTAGTTGACTTTGCAAAAGAGGAGGCCGGTCTAGATGCATGCCTAATTGCTAAGACTAGCATGGGCTGGCTGTGGCATCGCCGCTTAGCACATGTGGGGATGAAGAACCTTCACAAGCTTCTAAAGGGAGAACACGTGATAGGTCTAACTAATGTGCATTTCGAAAAAGATAGACCTTGTGCAGCTTGTCAAGCAGGTAAACAAGTGGGAAGCTCTCATCATGCCAAAAGTGTGATGACAACATCAAGACCCCTGGAGTTACTTCATATGGACCTCTTCGGACCCGTCGCCTATCTAAGTATAGGAGGAAGTAAGTATGGTCTTGTTATAGTTGATGACCTGCTTCACTTGGGTATTCTTTTTGCAGGATAAATCTGAAACCCAAGGGACCCTCAAGCGTTTCCTAAGGAGAGCTCAAAATGAGTTTGAGCTCAAGGTGAAGAAAATAAGGAGCGACAACGGGTCCGAGTTCAAGAACCTTCAAGTGAAGGAGTATCTTGAGGAAGAAGGGATCAAGCACGAGTTCTCCGCTCCCTACACACCACGGCAAAATGGTGTGGTAGAGAGGAAGAACAGGACGCTCATCGATATGGCGAGGACGATGCTTGGAGAGTTCAAGACTCCCGAGTGCTTTTGGTCGGAAGCCGTGAAGACGGCTTTTCACGCCATCAACCGGGTGTATCTTCATTGCCTCCTCAAGAAGACTTCGTATGAGCTTCTAACCGGTAACAAACCCAATGTTTCGTATTTCTGAGTTTTTGGGAGTAAATGCTACATTCTAGTGAAGAAAGGTAGAACTTCTAAATTTGCTCCCAAAGCTGTAGAAGGGTTTTTGTTAGGTTATGACTCAAATACAAAGGCGTATAGAGTCTTCAACAAATCATCAGGTTTGCTTGAAGCCTCTAGCGATGTTGTATTTGATGAGACTAATGGCTCTCCAAGAGAGCAAGTTGTTGATCTTGATGATGTAGATGAAGAAGACGTTCCGACGGACGCAATACGCACCATGGCGATTGGCGATGTGCGACCCCAGGAACTCGAGGAGCAAGATCAACCTTCTTCCTCAACAATGGTACATCCTCCAACCCAAGATGACGAACAGGTACCTCAAGTGGAGGCGTGTGATCAAGGGGGAGCACAGGATGTCCAAGTTGAAGAGGAAGAAGCACCTCAGGCACCTCCAACCCAAGTTCGAGCGACGATTCAAAGGAATCATCCCGTTGACCAAATCTTAGGTGACATTAGCAAGGGAGTAACTACTCGTTCAAGATTAGTTAATTTCTGTGAGCATTACTCTTTTGTCTCTTCTATTGAGCCTTTCAAGGTAGAAGAGGCCTTGCTAGATCCGGACTGGGTGTTGGCCATGCAGGAGGAGCTCAACAACTTCAAGCGTAATAAAGTTTGGACGCTGGTGCCTCGTCCCAAGCAAAACGTTGTGGGAACCAAGTGGGTGTTCCGCAACAAACAGGACGAGCACGGGGTGGTGACGAGGAACAAGGCTCGACTTATGGCAAAAGGTTATGCCCAAGTCGTAGGTTTGGACTTTGAGGAGACTTTTGCTCCTGTGGCTAGGCTAGAATCAATTCGTATATTGCTAGCATATGCCGCTCACCATTCCTTCAGGTTGTTCCAAATGGATGTGAAGAGCGCTTTCCTCAACGGGCCGATCAAGGAGGAGGTGTACGTGGAGCAACCCCCTGGCTTCGAGGATGAACGGTACCCCGACCACGTGTGTAAGCTCTCTAAGGCGCTCTATGGACTTAAGCAAGCCCCAAGAGCATGGTATGAATGCCTTAGAGACTTTTTAATTGCTAATGCTTTCAAGGTTGGGAAAGCCGATCCAACTTTATTTACTAAGACTTGCGATGGTGATCTTTTTGTGTGCCAAATTTATGTCGATGACATAATATTTGGTTCTACTAATCAAAAGTCTTGTGAAGAGTTTAGCAGGGTGATGACGCAGAAATTCGAGATGTCGATGATGGGCGAGTTGAACTACTTCCTTGGGTTCCAAGTGAAGCAACTCAAGGATGGCACCTTCATCTCCCAAACGAAGTACACGCAAGACTTGCTAAAGCGGTTTGGGATGAAGGACGCCAAGCCCGCAAAGACTCCGATGGGAACCGACGGACACACCAACCTCAACAAAGGAGGTAAGTTTGTTGATCAAAAGGCATACCGGTCAATGATAGGGTCTTTACTTTATTTATGTGCTAGTAGACCGGATATTATGCTTAGCGTATGCATGTGTGCTAGATTTCAATCCGATCCGAGGGAGTGTCACTTGGTGGCCGTGAAGCGAATTCTTAGATATTTAGTCGCTACGCCTTGCTTCGGGATCTGGTATCCAAAGGGGTCTAACTTTGACTTAATTGGATATTCAGACTCCAACTATGCTGGATGTACGGTCGATAGGAAGAGTACATCAGGGACGTGCCAATTCTTAGGAAGGTCCCTGGTGTCGTGGAACTCTAAGAAACAAACTTCCGTTGCCCTATCCACCGCTGAGGCCGAGTATGTTGCCGCAGGACAGTGTTGCGCGCAACTACTTTGGATGAGGCAAACCCTCCGGGACTTTGGCTACAATCTGAGCAAAGTCCCACTCCTATGTGACAATGAGAGTGCTATCCGCATAGCGGAAAATCCTGTTGAGCACAGCCGCACAAAGCACATTGACATCCGGCATCACTTTTTGAGAGACCACCAGCAAAAGGGAGATATCGAAGTGTTTTATGTTAGCACCGAGAACCAGCTAGCCGATATCTTTACCAAGCCTCTAGATGAGAAGACCTTTTGCAGGCTGCGTAGTGAGCTAAATGTCTTAGATTCGTGGAACTTGGATTGATTTATAACATACATGTGTTTATGCCTTTGATCATGTTCCTTATGCATTTTGTTGTTTACTTGTGGTGCTCAAGTTGTACAAACACTCCCCGGACCTCACAAGTCCTTTTGCAAGTGATGCACATATTTAGGGGGAGATGTGCTACAACTTGACCCTTTGAGACTAACTGTGTGCTTGAGTTTGCTAAATTTAGTATCAAAGGAGGTTTGAAAGGGAAAAGGTGGACTTGGACCATGAAAGACTTCCACTGCACTCCGATGAAAGGGTAACTTATTCCAAGTTCATCTCGTGTACTCGTATTGCCTTTGTATTCTCATTTGAAGATTTTGGTGAGGCAATGGGGTTTAAGGGCCAAGATTGATCCCGTTTTGGTGCTTGATGCCAAAGGGAGAGAAAATAAGGCCAAAGCAATAAATGGATCAGCTACCACTTGAGAAATTTTGAAAATAGTAGAATAGAGCTTTTGGTTTGTCAAAACTCTCTTGTTGTCTCTTTTGTCAAAAGTTTGCCTCTTGTGGGGAGAATAGTCGATTATGGGAAAAAGGGGGAGTTTTTGAAATCTTTGATCAATTTCTCTTGGAATACCTCTCTTTATGTCTCTACAAGTGAATTTGACTTAGAGATAGGAAATTGAGTTTGATTTGCAAAAACAAACCAAGTGGTGGCAAAGAGTGATCCATATATGCCAAATTTGAATCAAAACAATTTTGAGTTTTCATTTGCATTGATATTGCACTTGTTCTAGTTGCTTTATGTTGTGTTGGCATAAATCACCAAAAAGGGGGAGATTGAAAGGGAAATGTGCCCTTGGGCCATTTCTAAGTATTTTGGTGATTGAGTGCCAACACAAGTGCTTAAGTGTTAAAGTATCCCAAGTGATGGACAAAGTGCAAATCAAAAGTAAAGGTATGTTTCTAGACTTAGTACATTGTTTTATGGACTAATGTATTGTGTCTAAGTGCTGAAAACAGGAAAAATCAAGTTGGAAAAGAGATGGCTTTGTTCAGCCAAAGTCTGCTCGGTCTGGGTGCACCGGACTGTCCGGTGGTGCACCGGACAGTGTCCGGTGCGCCAGGCTGGCTCTGGCGAACTTGCTGCTCTCGGGACTTCGACGGCGGTGTACGACTATAAATCACCGGACTGTCCGGTGGGGCACCGGACTGTCCGGTGAGCCGTTCACAGGCGAAGTCGTCGCTCTCGGGAAGTGATTAACGGCGTACGGCTATAAATCACCGGACTGTCCAGTGGTGCATCGGACTGTCCGGTGAGCCAACGGTCAGCCGGGCCAATGGTCGGCCGAGGATTCCGCGCGTGACGCGTGGCCGAGCCAATGGTCACATTGGAGCACCGGACTGTCCGGTGTGCACCAGACAGTGTCCAGTGTGCCAACGGCTCTGAATCTCCAACGGTCGGCTTCGCCAAAGAAGGAAAGAAATCTGCACCGGACAGTGTCCGGTGGTGCACCGGACTGTCCGGTGCGCCAGGCAACTGAAGGCAAGAATTGCCTTCCTGGAATGCTCTCAACGGCTCCTTGCTGCCTTGGGGCTATAAAAGGGACCCCTAGGCGCATGGAGGTGTACACCAAGCATCCTTAGAGCATTGTTGATCACTCACACTTCATTCTTGCGCACTTGTTCGACATTCTTAGTGATTTGAGCTCCGTTCTAGTGAGAACCTCGTGATAGTCTTTTGAGCTCAAGTCTGGGCCTTGTGTGTGCGTATTTGCTGTGATTTTTGTGTCTTGTGTGAGTTGCTCATCCCTCCCTTACTCCGTGCTTCTTTGTGAACATCAAAGTGTAAGGGCGAGAGGCTCCAAGTTGTGGAGATTCCTCGCGATCGGGATATAGTAAAGCAAAGGAAAACACCGTGGTATTCAAGTGGATCTTTGGACCGCTTGAGAGGGGTTGATTGCAACCCTCGTCCGTTGGGACGCCACAACGTGGAGTAGGCAAGCGTTGGTCTTAGCCGAACCACGGGATAAACCACTGTGCCATCTCTGTGTTGATCTCTTGTGGTTATTGTGTTTTGTTAAGACTCCTCTCTAGCCACTTGGCATTATTGTGCTAACACTTAAACAAGTTTTTGTGGCTTTAAGTTTAAGTTTTTACAGGATCACCTATTCACCCCCCTCTAGGTGCTCTCAGAAACAGACATCCGTTGCCCTATCCACCGTTGAGGCCAAGTATGTTGCCGTAGGACAGTGTTGTGCGCAACTACTTTGGATGAGACAAACCCTCCGAGACTTTGGCTACAATCTGAGCAAAGTCCCACTCCTATGTGACAATGAGAGTGCAATCCGCATGGCGGATAATCCTGTTGAACATAGCCGCACTAAGCACATAGACATCCGGCATCACTTCTTGAGAGACCACCAGCAAAAGTGGGATATTGAGGTGTACCACATTAACACCGAGAACTAGATAGCCGATATCTTCACCAAGCCTTTAGATGAGAAAAGGTTTTGCAGGTTGCGTAGTGAGCTAAATGTCTTAGATTCGCGTAACTTTGATTGATCTGTAGCATACATGTGTTCTATGCCCTTTGATCATGTTACTTCATGTATTTATGTGAATTGTTGCTTACTTATGGTGCTCAAGTTGTGCAAGGGATCCCCAGACCTCACAAGTCAATGTGTGAATGATGCACATATGTAGGGGGAGAAGTGCTACAACTTGACCCTTTGAGACTAACTTTTGTGTTTGAGTTTATTGGATTTAGTCTCAAAGGTGAATTGAAAGGGAAAGGTGGACTTGGACCATGCAAAGACTTCCACTGCACTCCAGTATTAGTGTAATTAACTCGAAGTTCATATCTATGCTCTTATTGCCTTTTCGCTCTTAATTGACAATTTTGGTGAGGCAATGGGGTTAAAGGGTCAAAAATGATCCCGTTTTGGTGCTTAATGCCAAAGGGGGAGAAATTAAGGCCAAAGCAAATGGATCAGCTACCACTTGAGAATTTTGAAAATAGTAGAGTTAGAATTTTGATTTGACCAAAATGCTCTTATTGCACAATTCTGCCTCTTGTGGGGGAGAATTTATGATTATGGGAAAAAGGGGAGTTTTTGGCACTCGATCAATTTTTCCATTGGAATATCTCTCTTTGTGCCCAAACAAGTGAGTTTGACTTAGAGATAGGAAAATGAATTTGATTTGCAAAAACAAACCAAGTGGTGGCAAATAATGATCCAAATATGACAAATTAGAGTCAAAAACAATTTGGTTCTCTTTTGCTTTGATATTACACTTATTTTGGTTGCTTTGTGAAGTGTTGGCATAAATCACCAAAAATGGGGAGATTGAAAGGGAAATGTGCCCTTGGGTCATTTCTATAATGTTTTGGTGATTAAGTGCCCAACACACATTCTCTAAGTTCTGAATGTGCCAAAGATTGAAGAAGTGCAAATCATGTAACAAGGTACATTTCTAGACTGAGTACATTGTTTTGAGTACTAACTTATTTTGTCTAAGTGCTAGAAACAGGAGAAAAGGAATTGGAAAAGAGTTGGCTGTGTGCTCGGTCTGGGTGCACCGGACTGTCTGGTGGTGCATCGGACAGTGTCCGGTGCACCTAGCGAGTCCAAGGTGAACTGGCCGCTCTCGGGACTCGACGGCGGCGTACGGCTATAATTCACCGGACTGTCCAGTGGTGCACCGGACTGTCCGGTGAGTCGTCCGCGGCGAAGTCATCACTCTCGGGAAAAGGATCAGAGGTGTACGGCTAAAATTCACCGGACTGTCCGGTGAGCCAACGGTCGACTGCGCAACGGTCGACCGCGCAATCCGCGGGCAACGCGTGGCCCGCACCAACGGTCGGAAGGGGGCACCGGACTGTCTGGTGTGCACCGGACAGTGTCTGGTGCGCCATTCGGCCCGAAGGTGCAACGATCATTTGCGCCAGAAAAGGAAGGAGATCGGCACCAGACCATCTACAGTGATTGTCTGGTGGCGCACCGGACTGTCCAGTGCGCCACTCAACAGAAGGCAAGGATGGCCTTCCTTGTTGGCCTCCAACGGCTCCTAGCTGCCTTGGGGCTATAAAAGGGACCCCTAGGCGCATGGAGGAGCTAACCCAAGCATTCACTAAGCATTCTAAGTCTCCCACACTCCGTCTCCGCGCACTTGATCGATTGTGTTAGTGATTTGAGCTTCGTTTTAGTTGTGAACTCTTTGTGCTTAATTTTGAGCTCAAGTCTTGGCTTGTGTGCGAGTGTGTGTGCTGTGGATTTGTGTGTGTTGCTCCCAACCTTACTCTTGTGCTTTCATTGTGATCTTTGTTGTAAGGGTGAGAGACTCCAACTTGTGGAGATTCCTCACAAACGGGAAAAGATATAAGGAAGAAAAATTGTGGTATTCAAGTTGATCATTGGATCACTTGAAAGGGGTTGAGTGCAACCCTCATCCATTGGGACGCCACAACGTGGAAGTAGGCAAGTGTTACTTGGCCGAACCATGGGATAAAATCGCGTGTCTCTTGTGTTGATCTCTTTGTGACTGTTTTGCCCACAAGAACTCGCTTCTCAACTACTTAGTCGCACTAACATTTCTATAACCATGTTTTGTGGCTATTTAGAGTTGAATTTTGCAGGATCACCTATTCACTCCCCCTCTAGGTGCTCTCAGGTACCTGCCAACGGCCCTGGGAAATGGTCCAAGGATATCCACCCCCATACGGTGAATGGCCAAGAGGGTGGAATCATTTGCAGGGCCTGAGCTGGTGTGTGTGTTTGTTTTGCGTGGAATTGACACGCCTTGCAGGACTTCACCATCTCAGCTGCATCCTAGAGAGCGATTGGCCAGTAAAAGCCATGCCGGAAGGCCATACCGACCAGTGTGCGGGATGATGAATGACTTCTGCACTCTACTCCATGGATCTTCGTGAGCAACTCACGGCCCTCCTCCTGGGTAATGCATCGCATGTGAATGCCATTGGCGCCGCGGCGGTAGAGATCCCCTTCCACCACCGTGTAACGCTTAGCCAATCGCACTATGCGTTCTGCGGACACATGGTCTTCAGGAAGGATATTCTCCTTCAGGTAGTCCTAGATCTCGGAGATCCATGCATCGGGACTACTCTGAGATATTGGATGCGGTGCTAAGGGGCTGGCAGGCCCCCCTGTAGCACACACAGCCTTTGGTGGGTTCTAGGAAGCCACCAGGACCGCTAGCTTCGAGGTCTCGCCCCCTTTGCCCAGTTCGGCAGGCTGGGTGGTGGGTCTCAGCAGCCGTCTTTCGAAGACGCCCTCGGGCACGGGTGCCCAAGTTGATGCCTTCACGGAGAGGCCATCTGCCGCTGAGTTGTCGGCCCGAGGAACATGTTGCAGTTCCAGGGCCGTGAAGTCTTTCTCTAGTTTCCTCACGTGAAGAAGGTAGGCTGCGAGCCTGGGCTCATTGCAGCTACACTCTCCGTGGACTTGCATGATGATCAGCTGGGAGTCTCCCTTCACAAGGAGCTGGTGGATCCCTAGGGATAGGGCTGCCGATAAACCGAAGATCAGTGCCTCGTACTCTGCCATGTTGTTGGTGGCCTTGAACTCAAGGTGCACCATGTACTTCACTTGATCTTCGCTTGGATCGATGAGGATCACCCCAGCCCCGCCAACTTGTTGGCGGGCAGACCCGTCAAAGTAGAGCGTCCAGTGGGGCTCGGTGAAGACCAGACCCCTAGGCTCCGTAGGTGTGGGGTCCGAGTCAGGACCCGGACCCTCAGGGATGCTTGAGGGGGGCGTCCACTCTATGATGAAGTCAGCCAGGACCTGACTCTTGATGGCGTGGCGAGGTCGGAAGTCCAGCTGGAACTCAGCAAGTTCCACGGCCTACTTGGCGATGTTGCCTGTGGCATTAGAGTTGTAGAGGATGGCCCTTAATGGGAAGGAGGTCACCACCACAATCCTGTGCGCTTGGAAATAATGGCGCAGTTTCCTGGACGCGACAAGCATAGCATAGAGGAGTTTGTGCGTCTCAAGGTACCAGGTTTTCGCCTCATGAAGGACCTCACTGATGTAGTAGACTGGCCTTTGAACGGTTCGGACCCCTGCAGCCGGTCCCGAGTCCTCAGGTTCCTGGCTTTCTGGTGCTGGTCTCTCGACGACCTGCACCATGCTCACCGCTTCTACAGTCATCGCGATGTATAAATACTGCGGCTCCTCTGGTTCCGAAGCTACCAATATTGGTAGGGACACCAGGTGCTGTTTCAATTCCTGGAAGGCTTGCTCCACCTCTTCGGTCCAAGAGAAGGGCTCGGACTTCTGTAGCAGCTTGAAGAAGGGCAGCGCTCTCTCAGCCAGCCTCGAAATGAAGCGGCTATGGGCGGCTAATGATCCTGTAAGCTTCTGGACGTCCTTGACTCGGGCCGAGGGCCTCATTGCCTCAATCGCTCTGATCTTCTTCGGGTTTGCTTCAATGCCTCAGTACGAAACCAGGAACCCCAGCAATGCCAAAAACGCATTTGTCTGGGTTCAGCTTCATGCGGGTTGCCCACAGCTCGTCGAAGACCAGGGTCAAGTCTTCCACTATGGTCGACCCTCTCTTAGTCTTGACCACGATGTCATCGACGTAGACTTCTACTTTGTCCCTAATCAGGTCCCCGAAAGTCTTACTCATTGCCTGCACAAATGTAGGCAAGGCCTTTTTTAGACCGTACGACATAACAACATAGCAGTAAAGCCCATCCACTGTTACAAAAGCGGTATGCTTTCTATCTTCCCTAGACATCTGGATTTGATGGAAACCAGAGTAAGTGTCTAAGAATGATAATAGATCACACCCGAAGGTAGAATCCATGATTTGGTCTATACGTGGCAGCGGATACGGGTCCTTGGGACAGGCCTTATTCAGGCTGGTGTAGTCGATGCACATCTAAAGCTTCCCATTCGATTTGGGGATGATGACTGGGTTGGCCAGCCATATTGGGTGATGAACCTCTTTGATGAAGCCAGCGTCTAGCAGCTTCCGGACCTCCTTTCAGATGAAGTCCTATCGCTCAACAAACTGTTTGCGAGGCTTCTGACTCACTGGCCTGGCGTCAGGGTTGATCTTCAGGCAGTGCTCGATCACCTCCCTAGGGATCCTAGGCATCTGCGAAGGCTCCCATGCGAATACATCGGCATTTTCCTGGAGGAAGGCGACGAGCGCGAGTTCCTATTTCTTGTCTAGATCACCCACAATGCGAGTGGTCTGGGTGGAATCCATAGCGAGACGGATGGCTTTGACGGGGACACCATCCGCTCCGGATGGTTGTACCTTTGGCGCCTTGGGGGCGCCTTGGTACCGAAGGTTGAGGGATTCCTCCCTCCGTCGTCTGGGCGAGCAGTCTCTACCACCAGGGCATGTAGCTTCTCTACGGCTGCAAGTGCGGCGGCATGGACACCCTGCATGGTGAGGACCCCAGTCGGAGAGGGCATCTTGAGGACCAAATACCCGTAATGGGCAATGGCCATGAACCGGTACAGGGCCGACCTGCTAATGATGGTGTTGAAGGGGAGGTTGACTTCTGCAACGTCAAACACGATGTTCTCCGTGCGAAAGTTCTCCTCAGTCCCGAATATAACCGGGAGTGCGATGCTCCCAAGGGGATACACCGGTTGTGGGCCCACTCCGAAGAATGGGCGTGAGGGTCCCAGACGGGACCCCGGGATTTGCAGCTGCTTGAACGCAGCATGGCTGATGACGTTGAGGCCTGCCCCGCCGTCAATCAACACATGGTGCAGTCGCATATTGGCGATGACAGGGGCGGTGATGAGTGGCAGTATGCCGGCCTCTGCCATGTTGTCGGGGCAATCAGATGCCCCGAAGGAGATGGTGGTGCTCCTCCATCGTTGATGTGGGGTGGCCTTCGGGACCCCTGGGGTTGCCGACAGGACCTCACGGCGTAGGGACTTGACGTTCCTACGGGAGGTGAGTTCCCAGCTCCCGCCGTACATGACGTACAACTTCTTGCGGCGGTCATTGTCATCCCCGGAGTCGGAATCTCGAGTGAAGACGCCCTTGAGGTCCCCCTCAGGTGATTGATACCCGAGTTCTCATTCTCCCGTGGCCACTTCGTCGTCGTCAACCCTCTCCTTACCAGGCCGACGATGGGGCGGGGTGTCGTCCTTGGACGACTGCTCATGTCATTCACTGACGCGTTTCATGAGCTTGATGATCTCGTGGCATTTCGAGGCGCTGCGGCGAGCGTTGGGATGCACTGGGCACGAGCCGCTGTTGTCTCCCTGTGGCCGGGGGCGCTTATTGCGCTCGCCTCGTCCTCTAGTCGCGGCTGCGACAGTTGGAGCGGCAAACTGCGTCTTCTCATAGTTGTGGTTCTTCTTCTTCTTCTTTTTGCCATCCTAGGAGACTGCACTGGTGCCTCCCATCTAGTCGACTCCGGTCTGCGGCACCGAGTGCCATGCACGGCCCTCGGCTGCTTTGGCGCACTTGTCTGCCAGAGTGAAGAGAGTGGAGACAGTCTCCACGTCGTGCATAGCTAACTTCTCCAACATCTTTCCATCACGTACTCCCTGGTGGAAGGCCATGATGATGGAAGCATCTGATATACAAGGTATGGTACCTCGCACCTTGGTGAAGCGGGAGATGAACATCCGGAGAGTCACCCCGGGCTCCTGTCTTACCGCGTGGGGGTGGGCCTCCACACCATGCTGCTGGTAAGCGCTGGCGAAGTTCGCAACGAACCGTGCGCAGAGCTCTTCCCAGGAGTAGATTGACCCTAGGGCGAGGTTCATGAGCCAAGTCCGAGCAGGACCAGACAAGGCAACATGAAAATATGCTGCCATCACAGCGGTGTTTCCACCGGCTGCTGTGATAGCGGTGACGTACACCTGCAAGAAATCCGACGAGTTTGACGTCCTGTCGTACTTTTCCGGCAGGTGCGGCCAGAACTTGGGTGGCCATGACGCCGCGCGGAGATGGTCTGCAAGAGCGGCACAGCCCACACCGGCCAAGGGGACACCCGCTTGGGACCGGGTGCCCATTGGGGCCTACGGTGCTACCGTGGCGAAGTCTTGGTCGAGGTTGCGACCCTCGATGTTTTGGTGGCGCTCGCGCGCCCTCTCCAAAGAGACCCGGGCGTCCTCTCCTGCGCGCCTGCGGTTGAGTTCGTCCCGGAGGTCATTGGTCTATGCGCCCCTCACTGAGGGTGAGCGCACAGACGCCGACGCCTCATGTTGGCGCCGGGATGACCATGGCCTTGACCTAGTCAAGGTAGAATGTGCCATGCCGAGTAGTCGGTCGACATCGTTTCGCCACTGCTTCATGGCCCCTGGTGAGGCCGTGGAGCTTGGAGGGTGTCGCAGTAACTCCCTGGCTGCTGACAATGCTCCCGGGGCTGCTCTCGATAGAGTCCGGGATGTTTGCGCAGTTGTATGCTATCATGCAGCGTGCACAGCAGCAGTGCCCGGCACTGGGCGGTTGGAAACCTGTGGCATGGAAGAAACAACTTCTTCCTCCACTAGGAAATCCATTGAAGTCTCGACGCGGTGCTCCACGATTTGCACCATCATGCTGAGCGAATAAACAGGCAAAAATCTAATGCCAAGCCCCTACCTGGCGCGCCAACTGTCAGAGAGGGAATTCTCTGGCTGGGTGGCGGAGTGCACCCGCCCTATATCCTAAGATGAGGAAGGGGCTTGAGCGTTTTGCATGTCTTGCTAAGCGATCATCAAGCACATGAACACGCGAGGATTTAGAGTGGTTTGGGCCGTCGGAGCGTAATACCCTACTCCACTGTGTGTTGGGTTGTTGTGGAAGCTTCAGGCCTGAGAAGCCTAGAATCGCAGTGTGCCCTCCCTTTTATAGTTCAAAGGGGAGCACATACAATGACACTGAGCCCGACACGTGGGCCTAGGGACAAATTGGAAGGAAGGAACAACTGCTTGCTACACCAGGGTGATCTCCGAGTGCCATAACATCCGTAGTGCATACAGTATTGATATCTCGCGGCATCGTCCTCGGTAACGCGCGAGTCATGATGAATATGGCACATGCGGCAGCACAGACGTATTGTCAGCCAACGGGAATAGACAGGCATGCCGCCTGTAGGATGGCCTGGTCACCGCCTGCAGGATGGCCTGGTCACCGCCTGCCAGTTGAGTAGACAGGACACATTAAATGCTAAAGGGGCACATCGCCTGTTAGCGGGATAGACAGGCGGCGCGTCTTCTCTGCAATAAATGCAGAGGCAGCACAGCCCAGAGGCCTTACGTCAGGCTCCACCCGCAGGCTTACGTCACACGCGGTAGGCCATGTGGCAGCATCGGGTCCCCGCCTGGGCGGGGAGCAGTAGCATTATGCGGATAGGTCCGCACGCAAGCTGGGCCTGGACACATATCGGCACCAGACCCCTGCCTAAGCAAGGGTTGGGTACTCTCTGCCCCAGAGTCCCGAGACCCGGCTGTGGGTAGTCCGGTCCCTACGTAGAGGGGTCTGGGTCCCGTCCCGGAGGTCCGGGTCGCACTCGCGGGGGTCCTGGACCTTGCCCCAAGGGTCCATTCTTCATGTACAGGGGTCCGGCCCTTTCCCCATGGGGGTCCGGACCCACTGTTGTCTTCTTGGGGTACGTCTCTTTCCCTGGCCATGTGGCGACCCTGGAGCCGTCCATGTGGTGGGGCAGAGAGTTGTTCGCCATGCAACTAGAGGTAGCTGCGTGGGTATAGCGTCTTCATTCTGTAGCAAGGGGTACCCCTGTTTCAGGGTACCGACAAGCGCTTTCCTCAACAGGCCAATCAAGGAGGAGGTATACGTGGAACAACCCCCTGGCTTTGAGGATGACAGGTTCCCCGACCATGTGTTCAAGCTCTCTAAGGCACTCTATGGACTTGAGCAAGCCCCTAGAGCATGCAACTCAAGGACGGCACCTTCATCTCCCAAACAAAGTACACTCAAGATCTTCTCAAGCAGTTTGGGATGAAGGACGCCAAGCCCGCGAAGACACCTATGGGAACCGACGGGCATGTTGACCTCAATAAAGGAGGTAAGTCCGTTGATCAAAAGGCATACCGGTCCATGATAGGTTCACTGCTTTATTTATGTGCTAGTAGACCGAACATTATGCTAAGTGTATGCATGTGTGCTAGATATCAATCCGACCCTAGGGAATGTCACCTTGTGGCCGTTAAGCGAATTCTTAGATATTTAGTTGCTATGCCTTGCTTCGAGATCTAGTATCCAAAGGGGTCTACCTTTGACTTAATTGGATACACAGACTCTGATTATGCCGGGTGCAAGGTAGATAGGAAGAGTACATCAGGGACGTGCCAATTCCTAAGAAGGTCCCTGGTGTCCTGGAGTTCTAAGAAACAAACATTCGTTGCCCTATCCACCGCTGAGGCCGAGTATGTTTTCGTAGGACAGTGTTGCACGCAACTACTTTGGATGAGGCAAACCCTCTGCGACTTTGGCTACAATCTGAGCAAAGTCTCACTCCTATGTAACAATGAGAGTGCAATCTGATGGCGGATAATCCTGTTGAACACAGTCGCACTAAGCACATAGACATCCGGCATCACTTTCTGAGAGACTACTAGCAAAAGGGACATATCGAAGTGTTTCATATTAGCAGCAAGAACCAGCTAGCTGATATCTTTACCAAGCCGTTGGATGAGAAAACTTTTTGCAGGTTGCGTAGTGAGCTAAATGTCTTAGATTTGCGTAACTTGGATTGATCTATAGCATACATGTGTTCTATTCCTTTGATCATGTTACTTTGAAGCATTTACATTACGTGTTGTATATCTGTGGAACTCAAGTTGTACAAGACCTCCCCGGACCTCACAAGTCCATATGCAAATGGTGCACTTATTTAGGGGG
This sequence comes from Zea luxurians, assembly GCA_029449295.1. Lineage (NCBI taxonomy): Eukaryota > Viridiplantae > Streptophyta > Magnoliopsida > Poales > Poaceae > Zea > Zea luxurians. The sequence continues at coordinate 293,404 of JAOPSE010000407.1, read as the reverse complement.
AGATATGCTACAACTTGACCCTTTGAGACTAACCTTTGTGTTTGAGTATTCTTGATGTAGTCTCAAAGGTGCATTGAAAGGGAAAATGGACTTGGACGTTGCAAAAGACTTCCACTGCACTCCGGTATTGGTGTACTTAATTCCAAGTTCATTCCTATGCTCTATTTGCCTTTTTGCTCTTAATTGACATTTTTGGTGAGGCGATAGGGTTAAAGGGCCAAAAATGATCCTATTTTGGTGCTTAATGCCAAAGGGGGAGAAATTAAGGCCAAAGCAAATGGATCAGCTACCACTTGTCAATTTTGAAAACAATAGAGTGAATTTTGAAAACAATAGAGTTAGAACTTTTGATTTGTCCAAAATACTCTTATTGCAAAATTTGGTCTCTTGTGGGGAGAATTTTTTATTATGGGAAAAGGGGGGAGTTTTGGTAATTGATCAAATTTTTTCCATTGAAATATCTCTCTTTGTGCCTAAACAAGTGTGTTTGACTTAGAGATAGGAAAATGGATTTGATTTGCAAAAACAAACCAAGTGGTGGCAAAGAGCGATCCAAATATGCCAAATTATAGTAAAAAACAATTTGTTCTTCAATTGCATTGATTTTGCACTTCTCTTGTTGTTTTTTGTTGTGTTGGCATAAATCACCAAAAAGGGGGAGATTGAAAGGCAAATGTGCCTTTAGGCAATTTCAATAATGTTTTGGTGATTAAGTGTCCAACACGTTTAATTAAGTTCTCATGTGCCAAGTAAAGAGAAAAGTGCAAATCAAAGAAAAAGGTACGTTTCTAGACTTAGTACATTGTTTTGAGTACTAATGTGTTTTGCCTAAGTGCTAGAAACAGTGAGAAAAGAATTGAAAAAAGAGGTGGTCGTGTGCAGCAAACTTCAGCTCGGCTGGCACACCGGACTGTCCAGTGGTGCACCGGACTGTCCGGTGCGCCAGGCTAGTCCGCGTGAAAAGGCCGCTCTCAGGACTCGACGGCGGTGTACGGCTATAATTCACCAGACTGTCCGGTGGTGCACCAGACTGTCCGGTGAGTCATTCGTGGCGAACTCATCGCTCTCGGGAAAAGCATAGGGGCGACGTGGCTATAATTCACCGGACTGTCTGGTGGTGCACCGGACTGTCCGGTGAGCCAACGGTCGCCAGCGCCAACGGTCGGCCGCGCAATCTTCGCGCGACGCGTGGCAGCGCCAACGGTTGGCGGGGGGCACCGGACTGTCTGGTGTGCACCGGACAGTGTCCGGTGCGCCAACGGGCCCGTAGTTGCAAAGGTCGGATGCGCCTGATTTGGAAGGCGATCGCGCACCGAACAGCTACAGGGACTGTCCGATGCACCACCCGACAGAAGGCAAGTTTGGCCTTCCAAGTTGGCCTCCAACGGCTCCTAGCTGCCTTGGGGCTATAAAAGGGGCCCCTAGGCGCATGGAGGAGTAACCAAAAAAAAGCACTCACTAAGTATTCTAAGGCATTTAGACTTTGCTCCTTCGCATTTGCTTTGTTGTGTTAGAGATTTGAGCTCTATTCGAGTCGAGGACTCCATGTGTTATCATTTGAGCTCGAGTCTTCACTTGTGTGTGTGGGTGTGCTGTGCATTAGAGTCTTGTGTGTGTTGCTCTTCCCAACCTTACTCTGTGCTTTCTTTGTGATATCTATTGTAAGGGCGAGAGGCTCCAAATTATAGAGATTCCTCGCAAACGGGAACAATCATCTAAAGGAAAAACCATGGTGTTCAAGTTGATCATTGGATCACTTGAAAGGGGTTGAGTGCAACCCTCGTCCATTGGGACGCCACAACGTGGAAGTAGGCAAGTGTTACTTGGCCGAACCACGGGATAAAAATCGTGTGTCTCTTGTGTTGCTCCTCTCTGTGATTATTTGTGTTCGCAAGAGCTCGCCTCATAGACTTGATTAACTTGCGCTAATATCTATTTAATCAAGCTTGTTGGAAATTAGTGTTGAATTTTACAGGATCACCTATTCACCCCCCTCCAGGTGCTCTCAGTAAGGGGTAACCCTATTTCAGGGTACCGACAGTGGCCCCCGGGCCCACCTCAGGGGAGGGTACGAGCCTACAGGTGGGGCCAAAGTTTGTACCTTGCGTCAGCATGGCATGACCGGTGACTGGGGCACCACCTCAGCGCGCGCCGCATTAACTCAGTGCATCTGGTGACGCACGCGCTGTCAGTCCGCCCTTGGTCACGTCAACTGCCACATCTATCCCTGCGGCTGACTGGCTCATGGCCCCACGTCTGGTGGTTCCATCGGGCCACGTGCGGGGTGCCTCGTTATCGCCGCCTAGGTTAAAAATATTCCCCCGTAGCGGCCCCGAGGCAGCACACGATCGTGCGCGGCGGTTTGCCTTTTTCGCGCTCGGAAACCGGCAACCCAGCTGCATGACTTGTGGGCCCAGGCCCCCATGTCAGTGACTGAGTTGCCCGGGCGCTTGGTGCGCGTCGGACGGAATTTCTCGGGCGCGAGCGGGGGAGTCTTCCTTGAAAAGGGATTCTCCCCGCGTGCAGCAGTTACGCTTTCGCATTCTCTCCAACTGCTACACCCTTTCGCCTCCGAGCCCTCTGCACCCCTTTGCATTCGCACTCTTCAGCTCTCCGCCGCTGTAGTCGCCATGGCCACACTGGTTCGTCCCGAGCGTTACCAGTCCAAGGTGGCACTCAACCTGGTGCGCAACCTACTTGGATGGAGCGCGCCGGCGTTCGCTGGGAGGATCCGTGCTGGCGCCACTCCCCTCGGCAATCTCGCCACCGGGGAGTTTGTGCTCTTCATCTCCTACCTCTCCTGCGGGTTGGTGCTGCCGATCTCACCCTTCTTTCTGCTGCTGTTGGAGGAGCTCGGCCTCCAGCTTCAGCACCTCACCCCCACTCTATCCTCCAGGCGGCCATCTTCGCCCACCTGTGCGAGATGTTCGTGGGGGTGGCGCCCTGCACCGCCCTCTTCCACCATTTCTTTGTGCTTGTGAGGTCGGGGAAGTCGAAGGACCACCTCGGCGCCTACTACTTCCAGATAAGAGCAGATTCGGCCGGCTCTTACATCTCTTCCCTCGGCGGCGCAAGGTGGGAAAACTGGCGCGCTGACTGGGTGTTCGCCAGCACGGAGGCTAACGACCGCCTGGCGCTGCCGAGCGATGAGCCACGGCTCGACCGGAAGCAATGGAGGGCCAAGCCGTCGCTGGCGCCGAAGTTCGAGCCCGTGCTAGATAGGATCAAGAGTCTGGCAACCGGCGGTCTGACGTCAATGTACGTGGTCGGCGACTTCTTGAAGCGCCGGATTGCGCCGCAGCAGCAGAGGGTGCGTCTGTGTTGCTGGTTCACCGGTCCAAACGACATCGGCCGGATCTAGCGTGGACCAGGGACCGACCTATCGTGGGACGAGCTGGAAGTCCTAGTGAAGGGGATCACAGGTGAGTCCTTCATCCCTGAGACCCTAATCCCTCCCCAGGGCATCCCTCCGCTCTGCGAGGACGCATGGCTAAGGGCGGTGATCTTGGACTGGCAGCCGACCCTCAGCGAGAGTGGCGTGGCGGTTCGCCAGACCGGCGGCCGGGACTCCCACCGTTGGATCCAGATCCCCGGTGTGCCAGCTAGAGGTTCCTAGCTCGCCGATGCGGGTTCTAGAGTTCCCCCCGTGGCCCCCAGCACCTTGGACAAGGGCAAAGGGGCTGCGAGCAGCTCCTTCGCCCCGGGTGGCACTGGGGGGTTGGAGGAAGAGAGGCGATGCCGGCTGTGCCACGCGGACGGGTTGTTTGTAATGGACCCGCCTGTTGATTCGGACCCGCCTCAGATGCGCCAGAGGACCGCTGGCGGGGCCGAGGGGACCAGCCCCCAGGCCCAGGGCACGTAGAGGGGCATCAGTCGTCCGCCACCGCCACCATCGGATCCACCGCTGCCGCCACCACCACCACCATCGGTCCCACCACCACCTGGGGATGATCTCCCCTAGGAGCGCTAGCAGCAACAGTAGCAGCAGCAACAACAGTAGCGAATGTCCCGCTTCCAGGGCCACTGGAAGGTCTAGGGCCCGAGGTAAGTGTAGCTCCATCCTTGTTTTTACGAGTGTAGTTATCATGCAGACGGATCTCAACCCATCTTTGTTTGCCAGGGCTTCCTCCCTGTCCGCCTCAAAGGTCGTGCCCGCCGGTGGGTCAGGCGCCCAGCAGCAGGTGTCACCGGGCTCCCATGCTCCAGCTGGGGGTTCGACAGCAGCGGAGCCACCGACAGCCAGTGGTGCCGCAACGATGGAGGGGGTACCCACTGCTCCGTCGACAGCGACAGAGGAGGCCCTAGCTACGTTCGCCCCCGTCATCGAGGTCGACACGGGGGGCGCGTCCAGCTCCATCCCGCCGCCCACTCCGGAGGAGATCGAGGTGATTTTTGGGCGGTAGCTCTGGTCCGGCGCCGAGCCAGAAGCGGCACCGGTTCCCCTCCCCCGAGTGCTGTCTCGAGCACATCAGGCCCTTCAAGAGACCGAGGCGGCGATCCGGCGGGAGTGGGAGGCACTGGAGGCCGAACACCAGCGCCTCAGCGACTGGCGCACCCAACTGGAGGAGCGCACTAAGACGGCATCCCGCCAGTTCGCCTTCGAGCGGTCCGAGCTAGCGTGGGACCGCTAAGACTACAAGAAGGACTTCCAGAGGGTGTTTGCTAGGGAGCTGGAGGCGAGCCGGAAGGAGAAAAAGCTGGCCAAGAAGGAGGAACACTTGAATCAGAGGGAGGAGGTCGTCACCGAGCTGAGTACCAAGCTAAGCGCTTTGAACGCAATTTTGGACGAGCATCGGACTCAACAGACCGCGGCTGTGGAGAGCCTGCAAAGTCTGCAGCGGGATCTCGATGGCAAGGCCCGCGATGCCGCCCTTGCCGAGGAGAAGCTAAAAGCAAGAGGAGAATCCTTGGACAGGTGGGAAGCGGACCTCGCCGGGCGGGAGGCGGACCTCACCAGGCAGGAGGCGGTCCTCACCAGGTGGGAGGCAGATCTCGCCTTCAAGGAGGAAATGGTTGAAGGGCGGGAGAAGTCGCTAGCCGAGCATGACTCGAGGCTGAGGCGAAAGAGCGAGCACAGGAGGACAGGAGCGGGCGCTGGAGGAGTGGGTCCGCCGGTTCCAGGCGGCACAGGCAGCACCGGGCCCCCAGGTGGTGCAGGCAATGAAGAAGATGCTTGAAGACCTTCAAGCGAAGCACCACGCTAGGGTCCAGCGCATCGCCACATGGGCCGGCGAGGCGAGCACGACCCTGGTTCCGCTGGGGGTGAGCCCCATTCCGGTGTCGGGGCCACCGGCGACCATCTCCGACGTGCTCCCGGTGTTGGACTCCGCCGCGGACCGCCTTCGTCGCCTGGACCAGATTCTGGGTGCTCGCCTAGAGGCCGAAGGCAGCAGGCTCTGCCGGCCAGTGATAGAATACATCCTAACGTGTTTCCGGAGCCATGACCGGCCATCTCCTTGGAGCCGGTGCTTGCAGGTCTTGTTGCCGACACCGAAGACGGCGCCCGGGAGGTCGTACAAGATGCTGTGGAACAGGTGGCCGAACGTTTCCAACGGGATCCTGTGGATGATGAGTAGGCAGATCTGCAGAGAGAATGCACGGGTCCCGCTGGGAAGCGGCTTGTAATAATATTTTTTGGTTCTGTAAGATACTCTTAAGTACTAATCAGTATTAGCACTTATCTGCTTTCTTTTTGTCCTTGCTGTGTGCGTCATTACCAACTTCTCCTGGTACTTGGCCCCCTAGGATGTAGGCTCGAGGTATCGAGGCTAGATGCCAGTGTACTTAAGAAAGAATTGGAGACCTGGCCCCCCGGAGATAGTCTCGACTGGGACCTGGACCTGCACACAGCCTTGGCTAGGCAGCTTTAGTAGTGCACCCATAGGACCCACTAACTGGTATCTTTTATCCTTTGATTGACACCATAGGACATGCAGGACTTAGACTAGGAAGCCAATCCATGTGTCTGGACCCCTTGGGCTACAGCTCCAAATACTAGGGCACCCATCGCAAAGTGGTGGAGCGTGTAGGCTTAGGGTGCAGGACCAGGCTAAGCTGCTACACAGCTCCAGACCACCCCAGGAGATAAGTGTCCATTCTTTCGAACCGTACCCCAGGTTACCGTACCCACAGGACTATGGTTCTAGGTACTAGGGTACCCGTCACAGAGTGGTGGAGCGTGCAGGCTTAGGGTACGGGACCAGGCTAAGCGGCTACACGGCTCCGAACCACCCTAGGAGACAAGTAACCGTTCTCCAGAACTGGCCCCCAGGCTGTCGGACCCCCCCTGCTGTCACACCTGGATTTTAGGGGTCCAAAACCCGGGCGCGAACATAATCACCAGGTGTGCTGGGACCAAGTCTCACACATATGATGAATAGTGGCACAGGATCGAATGTCACATATTTATATATAACAGGAGTTCTATACAAAATAAATAATTACATAATAAGGAGACAACGGTCCAGCAACCCAAAGTTGACTGGGAGACGATGGCCTAGACCTCTCACGAACACATCGCAACATCCTCCAAGCGCCTCATCCAGCGGTACCTGTTCTTGACCTGTGGGGTGTGTGAGACAGCAAGAGTGAGCTCACATACGTTCATCGCTCAACAAGTTGTGGGGAATAATGTGCATGAACTCGCCAAAGGTGGGAGCTCACGTGAAGTGTAAGGCTTACCAAAGAAGATGGTTAGAGCTGAGCATTGCTTTTAAAGTTGGTCAAAATTTTATTAGCAGTTACTAAGTATAAGTAAATACCAACCCAGTTAAATAGTAGAACAAAAGTAACAACTTCACCTGCGATGCAATGCATATGACAAATTGAGTTTAGGTTCCATAATTTAATCATGTGAGTGTCCGAGCTGCTCATGACCGTGAGCACGGCTAGTATACCAGTTTTACACTCTGCAGAGGTTGCGCATCTTTACCCACAAGTCGTGTATCCCATGTCGCCAGGGTTTGCAAGGCCCTTAGACACTACCGAGGTGAATGGCTAGGGATCCACTACGAGGCCTTTACAAAGTTCCACTAGCTTCCGAAAACCCGCTACAGTTTATAGGAAGTTCCAATGCAGGAATCCCTTGCAGGACCGCCATCGCAGCAAAATCCTCCCGAGGGCCTCCCTACACTGACCACTCCCCTACTGCCCTTGCCCCTTTCGGGTAAGGTAGTCTTCCACTAGCTTTCCTAATTAATCAGCCAAGGGGTCCCATTCCTCCCTTATGGTAGCACTGTTTTCCCGGGTGGTTCTCCATGTTCCAATTAACATAATGATCTTAACATGAACAGTAAATAACAACTGATAACAAAAGTGTAATCATGAATAATGTATCTCCATACCCAAAACCACATATAGCACTAGCAAGTACTACCCAGAAAGTTCAGTGGTAAACAAGGTATAAAGATAGACAAACTAGGGTAACCTATTGGGTCCCATCAAAATTAACCTATGCAGATCATTATGATTAATTAGAACATGAGTGGGTAAAAAGAAGTGATCAAGGGCACAACTTGCCTGGGACTTGAGATTCCAGGTACCAGGATGATCTTCAGGTGACTCGTGACCTCACTGCTAGTCGTAGCAATTCAAACAAACATGGTATAGGCAAAATTAACATTACACCAAACATAAGAACAAAATACACATTAATAATATACATATTAAAATAAGATCATAGTAACAGGAATCATTAATTTTGGAGTTATAGATTTTAAGTTATGAATTTTCAAAGGTTTTATGTGTTTAAAATGGATTAAGTGAGAGATTAAATTTCTAATTGTTTTCATGACAAAACAGAGGCTCTAGGTGGTAGAGAATAAAATTACAAAATTTTAGAAAGTGGAATGGATTAATTTGGACTAAAAATGGATTTTCTATGATTTAAACAAGTTCTAGCATTTATTTATCTATTAAAAATCCATTTATAAATTATTTTCTCTGTTTTATAATATTCTGGACTGGGCGCACTAATTATAGAAAACACAGGGGCCAAATCCTAATTTTCCCAAGACACAGAGCACAATAAGGTTGGACTGCGGGTTGATTCTAAAGTAATTTGGGGTCTCTTTAGGAAATAAGCCACGTGAAGGGGTATCGTTGAATGGTGGCCGCTCGATCTAATCCGATGGTTCAGATCATATCCACGTTTTAACTCAACCTGACACACTAGACGCCATTGGATCATCTATCAACGGCCCGAAAATCCTCCACACCCAGCTTCTATTCTCAGCTGCCCAACGCCGATCCGACGGCCAAGGGACATCTTCCCCAACCCGCTGGCTGACCACGACGGCGCAGAGGCCACCGCGGTGGCACCCCACCGGCGCGCACCTAGTGTCGCGCCCCCAGTGTCTTATGGCGCACGCACCAAGGTAAAAACAGAGAGGAGGACTCGCCGAACTAAAGGATCGATTACTTACCGGCGATGGCGCGGTGGCGAAGCCAGTTTACGACGGAGGGTCAAGTCGCGGCAATGGAGCCGCACCGACGAGCAATTCCGGTGTCATCGGCGCTCCCCGGTCATAGCTATCCCATCGTACATGCTCCATGTGCAACTAGGAAGCCCTGGTCCACGCGCCTAAGCCATAGGGTCGCCCAGGGATGAATCGACCGATGCGGTCCCTCCCTCCAGTCTTCCGTTCCTGGCGGCGAGTTGCGGCTAGCCCAGTTCTTCTTCCCTGGGCGATGGTGGAGCACGACGCTTGGTTTTTATAGCCCAGAGGCAGGTAAAGGCGGAAGGCTAGGGACCAGTTGGTTCATCGGATCGCGATGGCTCCGAAATCCGTGGAGTCTGTTCGGGAGGATGGATGTTCGTGCAGGAGCAGTCGGCTAGATCTTAGGCGGGGTAAATCGGCATTCCGTTGTGATCCCATGATCCAGTTGCGCCGACCCCCGCGAAATGCGCGATGGATGTTTCCATTGCCGCCGCGCGAGGTGGAGGACGACCCAGGTGTGCGGATTTGCCCGAGGAGTCCGGACACGCCGCAAGGTCCGCGGTTGGTTTGAAGGGAACGAAACTGACGGTCCGGGCCCACACGGCAGCGAGTCAAGCACAAGGATCCAAAGCCGCCACTAACGACCCGGCCCCGCGTGTCGGTGTAAGCGAAGGGCGGCAGTGCGGGGGTGGTTAGATGGGCCGCCATGGGGAACGCCCATGGGCCAAGCAGGCCGAATCCTGTGCCAACGCCGACTTCTTATTTCTTTTCTCTTTTTTTTTCTTTTCTCTTATTCCTTTTTCTTATTTTTGAATCCACATTTGAATTTCAAATTTTTGTGGTGAACTTTCACTCAGATTAATTATTCATCTTTAAAAATACTAGTGTGGTATTTACTTACTTATGAATTTATTTTGTATTTTATGGTATTTCTTTCTCCTTTTCCATGTAAATCCCAAATTCAAAACTAGGGTTTAAATCTAAATTTTCTACTAATTATAATATTTTATCCTCATTATTATTGTTTTAAATGCACAAACAAGCAAAAATTCCAATTTTAGAATTATAATTATTTATATTATTTATATCACCTTTCTCTCTTCCTTATTTATAAAACCATAATTCTCAAGTTAGGATTTAAACTTTATTCAAGTCAATTATTATATTTTTATTAATATTATTGTGAACATTATTTGATGTACAAACAAAACCCCAATATGATGCACTTTCTTTTATTTTAGTGTCATTGGTTAAATTTAATCACTCCTTATTTTATGTATGCTCTATTCCTGATGCAAATAAGGCACATAAAATAAAGAAATCACCATGTAATGCTTTTATACAATTTTGAGTATTACAAATCCTGCCCCCCTAACAGAAATCTCGTCCCCGAGATTTGTAAGAAGAGGGATACAAAAGGATTGACTTGTAGTTTGTTTTTTTTGTCTATAATTGTTTCAAAAATCCAGAGTCTCGTTTTTTTTAGTCAATAGTGAATGATTAGGAGAGCATAGATATCCAACTACTTATTATGTAGGAGATAAGTGATGGATAGGTTAGGGCAAGAATAGCTAGGAGTAAGAAAGTTTATGGTAAGGAAGAACTTCGTGTTGGGTGGTAATGCATCTGAAGGTTGAGTTTGACTTCTCTCCTTCCTTGACGAGGTTGATCTTTTTTTCTCCAGTCTTGATCTCATTGAGTAGTGTATATCATCAGAGTTGAGGAATAAGGTTAAGATAGATATGGATGTGATAGACTACATGATGTAGGTCAAAAGTTTGTTTTAGGTGGGGGTTGATAGATTATGCAATCCATCAATACTCTATTGGTTGGGTTGTTATGTAACTTGTTACATAGGTCAAGTTGTTGTGTATGGCCAAGTTGATCTAAGTCACTAACTTAGGCTTAAGTGAATTAGGAGTATGGTTTTATCCTTTGTACTAGCATTAAGAATCACCCACGAGGTTAAATCATAATAGATTAGATAGGGCCTAATTTTTTTTTGTTGCCAACATTATCTAACTTGTTTAAGTAACTCAAATTTGAATTAGATCATGGTTGTTATTCTAGAGTGGGATCAATATGATAATTAGGGCAAGATAAATCCATAAGGATAAGGTAGAATCTTTTGAGGTCAGTTAGATCTATTAAGATGGGATAAGTAAAGTGGTTAGGATAAGATGAATCCTTTAAGATAAGATGAATCTATTAAGATAAGAGAGAATCTTTTAAAATAAGATGGATCTATTTGATATATTCTAGTGGGGAATATTCTTAGTTGATCTAGTTTATCTAGTTATTTATTTTATGAGCTTTTCTATATATATATATATATGCAGATGTAATTGTGGACATTACTCCACAACTCATCACACTCAATCAAAGATCCAAATCAAACAAGTATCATAAGAACAATCATCGAAGTACACAGATACCTATATAAAAAAATAGTTTTGTTTTTTTGTTCCTATGAGTAGGTAACCTAGTCCTAAAAGTCACTTTAGGCACATGATTTCAAAGTGTGAAATCCACATTTGTCGTTGGAAGGAAAAAGGTAAGAATACTCAGAGTGAAGCAGAAATAGATGAGAAAAGATTAAGAAAAGTTTAAGAAAGGATCAGAGTAGCAAAGGTAAGTAAGTATTGGTTGTCCAGTTCTATCTAGGTTTCGTCCTACAGTCAACATTCCTCTGATACCACTTCTGTCACACCCGGATTTTAGGGGTCCAAAACCCGGGCGCGAACATAATCACCAGGTGTGCTGGGACCAAGTCTCACACATATGATGAATAGTGGCACAGGATCGAATGTCACATATTTATATATAACAGGAGTTCTATACAAAATAAATAATTACATAATAAGGAGACAACGGTCCAGCAACCCAAAGTTGACTGGGAGACGACGGCCTAGACCTCTCACGAACACATCGCAGCATCCTCCAAGCGCCTCATCCAGCGGTACCTGTTCTTGACCTGTGGGGTGTGTGAGACAGCAAGAGTGAGCTCACATACGTTCATCGCTCAACAAGTTGTGGGGAATAATGTGCATGAACTCGCCAAAGGTGGGAGCTCACGTGAAGTGTAAGGCTTACCAAAGAAGATGGTTAGAGCTGAGCATTGCTTTTAAAGTTGGTCAAAATTTTATTAGCAGTTACTAAGTATAAGTAAATACCAACCCAGTTAAATAGTAGAACAAAAGTAACAACTTCACCTGCGATGCAATGCATATGACAAATTGAGTTTAGGTTCCATAATTTAATCATGTGAGTGTCCGAGCTGCTCATGACCGTGAGCACGGCTAGTATACCAGTTTTACACTCTGCAGAGGTTGCGCATCTTTACCCACAAGTCGTGTATCCCATGTCGCCAGGGTTTGCAAGGCCCTTAGACACTACCGAGGTGAATGGCTAGGGATCCACTACGAGGCCTTTACAAAGTTCCACTAGCTTCCGAAAACCCGCTACAGTTTATAGGAAGTTCCAATGCAGGAATCCCTTGCAGGACCGCCATCGCAGCAAAATCCTCCCGAGGGCCTCCCTACACTGACCACTCCCCTACTGCCCTTGCCCCTTTCGGGTAAGGTAGTCTTCCACTAGCTTTCCTAATTAATCAGCCAAGGGGTCCCATTCCTCCCTTGTGGTAGCACTGTTTTCCCGGGTGGTTCTCCATGTTCCAATTAACATAATGATCTTAAAATGAACAGTAAATAACAACTGATAACAAAAGTGTAATCATGAATAATGTATCTCCATACCCAAAACCACATATAGCACTAGCAAGTACTACCCAGAAAGTTCAGTGGTAAACAAGGTATAAAGATAGACAAACTAGGGTAACCTATTGGGTCCCATCAAAATTAACCTATGCAGATCATTATGATTAATTAGAACATGAGTGGGTAAAAAGAAGTGATCAAGGGCACAACTTGCCTGGGACTTGAGATTCCAGGTACCAGGATGATCTTCAGGTGACTCGTGACCTCACTGCTAGTCGTAGCAATTCAAACAAACATGGTATAGGCAAAATTAACATTACACCAAACATAAGAACAAAATACACATTAATAATATACATATTAAAATAAGATCATAGTAACAGGAATCATTAATTTTGGAGTTATAGATTTTAAGTTATGAATTTTCAAAGGTTTTATGTGTTTAAAATGGATTAAGTGAGAGATTAAATTTCTAATTGTTTTCATGACAAAACAGAGGCTCTAGGTGGTAGAGAATAAAATTACAAAATTTTAGAAAGTGGAATGGATTAATTTGGACTAAAAATGGATTTTCTATGATTTAAACAAGTTCTAGCATTTATTTATCTATTAAAAATCCATTTATAAATTATTTTCTCTGTTTTATAATATTCTGGACTGGGCGCACTAATTATAGAAAACACAGGGGCCAAATCCTAATTTTCCCAAGACACAGAGCACAATAAGGTTGGACTGCGGGTTGATTCTAAAGTAATTTGGGGTCTCTTTAGGAAATAAGCCACGTGAAGGGGTATCGTTGAATGGTGGTCGCTCGATCTAATCCGATGGTTCAGATCATATCCACGTTTTAACTCAACCTGACACACTAGACGCCATTGGATCATCTATCAACGGCCCGAAAATCCTCCACACCCAGCTTCTATTCTCAGCTGCCCAACGCCGATCCGACGGCCAAGGGACATCTTCCCCAACCCGCTGGCTGACCACGACGGCGCAGAGGCCACCGCGGTGGCACCCCACCGGCGCGCACCTAGTGTCGCGCCCCCAGTGTCTTATGGCGCACGCACCAAGGTAAAAACAGAGAGGAGGACTCGCCGAACTAAAGGATCGATTACTTACCGGCGATGGCGCGGTGGCGAAGCCAGTTTACGACGGAGGGTCAAGTCGCGGCAATGGAGCCGCACCGACGAGCAATTCCGGTGTCATCGGCGCTCCCCGGTCATAGCTATCCCATCGTACATGCTCCATGTGCAACTAGGAAGCCCTGGTCCACGCGCCTAAGCCATAGGGTCGCCCAGGGATGAATCGACCGATGCGGTCCCTCCCTCCAGTCTTCCGTTCCTGGCGGCGAGTTGCGGCTAGCCCAGTTCTTCTTCCCTGGGCGATGGTGGAGCACGACGCTTGGTTTTTATAGCCCAGAGGCAGGTAAAGGCGGAAGGCTAGGGACCAGTTGGTTCATCGGATCGCGATGGCTCCGAAATCCGTGGAGTCTGTTCGGGAGGATGGATGTTCGTGCAGGAGCAGTCGGCTAGATCTTAGGCGGGGTAAATCGGCATTCCGTTGTGATCCCATGATCCAGTTGCGCCGACCCCCGCGAAATGCGCGATGGATGTTTCCATTGCCGCCGCGCGAGGTGGAGGACGACCCAGGTGTGCGGATTTGCCCGAGGAGTCCGGACACGCCGCAAGGTCCGCGGTTGGTTTGAAGGGGACGAAACTGACGGTCCGGGCCCACACGGCAGCGAGTCAAGCACAAGGATCCAAAGCCGCCACTAACGACCCGGCCCCGCGTGTCGGTGTAAGCGAAGGGCGGCAGTGCGGGGGTGGTTAGATGGGCCGCCATGGGGAACGCCCATGGGCCAAGCAGGCCGAATCCTGTGCCAACGCCGACTTCTTATTTCTTTTCTCTTTTTTTTTCTTTTCTCTTATTCCTTTTTCTTATTTTTGAATCCACATTTGAATTTCAAATTTTTGTGGTGAACTTTCACACAGATTAATTATTCATCTTTAAAAATACTAGTGTGGTATTTACTTACTTATGAATTTATTTTGTATTTTATGGTATTTCTTTCTCCTTTTCCATGTAAATCCCAAATTCAAAACTAGGGTTTAAATCTAAATTTTCTACTAATTATAATATTTTATCCTCATTATTATTGTTTTAAATGCACAAACAAGCAAAAATTCCAATTTTAGAATTATAATTATTTATATTATTTATATCACCTTTCTCTCTTCCTTATTTATAAAACCCTAATTCTCAAGTTAGGATTTAAACTTTATTCAAGTCAATTATTATATTTTTATTAATATTATTGTGAACATTATTTGATGTACAAACAAAACCCCAATATGATGCACTTTCTTTTATTTTAGTGTCATTAGTTAAATTTAATCACTCCTTATTTTATGTATGCTCTATTCCTGATGCAAATAAGGCACATAAAATAAAGAAATCACCATGTAATGCTTTTATACAATTTTGAGTATTACACCTGCCGAGGGGTCCCAACCGCATGCCTGGCTACTCAATTTGAATGTCATTATACCAGCATGGGTGGGGACCTGTTGGGTGGTTTAGATAAAAATGATGCTCGTCAATTGAAGCAAAATTATACCATAACAAAAACAAAGCTGGGGGTGAATCTTTTCTTTATAACTTGATATACATGAGTGTAGGCCAACAGACCGGGTTTATGAGGGCGGACCTCACCGGGCTGGCGTACATATATGCGCTACCTAGTTACAAAGGAAGAAAACCAGGTCCCCAGGTTTACTTTTATGGGAAAAACTTATAGAGATGCACTATGTTCCAAGGATTGGGGAGGGGCTCTCCTTCAGTTGTGGCGAGGCGGACACACCCGGGTCGGCATATTTCCATCACCTTGAAGGGCCCTTCCCAGCTAGTGGAGAGTTTGTGGAGCCCTTCTTGAAAGTCGCCTAGAGGGGGGTGAATGGGCGGAATCTGAAAATTATAAACTTAAGCACAACTACAAGCCGGGGTTAGCGTGAGAAATATAAGCGAGTCCAAAAGAGAGGGCAAAAACAAATCACAAGCAAATAAGAATGGATGATGCGGTGATTTGTTTTACCGAGGTTCGGTTCTTGCAAACCTACTCCCCGTTGAGGTGGTCACAAAGACCGGGTCTCTTTCAACCCTTTCCCTCTCTCAAACGGTCACTTAGACCGAGTGAGCTTCTCTTCTCAATCAAATGGGACACTAAGTCCACTACAAGGACCACCACACAATTGGTGTCTCTTGTTTTGATTACAAGTATTATGGAAACAAGAATGAGGAAGAAGAAAAGCAATCCAAGCGCAAGAGCTCAAAAGAACACAAAAGTCTCTCTCTCTAGTCACTAATTTGTTTGGAATGATTCCGGACATGGGAGAGGATTTGATCTCTTTGTTTGTGTCTTGTATTGAATGCTATAGCTCTTGTATGAGGTTTGAAGGCTGAAAACTTGGATACATTGAAGTGTGGTGGTTGGGGGTATTTATAGCCCCAACCACCAAAAGAACCGTTGGTGAGGGCTTCGGTCAAATGGCGCACCGGACAGTCCGGTGCGCCACCGGACACTGTCCAGTGCGCCACCGGACACTGTCCGGTGCGCCAGCCATGTCACCAGGCCATTGGGTTCCGACCGTTGGAGCTCTGACAAGTGGGGCCACCGGACAGTCCGGTGGTGCACCGGACAGGTCCTGTAGACTGTTTGGTGCGCCTTCTGGCGCCTGCTCTGACTTTTGCGCGCGCAGGCGCGCACTGTAGCGCATTTAATGTCTTCTGCAGACGACCATTGGCGCGAAGTAGCCGTTGCCCGCTGGCATACCGGACAGTCCGGTGAATTATAGTGGAGCGGCCTCCCAAATTCCCGAAGGTGGCAAGTTCAGAGTCGATCTCCCTGGTTCACCGGACAGTCCGGTGCGCCAGACCAGGGCATCCTTCGATATACTTTGCTCCTTTGTTTTGAACCCTTTCTTTTGACTTTGTATTGGTTTGTTGTCAACCTTTGGCACCTGTAGAACATATTTTCTAGAGCAAACTAGTTAGTCCAATAATTTGTGTTGGGCAATTCAACCACCAAAATTCATATTGGAAAAGATTTGACCCTATTTCCCTTTCAATCTCCCCCTTTTTGGTGATTGATGCCAACACAAACCAAAGCAAATATAAAAGTGCAGAATTGAACTAGTTTGCATAAGATAAGTGCAAAGGTTGCTTGGAATTGAAACCAATATATTTTTTCAAGAGATGTGCATGGATGGTTTTATTCTTATTTAAAATTTTGGACCACATTTGCACCACGAGTTTTTTTTTGCAAATCCTTTGTAAAATTCTTTTCAAAATCATTTTGCAAATAGTCAACGGTATATGAATAAGATTGTACGAAGCATTTTCAAGATTTGAAATTTTCTCCCCCTGTTTCAAATGCTTTTCCTTTGACTAAAACAAACTCCCCCTAAATAGAATTCTCCTCTTAGTGTTCAAGAGAGTTTTGCAAGTTTTGAAGACACTATTTTCTCCCCCTTTTGAACACAATAAGATATCAATTTAAAAACTTCATTTTTAATATTCGGTGGTGGTGCGGTCCTTTTGCTTTGGGCTCATACTTTCTCCCCCTTTGGCATGAATCGCCAAAAACGGATACTTGTGAGTGAAATAGAAGCCCTTTCATCAAACTTTCTCCCCCTTTGGTAAACAAAAATATGAGTGAAGATTATACCATAGTGAAGAATGATGTGGAATACCGGCAAATATAATTGGAGTTGAGTGGAAGCGCCTTCTTTGCCGAATACTCCATTTCCCTTTCAATATCTATGACTAAGCATAATAATACACTTGAAAGCACATTAGTCATAGACATAAAAGAGATATGATCAAAGGTATATAAATGAGCAATGTGTGCAAAGAATCAATCAAAATTCCTAGAATCAAGAATATTTAGCTCATTCCTAAGTTTGGTAAAGGTTTTCTCATCTAAAGGCTTGGTAAAGATATCGACCAATTGATCTTTGGTGTTTATATAGGCTATCTCGATATCCCCCTTTTGTTGGTGATCCCTCAAAAAGTGATACCGAATGGCTATGTGTTTAGTGCGGCTATGCTCAACGGGATTGTCCGCCATGCGGATTGCACTCTCATTATCACATAGAAGTGGAACTTTGGTTAATTTGTAACCATAGTCCCTAAGGGTTTGCCTCATCCAAAGTAGTTGCGCGCAACAATGGCCTGCGGCAATATACTCGGCTTCGGCGGTAGAAAGAGCTACAGAATTTTGCTTCTTTGAAGCCCAAGACACCAGAGATCTTCCCAAGAACTGGCAAGTCCCTGATGTGCTCTTTCTATCGATCTTACAACCCGCCCAATCAGCATCTGAATAACCAATTAAATCAAAAGTGGATCCCCTGGGTACCAAAGGCCAAACTTGGGAGTATAGACTAAATATCTCAAGATTCGTTTTACGGCCCTAAGGTGAACTTCCTTAGGATCGGCTTGGAATCTTGCACACATGCATACGGAAAGCATAATGTCCGGTCGAGATGCACATAAGTAGAGTAAAGTACCTATCATCGATCGGTATACCTTTTGATCTACGGATTTACCTCCCGTGTCGAGGTCGAGATGCCCATTGGTTCCCATGGGTGTCTTGATGGGCTTGGCATCCTTCATCCCAAACTTGGTGAGTATGTCTTGAATGTACTTCGTTTGGCTGATGAAGGTGCCCTCTTGGAGTTGCTTGACTTGAAATCCTAGAAAATATTTCAACTCCCCCATCATAGACATCTTGAATTTTCGAATCATGATCCTACTAAACTCTTCACAAATATATTTGTTAGTAGACCCAGATATGATATCATCAACATAAATTTGGCATACAAACAAATCATTTTAAATGGTCTTAGTAAAGAGAGTAGGATCGGCCTTTCCGACTTTGAAGCCATTATCAATAAGAAAATCTCTTAGGCATTCATATCATGCTCTTGGGGCTTGCTTGAGCCCATAAAGCGCCTTAGAGAGTTTATAAACATGGTTAGGGTACTCACTGTCTTCAAAGCCGAGAGGTTGCTCAACATAGACCTCTTCCTTGATTGGTCCATTGAGGAAGGCACTCTTCACGTTCATTTGATATAACTTAAAGCCATGGTAAGTAGCATAGGCAAGTAATATACGAATTGACTCAAGCCTAGCTACGGGTGCATAGGTTTCACCAAAATCCAAACCTTTGACTTGTGAATACCCTTTGGCCACAAGTCGTGCCTTGTTCCTTGTCACCACACCATGCTCATCTTGTTTGTTGCGGAAGACCCACTTGGTTCCTACAACATTTTGGTTAGGACGTGGAACCAAATGCCATACCTCATTCCTTGTAAAATTGTTGAGCCCTTCTTGCATCGCCAGCACCCAATCCGAATCTTGAAGTGCTTCCTCTACCCTGTGTGGCTCAATAGAGGAAACAAAAGAGTAATGTTCACAAAAATGAGCAACCCGAGATTGAGTGGTTACCCCCTTATGAATATCTCCTAGGATGGTGTTCACGGGGTGATCTCGTTGGATTGCTTGGTGGACTCTTGGGTGTGGTGGCTTTTGATTTTGCTCATCTTCCTTGTCTTGATCATCAGCATCTCCCCCTTGATCCTTGTCCTCCTCTTGAGGTGGCTCATCTTCTTGATCTTCTTCTTCATCATCTTGAGCCTCATCCTCATCTTGAGTTGGTGGAGATGCTTGCATGGAGGAAGATGGTTGATCTTGTGCTTGTGGAGGCTCTTCAAATTCCTTAGGACACACATCCCCAATGGACATGTTCCTTAGCGCAACGCATGGAGCCTCTTCATCATCTAGTTCTTCAAGATCAACTTGCTCTACTTGAGAGCCGTTAGTCTCATCAAACACAATGTCACTAGAAACTTCAACTAGTCCAGTGGACTTGTTAAAGACTCTATATGCCCTTGTGTTTGAATCATATCCTAGTAAAAAGCCTTCTACAGCCTTAGGAGCAAATTTTGATTTTCTACCTCTTTTAACAAGAATAAAACATTTGCTACTAAAGACTCTAAAATATGAAACATTTGGCTTTTTACCGGTGAGGAGTTCGTAAGATGTCTTCTTGAGGATTCGGTGTAGATATAACCGGTTGATGGCGTAGCAAGCGGTGTTGACCGCCTCGGCCCAAAACCGATTCGAAGTCTTGTACTCATCAAGCATGGTCCTTGCCATGTCCAAAAGAGTTCTATTCTTCCTCTCCACTACACCATTTTGTTGTGGCATGTAGGGAGAAGAGAACTCATGCTTGATGCCCTCCTCCTCAAGAAAGCCTTCAATTTGAGAGTTCTTGAACTCTGTTCCGTTGTCGCTTCTTATTTTCTTGATCCTCAAGCTGAAATCATTTTGAGATCAAGAATCCCTTCAAAGTTTCTTGGGTTTGAGATTTATCCTGCAAAAAGAATACCCAAGTGAAGCGAGAATAATCATCCATGATAACTAGACAGTACTTACTCCCGCCGATGCTTATGTAAGCTATCGGGCCCAATAGGTCCATGTGGAGGAGTTCCAGTGGCCTGTCAGTCGTCATGATGTTCTTGTGTGGATGATGAACACCAACTTGCTTCCCTGCTTGGCATGCGCTGCAAATCCTGTCTTTCTCAAAATGAACATTGGTTAGTCCTAAAATGTGTTCTCCCTTTAAAAGATTGTGAAGATTCTTCATCCCAACATGTGCTAGTCGGCGATGCCAGAGCCAACCCATGTTAGTCTTAGCAATCAAGCAAGTATCGAGTTCAGCTCTACTGAAATCAACTAAGTATAGCTGACCCTCTAATACTCCGTTAAAAGCTACTGAATCATCACTTCTTCTAAAGACAGTAACACCTGAATCTATAAAGAGACAGTTGTAACCCATTTTGCATAATTGAGAAACAGAAAGCAAGTTGTAATCTAAAGAATCTACAAGAAAAACATTGGAAATAGAATGGTCAGGTGATATAGCAATTTTACCCAATCCTTTGACCAAACCTTGATTTCCATCCCCGAATGTGATAGCTCGTTGGGGATCTTGGTTTTTCTCGTAGGAGGAGAACATTCTTTTCTCCCCAGTCATATGGTTTATGCACCCGCTGTCAATGATCCAACTTGAGCCCCCAGATGCATAAACCTACAAAACAGATTTAGTTCTTGATTTTAGGTACCCAATCAGTTTTGGGTCCTTTGACATTAGATACAAGAACTTTGGGTACCCAAACACAAGTCTTGGAGCCCTTGTGTTTGCACCCAACATATTTGGCAACTACTTTGCCTGATTTGTTAGTTAGCACATAAGAAGCATCAAAAGTTTTGAAAGAAACATTATGATCACTTGACGCTTTAGGAGTTTTCTTCTTAGGCAATTTGCATGGGTTGTTTGCCTAGAACTAGATGCCTCACTCTTATACATAAAAGCATGATTAGGGCCAGAGTGAGACTTCCTAGAGTGAATTCTCCTAATTTTGTGTTCGGGATAACCGGCAGGGTATAAAATATAACCCTCGTTATCCTGAACCATGGGAGCCTTGCCCTTAACAAAATTAGACAATCTTTTAGGCGGGGCATTAAGCTTGACATTGTCTCCCTGTTGGAAGCCAATGTCATCCTTAATGCCAGGGCGTCTCCCACTATAAAGTATGCTTCTAGAAAATTTAAATTTTTCATTCTCCAAGTCATGCTCATTGATTTTAGCAGTTAATGTAGCTATGTGATCATTTTGTTGTTTAATTAAAGCAAGGTGATCATGAATAGCATCTACATTAACATCTCTACATCTAGTGCAAATAGAAACATGTTCAACGGTAGATGTAGAGGGTTTGCAATCATTTAATTCGACAATCTTAGCATGTAAAATGTCATTCTCATCTCTAAGATTGGAAATGGAGATATTGCAAACATCTAGTTCCTTAGCCTTAGCAATCAATTTTTCATTCTCATTTCTAAGGCTAGAAAGAGAAGCATTCAATTTGTCAATCTTAGCGATTAAATTGGCATTATCATTTCTAAGACTAACAATTGAATCATCACAAACATCAAACTTTTCAACCTTAGCAATTAATTTTGTATTTTCATTTCTAAGGTTGGAAACAATGTCATGGCAAGTGCTTAGCTCACTAGTTAATTTTTCATTTTTCTCTACCTCCTGAGCATAAGCATTTTTAACTTTAACATGCTTTTTGTTTTCTTTAATTAGGAAATCCTCTTGGCTATCCAAGAGTTCATCCTTCTCATGAATAACGCTAATCAATTCATTTAATTTTTTCTTTTGTTGCATGTTTAAGTTGGCAAAGAGAGTAAACAAATCATCCTCATCATCACTAGAATTAGCCTCATCACTAGATGTTGCATACTTAGTGGAGGATTTGGATTTTACCTTCTTCTTCTTGCCGTCCTTTGCCATGAGGCATTTGTGGCCGACGTTGGGGAAGAGGAGCCCTTTGTTGACAGCGATGTTGGCAGCGTCCTCGTCAGAGGAGGAGTCGGTGGAGCTCTCGTCGGAGTCCCACTCTCGGCAAACATGGGCATCGCCACCCTTCTTCTTGTAGTACCTCTTCTTTTCTCTCCTCTTTCCCTTCTTGTCGTCGCCCCTGTCACTATCACTAGATAATGGACATTTAGCAATGAAATGACTGGGCTTACCACACTTGTAGCAAACCTTCTTGGAACGGGGCTTGTAATCTTTCCCCTTCCTTTGTTTGAGGATTTGGCGGAAGCTCTTGATGATGAGCGCTATCTCCTCATTGTCGAGCTTGGAGGCGTCGATGGGGACTCTACTCGGTGTAGAGTCTTCTTTCTTCTCCTCCATTGCCTTGAATGCGATGGGTTGTGCATCGGGTACGGAGGAGGAGGCGCCTTGCTCGATGATCTTCTTGGAGCCTTTGATCATCAATTCAAAGCTCACAAATTTGCCTATCACTTCCTTGGGAGACATTAGTTTATATCTTGGATCACCATGAATTAATTGAACTTTAGTGGGGTTAAGAAATACGAGTGATCTAAGAATAACCTTGACCATTTCATCGTCATCCCACTTGGTGCTCCCGAGGTTGCGCACTTGATTCACCAAGGTTTTTAGCCGGTTGTACATGGCTTGCGGGTCTTCTCCTTGCTTTAGCATGAAGCGACCGAGCTCCCCCTCGATCGTCTCCCTCTTGGTGATCTTGGTCACCTCGTCTCCTTCGTGCGCCGTTTTGAGCACGTCCCAAATCTCTTTGGCGCTCTTCAATCCTTGCACCTTGTTATACTCCTCTCGACTTAGAGAGGCGAGGAGTATTGTGGTGGCTTGTGAGTTGAAGTGCCGGATTTGGGCAACTTTGTCCGAATCATAGTCCTCATCCCCTATAGATGGTACCTGTACACCAAACTCAACAACGTTCCAAATACTAGTGTGGAGTGAGGTTAGGTGATATCTCATTTTATCACTCCACATGGTATAATCTTCACCGTCAAAAACCGGTGGTTTGCCTAATGGAACGGAAAGTAATGGAGTACGTTTAGAAATGCGAGGGTAGTGTAGGGGAATCTTACTAAACTTCTTGCGCTCATGGTGCTTAGAAGTTACGGACGGCGCGTCGGAGCCGGAGGTGGATGGCAACGAAGAGTCGGTCTCGTAGTAGACCACCTTCCTCATCTTCTTTTTCTTTTCGCCACTCTGATACGACTTGTGTGAAGGGGATTCCTTCTCCTTCCCCTTGTTGCGGGACTCTCCCGATGGAGCCTTCCCGTGGCTTGTAACGGGCTTCTCGCCGGTCACCATCTCCTTCTTGGCGTGATCTCCCGACATCACTTCGAGCGGTTAGGCTCTAATGAAGCACCGGGCTCCGATACCAATTAAAAGTCGCCTAGAGGAGGGGTGAATAGGCGGAATCTGAAAATTATAAACTTAAGCACAACTACAAGCCGGGATTAGCGTGAGAAATATAAGCGAGTCCAAAAGAGAGGGCGAAAATAAATCACAAGCAAATAAGAATGGATGACGCGGTGATTTGTTTTACCGAGGTTTGGTTCTTGCAAACCTACTCCCCGTTGAGGTGGTCACAAAGACCGGGTCTCTTTCAACCCTTTCCCTCTCTCAAACAGTCACTTAGACCGAGTGAGCTTCTCTTCTCAATCAAATGGGACACTAAGTCCACTATAAGGACCACCACACAATTGGTGTCTCTTGTTTTGGTTACAAGTGTTATGGAAACAAGAATGAGGAAGAAGAAAAGCAATCCAAGCGCAAGAGCTCAAAAGAACACAAAAGTCTCTCTCTCTAGTCACTAATTTGTTTGGAGTGATTCCGGACTTGGGAGAGGATTTGATCTCTTTGTTTGTGTCTTGTATTGAATGCTATAGCTCTTGTATGAGGTTTGAAGGCTGAAAACTTGGATACATTGAAGTGTGGTGGTTGGGGGGTATTTATAGCCCCAACCACCAAAAGAACCGTTGGTGAGGGCTTCTGTCGAATGGCGCACCGGACAGTCCGGTGTGCCACCGGACACTGTCCGGTGCGCCAGCCACGTCACCAGGCCGTTAGGTTCCGACCGTTGGAGCTCTGACAAGTGGGGCCACCGGACAGTCCGGTGGTGCACCGGACAGGTCCTATAGACTGTCCGGTGCGCCTTCTGGCGCCTGCTCTGACTTCTGCGCGCGCAGGCGTGCACTGTAGCGCATTTAATGTCTTCTGCAGACGACCGTTGGCGCGAAGTAGCCGTTGCTCCGCTGGCACACCGGACAGTCCGGTGTTACACCGGACAGCCCGATGAATTATAGCGGAGCGGCCTCCCAAATTCCCGAAGCTGGCAAGTTCAGTGTCGATCTCCCTGGCACACCGGACACTGTCCGGTGGCACACCGGACAGTCCGGTGCGCCAGACCAGGGCAGCCTTCGGTATACTTTGCTCCTTTGTTTTGAACCCTTTCTTTTGACTTTGTATTGGTTTGTTGTGAACCTTTGGCACCTGTAGAACATATTTTCTAGAGCAAACTAGTTAGTCCAATAATTTGTGTTGGGCAATTCAACCACCAAAATTCATATTGGAAAAGATTTGACCCTATTTCCCTTTCACTTCTCGATTTAGTACTCGCCTTAGGACCAGGTCCCCGACCCGGAGTTCCCTACTATGCACAAACCGTTGGTGGTAGCGTCTGAGCGCTTGGTTGTACCGTGCATTTCGGATCGCCGCTTGCCATCTGCGCTCGTCGATGAAGTCCACGTCCTCACGCCGTAGCTGTTCCTGCATAGACTCATCAAAAGCTTGGACCCGTGGGGAGCCCATAATGATTTCCGGGGGAAGGCAGGCTTTGGCCCCGTAGACCAGGAAGAATGGGGTCTCCCCGGTAGCTCGGCTAGGTGTGGTCCGGTTCCCCCATAGCACGGACAGGAGCTCACTGACCCAATTTGCACCGTGCTTCTTCAAGTAGTCATAGGTGCGTGTCTTGAGTCCCCTGAGGATTTCTACATTTGCCCTCTCCACTTGGCTGTTGCTCCTGGGGTGAGCCACAGACGCAAAGCAGAGCTGGGTGCCGATGCCCTCGCAATACTCCTGGAAAAGCCGACTTGTAAACTGGGTCCCGTTGTCCGTAATGATATGGCTTGGGACCCCAAATCTACAGACAATCGACTTGAGGAAAGCGACAGCAGCACCCTGGGTGATGTTGACCATAGGGGTGGCCTCTGGCCACTTGGTGAACTTGTCGATGGCGACGAAGAGGAAACGGTACCCACCGACGGCCCTGGGAAACGGTCCCAGGATATCCACCCCCCATACGGCGAATGGCTAGGAGGGCAGAATCATCTGCAGAGCCTGAGCTGGTGTGTGTATCTGCTTTGTGTGGAATTGGCACGCCTTGCAGGACTTTACCATCTCAGTTGCATCCTGGAGGGCGGTTGGCCAGTAAAAGCCATGCTAGAAGGCCTTACCGACCAGCGTGCGGGATGATGAATGACTTCCACACTCTCCTCCATGGATCTCCGTGAGCAATTCACGGCCCTCCTCCTAGGTAATCCACCGCATTAGAATGCCGTTGGCGCCACAGCGGTAGAGATTCCCTTCCACCCCCGTGTAGCGCTTAGCCAACCGCACTATGCGCTCTGCGGATACATGGTCTTCAGGAAGGATGCTTTCCTTTATGTAGTCCCGGATTTCGGAGACCCATGCATCGGGACCACTCTGAGATACTGGCTGCGGCACTAAGGGGTAGGCAGGACCCCCTGTGGCACACACAACCTTCGGTGGGTTCTATAGATGTAATGCCACCGGGACCGCTAGCTTCGAGGTGCTAGTCCCGCCCCCTTCGCCCAGCTCGATAGGCTGGGCGGTGGGTATCAGCAGCCGTCTTTCGAAGATGCCCTCGGGCATGGGTGCCCAAGTTGATGCCCTCATGGAGAGGTCATCTGCCGCCGAGTTGTCAGCCCGAGGAACATGTTGCAGTTCCAAGGCTGTGAAGTCCTTCTCCAGCTTCCTTACATGGAGGAGGTAAGCTGCAAGCCTAGGCTCATTGCAGCTACATTCCTCGCGGACTTGCTTGATGATCAGCTAGGAGTCCCCCTTCACGAGGAGCTAGCGGATCCCCAGGGATAGGGCCGCAGACAAGCCGAAGATAAGTGCCTCGTACTCTGCCATATTGTTGGTGGCCTTGAACTCAAGGTGCACCATGTACTTCACTTGATCTTTGCTTGGGTCGATGAGGACCACTCCGGCTCTGCCACCTTGCTAACGAGCGGACCCATCAAAGAAGAGCGCCTAGTGGGGCTCGGTGAAGACTGGACCCCTGGGCTCCACAGGTGTGGGGTCTGAGTCCAGATCCGGACCCCCAGGGGCGCTCGGGGGAGGCGTCCACTCCACGATGAAGTCAGCCAAGACTTGGCTCTTGATGGCATGGTGAGGCTGGAAGTCCAGTTGGAACTCAGCGAGCTCCGCTGCCCACTTGGCGATGTTGCCTGTGGCGTTAGAGTTGTGGAGGATGGCCCTCAATGGAAAGGAGGTCACCACCACAACCCTGTGTGCCTAGAAATAGTGGTGCAGCTTCCTAGACGCAACAAGTATAGCATAGAGGAGCTTGTGCGTCTCAAGGTACCTGGTCTTCGCCTCATGGAGCACCTCGCTGACGTAGTAGACTGGCTTCTGAACGATCTGGACCCCTGTAGCTGGTCCCGGGCCCTCAGGTTCCTGCCCTTCTTGTGTCATCCTTTTGACGACCGGCACCATGCTCACCGCCTTTGCAGACGCCGCGATGTACAGGTACAGCGGCTCCCCTGGCTCCGGAGCTACCAGTATCGGCAGGGACACAAGGTGCTGCTTCAACTCTTGAAAGGCTTGCTCAGCCTCTTCGGTCCAAGAGAATGGACCGGATTTTTGCAGGAGCTTGAAGAAGGGTAGTGCCCTCTCAGCCAGCCTTGAAATGAAGCGGCTAAGGGCGGCTAACAACCTCATAAGCTTCTGGACATCCTTGATTCGAGCCGGAGGCCTCATCGCCTCAATCGCCCTGATTTTCTCCGGGTTTGCTTCAATTCCCCGGTGTGAAACCAGGAACCCTAGCAACTTCCCTGCAGAGACCCCAAAGACACACTTATCTGGTTTCAGCTTTGTGCGGGTTGCCCGCAGCTTGTCGAAGACCAGAGCTAAGTCTTCCACTAGGGTAGACCTTGCCTTAGTCTTGACTACAATGTCGTCGACGTACACCTCCACTTTGTCCCTAATGAGGTCCTTGAAAGTCTTACTCATCGCTCGCACAAATATTGGCAAGGCATTTTTTAGACCATAAGGCATAACAACGTAGCAGTAAAGACCATTCACTGTTACAAAAGTGGTATGCTTCCTATCTTCCCTAGACATTTGGATTTGGTGGAAACCAGAGTAAGCATCTAAGAAGGACAATAGGTCGCACCCGGAGGTAGAATCCACGATCTGATCTATACGTGGAAGTGGATACGGGTCCTTGGGACAGGCCTTATTTAGGCTGGTGTAGTCGATGCACATCCGAAGCTTCTCGTTTGCCTTGGGGACGATGACCGGGTTGGCCAGCCATACCGGGTGATGAACCTCTTCGATGAAGTCGGTGTCAAGCAGCTTCCAGACCTCCTTACGGATGAAGTCCTGCCGCTCAACGGACTGTCTGCGAGGCTTCTAACTCACCGGTCTGGCGTTAGGGTTGATCTTCAGATGGTGCTCGATCACCTCCCTAGGAATCCCAGGCATCTGCGACGGCTCCCATGCGAACACGTCGGCATTTGCCTCGAGGAAGGCGACGAGCGCGAGTTCCTATTTTTCGTCCAGATCACCCGCAATGCGAGTGGTCTGGGAGGAATCCGTGGTGAGCCGGACAGCTTTGACGAGGACGTCGTCCGCCTCAGATGGCTGCACCTTTGGCACCTTGGTCGGTGCCTTGGTGCCGGAGGTCGAGGGTCCCTCCCTCCGTCGTCGGGGCGAGCAGCCTCCACCGCCAGGGCGTGTAGCTTCTTGACAGCCGCCACCGCAGCGGCGCGGTCGCCCCGCACGGTGAGGACCCTGACGGGGGACGGCATCTTGAGGACCAAATACCCGTAATGGGCAATGTCCATGAACCGGTACAGGGTCAGCCTGCCAATGATGGCGTTGAAGGGGAGGTTAACCTCCGCGACATCGAACTAGACATTCTCCGTGCGGAAGTTTTCCTCCGTCCCGAATGTAACCGGGAGCGTGATGCTTCCAAGGGGATACACCGACTGTGGGCCCACTCCAGAGAATGGGCGAGAGGGTCCCAGTCGGGACCCCGGGATCTACAGCTGCTTGAATGCAGCATGGCTGATGACGTTGAGGCTAGCCCCACCGTCGATTAGCACATGGTGCAGCCGCAGGTTGGCGATGACAGAGGCGGTAATGAGTGGTAGTACACCGGCCCCTACCATGTTGTCGGGGCAGTCGGATGCCCTGAAGGAGATGGTGGAGCTCTTCCATCGTTGATGTGGAGCAGCCTTCGGGACCCCTCGGTCGCCGATAGGACCTCACGGCGTAGGAACTTGACGTTCCTGTGGGAGGTGAGCTCCCAGCTGCCGCCGTATATGACGTACAACTTCTTGTGCCGGTCTCTCTCGTCACCGGAGTCGGAGCCCTCGGTGAAGACGTCCTTCAGGGCCTCGTCGGGCGACTGGTACCCGAGGTCCCGCTCCCCGGCGTCCACCTCGCCGTCGTCGGCCCTCTCCTTGCTGGGCCGGCGACGAGGTGGGGAGCCGTCCTTGGAGGACTGCTCGCGCCGCTCACTGACGCGCTTTACGAGCTTGATTATCTCGTGGCACTTCGCGACGCTGTGGCGAGCGTTGGGGTGCATAGGGCACGAGCCGCTGTTGCCCCCTGTGGCCGTGGGCGCTTGTTGCGCTCGCTCCGGCCCCCAGCCGCAGCCGCGACGACTGGAGTAGCAGTCTGCGACCTCTCGCGGCCGCGGTTCTTCTTCTTCTTGCCGTCCTAGGCGACGGCACCCGAGCCACCCATCTAGGCGACCCCAGTCTATGGTGCCGAGTTCCATGCACGGCCCTCGGTGGCTCTGGCACACTTGTCGGCCAGAGCGAAGAGTGTGGTGACAGTTTTCACGTCATGCGTGGCCAACTTCTCCAACATCTTTTCATCACGCACCCCCTGGCGGAAAGCGGTGATGATGGAAGCATCTGAGATACGAGGAATAGTGCCCCGTACCTTGGTGAAGCGGGAGATGAAGGCCTAGAGAGTTTCCCCGGGCTCATGCCTCACTGCATGGAGGTGTGCCTCCACGCCATGCTGTTGGTAAGCACTGGCGAAGTTCGCTGTGAACCGTGCGTAGAGCTCTTCCCAGGAGTAGATCGATCCTGAGGCAAGGTTCATGAGCCAGGTTCGGGCTGGCCCAGACAAGGCTACATGGAAGTATGTCGCCATCACAGCAGTGTCTCCAGCTGCTGCCGTGATGGCGGTGACGTATACCTATAGGAATTCCGATGGGTTCGACGTACCGTCGTACTTTTCTGGCAGGTGTGTCCGGAACTTGGATGGCCACGTCGCTGCGCGGAGATGATCCGCGAGCGCGGCACAGCCAACGCCGGCCAATGAGACACCCGTCAGGATCAGGGCGGCCGTCAGGGTCTGCGGTGCAACCACAGCAAAGTCGTAGTCTAGGTTGCGACCCTCGATGTTTTGTCAGCGCTCACGCGCCCTCTCTAGAGAGACACGGGCATCCTCGCCTGCACGCCTGCGGTTGAGTTCTGCTCGCAGGTCATCTGGCCCCTCCAGAGAGGTTGGGGCGTCCTCTCCCGCCCGCCGGCGGTTGAGCTCCGCCCGCAAGTCCTCGGTCGGCGCAGCCCTTACAGAGGGCGAGTGCACCGACGCCGACGCCTCATGTTGACGCCGGGACGAGCGAGGCCTAGGCCTGGCTGAGCCAGAGTGCGCCATGCCGAGTAGCCGGTCGACGTCGTCACGCCACTGTTTCATGGCCTCTGGCGAGGCCGTGGAGCTAGGAGGGTGGCGCAACAACTCCCTGGCCGCGGACAGCGCACCGGAAGTGGCTCTTGACGCCCTGGACGCCTGCGCAGGAGTGTGCTGCCGCGCAGAGCGCACAGCAGCAGCAGCATCGGGCGCAGGGCGGCTGGAGGCCCGTGGTGTGGAAGAGGCAGCCTCCTCCTCCATGGGGAAGTCCTCGTGGACGAAGTGGTGGTGCTCGACGATGTGAACCACGGTGTCGAGCAGGAAAACAAGCAAAAACCTAATGCCAAGCCTCCTACCTGGCGCGCCAAATGTTGGAGAGGAAATCTCCGGCCGGGTGGCGGAATGCACCCGCCCTAAATCCTAAGATAAGGAGGGGGCCTAAGCGTTTTGCCTGTTGCTAGATGGACGATGAACACAAGAACACGCAAGGGTTTAGAGTGGTTCGGGCCGCCGGAGTGTAATACCCTACTCCACTGTGTGCTGTATTGAGCTTGAGAGCTTGTATGAACTTGTGAGTCTGAGAGTCTAAGTGAGTGTGTGTGAGCCTGAGTGCTTGCCTTGTAACGTAGTGTGCCCTCCCTTTTATAGTTCAAGGGGGCACATACAAGGGTACTGAGCCCCGCATGTGGGCCCAGGGACAAATGGAAGGAAGGAACTACTGCCAGCAACGCCAGGGCGATCTCCAAGCGCCATAATATCCGTAGTGCATACAGTATTGATATCTCGCGGCAGCGTCCTTGGTAACCCGCGAGTCATGATGAGTGCAGCGCATACGGCAGCACAGGCGTATTGTCTGCCAATGGAATAGACAGGCACGCCCCCTGCCAGCGGAATGGACAGGTCTCATTAAATGTTGAGGCGGCACACTGCTTGCCAGTAGAGTGGACAGGTCGTCGCCTGACAGCAGATTGGGCAGGCCTCATTAAATGCCGAGGCGGCACATCGCTTGTCAGGCGGCGCGCCTTATCCGCAATAAATGCAGGGGCCGCGCAACCCGGAGGCCTTACGTCAGGCTCCGCCCGCTGGCTTACGTCACGCGCGGCAGGCCACGTGGCAGCATCGGGTCTCCGCCTGGGCGGGGAGCAGTAGCGTTATGCAGACAGGTCCGCACCAGGCTGGGCCTGGACATGTGTCGGCACCGGACCCCTGCCTGAGTAAGGCCTGGGTATTCTCTGTCCTAAAGTCCCGGGACCCGGCTGTGGGTAGTACGGACCCCACATAGAGGGGTCCGGGACCCGTCCCGAGGGTCTAGGTCGCGCTCGTGGGGGTCCTGGACCTTGGCCGGGGGTCCGGTCTACATGTACAGGGGTCCGACACTTTCCCATGAGGGTCCGGACCTACTGTTGATATCTTGGAGTATATCGTCTTCCCTGGCCACGTGGCGACCCCGGAGCCGTCCACGTGGTGGGGTAGAGTGTTGTACCGGACGCGACTAGAGGTAGTCGCGCGGGTATAGCGTCTTCACACTGTAGTAAGGAGTACCTCTGTTTCAGGGTACCGACTTGTGTGTTGCAGAAAATGCTATTTTACTTTGTCATACGTCTTTTCAAAGTCTATCTTAAGAATGATACAACTATCTAATCCGCTGGCGAGGGGCAAGTCATTCCCCTCTTTCATACTCTTCCTCACAAGGCAAATGTACTTTAGTTCAGCGTAATAAGATTTAGGCCCTCTTTAAAACGCGGGGATTTCAGAGAAATCATACATCAATTTTATAGGAATCAATTTATTTTACAAAAAAAAACATAGGAAACAGAAAAAATTCTCACGTTCCATGCTGAAAATCCAATTTCCTGTGCTTTTAGATGAAAACGAACTGATTTAGGCCTCGTTTGGTTTGTGTGACTAGTCAATTTTAGTTCTTAAAAAAACAAACAATGTGACTGAACTGGGTGACTAAATTTTAGTTATTTAGTCACTAAGGTGTCAGGGGTGACTAAAAGAAATTAAAATAGGATTTTCACCTCACTTGCCCTCTCTTTTTTTTTCTCGGTGCATTATACATCCAATAATTAATACAGATAATACAACTATTATTCATATTAATTAATGCTCTTTAGTCAAATTTAATCACTGAAATCAAACGGAATACTTCAGTGACTCACTAAAGTTTAGCTAAGTAATTAAAGAAACCAAACGGGGCCTTAGGACAATGAAATGACCATTTGTTTAAGGAACATTTCCATATTTTTTTTCTCTTGGTGAGAAGATTGATGGTGCACATGCAGTCATATATACTCATATGCACAAGCACAAGCGTTTGTTCGAGGAAAAAATTGGACAGGAGAAGCAAGCAATCAGAATCAGCAAGACGGCTCCGGCATCTCTTCTCTGTCGTGTCATTTCGTCAAGAAATATCCAGTTCAATTTTGATGCCCGAGCTATTTCGGTTCTCACACTTCAAAATTCACTCACCTTTTCCAAAAGTGCAAAAATTTTCGGGTGATGCCGAACCGCAGACTGCGCTATGCTGATGAAAGATGATGGCAACACCGGAATATCCGCAAGAGTTACATGTAAATTGCTTGTCATATTCAACACACAGCACTGATGATTTCCTTCTACAATCCGAAACCAGGGATTTGGACATGATAGATTAGCCACACATATAACCTTCCACGAGTAAAAAATTTTTATGCTCAGTTTGGATGTCGATATTGGAGAGGATAGAATTAAATTGGGTTGAATATACCAAATCAGACATGGTATTAAAATAAGATTGTAATTCTAATTCTATTGTTTAGATGTCACTGAATTAGAGTTTGAAATTGTGTAGTCTGATTCTACACAATATCGAGTGGTGATACTTTATATTGGGAGATGGAGTTTTTAGTTATAGTCCAATTCCAGACAATTGGGTCTCTTCAAATCTCATTTCCACGTACCTAACAACAACATTAATTCCAATTCTTAATTTTATGCTCCAATATCTACATTCAAACAGGATATTATTATTATACACATAAAGTACACACATCTCAAGTCTGGTAACAAACATTTCGAAATGAAACTGACCAGCATAATCCACAATCCCGATATTTACTACTGAAAAATCTCAGCACTGCAGTTCCGTAAGAAAAAGCGAATCAACGAAGGAAAAACAGCACAGCAATTCAGGCACTCATATTCTATTTTCGATTTTGAAGGAATCCACAACAGTATGCAGCCTATCCTTCATCTTTTCCCACCTTCTCTCGTTTGCTCCAGTGGTCAATGTGTAAAATTTGCCTGCAGCATCCCAGTCACAATTAGTAGAAAACAGTAGATGGCAGTGACCAGTGACAGCATTTGGACAATTTTTCCAGTTACCACAAGGTCCAGGGTAGTACAATATATCACATCTTACTGACGGAGACGATCACAGGTGGTAGATCATACCATTTGCAATTACAATAGCACCAAGTGCATGTCTGGTGTAGTTTGGAGCCTGAGCTGTGAACTCAAAAGTGTAGTAAGCCCTCCCATCAACATCATTCTGCATCAGAAAACACATCTTGTAATTTTAGCAACATAAGTACCAAAATATATCTTTCAAGAACAGAATAGCATGGCCAATGTGAAGAACATGATGTTCTGCAAATAACAAAAACTGATTCTAATACAAATGGGAGAACTACTAGCTAGTTTATGGTGGTATCTATATGTTTTATCTGTCATATTGCCGCATGTACTTTCAAGTTGGTAACTGACTACGTATTCTTTTATTAGCTCAGCATACCAGCTGAAACTTGGAAACCAGGCAACAAATCTCAATACATGTTGTAGGTGGAAACCATTCATTAGTACATTTGCTATTTTCAGAGAGTAGCTGTTCAGCTTACTGCTCAAGCTAAATAAAATGAACTCAGAGAGATTCGTCAATCAGCACCAACTAAGCTCGTTCCGTCTTTTATAATTCTGTCCACATAAACCAATCGGCATGCGTGAATGAACTTATTTAAAGAACCATGCTGTCACAAATCATCATTCCCGGATCCTCAAAGATTTTGCACGCACTGGTGTCCATGAATATTAACAGGAATAGTTAGGCCAAGCACGGAAAATTGGAAGGAAGGCACACCTCTTTCGCCTCAATTAACTTTGTCTTCTGTGTTGATGGTGCCAAAACTTTTTTAATCAGAGCCTCGGCAACCTGACAAACAGGAGTTAAAACATCAAAATTGCACCTTTTTCCACTAGATACCTATGGACTATCCAAGTTTATTTATGGAAAAGAGAATAGTAAACCTTATCCGGAGGACCAAGATCACGGATATCCTCCTTGCTAGTTGGAATAGAGTTGACGCTCACACTCTCGAGAGGCTCTATCACATCTTTGTACACCTTGTCTTGCCCTTGCACAGCCACTTCCTGGATAGGATAACGTGGTCAGCCTCACACACGTCAAGATAAAATACATCGCGCAGCCAGTCTCTTCAATCAACCGAGCACGATAATACAAGAAGTGTTTGTCAGTTGTCACCTCCCATCCGAACGGGTAGAGGAAAGAGTAGCCAGCCTTCTTGTCGATGACGGGCAGGAACCCTTTCTTAGCCTCTGCTGCGACTATACCAGATCAGAAGCGCACTCAGAGGCGCAGTTTTGACCAAATAAACCATTCACACTGCAAGCTCGTCTCCCACTGACACTGAGCGGCCAGTGTACATCAAAGCGCCAGCAACGCTGCAGAAGGCGAAGAGGTAAATTACTCACATGCCGCCGGATTAGGCCGGGAGAGGAACGCGGCGGCACCGGCAACCAGCACACGCCGCCGTACGGAGCAGGCCGCCTCCTCTGCGTCAGGCAGGGCACACAGCAACGTCGGTAAAGCGAGACGCCATAGAGGTGCAAAGGGGAGGGAGGGAGGGAGACGCAATCCTGCTCAGGAGAAGCGGCGGCGGGGGTACCAACCGTTGTCAAGCATCCGCGGCGGCGCGGGGCCGCAGGCGGCAGCGACGGGCGCGACGGCGCAATGCCGCTTGCGCAGCGACGGACCACCGGCCCCAAGTCGGCGTGCGACGGCCGTTGGAGAGGAGCACGGCGCGCGGAGGCAGGCGGCGGGCACGGCCGTTGCCATGTGAGGCGTCGGGAAGGAGGATGGGGCGGAAGCGAATCGAGGCGACGAAAAGCTTGCGGACCCCGTGCGCCGAGTAGGATTTCACTCCCTTTCTGGTCCACACGACGCGCCAGCCGACCCGATGCGCGAGTTGGAACCTGGACGGGCGGCGCCGGCGCGGGGCCTGTTCCTGTTCTCAGCAGCCACCGCGAACTTGGCCCATCGCGGGGGGCGGGCGGGACAGGAGCAGGCCCATTTAGGGAAGGAATCAGCCTGTTTTGTGTTTGCACACCGCAGGTGACAAAAAAAAGTAATATATGGGCTGTACTGACAAAAAATATTGAAACAAGCCCACATGGGCAGAGAGATTATTTGGAGGGGGAGCTGATGAGGGGTACAGACAGAGTTTCTGATGCAGTCGGCAAGTTCCATTCTAGTAACAAACAAACTAGTACCGAAAAGCTAAAATGGAAGAGAAGCATCCAAAATACTCCTAGGAGGTCCTGAAGAGCTCGAGGCAGTGCTCCTGGTCCAGGTTCCTGCTCCAGAACTTGGCGTAGTACTCGGCGTAGGTGTAGTCCCTGTAGACGGCGGGCGTGCCGTCGGTGACGAGCCTGGCGGCGGGGCCGATGCGCGCGTCGTTGCAGGGGCAGAGGAACGACGCCACCGACATTCTCGGCCTGTCGGCGTTGACGACGGCGCGGTGCCACACGCTCCTGTACCTGCCGTTGCTCAGCGCCTGTGCAGGTGCAGTGCAGTAGTGGAGGCCAGGGGCAGAGAGGAGGTGAGAGGGTGGGAATAATGGGAGAGCGAGACAAGAGCACGTCACCTGCAGCTGGTCCCCGATGTTGACGACGAGCGCGCCGGGCCGCGGGTTCACGGCGATCCAGCGGCCGTCCTTGAGCACCTGCAGGCCGGCCACCTGCTGGTCCATGAGCAGGATGGTGAGCGCGTTGGGGTCCGTGTGCGCGGGCAGCCCGTACGTGAGCTCCGGCGCCGGGCACCTCGGGTAGAAGTTCACCGCCATGTGCTGCTCCTGCTCGCCCAGCGCCTCCTTGATGTACGCTCCGTCCAGGCCCAGCCCCTCGGAGATGGCGACGTACAGCCTGAACCCCAGCTCCCGGACCGCACTGCAGTACGCGCTCACGGTCCTCCTGTACGTGCCAGTGACAGTGCCACCACACCAAAAAAAATCTGTTACTCGTGATGCATGCATGCATAAATACATGCGTGTTGCATGTGTGTGTTAAAATTCGCTCCTTTAAACTTAATAAATCTAGCACTTCGGGGTGGGCAGGGTGGGCGGCCGCCCTGGGCCCCCAAGTTATAGAGCCCCTAAATATGTATTAAGTATAAGTATATGATGTGTGCTATGAATATTTAGTAATTAGTTCTGGATCAAACACTATTTAATAGTCTGTTCGCTAGATGTAGCTTGTTAGAAACCTAAGAAACGAATCGACAAGCCTATTGTTGTCACAGAGAAAATAAATCGTCACAGACTCCTAACATGACGTGGCGACACCCTGAGTGCATGTTCGATAGATGACTATAGCCGTAGTGTATAGTGTAATAGTTCTTATATTATATGTTATATGTGTGTATTTTTGCAATCTCACGAACTAATGATTGGTCATTGATATATTCTATGTAGGATTTTAAAGTCAAAACTTTTATTCTAAACTCTTTTTTTACTTTGGCACCAAGTGAGTAAAAGGCCAAGAAGATTTTTGAATGGTGTATCGTCTGCTACATAAATTTTCGAGAATTTCGTAGAGGTGGATTGTTATCTTAATGTCTCTATTGCCTATCGTATCTTAGTGACTGCTCCATCTGCCGCAAAAACTTTTTAAAACTAAAATTATTGAAAAAACTATTTGTGACCAACAATCATATTTTCGAAAACTTTATATATAAATATATATTAGATATATAATACACATATGTATACATATATAGAGATGAGAGGGGCCTATAAATTAGTTTTCGCTCAGGGCCCCTAAAATGCTAGGACCGGCCCTGTTCAAGCGTGATGACTTTAGCCTTCTGTTTAGAGATCTAAGATTTTAGAGGAACAAGAACCACGCACGCCCTTGTCCTTTAGTACCAAGTTAGCAAGCGTGGTGTCGTCGACGTACTGTCCTCGTCCCGTCCGCCTCGTCGTCTGCACGCTTGCAGTCATTTTCTTTCATGTCATCGGGGAAACGAGATCACACGTGCTATTTTATCCTAGGCTTTTCTGCACTGCATCCGAGCTGTGTTGCGCTCTCTCACTCTCGTCGTCTTGTCTCTTGGTGACCGCCGCCCCGGTTTCTTTAAATCTAGTCTGTTCCACATCTGGTGGTACCTAGCAATATCGTTTTGGGGGCTCACTTCACCTAAATGACATTGTCATATAAATCTAATTATATAGATGAAGGCTAACTAGTAGTGGTAGAGAACACTAACCAGTTAAATCCAAAACCTTAAACTAAAGGTACACAATCTAATTTAAACAAAGATTCAAACTTGTGACGTCTGACTCTGATATTATATTAAGTTTCATGCACTAGCCAGCTTAATTCAAAAGCTTAACCTTTTAGAAATAGGTAGTTAATCCATTTATACACTTCAACAAACAGGAAGACGAGTTTATTAAGCCTAATTAATACATAATTAACTCATGTAATGTTACTGTTGGATCTTTTATGGGCTTGGCCCATTTATTGAATAAACTCTATGGTGTGTAATGGTGGAGAATACCAATAGTACCACATTGGAAGTCCAAGGGTCTTTTGCCTTGACTTATATGGTGGGATTTATTCCACTTAACTTGAGAAGTCAAGAAATGGACAAGGGCGTGCCACACGCGCGCGCGCGCGCCGCCGCCGGCCGGGCCGGGCGTGGCAGGCGGGCGGGCGGGCGGGCGGGCGTGGTGTGGTTGTGTTAATTTTTAGCACTCACTAACCGCGTACGTCAGCCGAGTGACCCTGTCTCTTCGTCAGCCGAGTGACTCTCCAGCCGAGTGACTCTGTCTCTTCGTCAGCCAGCCGAGTGACCCTTCTCCTTCAGCTGGCCGACTTATGGCGTGACTCGGCGAGTGCATAACTCGGCGAGAGCTGGCCGACTCTTGGCGTGACTAGGCGACCTTTCTCCTTCAACTTCCCTCTGCGAGAGGTTAAATAGAGGAGCACCCCTGTCACTCGGAACACGTGAAAAACCACTTTCAGAACCACAGTCCAGCCGCCGAGTGAGGGTATTTCCATCTCGTGACTCTGCGCGCACAGAGAAGCGAGAGGGCAGGTGCCTCCGAAGCCGGTGCCGTTCGAGACCTTGCACGGGGGATCGGCAATTAGGTTTTTGGGGAGCGTCTACGCGACTGCCCAAAACATCTGCGACATGACAATTGAAGTTGAACAAGGATCTAGATCCTCGGAGCGCATGGGAGGGTATAATCAATTCATCTCCTCACTATTTTACATTCTGCAAATTATATATGTTCATACCTGCTGTTTTATTTATAGCCATAAATTTATCCAATCTGTTTTGTCTTATTATATCATGACATGTCTGATGCCTGATTATACTAGCAATATGATAAATCTGTTTGTCTTAATTTTACAGTTATGCTGTTTATGTTGCTACCTGTTTATTTTCAGTTGTTCCATAATAATACATGTTCCATGTTTATATGCTTATTATATTTATATGATTCATATGCTTTTCGTTCTCCTGATCCATATTGTTATGGATATATTTGAGATAGTGATTTCTATAATTAACCATATTTTATATGTCATCATCATAATGTTAATTTATGGAATTAAAATGATATGGAAAATGCCTATATTTCTAACAATCCAAAAACCTAATGTTAGGCATTTTTCTGTCAGAGGTTTTGCTGCTGTGCTAAAGCCTGATCCTTTTGATGGTAAAAACTTCTTGATATGGAAAGCTAAGATGGAATTGTGGCTAACTGCAATGTCTTGTTTTCATGCCGCTGAGGGCAAGCCTGCCAACTTACCTCCTGAGGATGAGGCTAAGTTTAAGGCTGAAGACAACCTCTTTCGAGGAGCAGTAATTAGCGCACTGGATACAAAATTCCAGAAAAGCTATATCATCCTTCCCACAGGGAAAGAGCTGTGGGATGCTCTTGTTGGAAAGTTTGGAGTTACTGACGCTGGTAGCGAGCTGTACCTCATGGAGCAGCTGTATGACTACAAGATGGTTGAGAACCGATCTGTAGTGGAACAGGCTCATGAGTTTCAGGCACTAGCTAAGGAACTCGAACTTTTTCCTTGTCCTTTGCCTGACAAGTTTGTGGCTGGCGGTATAATCGCCAAGTTGCCACCTTCTTGGAAGGACTTTGCTACCTCTCTCAAACATAAGAGACAAGAGTTCAATGTGGAGGAGCTCATTGGTACTCTTGATGTTGAGGAAAGAGCTAGATCAAAGGACAATGGAAAAGGTGTGGAGACCTCTACTGCTAATGTGGTGCAGAAGAGAAATTTCCGCAAGTTTAACAAGAAGAAAAACCAAAACAAACCAGAGAACGCAAATAAACCTGTTCATACAGCACAGTTTAAAAAGAAGAACAACAACAACAAGGGAAAGGGAGGTTGCTTTGTCTGTGGCAGTGATCAACATTGGGCTAGAGAGTGCCCTGATCGCAAGTTCACACAGGACAAGAAATCAGCTAATGTTGTAACCACTGAAACTGGAGATGGAACATCTGGGTATGGTAACTCTTTACCATTTGTTCTCTCAGTTTGTAATTCACCTGAGTGGTGGATGGACAGTGGTGCAAATATTCATGTGTGTGCTGATGCCTCTATGTTCTCCTCCTACCAGGTCGGGAGGTCTGGCGCCTTGTTAATGGGAAATGGGTCGCGTACTCATGTTCTTGGTGTTGGTACGGTCATTCTGAAGTTTACTTCGGGAAAGACAGTGCCATTGAAGAGCGTGCAGCATGTGCCCTCTATCAAGAAGAATCTCGTTAGCGCATCTATGCTATGTCGAGATGGATACAAAGTTGTTCTTGAGTCTAATAAATGTGTTGTGTCGAAACATGGTACTTTTGTTGGTAAAGGATATGATTGCGGAGGGTTGTTCCGCTTATCACTGC
Organism: Zea luxurians; assembly: GCA_029449295.1. NCBI lineage: Eukaryota > Viridiplantae > Streptophyta > Magnoliopsida > Poales > Poaceae > Zea > Zea luxurians. Next base: position 253,683 of record JAOPSE010000407.1, on the reverse strand, counting down.
ATGATGTGTGTAATAAACTCGTGAATTCTGTTCATTTTTCTGATGAGTCGGATTTATGGCATTCACGTTTTTGTCATGCAAGCTTTGGCTGTCTTATGCGGTTAGCAAATATAAATTTAATTCCTAAATTTAATTTGGTCAAAAAGTCTAAGTGCCATGTGTGTGTTGAATCAAAACAACCCCGCAAGCCTCACAAGGTTGCTGAGGCGAGGAGTTTGGCACCTCTAGAACTTGTTCATTCTGATCTGTGCGAGATGAATGGAATTTTGACCAAAGGTGGTAAAAGATACTTTCTCACTCTTATAGATGACTCCACTAGATTTTGTTATGTGTATCTCTTAAAAACAAAAGATGAAGCGTTCAATTATTTTAAGGCCTACAAAGCTGAAGTAGAGAACCAACTTGAGAGGAAAATAAAACGTTTAAGGTCCGACCGAGGTGGAGAATATTTCTCTAATGTGTTCGATGAGTTCTGCGTGGAACATGGTATTATTCATGAGAGGACACCGCCATTCTCACCACAATCCAATGGGATTGCTGAAAGGAAAAACCGCACTCTAACAGATTTGGTGAATGCCATGTTGAGTACAGCGGGATTATCCAAGGCATGGTGGGGTGAGGCGATTTTGACAGCATGTCATGTCCTGAATAGAGTTCCAACAAAGAACAAAGAGATCACTCCATTTGAGGAATGGGAAAAGAGAAGAGTAAATCTCTCGTATTTGCGCACTTGGGGTTGCTTGGCTAAAGTGAATGTGCCAATCAACAAAAAGCGTAAACTTGGGCCTAAAACTGTTGACTGTATATTCCTTGGGTACTCTTTTCACAGCACTGGGTATAGGTTCTTAATTATAAAATCTGATGTGCCTGATATGTATGTTGATACTATCATGGAATCAAGAGACGCAACATTTTTTGAGAATGAATTTCCCATGAAGAATACACCTAGTGATACAAGTCATGAGACTATAATTCCCCATGAGCACGAACTGTCGATTCCTATAGATCATGCTGAGGATTCTCACGTGCACATCCCTAAGGAGGATGACACTATAGTCACTCGAAAGAGTAAGAGACAGAGGGTTGCAAAATCCTTTGGTAATGACTTTATAGTGTACCTTGTGGAAGACACACCAACTACCATTAGTGAGGCATATTCCTCTCCTGATGCTGACTTATGGAAGGAAGCAGTAAGGAGTGAGATGGAATCTATTATGTCCAATGGAACTTGGGAGGTCGTTGACCGTCCTTATGGTTGTCAACCTATAGGCTGCAAATGGATCTTCAAGAAAAAGCTTAGGCCTGATGGTACAATCGAGAGGTACAAGGCAAGGCTTGTGGCCAAAGGATATACCCAAAAGGAGGGTGAAGATTTCTTTGATACCTACTCACCAGTGGCTCGATTGACTACAATTCGCACATTAATAGCCGTGGCAGCCTCTTATGGTCTTATCATTCATCAGATGGATGTTAAGACAGCTTTCCTAAATGGAGAGTTGGATGAGGAGATCTATATGGATCAGCCAGAAGGGTTTATTGCGGATGGTCAAGAGAACAAGGTGTGCAGGTTGATAAAATCATTGTATGGCCTAAAACAAGCACCTAAGCAATGGCATGAAAAGTTTGATAATACTCTTACAGCAGCTGGCTTTGTTGTAAATGAATCTGACACGTGTGTATACTATCGGTATGGTGGGGGTGAGTCTGTTATGCTGTGCCTTTATGTTGATGACATCTTGATCTTTGGATCAAATCTCAATGTGATTGAGGAAGTTAAAAATCTTCTATCGAGCAATTTCGAGATGAAAGATTTGGGAGAAGCTGATGTCATTCTAAACATCAAGCTTGTTAGAGAAGCTGATGGTGGGGTAACTTTGTTACAATCCCATTATGTGGAAAAGGTATTGAGTCGCTTTGGTTTTAGTGACTGTGATCCTGCTCCAACACCTTATGACCCCAGTGTGCTATTAAGAAAGAATCGGAGAATAGCAAGGGATCAATTGACATACTCCCAGATCATTGGCTCGCTCATGTACCTTGCAAGTGCAACAAGGCCAGACATCTCTTATGCTGTGAGTAAGCTAAGTCGGTTTGTGTCGAAACCAGGAGATGATCACTGGCGTGCTCTTGAGAGAGTGTTGCGGTATTTGAAAGGTACTATGACATACGGTATTCATTATACCGGAAACCCAAAAGTGCTGGAAGGCTATTGTGATGCCAACTGGATTTCTGATGCTGATGAGCTTTATGCCACAAGCGGATATGTGTTTCTGTTTGGAGGTGGCGCTGTTTCCTGGAAGTCTTGCAAGCAGACTATCTTAACGAAGTCTACAATGGAAGCAGAACTCGCAGCATTAGACACTGCTGGGGCTGAGGCCGAGTGGCTTCGTGATTTCCTATTGGACTTACCGGTAGTTGAAAAACCGATACCGGCTATTTCCATGAACTGTGATAACCAAACGGTGATTACAAAGGTTAACAGTTCTAGGAATAACATGAAGTCTACAAGGCATGTTAAGAGGAGATTGAAATCTGTCAGAAAGTTGAAAAACTCCGGAGTTATAACTGTGGATTATGTTCACACATCGAACAATCTGGCAGATCAATTCACTAAGGGTCTATCACGCAATGTGATAGAAAGTGCATCGAGGGAAATGGGTATGAGACCCATGTGAGATCTACTCTAGTGGTAACCTGCTCTATGTGATCGGAGATCCCGTGAAGTAGAGTGGAGAAACAAGCTAGGAGTAGGTTGTGAGGAAAGATCCCTTTCTTAACTCATTTCTGATGCACATCTTTCCTTTCTGTAAGGCAGGATGGTATTTACCTTAATGTATTCCAAGAGTCTTATAAAGGTGAGATGTTGTCCTACAGAACATCTTTTGAGGAATACACCTATATGAGTCAGACTGCTGGTCACAGTCTATGGGACTTGGGTAATCCCTAAATACTCATGAAAGGCACTGAAGTGTGACTTATATGCTTCTAAACAGCGGGAATACTCTTTTGCAGCCAAGTATCAGCAAAGGATTTGAGTGAATCTTATTTCGCACAAAACTGTCAATTCAAGGCATAGTCCATTGTTCAGTTGTGAATGAGTGAAACTCTTATTCTAGATGGATGTTCAACTTAACAGTCTCCATCGAAAAACTGGTATATCAAAGGATTGTGATTCTGATACTTCATCATTACAAACCCTAGAGTTTGGTGGGGATTGTTGGATCTTTTATGGGCTTGGCCCATTTATTGAATAAACTCTATGGTGTGTAATGGTGGAGAATACCAATAGTACCACATTGGAAGTCCAAGGGTCTTTTGCCTTGACTTATATGGTGGGATTTATTCCACTTAACTTGAGAAGTCAAGAAATGGACAAGGGCGTGCCACACGCGCGCGCTGCGCGCCGCCGCCGCCGCCGGCCGGGCCGGGCCGGGCCGGGCCGGGCGTGGCGTGGCGTGCAGGCAGGCGAGCGGGCGTGGTGTGGTTGTGTTAATTTTTAGCACTCACTAACCGCGTACGTCAGCCGAGTGACCCTGTCTCTTCGTCAGCCGAGTGACTCTCCAGCCGAGTGACTCTGTCTCTTCGTCAGCCAGCCGAGTGACCCTTCTCCTTCAGCTGGCCGACTTATGGCGTGACTCGGCGAGTGCATAACTCGGCGAGAGCTGGCCGACTCTTGGCGTGACTAGGCGACCTTTCTCCTTCAACTTCCCTCTGCGAGAGGTTAAATAGAGGAGCACCCCTGTCACTCGGAACACGTGAAAAACCACTTTCAGAACCACAGTCCAGCCGCCGAGTGAGGGTATTTCCATCTCGTGACTCTGCGCGCACAGAGAAGCGAGAGGGCAGGTGCCTCCGAAGCCGGTGCCGTTCGAGACCTTGCACGGGGGATCGGCAATTAGGTTTTTGGGGAGCGTCTACGCGACTGCCCAAAACATCTGCGACATGACAATTGAAGTTGAACAAGGATCTAGATCCTCGGAGCGCATGGGAGGGTATGATCAATTCATCTCCTCACTATTTTACATTCTGCAAATTATATATGTTCATACCTGCTGTTTTATTTATAGCCATAAATTTATCCAATCTGTTTTGTCTTATTATATCATGACATGTCTGATGCCTGATTATACTAGCAATATGATAAATCTGTTTGTCTTAATTTTACAGTTATGCTGTTTATGTTGCTACCTGTTTATTTTCAGTTGTTCCATAATAATACATGTTCCATGTTTATATGCTTATTATATTTATATGATTCATATGCTTTTCGTTCTCCTGATCCATATTGTTATGGATATATTTGAGATAGTGATTTCTATAATTAACCATATTTTATATGTCATCATCATAATGTTAATTTATGGAATTAAAATGATATGGAAAATGCCTATATTTCTAACAGTTACAGTAAATATTTAATAATCATTGCTTATTTACACGATAAATTTGTTCGTCATCTAGTTTTCATCTATGTACAGACTATATTTATTACTCGTAATTAGTATTCAAACTTTAGATGTGATATAGACTAGACTTAGCCATCAATACCAAATACTCTCTAACTCTGGCTCTAAGGTTGTTTGTATTTGTAGGGGGGAAAACCAGTATGTGTAGCCCGGCTCACAGTCGCGTCGCGTTGTAGAAAAATAGATCCATCTCAAGCAGCAGGCGTATGCAAACACGGAATAAAGAGAGAAAGATAATCGGTCTATATGGAAAATACGGAAAACAAAGAGTACCCAGATTTTAAGTAGACACGGAGACATTTTCGTATCTACAATCGAGCTCTGTTGGAGAGTACCTCATTTTTCCGCAAGCGGGACGATAAGGTCCTATTGGACAACACACAGTAAGGTCATTTTTAATGAGAGTTTTATGAAAGAGTTCATTGTATTAATTAATATGTCAACATAGCATTTTTGATGACATGGCTACATTTATTATGAAATATGTGAAATTAGTTTCATTACCATAAAACTATGCCAACATAATTCTAAGGCATTGGAAAGCGCATGAAACCACTAGGGAGAGCAATTTTGTTTCATCTCCATCTATTTAATCTATTTCTATTGATTATTTAGACGCAACATTTAAATCACATGTTAGCCTATAAAATTGTCATAAAAATCTTCATCGACAGAGTATATTTCATTCTTTATTTATTATTTTTATTAATATGTCAATATTAAAAATAGTGTAATGAGACTACCACTGCGAATGACCTAAGGCTCTCTCCAACGCCTTACAGAGGTGCTCCCCCTCACACCTGCTCCCTGTATGACTGGTCGCTGGCACGCTCCAAAACCCAGAGAGAGTAGCTTTAATCTCCCCCACTCCACTAATAAACGATAATAATTATAAAATTAATTATTTTTTAGTTTAATTAGTAGATAACAATATGTATTACGGTAGTATAGATATTGTTTGATTTTTTAAAACTTCAAAAACTGATGTAATAAAGTCAAATAGCTTCTTTAAAGATTAAAGAAGGATGAACTCAATGCGAGGAATGGTTGGAGATGAGTTGAGATAGGGAGAAATTAGTTAAGGGGAAGATATTTAAACATGAATAAAAAGTATGAATGATGGGATTTGGAAGAGAGAATGGTTGGAGTTAGCCTAAGAGTTTGTTTGGGAATATAATTTTTCAAGTTTCAAGACAACACTATGGTATTTAAGCATACCATAATATTTTAGGCTAAAAGATGGTTGAGTAAAATATAGAAACTATATATTTTAAATCATAGTTTTATCAATACCGTAATATTTTTGGGGTCGAAAAAACTTTAGTATGGAATAAAGTTTTTTTTGTTAACACATTGCTACAGTCTTACTCTTTCTCCTTCTCTCCTGTACTGCAACCACAATATTGTTGTTTCATGACATTCGGTAAACCGTTCTATTAAAAAGCAATAGGCCCTAAGCAGCGGGCAGAAAAGCCAAAGTTTGAGAGAGTCCTGCTCCCGGACGTGCTCTTCAGAAAACAGACAAACAAGTTGGTTGGTCTCTCTCCCTCTCTTCTGATCGGTAACCTCAGCAGATGCGGCTATAGCATTTTCTCTCTCCTCATATTTTTCTTTTACTGTAGCTCAACAACACCCTTCCCTCGCCCCGGCCGGCCAGCCAGCTGCGTTATATGTGACGCAAGGTCGACGACGATGACTCACGACTCGCCATGCATGCTGATGTCAGTTCTTGGCTTCTCTTTGAATTGTAGAAATTTGCTTGTTTTGTTGTCACACGGATAGAATCGTATGACTATTTCGATACTTCTAGTCTATCTAGGCGACAAAAGAAAAGAGTCAATGGGTCATCTCTCTCTACTCTTATGTTTTATAGATGTATTGGAATTAACTGTCTTCATCGTATTTTCTATGATCTGGTTTGATTATTCTAATTTCATGTAAATTGAAGTGTATTAAATTAGATTGTCATAGATGTTGATTTGTTGTGAATTTAAACCGACCTAATAGCACTTAATTTATATAGATTAACGGTGAAACGAACAAGGTCTTAGAGCTTATTCGGTTTGATGATAATCTATATTGATTAGGTGAGATTAAGTCAGTTTAAATTTATAATAAGTTAAAAGCCACCTCAATACATCTCAATCCTCTCTAATCTGTATAATCTCAATCCCCTCTAATCTGTATAGAATGAAAATAATCGAATAAAATTTTAGTCTTTTTTAAACTCTACTCCATAAACAGCACGCTCTAACAGTATACATGGTCTGGTGAGGACGGTCTAATAGTATAGTAGCGGAGCAGAGTACTAGTGAGGTGTGATGCTGGGGTAGGAAGCAGAGGCAATAGTGGTACCTGAAGGATGGTGGGTTGTCCGGCCAGTCGGGGACGTACTGCTCCAGCGGGTGACAGTGCAGGCGGAGGTAGTCCCGCCAGTTATGCACCGTCTCCTTGCGCACGTTGAAGCTGGTGGACAGCCGCATCTTCTTGGCCGGGTCGTCGGAGTACAGCTTGGCCTTCTCCTCCGCGGGGAGCCGGAAGAATTCGTACGCCACCGACATCATCGCCGCCGTCAGCTGCTCCGGCACCCCGTGGTTGAGCACCTGCGCACGTGCGGGGGTCGGACCAGAGGGTCGGAATTGTGTTTATTTATATTCACCAAAATCAGTCGCACATATCGTACGCCGAACGGAACGACGCCGGCGGGACGGGACGGAACGGGGCAGTCGGTAGGTAGTTTTGGTTTGGCCGTCTGACGAGCTGTGTGCCCACCTGGAAGAAGCCGTGGGTGCGGCACGCCTCGGCGACCCTGGCGACGACGGCTTCGCGGTCGGGGTCAGCGAGGTCCACCACGGGGATCTCCGCGTCGGGGACGACCTCGCGGAGGCGCGGCCGCTGCGTCTCCGGCCGGACGTAGCTGTCCGGCAGCATGTCGTGGTCAGCCGTAGAGATGAGATGCTCTGCCATGCCCGGCGCCGCTCTAGCTCTAGATCACTCCAGCTCTCCCGGCGCCGCGTCTGCTCTGTCTCACTCTCACCTAGCTAGGCCGCGTGCTGCTCCATGCTCTGCCCATATGTCCAAATCCAAATAAATAGACACGCAGACGCAACATGATCGACCGACGACGAGCAGGGAGCAGCGAAGTAGAGGCAGCGGCCTGGCCTCCGATCGAGCTGACCCGTGGGGCCGGGCGAGGTCTCGAGATCCGTGCCCCCCCCCCTCCCTCATCAGTTGACCGAGCCGTCGTCAGCGACGTGGGGCCACGGCGACGTCAGGACACTGACGCCAGCAGCGGCGTTTGGCCGGTTCTCGTCCACTGTGCGTCGCGTGATGTGAGCGGCCGCCTACAGGAGCGTTCGCCGCGTGCCCGAACTGAAGCTGAAGCTGAAGCTACCACTGCGCTGTGAAAGCTGCCTGAGCATGGCGGATTCACGCACCTGTACTCGAAACAGATGTCAAGCGTACTCGAAACAGATGTCAGCAAGCATGGGATGCTTCATTGTGGTCTTTCTTTCCCTTTTCTTTTCTTTTCTTTTCTTTTTTTCCATCCTCCTAAATTCAGGCCGAAAGGTAGGGGACGACATGTATTACAGGTCCACCTTCCATACATTCTGCTGCCATGCCTTGTAGGACCAAAACATTGTTGTAATAAACTTGCCATTTGAAAATCTTATCAAAGCTATGATCACAAATACAGACACAATCATTACATTCGTATTGTATCATATCATATCATATCATACCACTAGGTCTACGAATAAAAACTTCAATGCAGCGAAATTCGGTGGAGCCTGGCCACCTCCAATTCGGGTCTTCGGATTCGCATGGGCGCTCGCATCTACGTCTAATTTTCTTTTTCAATACTATCAACTTGGTGATTATTCATGCCAAAGCACCTCTAGTTCCTCACAGAAATACCTGCTCTAGTGGAGCCGGAGCTCTCTCTGTTTTTTTTTTAAAAAAAAGAGAAAGTTTGACAGAATGGACCCTCTCCTATATCTCCTGGAATCAATCAAAGGTAGGTGTATAATGTCAAAGATGTACTGCTACTTTACGCCCCCTTTATAGAATTTCTAGGACGTCCCGAGCAAAAGGGAAAAAAATCAATGTTCTATCTTAAGGTATTTACTGTGATAGCTGATTTTTTAATAGAGTGATTCCGAGTGATTTTGTTGCAGAAACCAGAAATCAAGGTTCCGCCAAACGAGCCTTACCGCGTGGAGTGAAAACGCGCCGGTACAACTGCGGCGCGGCCCCCGTCGCCGTCGTTGCAACCGCCAGCAGGAGTAGGCTGGCGAAAACGACGGCAAGTTTGGACCTCCTAGTCCTATCCTAGTAAAAAAAGAACATAAGAGATGACAGCGCCTCTTGAGCTGAGAGAGAGGAAGACAAGTGCTCCGGTACGTTCTCCAGTCGGTGGAAAAGAAAAACGTGGATCCGTCTGTACCTTTCGGCTGGATTCACGAGCCTCACTGTACGAATGGTTGCTAGATAATGCCACGGAGCAACGAGCAACCAAAAAAACAACGTGCGCCTTTTTTTTTTATACCGACAAGGGCACCAGACACCACAGTGGGTAGAGTAGTGTCCTCTTTGTCGCTCTGCCACTGCCACTGGGAGGAGCAGACAGTTCGAGGTGGAGTCCCGATGGGCAATGGCGGCGTCCCACCCGTACACGCACCCACCCATCGGCAGAGCAGAGCAGAATGCAAGATTCGTGGAACGGGATGGAGCCAACAGCGGCGTCGAGTGCATGCATCGAACCTGCTCGTCCAGACGTCCGTCCACCGCCGGCCTTGGGGCGTCTCGATCGGCGACGTGCCATGCGCTTCGCCCATGCGGCGATGGGATGGGGACAGCTCGACAGGATAACCGACCAGGGAGGAAGCCTCCACGTCGGGCGTCGGCATACAATGCATGCTAGCTTCCACTACCGTACCCACTCTCAATCTTTATTTTATCGGCACTTTGACCCGACCACACGGGAAATGTTTCGAGTGGCCAATTCAAAGATAAAAGAAGGCGAGAAATAAATCTTTATCTTTTTATAAAAAAAAACAAACTATTCGAGATGCTCTAAGCTCGGTGACTACAACACAGAACGCGGCAGCTACCACAGATGTTTTGTTAATCCCACGTTCCCACGTGTGGATGTTTTGAACGATGGCGTAGCCGCAATGGTATAGATAAAACACACTCTCTATAACATCTATAGTGAATCTATGCAATGATAGATATCTATATCTATTTTTAATAATTGCATACCCTCTCGAATCAGGCTTACTATATGTTTATAGATAACATCACTCTCTTTCTTCATTTAATACATTGCCACATAGAATAGATGCTGACATGAACTCCTTATAGATAGCTGGCATAGTACCACTGCAGCTGCCCTAAGAGCCCTGATAAACTATAGAGAGAACTATTTTATTTAGCGAGTTTATAAATAGCACAAGTCTTTTTAACTAATCATGCAAAAAAAAAATTGTTCCTAAGAGCAGTCACAACGCAAAAACTACTAACGGCGCGTTTGGATCTATTTATTTTTAGAGCATTTGAAATTTACTTAATAAAGTAATCTATTTGGCTTAGATTTTGACGTTCCACCATTTTCTAAAGTTTAATATAAGCCTATTTCTAATTCATGGGGTGGAGGCTAGGAAATAATTTTATGTATCAGTAGAATATGTTTCTACTCTATAACTTAGGACGCTGGTCGGCTCACTCCTCTATAATAAAAATATAGCACATAAATATCTCTGACATCTTGTTAATAGTAGTATATAAATATATTTTACATAAAATCATATTAGCTTAATTAATATATGCCTAAATTACTATTATTAGAATAAAATTCAATTCCAAAAATCTAAACGAAGCCTAAGTGATTTCTATAGCTGCCACCTCACTAAGAAATCACTTATAGAAACTATAAGTTCCAACGTTATTTTTTTATTGTGGCATCATAATAAATATGGATGCGACGGCGCGACTTGTGACCTACGATGTCGACGGGCCTAGGGAATTAAGAGTGTGTCGTGTGAGCTCCACAGATGGAAAATAGGTACTTGTCCCCAATACCAAAATAGTGGTTTCTCGTGTCTTTGTTGCGCGTGTAGACCTAATTTCTCATGCAGGAACTCATTAATTTTCTTTCCACATCACCAAATTATTTATATAATAGCAAAATTAATGATATAGAAACTAAATGACGTGGAGGGGTGGGACTACTCTAAGGTAGTCGTATGAACTTAAACACTTAAATGCAGGTTCTTAGCTTCAGGATACATATAACCAATCGGCATACAACAGGCTAACATTAGAGCATGTACAATGCTATTTAATAGTGTTTCTTGAGGGATCTTTAGGGCACGTACAACCTTGAGACCTCATTTCGATTTTTTTATGTACGAGTGATAACTAAGAGACTGCATGATACAAAAATAACAGTTAAGAGACTTTATATTAAATAGGGTTGTACATGTATTTAGAGGTTAATAAAAAACACAACGAGTTATACACATTGTCTCTTAACTATATCTTTAATTTAGAGGTTCAAGGTCGTGTCATGCATTCTCTTATTTACCTCTTATACTCGAAAAACGATCGCTTTCAACCGATCCAAAGGCTTAAGGTTGCATTAACATGTACCTTCTGCCCGCATTCAGCATTTAACAATTCAATAACTACTTGATAGTTAATTGCATTATTCACTAGGTATACAATATAATGGAGATGTTAGATTGTTAATTGCATTATTCACTAGGTATACAATACAATGGAGATGTTACTATGTTAGATTGTAGCGGTGGCACCTGTGAAATCATTGGCAACGTGGTAGTGACAGATTTTTTTTTAAAAAAATAATGGTAGTGGCTTATTTCCAACGGCGAGGGCAGCTTAGGGCCCATTTGCTAGCGTTTCTTTGACAAAGAGGGGCACAACAAAACAGCTTCGCCGCGGATCCTAAAATAAATATATATTTTTTAAACAAGTTGGAGCTAAACAAAGAAATCGTTCCATCGTAAAATCTATTCGCTAGAGCTCTAGCAAATATATGCCCTGACTTTGACATGCATGGTTGATCGATGAAGCGGAAATAGAGAGTTTGTTTTGGAGAAGAGGGGATTGGAGTTTAATGACAATGAGATTTTACCCTCGAATAACTAGAGGATTTTACACTCTTTAGAACGGTGTTTTGGAGAAGAGGCCTGAAGAGACTAAAATCTCTTTACTTTTAAAACTAAATAGGAAGAGATTTTAGCTTCTATAATCCCATCCAATCCACTTGTCTCTAATCCCAGTTTCTGCCAAACACGCCCTCACCGGTTCATCACCAGTCGGCAGCGAGCGAGCACATCATGCATGCATGTTTCATGGACCGTGGATATAGCTGCATGCTGACCACTGGCCTTCTCAGATGATTGCTGAACACGTAGGTTCCGTTTGGATATACACGCATGCGTGGCGAGACTATCTATACCAGTGTTTTTCCGCCGCACATGAGCTGGTTTGGCTGGAGTAGCTACTATCTCGCTAGCGTTCGGATATACAGTACTACGTACGTCACCTAGATGCGTCGTGGCTTTTCCACGTGTGCATGAGTTGGCACCGGCTCTCGGACTAGTCGGAACTCGGAAGTCGTCATCTCCGCGTGGGATTCTTCGTTATCGTGGGGTGCCTGCTGTGGTCGATGCCGTGCTGTTGCCGTGTCGCGTGAGACTGACCTCTGATGGACACGCAAAAACAGCAAGCAAATCTATCTCACAGTAGTTTGTACTCTTATGCTACAGTGTTTGAGTGGATACATAAATCATCTAAGTTTCCAACGGAGGCCGTGTATACTGACATTGTTGAGCACCCAAATTGACCACCAGACGGTCGGGGTGGCGATACAGATGGTCCGTATATACGTAAATCAGTTAAGATTCTGGATTTCTAGCAAACTTTGTTAGTACAATATGTGGAGTTAACTTGAGAATCGATTGAACTCCTACCATCGATCTAATATGTCATATCTACTTATCAATTTTATCTTATTTACATCGTTCTTCCAAAATTCTATGAGTAGAAGTAATATAGCCTTAGGTTTAGATCTAGTTTAGTTTTTCACAAAAATCTCTCTTCGACTCAATACCGATTAGAGACATATCGGGCATCCTGCCGATACGGACCAACGTATTGGAACTCTTCCCTTCGATACGATCTATCCCAGGGACGAGTTCTAGGATTTTTCAGGGTTTTTTCACAGAGAAGAAATCCTTCTGCGCCATCGCGAATAGTCCGGCCTCAGACGTGAACCATTCGAAAGTGTGCATAGGAGGATCCACTTCTGCGTCCAGATCACGGACTCTTTGTGTTAGAATTATAGGCATTTTCCATATCATTTTAATTCCATAAATTAACATTATGATGATGACATATAAAAGATAATTAATTATAGAAATCGTGATATCAAATATATCCATAACAATATGGATCATGAGAACATAAAGCATATGAATCATATAAATATAATAAGCATATAAACATGTTACATGTATTATGATGGAACAACTGAAAATAAACAGATAGCAACATAAACAACATGACTATAAAATTAAAACAGATAGATATAACATATTATAATATAACAGGACAGTTGAGATAAATTCATGGCTACATATGAAACAACAGAGATGAATATATGAAACATATATAATCTGCAGAACGCAAAATAGTAAGAAAATAAATTGATCATGCCCTCCCAAGCGATCTGAGGATCCAGATCCTTGTCCAACTTCTCTTGTCATGTCGCCAGGAAGAAGAAGATGTTTTGGGCAGTCGCATAGACGCTCCCCAAAAACCTAATTGCCGATCGAACGGCAAGGGCTTCGAAGGCACCTGCCCTCTCGCTGCCCTGTGCGCACAGAGTCACGAGATGGAAATACTCTCTGAAGGTTCTGCTCTCGTGTACCAAATGACAGGGGTTCTCCCCTACTTATCCTTTCGCGGAAGTAAGCTAAAGGAGAAGGGTCACATGCAGCACGCCAAGAGACGGGCAGCTGAAGGAAAAAGGTCTCGCATGCGGCTGACAAAGAGACGGACAACTCAAAGGTTTAACCCGGAATTGAAACTCCCGCAGTTAATAAGTGGTAAAAAATAACACAACCACGCCCGAGGCCGAGCCCGGCCCAGGCGGCGGCGCGCGCGTGTGGCACGCTCTTGTCCGTTTCTTGACTTCTCAAATTAAGTGGAATAATTCCCACCATATATATCAAGCCAAAGACCTTTAGACTTCCAATATGATACTATTGGTATTCACCACCATTACACACTATAGAGTTTATTAAATAAATGAGTCAAGCCTATAAAAACATCCAACACTTCGGACCATCATTTGATAGCACCATCATTTGATTGGTTACATGTGTTTGCCGCCAACAGACACGCATTTCGACAAAAAGGCATCGCATTCAATGTTTGTAACACGTGGCCGTGGCTCTCGTGAACGACCATGCACGATGCATCGAGGAGAGAATGTGTAACACGCAAAATATGTAGCTTATATGCATCGTAAACGTTTGAGATGTGACTATAGTGACACACGAGACAAAACAACTATGCATGTCAAAAGGACTCGCGATCCACGACCTCACTTTGCTGCGTTTAGCCCGCCGGCCTGCCAACCTTTGACTGCTTGCTTTCAGCCTACTCCCAAGTTTAATTAGTACGACTACCTGTCAGAAATCTGAAGTATTAAAAGACGCTCGAGTTTGAGCCTCTCTCCAGGTTTCACGACCGTCACACTATGCCTCCTTGCGACGCGTGGAAAGCTAACGCGGACACGAAATTTTCATCAAATGCCGTTAAGGAACGAAGTCGTGCCCTCTTCCTCCTAGTTCTCTCCTGTCATGTCCAAAAAAACTCTCTCCCATCCTGCTCGCTCCTATGCTGCCTTCCTTCGAATAGCCCCTGAATCCCCTCGACACCCACCACAGTCATGGACGACAACGAGGACCCCGATGCGTTGTTGTCGGCCACCCGTTTCCTCGCACGGCCACGAGGACGTCTCGGTGTGCCGACGCGTGGAAGCCTCCTCCCATGTTGAGGACATCACCCGCCCCATCCTCTTCGTCACGCTCTCTCCTCCATGCGCCGACAACCACTGTGCTCTCTCCCTCCCCACGCCAACACCCACCGCCCTCTCCCCTCCCAAAATCTTGCGCGATTGATAAGTATTTTTTCTCCCCGTCCCTTGGAGCGACTTGGTGAATGCGATGGTCCTGTCCCCACTCGACCCTATCTCGCCATTCGGCGGGCAGGCTCCTGCTCTCACCTCCCATCCCCGGAGGTAGCCACGGGCACATGGGCTAGCGAGTCAGCGTTCGCCCTCCTGCTATCACGAGCTGCGGGGCTGCCTGTGGGATCCGCCTGTCTCCAATCCAAATAACTCCACTCCTTGGTCGATTTCGATGTTACTGACCTGCATGTAAATTTGTTCCTGTTGATGCGTTCTAGCGATAAGAGTGTACATTTGTTGCTTCTTGGCGATGTGAATCCTGTCCTAGCTAGGGATCCAGCTCATGTTAGATTTTACCCCATTTGGGTTTTAAATTTTCACTCGGGAGGTGAAATATTGGGTCCTGGGGATTAACATCCAATCACCATGCATGATTCTACCTTTTCTTCATAATTTTTATCTTTGGAGTGGTGCTTGGGCTGTTTCTGCAATTCTGCAATTTGGTCAAACATTACCGTACAAATATTTATGGTTAGAATGTTCTACGTAGATAGTTTGCAACGCTTTATGTATTTGTGTATGTTTCACTCAGTGTAAATCTATCTGGAGGCAATTCAAAGCAGAGACAAAAGTATTCTGTTGCACAAGCAATGTCTATGCAGGTCTATTTTTTTGTTACTGTCTTATCAATTGATCATCCTGTTTGGAGCCGGTGCTTTCATAAATGTGATCCATGTTCACAGTTTTGTTGGAAAATCAACTTATGGAACTGATTTTCTGGGTTTCACATAGATTTCTGAATACCAGTGCTAGATTCCATCTCTGCTTCTTTTTTCATATTTAGATTACTTGTTTTCATGTTTTATCAGGCCATTTGTATCACTTGCATTTTGTTTTTTTTGAATCATGTTTATGAAATTTCTATCTGAATTTGTTTTGCATTTGCTAATTGAATTCTTCCAATCTATATTCCTCACGCTAGGAAGTACATTGGCGTAGCAAGAGTTAGTTGCCACCTGCATGGGCTATTCTGCTTCTGGCGATACTAGGCTACCATGAATTTATGTTTCTTCTTAAGTAATCATTTTAGAAAACCAAGAGGAAGACTCCAATGATGCAATCCTATATCCATTGAGGAAAAAACAAACTGAAGCCAGTTACCAAACTAATGCCATCTAATTCTTACAACAAGTTCATGCAACAAATTTATACAAGTTTTGAATCTATTTTACGTTACCTGGAATCAACAAAAAAACAATTTTACCGAAAAAATCTGTGAGAAACACGACTGTACATTCACTCTGAATAGCCTTAGTATTAGAACAATGGCATTTCATGATCTTGATTAAAAAAGCTGTTAGCATCTGTGTGTTCTGCCATTTTTATGGCCTAGGCCTTCATTGTAGAATAACTACCACAAATGGAAGCATAAAAGTAATAAGTAATAACAAATGTCCATGCAGTCAACCAAGAATAGAAGCAAATGATTACTAGGAGCACACTACAACTGGATTTAAGTTGTGAAAAAAATAAAAATAGGGGAAGCCACACGAACAGATTCATGTGTTGCACTTGGTTCTTGATTCATGCATCTCTGATAGTTGTTCTTTTTTCTCAAACATAATTTGTCAGTAAAAATCCTAACACGGAGAAGTACCTTAAAAAACATGTCCAGTCTCTCTAACTTTAAAAAATACCTGCTGAAACAAAGAACAATTACAACTTTAATGTAAATTATGTTTAGTCTCTCTGTGTTTCACATGATCATTGCTTTGTTGCTCTGCTGTTTTCTGGAAGATTCATTCCTTGAAGTAGTAATTGTGCTAAATGATTTATCAAATCCTCTACTAAATTTTAATACAACATGAATAATTGTTCACTCCTTTTACCTCGCACAGGATAGGGCGCCCGAAGGGGCGCCTCCAGTTCTAGTGTTCTTCAAACTGTATAGAATGTCTTCAAACGCCGATGTGTGTTTGGATCGAGCGAGAACGCCAGCGAATGTTATTTTCCCACTCTTGTTTTCTTACTAAGCCGAGCACGAGACCAGATAGCCGGGCTTGATGAGCCAAGTGCAGAATAACCGCGCTGTCGCGCCGGACCTAGCACCTGATCGATGAAGCTGTGTCGCCCTTCTTCCACTTGTGCTCCAAGGAGGTGTTTGGCTTACACGGTGTTTGGTTCGAAGAATAAGCTAGTTTATTATCTTCTTGGAGAGCTCGACGGAGACAACACCCGAGCCATCTAGGAGGCGGCAACCTCCAAGAGTAACAAGCCGATGACGCTTGCCCGGTGTACCACCTAGTGCCTCAAGAATCACCAATGGATGCAAATGCACTAGAAGCTATCAATCTCTCACTAGAATGCAATCTCAAGCAAGGAGTGTAAGAGAATGAGTGGGAGGATCACAAATGAGCTCAATGTGTGCAAGGAATGGCCAAGAGAGCCCTCACACACGAGCTCCCCTTCTATTTATAGCCCACTCCTCATTTCTAACCGTTATGTGCAACTATCACAATTTCTGCGCGCACGCGGACGGTCCGCGCCCTTAGGCCGGACGGTCCGCCATACAAGTAACGACTAGTATTCCCGTTTGAAATAAGTCAGAGCTGTCAGAAAAAGCGAAGTCCGGACAGTCCGCCAACCTTGGCCAGACCGTCCGAGACCTGGCAACATAGAGCACCAGAGCTCTGACCACGAGAGCAAACACACGCGGACTGTCCACCATACAAGGCCTGACGGTCTACGACCTGGAAGTTAGTACTGTCCGGGCTCAGGCCCTGGATAGTACAAGTGCCCAAAAACACATAGTCCCTGCCCAAACCAATTTGGTACCCGCGGATGGTCGGCCGACCGTCTGACCCCGGCCGGACAGTCCGCACAATTATACAGGGACTGTGCAGAGGGCGACTCTCTCTGGTCAGGACTGCGGACGGTCCAGCCCCAAGGCCTGGATGGTCCGCAGTACAAACATACAGGACCAGTCTGAAGTGAACATACTTTGGACCCCTTTGGATAGATCGCGGACGGTCCACCAAACCCAGAACTTAGCAACTTTTCAAACACGCTTTCGAAAAGATTTTTAACTCTCGAAACTGGAAGCGCTATTAGACCTCATGCAAATGCAACCACTAGATGCTCTATGAGGCACTAAGCTTTACACAGACCAAAGTCATTGACCCCTCTTAATAGTACGACCATCTTGCCTACTAATCCGGTCAAATGTCTTCTCTAAACTCCTGGAGACCGACAAAAACAAAAACCTATGTTTTACCTTTTCCTTCACTTGATCCACAACCAATGCTTATAAGTCTCCAAGATTTTCTGTTCTCTGTGGTGCAACCTGCATTCTTATTTCTCCAAGAACTGTTAGTCCACAAATAGTTGTCATTAATTACCAAAACATCACTAAGGGGCCTAGATGATTCATAATCTCCCCCTTTTTGGTAATTGATGACAACACTACACATTTTATCCAAGAGAGGTTTTGATTTTCAAATCTTCCTCATACCTTAGGTATAAGAAGGATTTTAGAGATGAGTTTCAAAAGACTTATCTTGATTTGAAGTTCCATCCGAGAGATAGATAAGTCTCAACAGAACTCAGAGTGTAGGAATAGCTCCCCCTATATGTGTGCATGATATTTCTAGTTGAAGATATGACACAAGTAATCGATCGAAGTTTTGATGGAGATCTTCCTACAATCATGGTTATCGAGGCATACAAGAAGTATTATGTAAAATAAGCGCAGCAAATTTAATCACTCCTCGATCAACCATTCACAGAATAATTCAAACTAATAGAAACATAAGATTTAACAGACATAGTTCAATCCACAAAATATTATAGACATTTGTCCACAAACACAAGACATAGTTCAACAAATGCATAAGATAAAAAGTTCAAATAGTAAACATGCATATGCAAAGTCTCAATGTCCACATGAGCTCCCCCTGAATATGACATACCCAACTTCAGCTTATTCTCTCCCCCTTTGGCATCAATTGCCACAAAAGAGGGGTCTCACTGATCACCAGGTGGAGGGTACATGCTGTAGTAATGGATGCTGAAAGTGTCGAAGAGAGAGGAGAACTTCCCGAAGTCTTGCTGGAGCTGCTGTTGCCTCTAACGTATATCCTGGATGCTTTCATTTGTGGACAGGTTGTCAAACTGACTGGACAAGGCCCCCATATTATCCTGAAAGCTCTGCTGCTTGTTGTTCATTCTAGTCATAATCAGATCATGAACAGTTTCTTGGATGTGAGTGCGAAGCTCAGTAAGCTCAGAGTGCAGTCCATCAAAGTTATCATCAAAGTGAGTCTGCATCCTATCCATGCACTGGTCCATATGGGTCAACATGCCCTGAAATCAGCCATCAATATGTGTCTGAAGCCCTTGCTGCATGTGCTGGAAGTAAGGATCAAAATAGCCTGGACCAGGCTACTAGAACTGCTCAGGCTGAGGAGGAGGTGGAGGAGGCATCTGCTCAGCTGCATCAGCCTCAGGAGCAACTTCATCATCTCCAGCTTCTTCCTCATCATCTGGGAAAGGAGTAAGCGGCCTGGTGAGGAATCCAATCTCATTCTTGAAAGGCCTAAATGGAGTGTGAGCTATCTCACAGCGCCCCTCAAATCTGGTCTTAGCCTTGATGAGAGCCATGATGTATAGAGCATAGGCCAAGTTCTGGTTCTTGTCCATCTTGATGTCATTCAATTGCCTCATCATAAATAGCACCACATTCATTACCTCACCATTCATGATATGGTGGATGATGTTCCAAAACTTATCTCTGATCTTGCTCTTATCTCCACTCTTTGGGAGAATTGTTACTCTGGCAATCTTGTTAATGACAGCAGGATGATGCCTCAGTCCTGGAGTCTCACCAAACCTCCTAGAAATGCCCAGCCTCACTGGCTCATAGAGTTGTCCTTAGTATACAAATCAATCCTAGCTGAAATTGTATTATAGTCCAAACTGTTTGCAGTAGCAAATTCAGCAAAGGTTGTAGAATACCTCTTAAAGCCAGTCATCCAAGTGATTGATTGCTCATCAATGTCAATCTCAGCAGTTGCCAGGAACTGTTTCACAACCATCTCACTGAAGTCTGTCCTCTGGCCCATAAAGTCATAGAGACCACATGCCTTAAAATTTGGAATCAATCCCTCCATAATTGATTGACCCAACATAAATGTCCAATTAATAACTTGATGCTTGTGAAAGTTTGTGTCCATTAGGGTCCCCTAGAAGACATCAAACTGAAGCTAAGTATGAAAAAACTGAATGTTTGTGTCAGAGGGCAGATCATACTGATTAACTGTCCTCCTGGAGCAGTACTCAGCCATAGAGAATCTTCTCTTTGGATAGGTCCATCCTGTGACATAAATTGGATAATCTAGATGAGCGTGTGGAGCATCTTCTGTGTCCATAGAAATGCTGCCCCCAGCTGATGATTGGGCCTCTGAGTCTGTAGCTGGATTATAATCTACATCATCTACACGACGGCGCTTTGACTTAAAACGACATGCAAGCTTCTTCTTAAGACCACCCAGACCACTGCAATATATATGAGGAATATCCACTGGTTAATAGTTGATAATGTCACAACGTAGAGAAAGGAAGTGTAAGTTTTTGTCAGAGATCGGACTGTCCGCGCTAGGGGGCCGGACTGTCCGTGCCATCCTGGCAGACGGTCTACGACCGTCCAGGGGCGATTTCTAGAACCCTAGCCGCCACATCCGTCCAATCACCGATTCGACAGAAAATAACCATCCAAATCCATTCAAACTTTTGTACCATATTCACAATGAGTAACACGAGCAATTCCACCAATCAAAATTGTAATTCCACTGTCCAATTCTAGACCAGAGAGAAAACCCTATGAATCCCCAAATTTGAATAAATCAGATAGATTCCATGAGATTTTGAAATACCGAGATGAAGACATGGTTGATGAACTCCTAACAATCTCCCGGGACAGTCCGTGCGCAATTTTGATCCACCGTCCGCTCACAATTGACAAGAATCACTTTTGGCGTGTGGAGTGTGAGAGAGGAGACAAGGTTGAAAGTGACAATCTGACTGCCTCTGCCCGATTTATCTGCCTGTCGCAGACGGTCCACGTGGGGTCTATGGACGGTCTGTGCCCTGTCAATTTAGACAGTCTGCTCTACTGACTCGGACTGTCCAGAACCTAATACATCGTACGGTCCGCGGTTATTACCCGGACGGTCCGTGGACTGATACTCAAATATCCAAACGTTGTCCACTTTTTGATTTTGAATTTCAAATTTGGTTTATCGCTCAAATATGGATATTTTGACCAATCCAAGGGTTAGTATGCATGCATATACACATTATATACTTGAGTAACACAAATTTTCATATAAAACAATTTAGATCAACCAAGAATAAAAAATCATCAAAAATATTCAATAAATAGCCTAGAGAGCATATTTAGAATTGAAATGCAATACTACACATGTGTATTCAACCTCAAGCCACGTTTGAGAGATCTATCACATTCATTTCACTTCTTAATTTGCAAAACCTTGTTTCATCTAATGGCTTTGTAAATATGTCGGCCAAATGATCATCCGTGCCAATCGAATATATAGAGATATCTCCCTTCCCAACATGATCTCTCAAGAAGTGATGTCGTATATCAATCTGCTTTGTTCTTGAGTGTTGGACCGGATTTGTAGCCAATTTTACCGCACTCTCATTATCACACATGAGAGGCACATTCTTGAAAATGATCCCATAATCCAATAGTGTTTGTTTCATCCATAATAATTGAGCACAACAATTACCGGTCGATATATATTCCGCCTCGGCGGTAGAGAGAGCAACGAAATTTTGCTTCTTAGAAGACCATGAGACAAGAGACCTCCCAAGAAATTGACAACAACTGGAGGTGCTCTTCCTATCAACTTTGCAACCCGCATAGTCCGAATCCGAATATTCAATCAATTCAAATTGAGCACCTTTGGGATACCATAGACCAATATTGGGGGTATACTTCAAATATCTTAGAATTCTTTTTGCGGCTTTCAAGTGAATCTCTCTAGGTGAAGCTTGAAATCGAGCACACATGCAAACACTAAACATAACATCGGGCCTAGATGCGGTAATGTAAAGCAAACTACCAATTATTGAGTGAAAAAGTTTTTGATCAACTATATTACCTCCCTCATCTAAGTCTAGATGACCATTTGTTGCCATAGGAGTCTTGATAGGCTTTGCATTCTCTAAGCCAAACTTCTTGAGCATATCCTTCAAATATTTTGATTGATTTATAAAGATTCCATCTTTCAATTGTTTGATTTGAAGACCGAAAAAGAAGCTCAATTCTTCTATCATAGACATTTCAAATTCCTTTGACATCATTTTTCCAAACTCCTCACAAAACAACTCATTAGCAGATCCAAAAATAATATCATCAACATAAATTTGACAAACAAACAAATCTTTGCCAACTCTTTTAGTGAATAGGGTAGTGCCAACCTTCCCAATTTTAAATTCTTTGGAAAGCAAGAAATCCCTAAGCCTTTCATACCAAACGCGTGGGGCTTGCTTAAGCCCATAGAGAGCTTTAGAAAGCTTGTACACGTGGTTCGGTCTTTTGGGGTCCTCAAAACCGGGAGGTTGTTCAACATAAACTAGTTCACTAATCTTACCGTTTAGAAAGGCACTCTTTACATCCATTTGGTAGAGCTTGATATTATGAGCACAAGCATAAGCAAGATGGATCCGGATTGCTTCCAATCTTGCCACGGGAGCAAATGTCTCACCGAAATCCAATCCCTCTATTTGAGTATACCCTTGTGCCACTAATCTTGCCTTGTTTCTTACTAGTATTCCATCTTCATTGTGCTTGTTGCGAAACACCCATTTGGTACTAATAACATTGTGGTTCTTTGGTCTCTCAACAAGCTCCCAAACTTCATTTCGGGTGAAGTTATTTAATTCCTCATGCATTGCATTCACCCAATCAATATCAAGTAGAGCTTCATCTACACGGTTAGGTTCCATACAAGATACAAAAGAGAAATGTTCACAAAATGAAGCTATACGAGAGTGAGTTTGAACACCCTTACTAATGTCACCCACAATTTGATCAATTGGGTGATCCTTCACAATAGAATAATGGATTCTTGATACCATTTGAGAATTACTAGTTGAAGCATGAGGAGGAACCGAATGACTTGAAGTATCTTGATCATGAGCATCCACAGCTTCATCATTTTGTTGGCTTTGGCGATTTTCTTTATTTAGGGTTGAAGAGGATGGAATGACAACCACACTATTTTCATCATCATCTTCTTTTGGCTTTATTTCATCAATAGCCATTGTTTTCATAGCATTTCTCAATTGAGCTCCACCAACATCATCAAGATTGTCGTTTTCATCTTCAGACCCATTTGTTTCATCAAACTCAACATCATATGCTTCTTCAATAATACCATGAGTCTTGTTGAAAACTCTATAAGCCTTGCTATTTGATGAATATCCAAGTAGAAAACTCTCATCACATTTCTTCTCAAATTTAGAGAGCCGGCTTCCCTTTCTCAAAATATAGCTTTTGCAACCGAATACTCTAAAATATGAGATATTTGGTTTTCTACCAATGAGCAATTCATAGGGAGTTTTCTTCAAGACCTTGTGACAATATAGCCTATTTGATGACTGACATGCGGTGTTTATGGCTTCGGCCCAATAAGAATCCGACACATTATATTCCGCTAGCATAGACCTAGCCATATCAATGAGAGTCCTATTCTTCCTTTCAACAATACCATTTTGTTCCGGAGTATATTTGGAAGAAAATTCATGTTTAATACCCTTGTCATCACAATATTCATCAATTCTAGCATTTTTGAATTCCGACCCATTATCACTTCTAACTTTCTTGATATCAAAATCAAATTGGTTTTGAGCCAATATAGCAAATGACTTGAATGTTTCAAACACGTTAGATTTATCCAGAAGAAAATAAACCCACGTGAATCTAGAATAATCATCCACAATCACAAGGCAATAGGAATTACCGCCAATACTCACAAAATATGTTGGTCCAAATAAGTCCATGTGAAGTAATTCCAAAGGCCGATGAGTAGACATTTGACTCTTATTTGGATGAGTATTTGCCACTTGCTTCTCGGCTTGATAAGAGCTACACAATTTGTTCTTCTCAAATTTCACATCTTTCAAGCCACGGACTAAGTCATGTTTGGTTAAACGATTGAGTTGCTTCATTCCAACATGACCAAGTCTACTATGCCATAACCAACCTAGTGAAGCCTTTGAGAATAAGCAAGTTGTGAGCTTTGCCTCACTGGATGAGAAATCAACAAGATAAAGATTTTCATATCTAAAGCCTTTAAACTTAAGATTGTACCATCAACACTAGAGATAATAACATCATCAACGGTAAAATTGCAACTAAATCCTAAATCACATAATTGAGCTACGGATAGCAAATTAAAATTCAAAGACTCAACCAAGAGCACATTTGATATGGAATGAGCATTCGAAATAGCAATTTTACCCAAACCTTTAACCTTTCCTTTGTGATTATCTCCAAATGTGATACTATCATAACTTGAGCAATCTTCCACACTCATTTGGGTGAACATTTTCATATCTCCTGTCATGTGTTAAGTGCATCCACTATCCAACACCCAATGATTCCCTCCCACCTTGTAGTTCACCTACAAAAGGAAATCAATCTCTTTTAGGTACCGAAACTTGCTTGGGTCCTTAGATGTTAGTGACCAAGGTCTTTGGCACCCAAATGGCTTTCTTCTTATTGCCAACAATTGAAGTACCAACAAATTTAGCATGAACACCTTTTGCATTATGAGAAATAACATAATAATGCTCAAAACAAGTGGAGGATATATTCTTGAGCTTAGGACAATTCTTCTTGATATGTCCCTCTTGTGACACTTGTGACACACTTCGTCACATTCTTTTACAAACAATGTCTTTTGCTTTACAAAAGCATCCTTTCCTTTCTTGGGAACATATCCAAGACCCTCACGATTAAGTGAGCACCGCTGACTTCCCAATATGAAATCCAATTTAGTCTTTCCACCATATGCCTTCTCTAGATAATGGGTTAGAGCATTCGCTCTCTCTACTAATACTTCATTCTCAACAATGATTTGTGATTTATCACGAGCAATATTATCATTCACAAGAGAAATTTTGCAATTATCACAAATAGAGTTAGTAGGTTGTGGTTCACTCGTAGGACTATCAAGTAAGTCACAAGTGACTCCAACATCCTCGGTGACCACCACAACTTCATGCATAATAGATGAGTTTTGAGCTTCCACAAGCTTCTCACAATTCTCTTTTAGATTGTTGTGAGAGGTCTTGAGCTCCTAAAAAGACACTTGTAGGTTTTTATACAATTCCTTCAAGGTCTTAAACTTTTCTTTTTCTTTGTGCATGTAGTCATCGGCCTCACCTAACATTCTAACAAGATCATCATATGAATAGCCATCATCATCAACATCATCAACATCATCATCATCTACATCATTTAAATCAGTTATGATTTTTACCTTAGCATCTCCCTTTGCCATGAGACAATGAGGGGATGAGAAAAGTGAAGGGGCTTCCTTGATGACAATTCCTGCATTAAGCTTGGATGAGGTGTCATCATCATCATCCGAGCTAGCATCCGAATCCCATTCAACTAGGTAGGCTTTGCCATCTTTCTTCTTGTTGTAGAATTTCTTCTTTTTCTTATCATCTCCATCTTTGCCCTTCTTCTTCTTGTTAGGGCAATTCATGGCGATGTGACCGGGTTCCCCACACTCAAAACACTTTCTATCATTGAAAGCATTTCTTCTTGATGTTTGGCCTCTTCTAGGTTGACCCCTCTTCTTCTTCTTCTTCTTCAAGAATTTGTTGAATTTCTTTACAAATAGAGCCATATCTCCATCACTCTCACTTTCATTTTATTCATCATCACAATCTTCTTTTTCAACTGCCTTAGAAGATTTAGCTTTGAGAGCGATTGATTCATTCTTCACTTTCTTTGTCAAACTTATAGCATCGACTTGAGATTTCTTGAATATATCTTGAGTAAGAATTTCTCCCAATACTTCGGTTGGAGAAGTTGTAGATAAATCACTTCTTACTAGCATGGTCATAATAGTCTCATACTTCTCCGGAAGGGATCTAAGGAACTTATGAGTGAAATCCACATCCGGTACATCAAAACCAAGTCCCTTGAGCTCATTCACTATCTCATTTAACCGGTTGAACATATCGGATACACTTTCTTCTTCTTTCATGATGAATTGCTCAAATTTTCCTTTGCACACATATAGCTTTACACTGTTCACAATTGTAGTTCCTTCATGAATTTCCATTAGCTTAATCCAAATCTCATGAGTAGTTGTGAGATTCTTGATACGGTTGAACTCATTTATGTCAAGAGCATCATAGAATACATTCATGGCTTGATCATTTGTAAGAATGTTTCCGTTGTCACTAGCCGATGGTTCATCTTGTTTCAACACAACAAACCCATCCTTGACAATTGGCCAAAATTTTCCACCCATTGCTCTAAGATGTATTGACATTCTTATTTTCTAATAGTCATAGTTATTCCCATCAAAATGCGGTGGCTTCCCAATGTGCATATTGTTGTTACTAGCCATTTTGTCCAACTCCGGGATGATTAGATCCATAAACAATGGAGTCCTCAGCTCTGATACCACTTGAAGGATCTAAGACACCGGCTAGAGGGCGGATGAATAGACGGTTTTGACTAAAGTAAAAAATACTAGAGAAATTTAATCAATATGACAAGAGGTATAAATTCTCTAGTGATAACAAGTAAGCAATATATGAGAAACAACTATAGTAATTGTATACAAGAGAGACAATGCACGAAATACTAATTACTTGCACGATAATAAGTAATGCGAGAAGAGAAAGACACCGGATTTTATCCCATGGTATCAGTGATTTGCCGATCACCCCTAATCCACGTTGATTTGGACTTCAAGCTCTCACTTGCTCCTCTATCAAGACGTGACTTGATCTTTGAGCGAAGTGGACAAGAAATCTCTCAATACCTCGTTCCCACTAGCGTCGCCTTTGCCGCTTCGGCGAGGTAGGCGTGAACCCCTCACAATCAACACCGCAGCTTCTCCACAATCTTCTTGGAGAGCTCGATGGAGACAACACCTGAGCCGTCTAGGAGGCGACAACCTCCAAGAGTAACAAGCCGATGACGCTTGCCTGGTGTACCACCTAGTGCCTCAAGAATCACCAATGGATGCAAATGCACTATAAGCTATCAATCTCTCACTAGAATGCAATCTCAAGCAAGGAGTGTGAGAGAATGAGTGGGAGGATCACAAATGCGCTCAATGTGTGCAAGGAATGGCCAAGAGAGCCCTCACACATGAGTTGATACATCCAGCCCAGGTGGGGTTGGCCGAGGCCCAACAAATTAGGGTTGCCCGGAGCCCAACAGTTCATTAAGCACACCAAACTCAGGGAAAGGCCCAATCGCCCCAAAAGACTAGTCCAATGGGGGAAGGGTGGCTCTCCCTTTTAAAGTGGCTTCCTCCTCCCAAGTTAAGCGAGGTGGGATAATTCTGAGGCTCACACGGTCACCGTCCGACTACAATTGGGCCAATTGGGCCAATTGCGTCTTTGCCAACGGGTAATAGTGGAGGATGTCCTCATCACGAGCTCCCCTTCTATTTATAGCCCACTCCTCATTTCTAACCGTTATGTGCAACTATCACAATTTCTACGCACACGCGGACGGTCCGCGCCCTTAGGCCAGACGGTCCGCCGTACAAGTAACGACTAGTATTCCTGTTTGAAATAAGTCAGAGCTGTCAGAAAAAGATAGTCCGGACAGTCCGCCAACCTTGGCCGGACCGTCCGAGACCTAGACCATCCAAGACCTGGCAACATGGAGCACCAGAGCTCTGACCACGAGAGCAAACACACGCGGACTGTCCGCCATACAAGGCTGGACGGTCCACGACCTGGGAGTTAGTACTGTCCGGGCTCAAGCTTGAAAGGGAAATGTGCCCTTGGGCCATTTCTAAAGTGTTTTGGTGATTAAGTGCCCAACACATATGCTCTAAGTGTTAATTTGTGCCAAAGATTCAAAATGTGCAAATCATATTACAAGGTATGTTTCTAGACTTAGTACATTGATTTGAGTACTAATGTATTGTGTCTAAGTGCTAGAAATAGGAGAAAATGGATTGGAGAAGAGTTGGTTGTGTACAGCCAACTCCCACTCGGTCTGGGTGCACCGGACTGTCCGGTGGTGCACCGGGCAGTGTCCGGTGCGCCAGGACCAGTCTCGGTGAACAGTCCGCTCTCGGGACTCGACGACGGCGTACAACTATAATTCACCGGACTGTCCGGTGGTGCACCAAACTGTCCGGTGAGTCCTTCGCGGCGAAGTCGTCGCTCTTGGGAAACGTTCAACGGCGTACGGCTAAAATTCACCGGACTATCCGGTGAGGCACCGGACTGTCCGATGAGCCAACGGTCGACTGTGCCAATGGTCGGCCACGCAATCCGCGCGCGACGCGTGGGCGCGCCAACGGTCGGCTGGGGGCACCAGACTGTTCGGTGCGCCAACTACTGCAAATCTACAACGGTCGGATGCGCCAGAAAAGGAAGAAGATCGCGCACCGGATAGCTACAGGGACTGTCCGGTTAGATTTGCCTTCCAAAGTTGCCTCCAACGGCTCCTAGCAGCCTTGGGGCTATAAAAGGGACCCCTAGGCGCATGGAGGAGTCACCCAAGCATACTTTGAGCATTCTAAGTCTTCCACACTTCGTCTCCGCGCACTTGATTGACTTTGTTAGTGATTTGAGCTCCGTTCTAGTGGTGAACTTGTTGCGATTCATTTGAGCTCAAGTCTTGGCTGTGTGTGTGCGTATTGCTGCGGATTTGTGTGTGTTGCTTCCCACCCTTACTCTAGTGCTTTCACTTTGATCTTTGTTGTAAGGGCGAGAGACTCCAACTTGTGGAGATTCCTCGCAAACGGGAAAAGAGGTAAGCAAGAACAACACTGTGGTATTCAAGTTGATCATTGGATCACTTGAGAGGGGTTGAGTGCAACCCTCGTCCATTGGGACGCCACAACGTGGAGGTAGGCAAGTGTTATACTTGCCAAACCATGGGATAAACTCGCGTGTCTTGTGTGATTGATTTTCTGTGATACTTGTGGTCGCAAGAGCTCACTACTTAGCCGTACTAACACTTAACAAAGTTTTGTGGCTATTTAGTTGTCGATTTTTCTAGGATCACCTATTCACCCCCCTCTAGGTGCTCTGAATTGGTATCAGAGCCGTTCTCTTCACGAAAGGGACTAATCGCCCGAAGAGATGGATCTTAAGGGAAAGGGGATGGTGGTCAACGATAAGGAGAAGGAGTCCATCTTCAACGAGCCAAGGGACGACAAGCCCACTGACTCTGGCTCGAGTCATAAGAAGAGGGACAAGAAGAAGAAGAGGCGCATCAAGAAGATCGTCTACTACGACAGCGACAAGTCTTCTTCTTCCCCAAGAGACGACGACTATGACGAGAAAAAGAAACTGGTTAACTCAAACTTTTCTTTTGATTATTCTTGTATTCCGTATAATTCCAATGCCCATTTGCTTTCTATTCCTCTTGGTAAACCTCCACACTTTGATGGAGAGGAGTACACCTTTTGGAGTCACAAAATGCGTAGTCACCTTTTCTCTCTCCATCCTAGTATTTGGGAGATAGTTGAGAGTGAAATGCAATTTGATAGTACGGACAACCCTGTTTTTATTAACAAACAAATTCACAAAAATGCACAAGCTACCACTATTTTGTTAGCATCGTTGTGCAGGGATGAATACAACAAGGTGAGCGGCTTGGACAACGCCAAGCAAATATGGGACACCCTCAAGATCTCGCATGAGGGGAATGACGCCACCATAATCACCAAAATGGAGTTGGTGGAAGGCGGGCTGGGAAGGTTCTCGATGATCAGGGGGGAGGAGCCGACGCAAACTTACAACAGGCTCAAGACCCTAGTCAACAAGATCAGGAGCTATGGAAGCACGAGATGGACGAACCACGACGTCGTCCGACTTATGCTCACGTCTTTTACTGTCATTGACCCTCATCTTGTGAACTCAATCCGTGAGAATCCTAGGTACACCAAGATGACGCCCGAGGAAATACTTGGAAAGTTTGTGAGCGGTATGATGATCAAGGAAGCAAGATACGTTGATGATGCATTGAATGGCCCAATGCCCATCTATGAGCCCCAACCCGTTGCACTCAAGGCAACGAGTAGCAGCAGGGAGGCGCTACCTAGCAAGGTGGCACAAGTTGAAGCTGCTGGGCTAAATGAAGATGAAATGGCCCTCATCATCAAGCGCTTCAAGACGGCGCTAAAAGGACGCAAGGAGCATCCCAACAAGAGCAAAGCAAAGGGAAAGCGCTCCTATTTTAAATGTGGTAAGACTGGTCATTTCATAGCAAATTGTCCTGATAATGCTAATGACCAGGAGCAAGAAAAGAGCGGGAAGAGAGAGAAGAAGAAGGCCTACAAGAAGGCGAAGGGTGAGGCGCACCATGGCAAAGAGTGGGATTCAGATTGCTCTTCGTCCGACTCCGACGACGAAGGACTCGCCGCCTCGGCCTTCAACAAATCGTCTCTCTTCCCTAACGAGCGCCACACTTGCCTCATGGCAAAAGAGAAGAAGGTAAGCGCTTGGGATACCTCTAAGTATACTACTTCAAGTGATGATGACTCTAGTGATGATGAAGTAGATTACACAAGTTTATTCAAAGGTTTAGATAGAACTAAAGTTGATAAGATCAATGAATTGATTGATGCTTTAAATGAAAAGAATAGACTCTTAGAAAAGCAAGAAGATATTTTGTATGAAGAACATGATAAGTTTGTTAATGTACAAAAATCTCTTGCTTTAGAGGTTAAAAGAAATGAAATACTTTCTTCTGAATTATCTACTTGTCATGAAACTGTGTCTAGCTTAAAGAGGATTAATGATGATTTAAATGCTAAGCTAGAAGTAGTTAATAAATCTAGTTCTTGTGTAGGGCACGTTGTGATTTGTAATAGGTGTAAGGATTTCGATGTTGATGCATGTGTTGAGCACCTTACTTCTATTACAAAACTTAATGGTGAAGTGGCAAGTCATAATGCCCAACTTAAGACTTGCAAAAATGACTTTGATAAATTAAAATTTGCTAGGGATGCCTACACCGTTGGTAGACATCCCTCAATTAAGGATGGACTTGGCTTTCGAAAGGAAGCCAAGAACTTAACAAGTCAAAGGGCTCCCATTTCCAACAAGGAGAAAGGGAAGGCCCGTATGGCTAGTAGTAGTCAAAAGAATCATGCTTTTATGTACCATGATAGAAAATATTCTAGAAATTCTCATTATAATAGGAGTTATAATGCTTTTGACTCACATGCCATGATTGCTTCAAGTTCCAATTTTAATGGTAGGACTAGGAGAAATTTTATGTCTCATGCTCCTAAGAAAGTGTGTAATAGATCTACCACTGTCTTTCATGCTTGCAACACTACATATGTACTTTCATGTAAAAATGAAAAAGTGGTTGCTAGAAAGATGGGGTCCAAATGCAAGGGAGACAAGACTCACATTTGGGTCCCAAAGACTATTGTAACTAACCTTGTAGGACCCAACAAGAGTTGGGTACCTAAAACCCAAGCCTAATTTGCCTTGCAGGTTTATGCATCCGAGGGCTCAAGCTGGATTATCGACAGTGGATGCACAAACCACATGACGGGGGAGAATAAGATGTTCACCTCCTACGTCAAGAACAAAGATTCCCAAGATTCGATTATCTTTGGAGATGGAAATCAAGGCAAGGTTAAATGACTAGGAAAGATAGCTATTTCATCCGAGCATTCCATATCTAATGTGTTCTTAGTTGAATCGCTCAGGTACAACTTGTTGCCCGTTAGTCAACTATGTAATATGGGCTACAATTGTTTATTTACCAATGTAGATGTGTCTGTCTTTAGAAGGAGTGATGGTTCACTAGCTTTTAAGGGTGTACTAGACGACAAACTCTACTTAGTTGATTTTTTGAAGGAGGTCGATCTAGATGCATGCTTAATTGCTAAAACTATCATGGGATGGCTGTGGCATCGCCATCTAGCACATGTTGGGATGAAGAACCTTCATAAACTTCTAAAGGTAGAACATGTGTTAGGTCTAACTAATGTGTTTTTCGAAAAAGATAGACCTTGTGCAGCTTGTCAAACAGGTAAACAGTTGGGAAGTACTCATCACAGCAAGAATGTGATGACCACATCAAGACCTCTGGAGCTACTTCATATGGACCTGTTTGGACCCGTCGCCTACCTCAGCATCGGGGGAAGTAAGTATGGTCTTGTTATTGTTGATGATTTTTCCCGCTTCACTTGGGTATTCTTTTTGCAAGATAAATTAGAAACCCAAGGGACCCTTAAGCGCTTTCTAAGGAGAGCTCAAAATGAATTTGAGCTCAAGGTGAAGAAGATAAGAAGCGACAACGGGTCCGAGTTCAAGAACCTACAAGTGGAGGAGTATCTTGAGGAGGAAGGAATCAAGCACGAGTTCTCCGCTCCCTACACACCACAGCAAAATGGTGTGGTAGAGAGGAAGAACAGGACGCTCATAGACATGGTGAGGACGATGCTTGGAGAATTCAAGATGCCCGAGCAGTTTTGGTCGAAAGCTGTGAACACAACTTGCCACACCATAAACTGGGTCTACCTTCATCGCCTCCTCAAGAAGACCTTGTATGAACTTCTAACCGGTAACAAACCTAACGTGTCATACTTTCGTGTATTTGGGAGTAAATGTTATATTCTAGTAAAGAAAGGTAGAAATTCTAAATTTGCTCCCAAAGCTGTAGAAGGGTTTTTGTTAGGTTATGACTCAAATTCAAAGGTGTATAGAGCCTTCAACAAATCATCGGGTTTGGTTGAAGTCTCTAGCGACGTTGTATTTGATGAAACTAATGGCTCTCCAAGAGAGCAAGTTGATCTTGATGATGTAGATAAAGATGATGTTCCAACGGATGCAATTCGCACCATGGCGATTGGAGATGTGCGACCACAGGAACACCAAGAGCAAGATCAACCTTCTTCCTCAACGATGGTGCATCCCCCGACTCAATATGATGAACAGGTTCCTCAAGAGGAGGCGTGTGATCAAGGGGGAGCACAAAATGACCAAGTTGTGGAGGAAGAAGCACCACGGGCCCCTCCAACTCAAGTCCAAGCAACGATTCAAAGGAATCATCCTGTCGACCAGATTTTGGGTGATATTAGCAAGGGAGTAACAACTCGCTCACGTCTAGCTTATTTTTGTGAGCGTTACTCGTTTGTCTCCTCTATTGAGCCTTTCAGGGTAGAAGAGGCCTTGCAAGATCCGGACTGGGTGTTGGCCATGCAGGAAGAGCTCAACAACTTCAAGTGAAAGAAGTTTGGACCCTGGTGCCACGTCCAAAGCAAAACGTTGTGGGAACCAAGTGGGTGTTCCGCAACAAACAGGATAAGCACGGGGTGGTGACAAGGAACAAGGCTCGACTTGTGGCAAAAGGTTATGCCCAAGTCGCAGGTTTGGACTTTGAGGAGACTTTTGCTCATGTGGCTAGGCTAGAGTCTATTTGCATTTTGTTAGCCTATGCCGCTCACCATTCTTTCAGGTTGTTCCAAATGGATGTGAAGATCGCTTTCCTCAACGGGCCAATCAAGGAGGAGGTGTACGTAGAGCAACCCCCTGGCTTTGAGGATGAACGGTACCCCGACCACGTGTGTAAGCTCTCTAAGGTGCTCTATGGACTTAAGCAAGCCCCAAGAGCATGGTATGAATGCCTTAGAGATTTCCTAATTGCAAATGCTTTCAAGGTTGGGAAAGCCGATCCAACTCTTTTCACTAAGACTTGTGATGGTGACCTATTTGTGTGCCAAATTTATGTCGATGACATAATATTTGATTCTACTAACCAAAAGTCTTGTGAGGAGTTTAGCAGGGTGATGACTCAAAAATTTGAGATGTCGATGATGGGCGAGTTGAACTACTTCCTTGGGTTCCAAGTGAAGCAACTCAAGGACGGCACCTTCATCTCCAAACGAAGTACACACAAGACTTGCTCAAGCGGTTCGAGATGAAGGACGCCAAGCCCGCAAAGACTCCAATGGGAACTGACGGACATGTCGACCTCAACAAAGGAGGTAAGTCCATTGATCAAAAGGCATACCGGTCTATGATAGGTTCCTTGCTTTATTTATGTGCTAGTAGACCGGATATTATGCTTAGCGTTTGCATGTGTGCTAGATATCAATCCGACCCAAGGGAATGTCACCTTGTGGCCGTTAAGCGGATTCTTAGATATTTAGTTGCTACGCCTTGCTTCGGGATCTGGTATCCAAAAGGGTCTACCTTTGACTTGATTGGATATTCAGACTCCGATTATGCCGGGTGCAAGGTTGATAGGAAGAGTACATCAGGAACGTGCCAATTCCTAGGAAGGTCATTGGTGTTTTGGAGTTCAAAGAAACGAACTTTCGTTGCCCTATCCACCGCTGAAGCCGAGTATGTTACCGCAGGACAATGTTGCGCGCAACTACTTTGGATGAGGCAAACCCTCCGGTACTTTGGCTACAATCTGAGCAAAGTCCCACTCCTATGTGACAATGAGAGTGCAATCCGCATGGCGGATAATCCTGTTGAACACAGCCGCACTAAGCACATAGACATCCGGCATCACTTCCTGAGAGACCACCAGCAAAAGGGGGATATCGAGGTGTACCATATTAACACCAAGAACTAGCTAGCCGATATCTTTACCAAGCCTTTAGATGAGAAAAGGTTTTGCAGGTTGCGTAGTGAGCTAAATGTCTTAGATTCGCATAACTTGGATTGATCTATAGCATACATGTGTTTATGCCTTTGATCATGTAATTTATGCATTTCAATCTATTTTTGTTCATTTGTGGTGCTCAAGTTGTAACCATGATCCCCGGACCTCACAAGTCCATTTGCAAGTGATGCACTTATTTAGGGGGAGGCATGCTACAACTTGACGCTTTGAGACTAACCTTTGTGTTTGAGTTCTTGATTTAGTCTCAAAAGTGGATTGAAAGGGAAAGGTGAACTTGGACCATGCAAAGACTTCCACTTTTGGTGAGGAAATGGGGTTAAAGGGCCAAGAATGATCCCGTTTTGGTGCTTAATGCCAAAGGGGGAGAAATTAAAGGTCAAAGCAATTGGATCAGCTAGGCCAAAGCAATTGGATCAGCTACCACTTAAGAATTTTGAAAATAGTAGAGTTAGAACCTTTGATTTGTTCAAAATACTCTTATTGTCTCTTATTGTCAAAAGTTGGTCTCTTGTGGGGACAGTGTTTGATTATGGGAAAAGGGAGAGTTTTTGGATCTTTGATCAATTTCTCTTGGAATACCTCTCTTTATGCCTCAACAAGTGTGTTTGACTTAGAGATAGGAAATTGAATTTGATTTGCAAAAACAAACCAAGTGGTGGCAAAGAATGATCCAAATATGCCAAATTTGAATGAAAAACAATTCTTGTTCTCAATTGCTTTGATGTTGCACTTCTTTTAGTTGGTTTTTGATGTGTTGGCATAAATCACCAAAAAGGGGGAGATTGAAAGGGAAATGTGCCCTTGGGCCATTTCTAAAGTGTTTTGGTGATTAAGTGCCCAACACATATGCTCTAAGTGTTAATTTGTGCCAAAGATTCAAAAATTGCAAATCATATTACAAGGTACGTTTCTAGACTTAGTACATTGATTTGAGTACTAATGTATTGTGCCTAAGTGCTAGAAATAGGAGAAAATGGATTGGAGAAGAGTTGGCTGACTCCCACTCGGTCTGGGTGCACCAGACAGTGTCCGGTGCGCCAGGACCAGTCTCGGTGAACAGTCCGCTCTCGGGACTCGACGGCGGCGTACGACTATAATTCACCGGACTGTCCGGTGGTGCACCGGACTATCCGGTGAGTCATCCGCGGCGAAGTCGTCGCTCTCGGGAAACGTTCAACGGTGTACGGCTAAAATTCACCGGACTGTCCGGTGAGGCACCGGACTGTCCGGTGAGCCAACGGTCGACTGCGCCAACGGTCGGCCGCGCAATCCACGCGCGACGCGTGGGCGCGCCAATGGTTGGCAGGGGGCACCAGACTGTCCGGTGTGCACCGGACAGTGTCCGGTGCGCCAACTGCCGCAAATCTGCAACGGTCGGATGCGCCAGAAAAGGAAGGAGATCACGCACCGGACAGCTACAGGGACTGTCCGGTGGCACAACGGACTGTCCGGTGCGCCACCCGACAGAAGGCAAGATTTGCCTTCCAAAGTTGCCTCCAACGGCTCCTAGCTGCCTTAGGGCTATAAAAGGGACCCCTAGGCGCATGAAGGAGTCACCCCAGCATACTTTGAGCATTCTAAGTCTTCCACACTCCATCTCCGCGCACTTGATTGACTTTGTTAGTAATTTGAGCTCTGTTCTAGTGGTGAACTTGTTGCGATTCATTTGAGCTCAAGTCTTGGCTGTGTGTGTGCGTATTGCTACGAATTTGTGTGTGTTGCTTCCCACCCTTACTCTAGTGCTTTCACTTTGATCTTTGTTGTAAGGGCGAGAGACTCCAACTTGTGGAGATTCCTCACAAACAGGAAAAGAGATAAGCAAGAACAACACCGTGGTATTCAAGTTGATCATTGGATCACTTGAGAGGGGTTGAGTG
Source organism: Zea luxurians (assembly GCA_029449295.1). NCBI lineage: Eukaryota > Viridiplantae > Streptophyta > Magnoliopsida > Poales > Poaceae > Zea > Zea luxurians. Next base: position 217,203 of record JAOPSE010000407.1, on the reverse strand, counting down.
CAACCCTCGTCCATTGGGACGCCACAACGTGGAGGTAGGCAAGTGTTATACTTGCCGAACCACGGGATAAACTCGCGTGTCTTGCGTGATTGATTTTCTGTGATACTTGTGGTCGCAAGAGCTCACTACTTAGCCGTACTAACACTTAACAAAGTTTTGTGGCTATTTAGTTGTCAATTTTTACAGGATCACCTATTCACCCCCCTCTAGGTGCTCTCAAGGCCCCGAACAGTACAAGTGCCCAAAAACACACAGTCCCTGCCCAAACCAATTTGGCACCTGCGGATGGTCGGCCGACCGTCCGACCCCGACCGGACAGTTCGCACAATTATATAGGGACTGTGCAGAGGGCGACTCTCTCTGGTCAGGACTGCGGACGGTCCGGCCCCAAGGCCGGACGGTCCGCAGTACAAACATACAGGACCAGTCTGAAGTGAACATACTTCGGACCCCTCTGGATAGATCGCGGATGGTCCGGCCACTTGGCCCGGACGGTCCGCCAAACCCAGAACTTAGCAACTTTTCAAACACGCTTTCGAAAAGATTTTTAACTCTCGAAACTGGAAGCGCTGTTAGACCTCATGCAAATGCAACCACTAGATGCTCTATGAGGCACTAAGCTTTACACAGACCAAAGTCATTGACCCCTCTTAATAGTACGACCATCTTGCCTACTAATCCGGTCAAATGTCTTCTCTAAACTCCTGGAGATAGGCAAAAACAAAAACCTATGTTTTACCTTTGCCTTCACTTGATCCACAACTAATGCTTGTAAGTCTCCAAGATTTTCTGTTCTCTGTGGTCCAACCTGCATTCTTATTTCTCCAAGAACTGTTAGTCCACAAATAGTTGTCATTAATTACCAAAACATCACTAAGGGGCCTAGATGATTCACAACTGTTCATAATATCAGCTAAGAAAACAAACAAATCTTATTCTAGCGCCACATAATAGTTATCTGTGCAAAAATCTAGCTATCCCGTTGAACCTTGCTAATGGAGGATAGGGCGTGTTTGGATTCATCAGTTTCTGATAATACTGTTTATAATATCAGCTAAGAAAACAAACAAATCTTATTCTGGCACCACATAATGGTTATCTGAGTAAAAATCTAGCTATCCTGCTATCGGCGTTTCGGACCCGGGGGGTCCCTGGACCGACGAGTAAATTTGTCGTTGCGTGCCCCTGCCCAGATGGGTTGGCGCTGGATGGAACACAAGTGGTGGAATGGGCCTTGTATTATCCTGCACCAAGGTGCTCGTAGTAGGGGTTACAAGCCTTGCGAGAGAGTGGGAGCGAGAGAGGGCGAGTAGCAGAGAGCGAGAGAGAGAGAGAGAGAGAGAGAGAGAGAGGGTCCGGCCCCTACTCGTCTTCTCCCGCCGTGCGTACGTATGCTTCGTATGTTCGTGTGCTCGTCCCTTCATCCCCTTGCTCCCCCTTTCATCCTCTTCCCCGTGGGGCCCTGGACACCCCCTTTTATAGACGTAAGGAGATGCCCAGCTGTATAATGGGGTGTAGCTGGGAGCTAACGTGGCTGGCAGAGAAGTGCCCTAAGCCCTGTACAGATAACAATGTGGCCATCGGGGGGACGTCTCGAGTCCTGTAGAGGTAGCATCGTGGCCGTCGGAGAAGTGCCTTGAGCCCTGTAGCGGTACAGCTGTTGGCGTTGCATGGATCTTGCTGACGTCTCCTTGCTTCCGTAGGGGGCTTGAGGACCACCGACGTCATGGTTGCATGCGGGAACCACCATCTCCTGTTACCGGGGTAAGCTTGATGGGACACCGATCTTATTCCTTTGTAGCCTGAGCTAGCTAGGAGTAGGGTAATGATGCATCCCTCGTGGCGTGGTTGATCCGAGCCTGAGGTTGGGCGAGGCGGCGACTCCTCCGAGGCCGAGGCTGAGCCCTAGGGTCGGGCGAGGCAGAGATTTCCTCCCGAGGCCGAGGCCGAGCCCTGGGGTCGGGCGAGGCGGAGATTTCCTCCCGAGGCCGAGGCCGAGCCCTAGGGTCGAGCGAGGCGAAGATTTCCTCCCGAGGCCGAGGCCGAGCCCTGGGGTCGGGTGAGGCGGAGCTTCCTGTTGCGCCCGAGGCTGAACTCGACCGTTGTCGGTTTCGCCCGGGTGTTTGGCACAGCAGCCGGAGCGGGGCAAGCGGCGCTGTTTTCCTGTCAGATCGGTCAGTGAAAGACCAAAGTGACTGCAGTCACTTCGACCTTGCCGACCGAGGCACGCGTGTCTGGATAGGGTGTCAGGCGACCCAGCATTAAACGCACATGCAATACGGTCGGCTGGTAAGGCGTTTTGGCCAAAGTCGCTTGCACGACAAGGCTTGTCTTTAGCGGAGCCGAGGGTGCACTCATTGTCCGAAGAGACCCTCGGGCGAGGCGTGGACTCGTCTGGGACCACTGTTCCGCCCGAGGCCGGGCTCGGGCGAGGTGAGACCATGTCCCTTGGTAGACAAAGCATTGACTTTGACCCGAGTCGTAAGCCTTTATGGTCACCTCTAGAGGTGTTTACCAGCCGTGATTAGGAGTGTTGGGGATACCCCTAATTTCGGTACCCGACAGTAGCCCCCGAGCCTCGAGGGGAGTGGTGATGCTCGCTTCGAGGCTCTGCCACATTCTTGGTGAGGGGGCCGACCTTTCTCGGTTATACTTTGTTCCGACGGGTGCGCGCGAGCGCACCCGCCGGGTGTAGTCCCCGAGGCCTCGGAGGAGTGGTTTGACTCCTCTAAGGTCTTAACGCTTTTCGGGATGTTTTGGCCGGTCCTGTCGTTCCCTCTTGCGGCCTGGCCGTAGCCCGGGTGCACGATCAGGTTCCGAGTTTTTGAGCTGGTTTGTTGACACTGTCAACAGTTTGGCCATAGCCGAGTGCGAGAGCAGCCCCCGAGCCTCTGCACGGAGCGAGAGGACGATCAAGGACTGTCTTGACTTTTATTATACGCCCCTTCGTCGCCTTTCCGCATGGAGGAAGGGGGGGGGGGGGAAAGCGCCATGTTACCCTCGGAGGGCACCGATCATGGTGTTTCCGGCGAGCTGCTAACGGGTGATCCGAGTGGACGCCGGTGCCTCATTCGTTAAGGGTCAGCTAGTGACCCAGAAGCGCGCTCCAAAAGTACCTACAGGTGATTCGCTGGACCCGGCCCCTTTTCGACAGGGTCCGAGGGCTCGATGCCTCCCTCTGGTGGGATTCCATTACGAGTCGTTCCCGCTGGTCTCGGAAATGTCCTAGGGTACCTCAGGAGCGTAGCCCAAGCCTCGGCCATGTATCGGACATATCCAGGGTCATCCCTCACTCTGCGTGTTCTGGGCGGCTGTTGAACCCCTTCGAGGGGCCAGCCTACGAACCCCTGATCAGTAGTGGGCGTGGAGCCCGAGAGCTCTGGGGCGGCTGTGGAACCCTTTCGAGGGGCCAGCCTTCAAACCCCTGATCAGTAATGGGTGCGGAGCCCGGGTGCTCTGGGGTGGCTGTCGAACCCTTCCGAGGGGCCAGCCTTTGAACCCCTGATCAGTAGGAGGGCTCGGGGGCCCGTTTCCTTCGTGAGGAAGGATCCTTTCCAAAATATCCCCCTTCCCAGTCCCTGTGGCAAGAGAGAGAGGAAACGTTGCCTGCTTTGCCCGCCAACGGTGTCGCTTGCCCTACCAGGGAGTTAATGCGACGGGACGGGTGATTCGTGGGGCGACCGTTGCGCGTGCGCGGGCCATTCGAGAAACGGGGAACGGGCGCGTCGTTCTTACGCTGTGGGAGAGGGCTCTCCCGCTGCTTCAGGAAAAGACGTGAGCCTAGGGGGTGATCTGACCGCTGCTTCCGCCCGTCTGTTGCAGCAGTTATTGCCAGTCCGCTTTCGGCCACATCAACTGTCGTGCCTAGCCCCGCGGCTGACTGACCCTTGACCGCTGCACCCAATTGGCACTGTTGGGTCACGCGCGGGGCCGCCTCGAGTCGTGGCACTGGTTCCACAGTGGAGAAGACGCGACATTGGCACAGGTGGCGGTGCGGTTTCCTCGCACGTAGCGACCGTCGCGCCGATTGCATGGTAGGTGGGACCGAGCTTTCGTGCTAGTCCACCGGAAGTGACGAAGCCGAATGGGTGCATAACCGTGGCACAGTTGCATGCTCCCAGGGTGGCGGTTCGCCCTTCCGTCTGTTGGTTCCAGCGAGGATGAGGAAACGCTTATAACCGCAGGGCGGTTTTATGCCTTTTGTGCGGCGTCTTGCCTCCCTCGCGTCTCGAGTCAGTTCGCACGACATATGGGGCCCAACCCCCGTGTCGTAGGGGGAGAACCCTGGAGCATGTCGGTGGAGACTTTGCCCGTGACGCTTGGGGGCGCAAGTGAGGAGATCTGCCTATTAAAGGGGATCGATCCCCCGGGCAGTGGCCATGCCTTCGTTCTTCCCTCATGTGTTGCGCCCTTCCACCTTTCGAGCCCCTGGATGGGGTGCACCGGCGTCGCCTTGCTCTTGCTGTCGTTGGAGGAGCGCGACCTCGTGGAGATTGGCGCTCTTCAGCCGCCGCTCGGCTTCAAGGATTTTCGTCATGCAGCCCGGCTGCATTCCCTCACCAATGGTCATCCGTGGGGTTGATCACCATCCTGGTGGTGGGGAGAAGCAAGCCGGGCTGCGACCTCCGCCCCGCCCTCAGCTTCAAGGATCTTCGTCATCCGGGCTGAGGCGGAGGAGCGCACCGAGTGGAGGGTTGCCTCCGCGTGGGTCGGTGACCCTTTTCTTCCCCCAGCATTCGGAGGAGAAGGGCATCCTCCAGCCCTACGGAGACGTCCTCCAGCCATGCGGGGGAAGGCGAACTGCTGCTCCCTGGCCAGGGTGCAGCTTTCCGTCCTCCACTCGGGCGGCGGTCGTGCCGCACGCGGGCCGACCACGTCTAGGTCCTCCTCGCACCATCAGCTGCACCGGGGGGTCGCTCAACACGTCGTACGCGCGAGGGCGGTACTCGTGTCCTGGTACGCCACCGGCGAGGACGGGAGTGAGGACCTGCCGGTGCACTTTGGGGCGGCCGCTGTTCGCCGGCGCGTTGTCGGTGGGTTCGATCCCACAGACGGCGCCCTCCAACTCTTCGGCCTCAACGACTTGTCCTCGCCCCTCGTGTGGGGATGTGGGCGAGGGCCTCTTCACAGCAGCGTCTGTCCTGAGGTCATCGCTGCTGCTGTTTAGCCGCCCGAGGTGGAGGTCATTGTCTCTGCTGCTGCAGAGGTCGCCGGCGAGCCGCTTGAAGTTTGTTATCCCATGGGCCCCCTGGTATGGAGGTTGTTCATACCCACAGGAACGGAACCGGAGTCCCATTTGTAAGGGGATATACTGGGTTTTTGCCTGAGCAAAATGTAACTGCTTCAAGGACTTAGACATTTGTCGTGGGGCGGGAGAACCGCCGAGGGTCCTGCCGACGTCTAAGTCTATGTAGCATAGTTACCCCAAGCATATGTATTTGTTCTTTGTGGCTGTCGAGGCCTGAACATTTGGGTATTCGAGTATAAAGTTGTGCCTCTTCCTTGTTTCGAGCACTAGGACTTGCCTGTCGGTGGCCGAACCACTTAACTGAGCGTGAGTTGCCTTGCGCGGAAGGTGACGAGTGAGGTATCCGTATCCCGGAGGTGTAGGAGTCCCTCGGCTCGGTCGGCCTTGCTGCTTAAAGCCTCTCTGTCTCGGTTTTAGAACCTTCGGCTGCTCTGCGATGAGCCGAAGCTGAAGGCAGCAGTGGTGTGGACAGAGGCGATGTTGGCTCGGACAGAGGCCTTCTCGGCGCGGGAGCAGGCGGCTTTCCGGGCCGAGAAGGTGCAGCAGCGGTAGCTGGGGTTTGGCCAGATCACCTGCGAGCAGGGCCAATCCTGGAGCTAAGCCGTCGAGGCCGTGAGCCGGGCTGAGATCCTCGGGGGACAGCTGGCTTGGGCTTCGGAGCAGCTGGCCGAGGTGCCTGCTCGCATCGCCGTCTGAGGCTGGGCCAGATTCCGCCAAGGGTGGAAACGACGCCGAGAGTGCCGCTCCTCCCCCTGCTGATGTTTGAGCCTGCATGAACAGTTCGTCTGAAGTATGCGTAGGTTTGTTGCGGCCACCGAGGCCTAAACATATTTAGCATTCAGATTATAAAGCTGTGTTTTCTTTCCTCATGTTTCGAGCACTTAGGACTTGTTCGTCGGCAGCAGAATCACATTATCCAAGCGAGAGTTACTTTTCACGGAAGGTGATGAGTGAGGTATCCGTATCTCGGAGGCGTAGGAGTCCCTCGGCTCGATCGGCCTTGCCACTTACGTGCTCTCTCACCAGTTCATAGGATTCTGCTATCGATATAGTCGAAAAATGCACGAAAGTCGTTTTCTACCCAAGCGTTAGGACTTGTTTGGTAGCAGGATCGCTTATCCGAGCGTGAGTTACTTTTCGCGGAAGGTGATGAGTGAGGTATCCGTATCCCGGAGGTGTAGGAGTCCCTCGGCTCAGTCGGCCTTGCCACTTACGTGTACTCTCGTCGTTTTTAGGGCCCTGCTATCGACATAGTCAAAAGAACGAAAGTTGTTTTCGGTAGAAAACTTTTCCGAGGAAAATTTTGAAGCAGAGGGGGTTCCCCCCTTCTAGCCCCCGAGGGAGGGTCGGGCTTGGCTGAGGCAAGGCTGACCCTTCCTTGACGGTTAGACTTTATTTAAGCGCGTAAAAACGAGGAACACGAATGACTTGAAACATTTTAAGGGTAGAAGCGACGTAGCTGTTCGATGTTCCAAGCGTTGCTGTAGACCTCACCTTGATCGTTGGCCAGCTTGTATGTTCCGGGCTTCAAGATCTTTGCGATGATGAATGGCTCTTCCCAGGGGGGAGTAAGCTTGTGGCGCCCTCGGGCGTCCTGTCGCAGCCGAAGCACCAAGTCTCCCACCTGGAAGCCTCGGGGCCGAACCCTTCGAGCGTGGTAGCGTCGCAGAGACTGCTGATACCGTGCCGAATGTAGTAAGGCAACGTCCCGAGCTTCTTCGAGCTGGTCCAGCGAGTCCTCTCGGCTGGTCTGGTTGCTTTGGTCGTCGTACGCCTTCGTCCTCGGGGAACCGTATTCTAGGTCCGTGGGGTGGACGGCCTCGGCCCCATATACTAGAAAGAACGGCGTGAAACCCGTGGCTCGGCTCGGCGTCGTCCTTAGACTCCAGACCACTGAGGGTAGCTCTTTCATCCACCGCTTGCCGAACTTGTGAGGTCGTTGTAGATCCTGGGTTTAAGTCCCTGCAAAATCATACCGTTGGCACGCTCCACCTGCCCATTCGTCATGGGGTGAGCTACGGCGGCCCAGTCCACACGGATGTGGTGGTCCTCGCAGAAGTCCAGGAACTTTTTCTGGTGAACTGCGTGCCACTGTCAGTGATGATGGAGTTCGGAACTCCAAAGCGATGGATGATATTGGTGAAGAACGCCACCGCCTGCTCAGACCTGATGCTGGTTAAGGGTCGGTCCTCGATCCACTTGGAGAATTTGTCGATGGCGACCAACAGGTGCGTGAAGCCCCGGGTGCCTTTTGCAAGGGACCGACGAGGTCTAGACCCCACACAACAAACAGCTGGGTGATGGATATTGTCTGCAGGGCTTGAGCGGGCAGGCATGTCTGCTTTGCGTAGAATTGACACCCCCGGCAGGAGCGTACAATCCTAATGGTGTCAGCCACCGCGGTTGGCTAGTAGAAACATTGTCGGAAGGCATTCCCCATGAGGGCTCGAGGTGCTGCATGGTGGCCGCAAGCCCCCGAGTGTATTTCTTGTAACAGCTCTTGTCCTTGGGCGATGGGGATGCATCGCTGGAGGATGCCCGAGGGACTGCGGTGATAGAGCTCCTTTTCATCACCCAGCAAAACAAACGACTTGGCGCCGAGCTAGTCGCCGAGCTTCGGCCTTGTCGAGGGGTAGCTCTCCTCGGAGAAGATATTCCAGGCACGGGGTCTGCCAGTTCGGGACCGGTGTGACCCCATTCCGCTTTCCCTCGACGTGCAGGGCCTCACCCTCGGCGGCCGAGGGCACCTCGGGCTCGGCCGAGGCTTCCTCGGGTTTGGCCAAGGATATCTCGGGTGTGTCGTTGATCTTGATGGAGGGTTGATGTATATCCCTGGAGAAGACGTCCGGGGGAACCGGTGTCCGCCCCGAGGCTATTTTAGCCAGTTCATTCGCAGTCTCATTGAATCGTCGGGCGACGTGGCTGAGTTCTAGCCCATAGAACTTGTCTTCTAGGCGTCGAACTTCGTCGCGGTAGGCCTCCATCTTACGATCGTAGCAGTGGGAGTTCTTCATGACTTGGTCAATGACAAGCTGCGAGTCGCCATGAGCGTCAAGGCGCCGAACCCCTAGCTCGATGGCGATGCGCAGCCCATTAACCAATGCTTCGTACTCGGCCATGTTGTTTGACGCCGAAAAATGAAGGCGGATCACGTAGCGAAGATGTTTTCCGAGAGGTGAGATGAAGAGCAAGCCCGCGCCTGCTCCGGTTTTCATCAGCGACCCGTCGAAGTACATGGTCCAAAGCTCGGGTTGAATTGGAGCCGTTGGTAACTGGGTGTCAGTCCACTCAACCAGGAAGTCGGCCAAGACTTGGGATTTTATGGCCTTTCGAGGGGCGAATGAAAGTGTTTCGCCCATGAGTTCCACTGCCCATTTCGCTATCCTACCCGAGGCCTCTCGGGACCGGATGATCTCTCCCAGAGGAAAGGATGACACCACAGTCACCGGGTGAGACTCGAAGTAGTGTCGCAGCTTCCGCTGTGTCAGGATCACTGCGTAGAGCAGATTCTGGATCTGCGGGTAGCGGACTTTGGTCTCGGATAGCACTTCGCTGATGAAGTAGACTGGCCTCTGGATGAGCAGTGCATGCCCTTCTTCTCGTCTCTCGACTACGATCACGGCGCTGACCACCTGAGTTGTTGCGGCTACGTAGATCAAGAGGGCTTCTCCCGCAGCGGGGGGCACCAAGATGGGTGCATTTGTAAGGAGTGCCTTCAAGTTCTCGAGGGCTTCTTCTGCCTCGGGGGTCCAAGTGAAGCGCTCGGTCTTCCTTAAGAGGCGGTACAGGGGCAATCCTTTTTCGCCAAGGCGTGAGATGAAATGGCTCAGAGCCGCAAGGCATCCCATGACCCTCTGTACTCCTTTCAAATCTTTTACCAGTCCCATGTTGGTGATGGCCGCGATTTTCTCTGGGTTGGCCTCTATGCCCTGCTCGGAGACGATGAACCCTAGGAGCATGCCTCGGGGGACTCCGAAGACACACTTCTCGGGGTTGAGTTTCACGCCTTTAGCCCTCAGACACTTGAATGTCGTTTCAAGGTCAGAGAGGAGGTCAGAGGCCTTCTTCATCTTGACAATGATGTCATCGACGTAAGCCTCGACCGTTCTGCCGATGTGTTCTCCGAACACATGGTTCATGCACCTCTGGTAGGTGGCACCTGCATTCCTCAAACCAAATGGCATTGTAGTGTAACAGTACATGCCAAAAGGTGTGATAAAAGAAGTCGCGAGCTGGTCGGACTCTTTCATCTTGATTTGGTGATAGCCTGAGTAGGCGTCGAGGAATGACAGGGTCTCGCACCCAGCAGTGGAGTCCACAATTTGATCGATGCGAGGCGGAGGGTAGGGAACCTTCGGACATGCTTTGTTTAGACCAGTGTAGTCTATGCACATCCTCCATTTCCTATCCTTCTTCCTTACAAGAACAGGGTTAGCTAACCATTCGGGATGGAATACCTCTTTGATGAACCCTGCCGCGAGTAGCTTGTCGATCTCCTCGCCTATGGCCCTGCGATTTTCTTCGTCGAAATGGCGCAAGGTTTGCTTCACGGGTCGGGCTCCAGCTCTGATGTCCAGTGAGTGCTCAGCGACATCCCTTGGTATGTCTGGCATATCCGAGGGACTCCACGCAAAAACTTCGGCGTTCGCGCGGAGAAAGTCGACGAGCACTGCTTCCTATTTGGGGTCGAGCTCGGAGCCGATCCGGACTTTCTTGCTAGCGTCATTGCAGGGGTTGAGGGAGATGGACTTAACCGCCTCGACTGGCTCGAAGTTGCCGGCGTGCCGCTTCGCGTCGGGCGCCTCCTTGGAGAGGCGTTCCAGGTCGGCGATAAACTCGGCGAGGGCCTTAGCGTACTCCATGCATTCCATGTCGCATTCGTACGAGTGGTGGTACGTGGATCCGACGATGATAATCCCGTTCGGGTTCGGCATCTTGAGCTTGAGGTAGGTGTAGTTGGGGACGGCCATGAACTTGGCGTAGCACGGCGTTTCCAACACCGCGTGGTAGGTCCCTCGGAACCCGACCACCTCGGAGGTGAGGGTTTCCTTTCGGAAGTTGGAGGGAGACCCGAAGCAGACAGGCAAGTCTATCCGCTCGAGGGGCAGGATACGCTTCCCGGGTGCGATCCTGTGGAAGGGTGCGGCACCGGCCCGGACCTCGGACCGATCAACCCCCAAGAGTTCCAGGGTCTCGGCGTAGATGATGTTGAGGCTGCTGCCTCCGTCCATGAGAACCTTGGCGAGCCTAACGTTGCTGATGATCGGATCGACAACAAGCGGGTACCTCCCTGGGCTCGGCACGAAGTCGGGGTGGTCGTCTCGGTCGAAGGTGATAGGCTTGTCGGACCAGTCTAGGTATGCTGGCGCTACCACCTTTACCGAGCAGACCTCCCGGCGCTCCTGCTTCCGGTGCCGAGCCGAGGCGTTCGCCACCTGCCCGCCGTAAATCATGAAGCAGTTGTGGATCTTGGGGAACTCCTCTTCCTTGCCGCCCTCCTTCTTGTTGTCGCCTTGGCCCTTGCCATCTTCCGCCGGGGGCCTAGCCTTATGGAAGTAGCGCCGGAGCATGACACATTCTTCAAGGGTGTGCTTGACGGGACCCTGGTGATAGGGGCACGGCTCCTTGAGCATCTTGTCGAACGCGCCGACCCCTCCAGGGGGCTTCCGAGGATTCCTATGCTCGGTAGCAGCGACTAGATTCGCGTCAGCGACGTTGCACTTCGCTTGCGCCTTCTTCTTGGCCTTCTTCTTCACGCCACGCTGGGCGGACGCCTCGGGGGCGTCTTCCTTCGGCTCCCACTGAGGCTGCTTGTCTTTCTGGAAGATGGCCTCGACCGCCTCCTGACCCGAGGCGAACTTGGTGGCGACGTCCATCAGCTCGCTCGCCCTTGTGGGAGTCTTGTGCCCCAGTTTGCTCACCAGGTCTCGGCATGTGGTGCCGGCGAGGAAAGCTCTGATGACGTCCGAGACGGTGATGTTAGGCAGCTCGGTGCGCTGCTTCGAAAACCGCCAGATGTACTCTCAGAGGGATTCCCCAGGCTGCTGGCGGCAGCTTCGGAGATCCCATGAGTTCCCAGGGCGCACGTACGTGCCTTGGAAATTTCCCGTGAAAGCCTTGACCAGGTCATCCCAGTCGGAGATCTGCGCAGGGGGCAGATGCTCCAGCCAGGCCCGGGCAGCGTCGGAGAGGAAAAAGGGTAGATTACGAATGATGAGGTTGTCATCGTCCGGCCCCTCCCAACTGGCATGCCAGTCGGTAGTCCGCGAGCCACAGCTCCGGCCTCGTCTCCCCCGAGTACTTGGTGATGGTAGTCGGGGCTCGGAAACGGGCGGCGAACGATGCTCGCCGTATGGCCCGGCTAAAGACTCGTGGACCGGGTGGCTCGGGCGAGGGATTCCGATCCTCCTCACTGTCGCAGCGTCCCCCACGCCTGGGATGGTAGCCTCGGCGCACCTTCTCGTCGAGGCAGGCTCGATGGTCGCGACGGTGATGCTCGTTGCCGAGGTGACCCCAGGCGGCAGGGGCCTCGTCCCGTGTGCGCTCGGGATGGACTGAGGCCTTCCGCATGCGTCGGGAGGACGTCGCGTAATGTTTCGAGGGGTCAGCTCGCCTCCGGGAGGCGGAGCTCTCGGCTCGTCGAACTGCGGCACCTTCCAGGAGATTCTTGAGTTCGCCCTGGATACACCGTCCCTCGGTGGTGGATGGCTCCGGCATGGTTCGAAGTAGTATCGCCGCTGCAGCTAGGTCCTGGCCGGACCCGCTAACGGCCGGGGGCAACGCTGCCCTGGCATTGTCGACGATGTGGCGCTGGATGTCCCGGGCCCGATGACAGGCTCCTCCAGCGAGTGTTCGACCTACCCACTCCTGTTTGATGTTCTGTCGAAGCTGCACAAGCCGCCTAGCTTCCCCGTCGACCTGGTTCTGCATCTCACGGATTTGCTCGAGCTGTGTGTCCCGACCCCCCGCAGGGACTAGGACCACAGCTAGCTTCCGCGGGATGTCAACGCGAGATGCGGGCCCAGGGGGATCGTCAACCTCTGGCATACCGAGGTGGTTGCCTTCGTCGTGATCTCCCTGATCGACGTGGAAACATTCGTGACTTGGGTCGTAACCCTCGTCGTCAAGGCTGTGGCCATCGTCAGAACAACCGGAGAGGCAGTGGTCACATGCGGACATGAAGTCCCGCATGGCACCGGGGTCATTGAGGCCAGAGAATTCCCAACCAAAGTCAGAGTCGTCCTCTTCCTCGAAACCCACCGGTCCGGAGATTGAGACGGCTGTCAGTCGGTCCCAAGTCGACCACATATGGTACCCCGGAAGGTTGGGATACGCCTTTACGAATGCGCTCACCGTAGCGGGATCGCTAGGTGGATCAAAGCTGAATCAAAAGGGAACAGGGTGGAATAAGAATGGTACCTCTTGGTCGATGGACGGTGGTGAAGTCGCGTCGGGGACAGAACGCACTGTCATCTCAGGCACGAGGGTGAAGCCCAGCAGGTCCTTGGCGAGGGTGCTGGCGTCGTCGGTCTGCTCGGGGCTGGCATGTTGCAGGGAAGCGGCGCTCGTCGTCGTCTCAGACACGAGGACAACACCCGACACGTCCCCCGGAGGAATGCCGGTGTCGTCGGCTCGATCCGGTCCGACAGCCGATAAGGTGCCGCCTCCTGCGTGGCCACGGTTGCCCCGTCTCCGCCTCCTCCGGCGAGAAGGGTGGCGGGGACGACCGGAGTGCTCCTCTTCCGCCACGGGGAGATGCCGCCGTGGAGGTTGCCTCCGCCGGGCGAGTCGTTGACTGTCGTTGTCGTTGTGCCGCAGAGGGAGGAGTACCATGTCGTAGCTACCGTCGAGGGACATGAACTCGAGGCTCCCCAAGTGGAGCACTGTCCCGGGCTGAAGAGGTTGCTGAAAACTCCCCATCTGGAACTCAATGGGAAAGAGATTGTTAACATGCAGCAGGCCCCTACCTAGCGCGCCAACTGTCGGCGTTTCGGACCAGAGGGGTCCCTGGACCGACGAGTAAATTTGTCGCTTCGTGCCCCTACCCAGATGGGTTGGCGCTGGATGGAACACAAGTGGTGGAATGGGCCTTGTATTATCCTGCACCAGGGTGCTCGTAGTAGGGGTTACAAGCCTTGCGAGAGAGTGGGAGCGAGAGAGGGCGAGTAGCAAAGAGCGAGCGAGAGAGAGAGTGGGTCCGGCCCCTGCTCGTCTTCTCCCGCCGTGCATACGTATGCTTCGTATGTTCGTGTGCTCGTCCCTTCGTCCCCTTGCTCCCCCTTTCGTCCTCTTCCCTATGGGGCCCTGGACACCCCCTTTTATAGACGTAAGGAGATGCCCAGTTGTACAATGGGGTGTAGCTGGGAGCTAACGTGGCTGGCAGGGAAGTGCCCTGAGCCTTGTACAGATAACAACGTGGCCGTCGGGGGGACGTCTCGAGTCCAGTAGAGGTAGCATCGTGGCCGTTGGAGAAGTGCCTTGAGCCCTGTAGCGGTATAGCTGTTGGTGCTGCATGGATCTTGCTGACGTCTCCTTGCTTCTGTAGGGGGCTTGAGGACCACCGATGTCATGGTTGCATGCGGGAACCACCATCTCCTGTTATCGGGGTAAGCTTGATGGGACGCCGGTCTTGTTCCTTTGTAGCCTGAGCTAGCTAGGAGTAGGGTAATGATGCATCCCTCGTAGCGTGGTTGATCCGAGCCTGAGGTTGGGCGAGGCGGCGACTCCTTCGAGGCTGAGGCCGAGCCCTGGGGTAGGCCAGGCGGAGATTTCCTCCCGAGGCCGAGGGCGAGCCCTAGGGTCGGGCGAGGCAGAGCTTCCTATTGCGCCCGAGGCTGAACTCGATCGTTGTCAGTTTCGCCTGGGTGGTTGGCACAGCAGCCGGAGCGGGGCGGGCGGCGCTGTTTTCCTGTCAGATCGGTCAGTGAAAGGCCGAAGTGACTGCGGTCACTTCGACCTTGCTGACTGAGGCGGGCGTGTCAGGATAGGGTGTCAGGCGACCCCAGCATTAAACGCGCATGCAATACGGTCGGCTGGTAAGGCGATTTGGCCACAGTCGCTTGCACGACAAGGCTTGTCTTTGGCGGAGCCGAGGGTGCACTCACTGTCCGAAGAGACCCTCGGGCGAGGCATGGACTCGTCCGGGACCACTGTTCCGCCCGAGGCTGGGCTCGGGCGAGGTGAGACCGTGTCCCTTGGTAGACGAAGCTTTGACTTTGACCCGAGCCATAAGCCTTTATGGTCACCTCTAGAGGTGTTTACCAGCCGTGATTAGGAGTGTTGGGGGTACCCCCTAATTTCGGTACCCGACACCCGCTAAACCCTGCTAATGGGAGATAGTGGAGGATAATCTAGCATCAGAAATCGTGTGGCATGTAAAGAGATGCTACAAGGTAGTACAAGGCACACAGATCAACAAGTCCTTGTACCAATAAATGCACTCAGCTAGCATTAAGGTATCGTTTGTGTCGGGTACCATAATTAGGGGTACCCCCAATGCTCCTAATCATGGCTGGTAAACACCCTCAGACCGACTGACGGGTGCGGTTCAAGCCAAGACTTTGTCTACCCGAGGGACGCGATCTCACCCGAGCCCAACCTCGGGTTGGAACAGTAGTCCCAGACATGTTCACGCCTCGCCCGAGGGCCTCCTCAGACAGCGGGCGCCCCCTCGGCTCTCCCGAGCCCCGGCGTGGGCAGACTTCGTTGTGAAGCAACCTTGGCCAACCGACCGCTTCGCAGGCGCATTAAATGCAGGGGATGCCTGACGCTGTATCCTGACACACGCGTCTCAGTCGGCCAGGCCGAAGTGACCGCAGTCACTTTGCCCCTCTTCTTTACTGTCCGATATGACAGGAAAACAGCGCTGCTCGCTCCGCTCTGACTGCCGTGTCAGCCACCCCGGCAACGACTGACAACAAGTCACGATCAACCACCGAGTTCAAGCCTCGGGCGCAACAGGAAGCTCCACCTTGCCCGACCTCATGCTCCGGCCTCAGGAGGAGTTCTTTGCCTCGCCCGACCTCAGGCTCCGGCCTCGGGAGGAGGTCTCCGCCTCACCCGACCCCCAGACTCTGCCTCGACCCCGGTCTCGGGAGGAATCACGTCCTCGTCTGACCCTAGCCTCGGCCTCAAGAGAAGTCTCCGCCTCGACCGACCCTGGGCTCGGACTGACCGCGCTAATAGGGGATGCATCATTTCCCTATTCCTAGCCTGCTCAGGCTACAAGGAACAAGATCGGTGTCCCATCTGGCTTACCCGGTGATGGGTAATGATGGTGCCCCGCGTGCGCCATGACGCCAGTGGCTCTCAGCCCCTTACGACAGCAAGGAGACGTCAGCAGGGTCCTCGCCGCGCTGCCAGCTGTGCTCCTACAGGACTCAGGCGCTCCTCCGGCGGCCACACCATCACATGTACAGGGCCCAAGCTCTCCCCCAACAGCCACGTTGGCATGTACACAGGGCTTAGGCACTCCACTACCGGACACGTTAGCGCATAGCTACGCCCCCCGTTGTACGTCTGGACTCTCTCCTTGCCTCTATAAAAGGGAGATCCAGGGCTACCCTGAGGGGGGTTCGCGCGAGGGAAGCGGCGGACGGGCTCTGTGTCCCTCTCTCTCTCTCTCACGACGCGCTTGTAACCCCTACTGCGAGCGGCACCCCTGGTGCAGGATAATACAAGGCTTGTCCCACATCTTGCGTTCCATCCCGCGCCAACCCATCTAGGCAGGGACACGCAACGACAATTCACTCGTCGGTCCAGGGACCCCCCAGGGTCGAAACGCCGACAGTTGGCACGCCAGGTAGGGGCCTGCTGCGTGTTAACGAACATCTTCCTGTTGAGTTCCAGATGGGGAGTCTTCAGCAACCTCTCCAGCCCGGGACGGTGCTCCGCTTCGGGAGTCTCGAGTTCATGTCCCTCGACGGCAGCTACGACATGGTACTCCTCCCCCCACGGCGTGACGACAACGACGGTCTTTGACTCGCCCGGCGGCGGCAAGCTCTACGACAGCATCTCCCCGCGGTAGAAGAGGAGCACTCCGGTCATCCCCGCCACCCTCCTCGTCGGGGGAGGCGGAGACGGGGCAACCATGGCCACGCAGGAGGCGGCACCTTGTCGGCTGTCGCACCAGAGCGAGTCGATGACGCCGGCACTCCCCCGAGGGACATGTCGGACATTGCCCTCGCACCTGAGGCGAAGGCGGGTGTCACTCCCTGCGACGTGTCAGCCCCAAGCGGACTGATGACGTCAGCACCCTCGCAAAGGACCTGCTGGGCGTTACCCTCGTACCTGAGATGACGGTGTGCTCCGCCCCCGACGTGACTTCACCACCGTCCATCGACCAAGAGGTACCGTCCGTTTTCCCATCCCATACCTTTTCGGTTCAGCTTCGATCCACCTAGCGACCCCGCTATGGTGAGCTCCTTCGTAAAGGCGTATCCAAACCTTCCGGGGTACCACATGTGGTCGACCTGGGACCGACTGATAGCCGTCTCAACCTTCGAACCAGTGGGTTCTGAGGAAGAGGACGACCCCAACTCTGGTTGGGATTTCTGTGCCCTCAATGACCACGGTGCCATGCGGGGCTTGATGTCCGCATGTGACCACTGCCTCTCCGGTTGTTCTGATGATGGCCGTGACCTTGACAACGAGGGTTATGACCCAAGTCGTGAATGTTTCCATGTCGATCTGGGAGATCACAATGAAGGCAACCACCTTGGTATGCCCGAGGTTGACGATCCCCCTGGGCCCTCGTCTCGCGTTGACATCCCACGGGAGCTAGCTGTGGTCCCAGTCCCTGCGGGGGGTCAGGGCATACAGCTCGAGCAAATCCGTGAGATGCAGGCCCGGGTCGACGGGGAAGCAGGCCGGCTTGTACAGCTCCGACAGAACATCGAACAGGAGTGGGCAGGCCGATCACTCGCCAGAGAAGCCTGTCATCGGGCCCAAGACATCCGGCGCCACATCGTCGACAATGCCAGGGCAGCGCTGCCTCCAGCCGTCAGCGGGTCCGGCCAGGACCTAGCTGCAGCGGCGATGCTGCTTCGGGCCATGCCGAAGCCATCCACCACCGAGGGACGGCGTATTCAGGGCGAACTCAAGAATCTCCTAGAAGGCGCCGCGGTTCGACGAGCCGAGAGCTCCACCTCCCGCAGGCGAGCTAACCCCTCAGAGCATCACGCGGTGTCCTCCCAGCGCATTCGGGAAGCCTCGGTCCATCCCGAGCGTACACGGGACGAGGCGCCCGCCGCCCGGGAACGCCTCGGCAACGAGCACCACCATCTCGACCATCGAGCCCGCCTCGACGAGAAGGTGCGCCGAGGCTACCATCCTAGGCGCGGGGGACGCTGCAACAGCGAAGAGGATCACAGTCCTTCGCCCGAACCACCCGGTCCGCGAGTCTTCAGCCGGGCCATACGATGAGCGCAGACTACCGACTGGCATGCCAGTTGGGAGGGGCGGATGATGACAACCTCATCATCCGTAATCTCCCCCTTTTCCTCTCTGACGCCGCTCGAGCCAGGCTGGAGCATCTACCTCCTGCGCAGATCTCTGACTGGGACGATCTGGTCAAGGCTTTCACGGGAAACTTCCAAGGCACGTACGTGCGCCCTGGGAACTCGTGGGACCTCCGAAGCTGCCGCCAGCAGCCAGGGGAGTCCCTCTGAGAGTACATCCGGCGGTTTTCAAAGCAGCGCACCGAGCTGCCCAACGCTACCGACTCAGATGTCATCGGGGCTTTCCTTGCCGGCACCACTTGCCAAGACCTGGTGAGCAAACTGGGGCGCAAGACTCCCACCCGTGCGAGCGAACTGATGGACGTCACCACCAAGTTCGCCTCGGGTCAGCAGGCGGTCGAAGCCATCTTCCGAAAGGACAAGCAGCCTCAGGGGGAGCCGAAGACAGACGCCCCTGAGGCGTCCACCCAGCGGGGCACGAAGAAGAAGGATAAAAGCAAGTCGTGAGCGAAGCGCGACGCCGCAGACGCGAATCTCGTCGCTGCGGTCGAGCACAGAAATCCTCGAAAACCTCCTGGAGGGGCCGGTGCGTTCGACAAGATGCTCAAAGAGCCGTGCCCCTATCACAAGGGGCCCGTCAAGCACACCCTCGAGGAATGTGTCATGCTCCGACGCTACTTCCATAAGACCGGGCCCCCGGCGGAGGATGGCAAGGGCCATGACAATGACAGGAAGGAGGGCGGCAAGGAAGAGGGATTCCTGGAAGTCCATAACTGCTTCATGATCTACGACGGGCAGGCGGCGAACGCCTCGGCTCAGCACCGCAAGCAGGAGCGCCGGGAAGTCTGCTTGGTGAAGGTGGCGGCGCCAGTCTACCTAGACTGGTCCGACAAGCCTATCACCTTTGACCAAGGCGACCACCCCGACTTTGTGCCAAGCCCGGGAAGGTACCCGCTCGTCGTCGATCCGATCATCGGTAATGTTAGGCTCTCCACGGTCCTCATGGACGGAGGCAGCAGCCTTAACATCATCTACGCCGAGACCCTGGAGCTCTTAGGGGTTGATCGGTCTGAAGTCCGGGCCGGTGCGGCACCCTTCCACGGGATCGTGCCCGGGAAGCGAATCCTACCCCTCGGACGGATCGACTGACCCGTCTGCTTCGGAACTCCCTCCAACTTCCAAAAGGAAGCTCTCACCTTTGAGGTCGTCGGGTTCCGATGTAACACCCGGTTTTAAAGAACAAAGCCGGGTGCATCTCATACATGCGCCAAGAAGACAACGTATATAATAACAGAGTGTATAGAGATAAATGTCATTAACATCAGAGTATTTATTACATAGCGGAAGACTTATTACAAAATAAAGTAATAAAGATAAAACAAACTAAGGATCGTCGGCGCCAATGTCGACTGGGAAACGCCACCTAGATCAGATCGAACTCCTCAGTGTTAGGCGGCTCCTCCTGAACCACCTGATCATCTCCTGTGGGGGGGGGGTGTGAGACAGCAAGGGTGAGCTCACACATGATCATAGCTCAACAAGTTGTGGGGAACCAGTGGACATAAACTCACAAAGGTGTGAGTTCATGTGATGTGTAAGGCTTAATCAAAGACAGGGGTTAAAGCTGAGCATTGCTTTTAAGTAGTTGGTCAAAATTTTATTAGCAATTACTAAGTGTAAGTAAATACCAAACCATAAGTAAAGTGATAGAACAAAATTAATAACAAAACCCATGCAATGCGAATGACAAAATTGAATTTAAGTTCCATAATTTAAACATCAGAGAGTCCTGAGCTGCTCATGACCGTGAGCTCGGCTAGTATACCAGTTTTACACTCTGCAGAGGTTGTACCCTTTACCCACAAGTCATGTTACCCATCTGCCAAGGGGTCATGAATCCCATATACCTCTACCTAGGAAGCACGGCAGGGCAACACTACGAGGCCTTTACAAAGTTCCACTAGCTTCCGAAAACCCGCTACAGTTTATAGGAAGATCCAGTAAAGGGTTCCTGGCTGACCGCCATCGCAGCAAAATCAACCAGGGACCTCCCCGCACTGACCTCTCCCCTACTGCCCTTGCCCCTTTCGGGTAAGGTAGTCTTCCACTAGCTTTCCTAATTAGTCAGCCAAGGGCGTCCCATTCCACCCTTGTGGTGGCACGTGGTTCTCAAGTTAAGCTCTATGTTCCAATTAACATTAATGATAACAATATGAACATAAACAGAATGACAACAAGAATTGGAACATAGAGGTAATAAATGATTATCCCAAAACCATATAAAGCAATAGCAAACTACCCAAGTGATTCAGGGGTAAACAAGGTAATGAGATAAACAATCTAGGGTGACCTATTGGGTCCCATCAAAGTTAACCTATGCATGAGTATGTGATATTAAAGAACATTATTGGGTAAAAAGTGGTCAAGGGCACAACTTGCCTTCAATGAGCTCCTGCTCAGCTACTTCAACCTGCTGCTCACCAGGCTCCTCAGCAACGGGCTCTTCTACTCGCCACAATACAAACAAGCACAGTGCATATAGAGAAAATTAACATTACACCAACCATGTAAACAAAATACACAGAGATATTCTACATATTAAAATAAAATCCTAGGAACAGAAATCATAATTTTCTGAATTATAGATTTTAAGTTATGCATTTTCAAAGGTTTTATGTGCTTTAAATAGGGTTAAGTGATAAATAAATTTCCTTACTGTTTTTATGCCAAAACAGAGTCATTAAGTGCTAGAGAATAAAATTACAAAATTTTAGGAACTGGAATGGATTAATTTAGAGTTAGTATGAATTTTCTATGAATTATTGAAGATTTAGCACTTATTTTTGTATTAAAAATACATTTTCTAATTCATTTACTCATTTTAAAACAGCAGTGGACTGGGCCTCAAATCCAGAGAAACCCAGGGGGCTCGGGGTAAAACTACAGAGACACAGCGCACAGTGCTCTGGACGGCGGGTTGATTCTCTGGTTTCCAGGGGGTTCTTTAATAAAAGTGCCAGCGCGAAAGGGTATGGTTGAATCTCGGCCGCACGATCTGAACTGAGCGGCCCAGATTAGATTTATCATACCCCGAACCGGTACGCAGCGCGCGCCGGTGGATCCGAGATCAACGGCGCAGATTTTAAATACCCGACGCCTACTCCTATCCGCACATCGCCCGATCTACGGTCCAGATCTCCCAGAGTGAATCGGTACGCCGTGATCTAATCTCAACCGTTCATCACCGAATCGACGGCCGCGAACGCGTCTTCCCCAACCGAGCTACACACGGCGGCGCGTTTGCTGCCAGCGGCGGAGCCCTCGCCGGCGTTGATCAATCTCATCCCTACGGTGCACCACCTCTAGCGCTACTGCCCTTAAAACGAAATTGGTACGACGGCGGGCTTTGGAGAAGATTTCATACCGACTATTGAAGGCCGAATGTCTCTGACCACGGCGCGGCGCGGATCCAGGCGGAACTTGCCACGCCGATGAGAAATTGCGCGGTCACGGTGGCGTCGACGACGGAATTGGTGACGACCGAAGCTCCACGAGTGCACGGCGCAGCGGTCGGATGCCCCACGGTGGTCCAAGTGTCCGCGGTTCACGAGTTCAACGGCGGTGGCGAGCTTTACCCGAGCGGAACCCGGCGGCGCTCCCTTTCTCACAACTATGAGTGGCGGTTTGGCGCGGGTCAGGAGGGACTTTGGAGGAGGGGTCGGTCCACATTTGTAGCCGAGACGAAGGGGTCATGAGTCCGGCTGGAACTACGGCGAGAATCGCGGCATGGCTACTGGTTGTTACGCCCGAACGGAGAAGAAAACGCTGACGCAATGGGCCCACAGATCGGTGGCAGGGGAAATGAACACGCGCGGAGGGAGACAGACAAGCGGGGCCCGCATGACAGCCGAAGCAGCCAGCGCGGGGCACGCTAAGGAGGCCTGCACTCGGGACCCGCGTGTCAGAGAGACATCCGAGGCGCGCGCGGTGAAGGATGGAAGCTGGGCCGCGCGGATGGTTTAGCCAGTGGGCCGAAAAGGGTGAAGTCGGCCCAGGTAAGGCTTTTTTTCTTTTTCCCTTTTTATTTTCTGTTTTCTTTTCTTTTACTTTTGAATCTAAGTTTTGAATTTCAAATCTGTGATGAACTTGCACTCAAATCTTTCTGAGTATATGATTTGAATAAATCATTGTGGATCAAATTTATCTATTTGTAAGTTTTATTTCTTTGTATTACATAGCATTTTTCTTTCTCTCTTTCCAAATTTTAGCATTTCTTTTAGGATTTAATTTCTCATTTGGATATTTAATATTTTTCTTGTCACAAAATGCACACAAAAATAAAATATCCAGCATGATGCAACAATTTAGTAGCATATCTTTTCATTATTTGTTCTTGGACATGGTGTTCTCATATGATGATAAATAAAGATCAAACTCACATAAAGAGAAAATGTTTCTCTATTGGTGTTTTATCTAGCAATTACAAAGTGGGTGTTACAAATCCTACCCCCCTTAAAAATAATCTCGTCCTCGAGATTTAAGAAGAACTAGAGAAAAGGTGGGGAAAATCTATACGAAGCTCTTCTTCTCTTTCCCAAGTTGCTTCATCTTCACTATGGTGACTCCATTGAACTTTACACATCTTTATCACCTTATTTCTTGTAACTCGAGTCAATGTATCCAGAATCTTGATCGGGTACTCCGTGTAAGTCAAATCTCCTTGAACACTGAGCTCTTCCATTGGTAACTGTTCCTCAGGAACACGGAGACACTTCTTAAGTTGAGATACGTGAAACACATTATGCACATCTGATAGACTAGCAGGTAACTCAAGTTGGTATGCCATCTCCCCAACTCTTCTAAAGATCAGAAATGGTCCAATATAGCGAGGGGACAATTTGCCCTTGACTTTAAATCTCCTCATTCCACGAAGTGGTGACACCTTGAGATACACATAATCTCCTTCTTCAAATTCCAATGGCCTTCTTCTATTATCAGCATAACTCTTTTGCCTGGTTTGAGCAACTCTCAAATTCTCTCGAATTATTCGAACTTGTTCTTCTGCTTCTTGAATCAGTTCCGGCCCAAAGAACTGTCTCTCTCCAGTCTGATCCCAATATAGAGGAGTCCTGCACTTCCTCCCATATAAAGCTTCAAAAGGTGACATCTTCAGACTGGCTTGATAGCTATTATTGTACGAGAATTCAGCATAAGGTAGACTCTTATCCCAACTTCCTCCATGCTGAAGGGCACATGCTCTCAACATATCTTCCAATACTTGATTAGTTCTTTCAGTCTGTCCATCAGTCTGAGGGTGATAAGCTGTACTAAAATTCAACTTCGTACTCATGTTCTCATGAAAGCTTCTCCAAAATCTTGAGGTAAACTGTGAACCTCGATCAGACACGATCTTCTTTGGTACTCCATGCAAACACACAATCCGAGCCATATATAACTCTGCTAGTTGAGTACCTTTATAAGTAGTCTTGACAGGAATAAAGTGAGCCACCTTAGTCAATCTATCCACAATCACCCATATAGCATCATATCCTTTCTGGGTGCGAGGCAATCCTGTAATGAAATCCATGCCAATCTCTTCCCATTTCCACTCGGGTATCTTCAGTGGATGCAATAGTCCAGCTGGCCTCTGGTGTTCAGCCTTAACTCTTTGACATACATCACACATAGCCACATGTGCAGCTACATCTCTTTTCAATCCATACCACCAATATTTCCGTTTCAAATCCTGATACATCTTGGTACTACCAGGATGAATAGAATAATCCGAGTCGTGGGCCTCCTTCAATATAGTCTCCCGAAGGCTTTTAATATCAGGAACACACATCCTGTCCTTGAACCATACAGTGCCCTGCTCATCTTCCGTGAACTCCGGAACTCGACCTTCAGTAATCAGACCCTTAATCTCTTTTATCTTATCATCACCAATTTGTCCCTTGCGGATCTCTTGCTCTAAAGTAGGTTCCACATCAATTGTAACTCCTTCAGTATGAGCAACTATCCCCAGGTTAAGTCTCCTAAAATCCTCAACAATCTCATCGGGTAGCTGGGCAACAACAGCTGAATGAACATGCTCCTTGCGACTCAAGGCATCTGCAACCAAGTTTGCCTTGCCCGGGTGATAGTGAATCTCCAAATCATAATCCTTAATAAGCTCCAACCAACGGCGCTGCCTAAGATTGAGATCCTTCTGAGTGAATATATACTTCAAACTCTTATGATCCGTGTACACTTGGCACTTGGTCCCCATGATATAATGTCTCCAAATCTTAAGTGCATGCACAACGGCTGCCAATTCCAAGTCATGAGTGGGGTAATTCAATTCATGTTTCCGCAACTGACGAGAAGCATAAGCAATCACATGTCCTTCTTGCATGAGCACACATCCTAAGCCTTGGCCACATGCATCACAATAGATATCAAATCCTTTTTGTAAGTCTGGCATAACCAAAACTGGTGGCGACATCAACCTCTTCTTCAATAGATCAAAGCTGTCTTGACACTTCTCGTCCCACTTAAATTCTTTTCCTTTCTCCAGAAGTGAAGTCATAGGCTTAGCAATCTTAGAAAATCCTTCAATAAATCTCCGATAATAGCCAGCAAGTCCTAAGAAACTCCGAATCTCAGTAACTGTAGTGGGTACCCTCCACTCCATTATCTCCTTAACCTTAGCAGGATCCACTGCTATTCCTCCATTAGAAATAATATGACCAAGAAATGGCACTTCGCCAATCCAAAACTCGCACTTGCTGAACTTAGCATAGAGTTGATTATCTCGTAGCTTCTGTAGCACCATCCTCAGATGTTCCTCGTGATCACTATCACTCTGAGAATAAATAAGAATATCGTCGATGAATACCACGACGAATCTGTCCAAATACTCCATAAACACCTTGTTCATCAAGTTCATAAAATAAGCTGGTGCATTAGTCAATCCAAACGACATAACTGTGAACTCATATAATCCATATCTGGTCGAGAAAGCCGTCTTGGGAATATCCGATGGTCTAATCCTCATCTGATGGTAACCGGATCGGAGATCAATCTTCGAAAATACTCTAGCACCTCTCATCTGATCAAATAAGTCCTCAATACGGGGCAACGGATACTTGTTCTTCACTGTAACATCATTAAGAGATCTATAATCCACACACATCCGTTGCGATCCATCCTTCTTCTGTACAAACAAGACCGGTGCTCCCCAAGGTGAGGAACTCGGACGAATGTACCCAGCCTCTTGTAACTCAGTTAACTGCTTCTTAAGTTCCTTCAACTCCTCTACGGACATTCTATATGGCCGTTTAGAAATAGGGGCGGTTCCAGGTAAGAGGTCAATAACGAACTCAACTTCTCTATCAGGTGGCATCCCTGGTAACTCCTCTGGAAAGACATCCGGAAAATCTCTAACCACCCGGATATTGTCACCAACAAACTCCTCAGGCATAAAGAACATAGCACGCATGGATGAGGAGGTTACTGCAATGTTAACTTGAAACCTTTCTCCTTTAGTAGTAGTGAATTCTACGGTACCTCTACCACATGCTATAACGACCTTTGCCTTTCTTAGCCATGACATACCAAGAATCAAATCTATACTGCTTGACTCCAATATTATAGCAGTAGCTCCAAATTCTCTACCCATAATGGTTAATGTCAATTTACGTGTCATTTGGTTCGCCTCAACAGGCCCTTTTGGTGTAATTACTATCAGGGGTGTTCTCATATTTAGCAGTGGTATTTCATTTGTGTTGGCATATCTAGCAGACATGAATGAATGTGTAGCACCAGAATCAAATAATATGGTTGCAGGAATTGCATTAACATAAAACATACCAATTACGAGGTCCCCTCCATCCGGAGTAGCATCCACGCTGACTTGATTAACCTTGGCAATAGAATATCCCTTGCCAGGGGTCTGTTGCTGCCTGTTCTGCACTGGAGTAGTAGCAATCCTCTGTGGGCAGACATTTGCATAATGACCAATCTTCCCACACTTGTAACATTGAGTGCCTGGACTCTGTCCTGAAAACTTCGTCGGGGTGCCTGTAGGAGTAGCCTGTCGAGGAGGTGGAGTCCTCAGTGGTGACTGCTGAATTGGGCGTGGTCCTCCTGGTCGAGTCGGTGTACTCTGTGGTGAACTGTAGCGAGGGCGAACACTGCTACTTCCTTGTCCCTGAGATATGGCCTTTCTCTTCAAATCTCCCAGTTGAACACGCTTGTGTTCAATAGCCAGTGCCTTGTCAAGCAGCCTCTGAAATGATGGAAATGTGTGTGCCACTAGAGCATACTGCAAGGGTCCATTAAGTCCTTCAATAAAATGCTCCTGCTTCCTCTCGTCTTCAGCAACTTCTTCAGGGGCATATCTGGATAACTGAATAAACTTGTCTCTGTACTCGCTGACTGACATACTCCCTTGCTTCAGCGACAAAAATTCCTTCTTCTTGATCTTTATCATCCCAGCTGGAATATGGTAGTTCCTGAATTGTGTACTAAATTCTGCCCAGGTAATAGTATCAGCAGCATCGTGGGCAGCAGTATAAGAATCCCACCAGTCAGCAGCAGGACCAATCAGACGTCCAGAAGCATATAAAACCTTCTCACGGTCCGTGCACTGTGCAATATTCAGCATCTTCTCAATTGCTTTCAGCCAATCATCCGCGTCCAGTGGATCAGGTGAGCTAGCGAATGTAGGTGGCTTATGGCTCATGAACTCTCTATGCTTGTCTCGGGGTGGAACTGGTGGTGGTGGAGGTGGAGGCAGTGGTACTTGTTGCTGTTGTTGTTGCATTTGCTGTTGCAGCTGCTGTTGTTGCGCCCTCCTTTCCTGGCGTATCTCATCTCGCTCCTGGCGCAACTCCTGGCGTATATCCTCTCTTTCTTGACGCATCTCCTAGCGTTCTTGTTGCATCTGGGCACGCATATCAGCCATGGTGTCCGCCATTTGCT
The DNA here is from genome assembly GCA_029449295.1 of Zea luxurians. NCBI lineage: Eukaryota > Viridiplantae > Streptophyta > Magnoliopsida > Poales > Poaceae > Zea > Zea luxurians. The sequence goes on along the minus strand of JAOPSE010000407.1, from coordinate 190,533 downwards.
GCATCACCGCCATCTGAGCAGCAACCAGTGGGTCAACTCCGCCTGGTGGAGGATTAGGAGGATTCATCCCCGCAGGTTGTGGCTGAGGTTGTCTTCGAGTGTGTTGGTTAGGAGGCAAGTCAATTCCACCACCCCGCCTGGTATTGACCATCTGAGTTAGATACATATGGTAAGAAGATAATAGACAAGGCAGGTATTTACAAATCAGGTTACTTTGGGGGACTTTTTAGCTAAGCAGATTAATATTTTACATATCCTAGCTAATTCAATACCTTATGGTGGTACATACTAAGATGTCCATACCTAATGTATCAATCAATCAAAGAAGCAAATCAGGCATTTATCATCAGCACAATCAAACAACATTTTTAAGGAAAATAGTTTTAAATTTTGTCTTAGGTTCCCTATATCTTAAAAAGATCATGGTCATAGGATTCCAAGGTGTGAAATCCATCTTGTCTTAGAGTAGAAAAGATAAGAAGGATAGGAGTAGAACAGTAGAAGGTGAGACAAGATCAAGATAAGTTTAGAAAGAATCAGAGTAAGGTGAGTGTAGAATGAATCAGAATGAGATAAGTAGGTAAGGGTCTTGTCCATTTCTATCTAGGTTTCGTCCTACAGTCAACATTTCCTCTGATACCACTTCTGTAACACCCGGTTTTAAAGAACAAAGCCGGGTGCATCTCATACATGCGCCAAGAAGACAACATATATAATAACAGAGTGTATAGAGATAAATGTCATTAACATCAGAGTATTTATTACATAGCGGAAGACTTATTACAAAATAAAGTAATAAAGATAAAACAAACTAAGGATCGTCGGCGCCAATGTCGACTGGGAAACGCCACCTAGATCAGATCGAACTCCTCAGTGTTAGGCGGCTCCTCCTGAACCACCTGATCATCTCCTGTGGGGGGGGGGTGTGAGACAGCAAGGGTGAGCTCACACATGATCATAGCTCAACAAGTTGTGGGGAACCAGTGGACATAAACTCACAAAGGTGTGAGTTCATGTGATGTGTAAGGCTTAATCAAAGACAGGGGTTAAAGCTGAGCATTGCTTTTAAGTAGTTGGTCAAAATTTTATTAGCAATTACTAAGTGTAAGTAAATACCAAACCATAAGTAAAGTGATAGAACAAAATTAATAACAAAACCCATGCAATGCGAATGACAAAATTGAATTTAAGTTCCATAATTTAAACATCAGAGAGTCCTGAGCTGCTCATGACCGTGAGCTCGGCTAGTATACCAGTTTTACACTCTGCAGAGGTTGTACCCTTTACCCACAAGTCATGTTACCCATCTGCCAAGGGGTCATGAATCCCATATACCTCTACCTAGGAAGCACGGCAGGGCAACACTACGAGGCCTTTACAAAGTTCCATTAGCTTCCGAAAATCCGCTACAGTTTATAGGAAGATCCAGTAAAGGGTTCCTGGCTGACCGCCATCGCAGCAAAATCAACCAGGGACCTCCCCGCACTGACCTCTCCCCTACTGCCCTTGCCCCTTTCGGGTAAGGTAGTCTTCCACTAGCTTTCCTAATTAGTCAGCCAAGGGCGTCCCATTCCACCCTTGTGGTGGCACGTGGTTCTCAAGTTAAGCTCTATGTTCCAATTAACATTAATGATAACAATATGAACATAAACAGAATGACAACAAGAATTGGAACATAGAGGTAATAAATGATTATCCCAAAACCATATAAAGCAATAGCAAACTACCCAAGTGATTCAGGGGTAAACAAGGTAATGAGATAAACAATCTAGGGTGACCTATTGGGTCCCATCAAAGTTAACCTATGCATGAGTATGTGATATTAAAGAACATTATTGGGTAAAAAGTGGTCAAGGGCACAACTTGCCTTCAATGAGCTCCTGCTCAGCTACTTCAACCTGCTGCTCACCAGGCTCCTCAGCAACGGGCTCTTCTACTCGCCACAATACAAACAAGCACAGTGCATATAGAGAAAATTAACATTACACCAACCATGTAAACAAAATACACAGAGATATTCTACATATTAAAATAAAATCCTAGGAACAGAAATCATAATTTTCTGAATTATAGATTTTAAGTTATGCATTTTCAAAGGTTTTATGTGCTTTAAATAGGGTTAAGTGATAAATAAATTTCCTTACTGTTTTTATGCCAAAACAGAGTCATTAAGTGCTAGAGAATAAAATTACAAAATTTTAGGAACTGGAATGGATTAATTTAGAGTTAGTATGAATTTTCTATGAATTATTGAAGATTTAGCACTTATTTTTGTATTAAAAATACATTTTCTAATTCATTTACTCATTTTAAAACAGCAGTGGACTGGGCCTCAAATCCAGAGAAACCCAGGGGGCTCGGGGTAAAACTACAGAGACACAGCGCACAGTGCTCTGGACGGCGGGTTGATTCTCTGGTTTCCAGGGGGTTCTTTAATAAAAGTGCCAGCGCGAAAGGGTATGGTTGAATCTCGGCCGCACGATCTGAACTGAGCGGCCCAGATTAGATTTATCATACCCCGAACCGGTACGCAGCGCGCGCCGGTGGATCCGAGATCAACGGCGCAGATTTTAAATACCCGACGCCTACTCCTATCCGCACATCGCCCGATCTACGGTCCAGATCTCCCAGAGTGAATCGGTACGCCGTGATCTAATCTCAACCGTTCATCACCGAATCGACGGCCGCGAACGCGTCTTCCCCAACCGAGCTACACACGGCGGCGCGTTTGCTGCCAGCGGCGGAGCCCTCGCCGGCATTGATCAATCTCATCCCTACGGTGCACCACCTCTAGCGCTACTGCCCTTAAAACGAAATTGGTACGACGGCGGGCTTTGGAGAAGATTTCATACCGACTATTGAAGGCCGAATGTCTCTGACCACGGCGCGGCGCGGATCCAGGCGGAACTTGCCACGCCGATGAGAAATTGCGCGGTCACGGTGGCGTCAACGATGGAATTGGTGACGACCGAAGCTCCACGAGTGCACGGCGCAGCGGTCGGATGCCCCGCGGTGGTCCAAGTGTCCGCGGTTCACGAGTTCAACGGCGGTGGCGAGCTTTACCCGAGCGGAACCCGGCGGCGCTCCCTTTCTCACAACTATGAGTGGCGGTTTGGCGCGGGTCAGGAGGGACTTTGGAGGAGGGGTCGGTCCACATTTGTAGCCGAGACGAAGGGGTCATGAGTCCGGCTGGAACTACGGCGAGAATCGCGGCATGGCTACTGGTTGTTGCGCCCGAACGGAGAAGAAAACGCTGACGCAATGGGCCCACAGATCGGTGGCAGGGGAAATGAACACGCGCGGAGGGAGACAGACAAGCGGGGCCCGCATGACAGCCGAAGCAGCCAGCGCGGGGCACGCTAAGGAGGCCTGCACTCGGGACCCGCGTGTCAGAGAGACATCCGAGGCGCGCGCGGTGAAGGATGGAAGCTGGGCCGCGCGGATGGTTTAGCCAGTGGGCCGAAAAGGGCGAAGTCGGCCCAGGTAAGGCTTTTTTTCTTTTTCCCTTTTTATTTTCTGTTTTCTTTTCTTTTACTTTTGAATCTAAGTTTTGAATTTCAAATCTGTGATGAACTTGCACTCAAATCTTTCTGAGTATATGATTTGAATAAATCATTGTGGATCAAATTTATCTATTTGTAAGTTTTATTTCTTTGTATTACATAGCATTTTTCTTTCTCTCTTTCCAAATTTTAGCATTTCTTTTAGGATTTAATTTCTCATTTGGATATTTAATATTTTTCTTGTCACAAAATGCACACAAAAATAAAATATCCAGCATGATGCAACAATTTAGTAGCATATCTTTTCATTATTTGTTCTTGGACATGGTGTTCTCATATGATGATAAATAAAGATCAAACTCACATAAAGAGAAAATGTTTCTCTATTGGTGTTTTATCTAGCAATTACAAAGTGGGTGTTACATCCGAGGAACCTACCATGCGGTGTTGGGAAGACCATGCTACGCCAAGTTCATGGTCGTCCCCAACTACACCTACCTCAAGCTCAAGATGCCGGGCTCGAATGGGATCATCACCGTCGGATCCACGTACCGCCACGCGTACGAATACAACGTGGATTGCGTGGAGTACGCCGAGGCTCTTGCCGAGTCCGAGGCCCTCATCGCCGACCTAGAACGTCTCTCCCAGGAGGCGCCCGACACGAAGCGTCACACCGGCAACTTCGAACCAGTTGAGGCGGTCAAAACCGTCTATCTTGACCCCAGCAACGACGCCAGCAAGCAAGTTTGGATCGGCTCTGAGCTCGACCCCAAACAGGAAGCAGTGCTCGTCGACTTTCTCCGCGCGAACGCCGAAGTCTTTGCGTGGAGTCCCTCGGACATGCCCGGCATACCGAGGGATGTCGCCGAGCACTCACTGGACATCAGAGCTGGAGCCCGACCCGTGAAGCAAACCCTGCACCGTTTTGACGAAGAAAAGCGCAGGGCCATAGGAGAGGAGATCCACAAGCTACTCGCGGTAGGGTTTATCAAAGAGGTATTCCATCCTGAATGGTTAGCTAACCCTGTTCTTGTGAGGAAGAAGGATGGGAAATGGAGGATGTGTGTAGACTACACTGGTCTAAACAAAGCATGTCCGAAAGTTCCCTACCCTCTACCTCGCATCGATCAAATCGTGGACTCCACTGCTGGGTGCGAAACCCTGTCATTCCTCGATGCCTACTCAGGCTATCATCAAATCAAGATGAAAGAGTCTAACCAGCTCGCGACTTCTTTCATCACACCTTTTGGCATGTACTGTTACACCACAATGCCATTTGGGTTGAGGAATGCAGGCGCCACTTACCAGAGGTGCATGAACCACGTGTTCGGACAACACATCGGTAGAACGGCTGAGGCTTACGTCGACGACATTGTTGTCAAGACGAAGAGAGCCACTGACCTCCTCTCTGACCTTGAAGCGACATTCACGTGTCTGAGAGTGAAAGGCGTGAAACTCAATCCCGAGAAGTGTGTCTTCGGAGTCCCTCGAGGCATGCTCCTTGGATTCATCGTCTCCGAGCGGGGCATCAAGGCCAACCCGGAGAAAATCGCGGCCATCACCAACATGGGACCAATCAAAGATTTGAAAGGAGTACAGAGGGTCATGGGATGCCTTGCGGCTCTGAGCCGCTTCATCTCATGCCTTGGCGAGAAAGGCTTGCCTCTGTACCGCCTCTTAAGGAAGGCCGAGTGCTTCACTTGGACCCCCGAGGCCGAGGAAGCCCTCAGAAACCTTAAGGCGCTCCTTACAAACACACCCATCCTGGTGCCCCCCGCTGCAGGAGAAGCCCTCTTGATCTACGTAGCCGCGACTACTCAGGTGGTCAGCGCCGCGATCGTAGTTGAGAGACGAGAAGAAGGGCATGCACTGCCCGTCCAGAGGCCAGTCTACTTCATCAGCGAAGTGCTTTTTGAGACCAAAGCTCGCTACCCACAGATCCAGAAGCTGCTCTACGCAGTGATCCTGACACGGCGAAAGTTGCGACACTACTTCGAGTCTCATCCAGTAACTGTGGTGTCATCCTTCCCCCTGGGGGAGATCATCCAGTGCCGCGAGGCCTCGGGTAGGATAGCAAAGTGGGCGGTGGAGCTTATGGGCGAAACGCTATCATTCGCTCCTCGGAAGGCCATAAAATTCCAGGTCTTGGCAGACTTCCTGGCAGAGTGGACTGACACCCAGTTACTGACAACTCCAATCCAGCCCGAGCTCTGGACCATGTACTTCGATGGGTCACTCATGAAAACAGGAGCGGGCGCTGGCCTGCTCTTCGTTTCACCCCTCGGAAAGCCTCTCCGCTACGTCATTTGCCTCCATTTTCCGGCATCAAACAACGTGGCCGAGTACGAAGCACTGGTTAACGGGAAACGCATTGCCGTCGAGCTAGGGGTCCGACGCCTCGACACTCGAGGCGACACGCAGCTTGTCATTGACCAAGTCATGAAGAACTCCCACTGCCATGACCAGAGGATGGAAGCCTACTGCGACGAAGTCCGACGCCTGGAAAACAAGTTCCACGGGCTGGAGCTCAACCACATCGCCCGACGGTACAACGAGACTGCGGACGAGCTGGCGAAAATAGCCTCGGGGCGAACGACGGTTCCCCCGGACGTCTTCTCCAGAGACCTACATCAACCATCTGTCAAGATCGACGACGCGCCCGAGCCTAGGGATGCCTTGGTCCATCCTGAGGTACCCTCGGCCGCACCCAAGGCACCCTCGGCCATCGAGGAAGAGGCCTTGCCCGTCGAAGAGGAACAGAATGGGGTCACGCCAGATCCGAACTGGTAGACCCCGTACCTGGAATATCTCCTCCGAGGAGAGCTTCCAATCGACAAGACCAAAGCTTGGCGGCTGGCTCGGCGCTCCAAGTCATTCGTCTTGCTGGGTGATGAAAAAGAGCTCTATCACCGCAGCCCCTCGGGCATCCTCCAGCGATGCATATCTATCTCCCAAGGACAAGAGCTATTGCAAGAAATACACTCCGGGCTTGCGGCCACCATGCAGCGCCTCGAGCCCTCGTGGGGAATGCCTTCCGACAAGGTTTCTACTGGCCAACCGCGGTGGCCGATGCCACTAGGATTGTGCGCTCCTGCCGGGCGTGTCAATTCTACACAAAGCAGACGCATCTGCCCGCTCAGACCTTGCAGACGACACCCATCACCTGGCCATTTGCTGTGTGGAGTCTGGACCTCGTCGGTCCCTTGCAGAAGGCACCCAGGGGCTTCACCCACCTGCTGGTCACTATCGACAAATTCTCCAAGTGGATCGAGGTCCGACCCCTAAACAGCATCAGGTCCGAGCACGTGGTGGCATTCTTCACCAACATCATCCATCGGTTCGGGGTCCCAAACTCAATCATCACCGACAATGGCATGCAGTTCACCGGAAAAAAGTTCCTGGACTTCTGCGACGACCACCACATCCGTGTGGACTGGGCCACCGTAGCTCATCCCATGACGAATGGGCAGGTGGAGCGTGCCAACGGTATGATTTTGCAGGGGCTCAAACCAAGGATCTACAACGACCTCAACAAGTTCGGCAAGCGGTGGATGAAAGAGCTACCCTCGGTAGTCTGGAGTCTGAGGACGACGCCGAGCTGCGCCACGGGTTTTACGCCGTTCTTTCTAGTCTATGGGACCGAGGCCGTCTTCCCCACGGACTTAGAATACGGGTCCCCGAGGACCAAGGCGTACGACGACCGAAGCAACCAGACCAGCCGAGAAGACTCGCTGGACCAACTCGAGGAGGCTCGGGACGTCGCCCTACTACATTCGGCACGGTACCAGCAGTCGCTGCGGCGCTACCACTCCCAAAGCATTCGGTCCCAAGGCTTCCAAGTGGGAGACTTGGTGCTTCGCCTGCGACAGGACACCCGAGGGCGCCACAAGCTCACTCCTCCCTGGGAAGGGCCCTTCATCATCGCCAAGATCTTGAAGCCCGAAACATACAAGCTGGCCAACGATCAAGGCGAGGTCTACAGCAACGCTTGGAACATCCAATAGCTACGTCGCTTCTACCCTTAAGATGTTTTAAGTCATTCATGTAACTCGTTTACATACACAAAGTCTAACCGTCAAGGAAGGGTCGGCCTTGCCTCAGCAAAGCCCAACCCTCCCTCGGGGGCTAGAAGGGGGGAACCCCCTCTGCGTCAAAATTTTCCTCGGAAAAATTTTCTACCAAAACAACCTTTTGTGCTTTCAACTTCCGTATTGATAGCGGGATCCTGAGAACGACGAGAGTACACGTAAGCGGCAAGGCCGACCGAGCCGAGGAACTCCTACGCCTCCGGGATACGGATACCTCACACATCACCTTCCGCGAGAAGTAACTCACGCTCGGATAAGCGATCCTGCTACCGAACAAGTCCTAACACTCGGGTAGAAAACGACTTTCACGCCTTCTCGACTGTACCAATAATGGAATCCTTCGACCAAATGAGAGCGCACGTAAGCGGTAAGGTCGACCGAGCCGAGGGACTCCTACGCCTCCGGGATACGGATACCTCACTCATCACCTTCCGCGAAAAGTAACTCTCGTTCGGACAGACGATTCTGCTATTGACAGACAAGTCGTGAAGCACGAAACAAGAGGAGAGAAGACGCAGCTTTCTAAACACGATGATAAAGTGTTTAGGCCTCGGCGACAGCGAAAAAGCATGTGCATGCTACAAACTGTTCCTGCAGGTTCGGGCATCGGTAGGGGGAGCAGCAGCACCCTCGGCGTTGTGTCCACCCTCGGCGGAACCAGACCTGGCCTCGAACGGCGACCCGGGCAAAAAGACCTCCACCTAAGGGAGGACGCCAGCATAGCGCCAGCAGATGTCTTGGCCAAGCTCCAGCAACTGCTACCACATCTTCCTCGGCCTGGAAAGCTGCCATCTCCTGGGTTGATGAAGTCTCTTTCTGAGCCGACTCCGCGTCTGTCTGCGCTAACACCGCTGCCTCCGGCTCCGGCTCATCGCAGAGCAGCCGAGGGTTTCAAAAACTGAGCAAGGGAAGCCTAGAGCGGCAAGGCCGACAGAGCCGAGGGACTCCTACGCCTCCCGGATACGGACACCTCGCTCGTCACCTTCCACGAAAGGCAACCGACGCTCGGTTAAGTGGTTCGGCTAGCCAATAGACAAGTCCCAGCGCTCGGAATGAGGAAGACACATAGCTTCGTTCTCGAATACCCAAATGTTCAGGCCTCGACAGCCACAAAGAACAAACAGATATACCTGGGGTAACTATGCTACACAGACTTAGACGTCGGTAGAACCCTCGGCGGTTCTCCCGACCTACGACAAATGTCTAAGTACTTGAAGCGGTTACATTTTGCTCCGGCAAAAATCCGGTATATCTCCTTACAAACGGGACTCCGGTATCGCTCCCGCGGGTATGAACAACCTCCATACCAGGGGGCCCGCGAGATGACGAACTCCGGGTGGCTCACCGGTGACCTCTGCAGTAGCGGCGATGGCCCCAGGGCAAACGCCATCGCTGGAAGGCTCTCGTTCGTATCCCCTCACGGAGGCCCGGAGTGCAGGTGACGCCGATGATCTCATCGGCGGAGAAACCTTCTCCGGCTACCGCCACCACAGCACCGACGGTGGCGTCCACCTGCCCACCAACACTGCACTAGCGAGCGCCGGCCGCCCCAAAGCGCACCGGTACGTCCTCACTCCCGTCCTCGCCACGAAAACAAGAACGGGACCATCCCAGAACACGAGTACCGCCCTCGCGGCGTACGACGTGTTGTGAGACCCTCCTGTGCGGCCGGCCACAGTCGCCCAGGCAGAGGACAGAATGCTGCACCCTGGCCAGGAAGCAGCAGTTCGCCTTCCCTCGCATGGCCGGAGGACGCCTCCTCCGCAGAGCTGGAGGATGGTTTCCACCCCCAGATGCCGGAGGAAGAGGCAGGACACCAGCCTACGCAGAGGCGAACCCTGGCTCAGCTCTTCCTCCGCCTCAGCCCAGATGACGAAAATCCTTGAAGCTGAGGGCGGGGCGGAGGCCGCAACCCGGCTTGCTTTTCCCCACCAAACTGCCCATTGGTAAGGGAATGCAGCCGGGCTGCACGACAAAAATCCTTGAAGCCGAACGATGGCTGAAAGGTACCGATCTCCACGAGGTCGCGCTCCTTCAACGAGAGCAAGAGCAAGGCGACCCTGGAGCACCCCATCCGGGGGCTCAAAAGGTGGAATGGCGCAAGGCATGAGGGGAGGACGAAGGCATCGCCACTGCCCAGGGGATCGATCCCCCTTTTATAGGCAGACCTTCTCGCTTGCACCCCTTAGCGTCATGGGCGAAATCCCCACTGACATCCTCCAGGGTTCTCCCCCCACGACACGGGGGCTAGGACCCACACGTCATACGAGCTGATCCGAAGCACGAAGAAGGCGAACCGCCGCACGCGAGGCATGCAACCGTCCCGCGGTTACAAGCGCTCTCCCATCTTCGCAGAAACCGGTGGTCGAAAGGGTGGACTGCCACGCGACAAGCATCCAACTGCACCGCAACTGTGCGCCCCTTCGGCTCCGTCCACATCCGGTGGACCAGCGCAAAGGAAGCGGGCCCGCATGTCATGTAACCGGCGCGCCGGTTACGACGTGCGAGAAGCTACACCGCCACTCGCGCCAATGCTACGCCTCCTCGACTGCGGAACCAGTACCGCGACTCGAGGTAACCCTGCGCATGAACCAACAGTGCCAATTAAAGGCGACGGCCACGGGTCAGTCAGCCACGGGATAGGCACGAGGTTGTCATGGTCAAAAGTGGGCCGGCAGTAACTACAGCGGCAGACGAACGGAGGCAGCAGTCAAGTCGCCTGCAGGCTCGCGTCCTCTCCTGAAGCGACGGGAGAGCCCTCTCCCACGGCGTGAAGACGACGCGCCCGTGCCCCGTTCCTCGAATGGCTCGCACGCGCAACGGGCGCCACGCAAATCGCCCGTCTCGTCGCATTAACTCCCCGACGGAGCAAGCAACACCTCTGGCAGGCGAGGCGGGCGTCGCTTCACCTTCACCATAATGACCGCGTCAAAAAAGGTGCGCCACCTTATTTAAATTCATATCCTTCCCCTCCTCCTCTCTCTCTCTCTCTTGCTACAGGGACCAGGAAAGGGGACGTTGTGGAAAGGATCCTTCTCGGTGGAGGAAGCGGGCCTCGAGCCCCCCTACTGATCAGGGGTTCGAAGGCTGGCCCCTCGGAAAGGTTTCGACAGCCTCCCCAGAGCACTCGGACTTCAAGCCCATTACTGATCAGGGGTTCGAAGGCTGGCCTCTCGGAAGGGTTCGACAGCCACCCCAGAGCGCCCAGGCTCCATGCCCACTACTGATCAGGGGTTCGTAGGCTGGCCCCTCGGAAGGGTTCGACAGTCGCCCCAGAGCATGCAGAGTGAGGGATGACTCTGGGTACGTTCGATACATAACCAAGGCTCGGACTACGCTCCTGAGGTACCCTAGGACATTTCCGAGACCGGCGGGAACGATTTGTAACAGAATCCCACCGGAGGGAGGCATCGAGCCCTCGGACCCTGTCGAAGGGGTCTGGGTCCGGCGAATCACCCGCATGTACTTTTGGAGCGCACCTCTGGGCCATAGCCAACCCCTAACGAACGGGGCACGGGCGTCCACTCGGATCACCCATTAGCAGCTCACTAGAAACACCATGTTTGACGCCCTCCGAGGGCAACATGGCGCCTTCCCCCTCCTCCTTACGGAAAGGCGACGCAGGGGCGTATAATAAAAGTCGGGAAAGTCCTTGATCGTCCTCTCGCTCCGTGCAGAGGCTCGAGGGCTGCTCTCGCACCCGGCTACGGCCAAAACTGTTAACAGCGTCAACAAACCAGCTTGATAACTTGGAACCCGACCACGCAGCCGGGCTACTGTCGGGCCGCATGAGGGAACGATCAGACCGACCGAAGCACCACGAAAAGCATTCAGACCTCAGAGGAGTCAAACCACTCCTCCGAGGCCTCCGGGGCTACACCCGGTGGGTGCGCTCGCGCGCACCCACCAGAGCAAGGCAAAAACCGAGAAAGGTCGGTCCCCTCACCGAAAACGCGGCAAAATCCTCCAAGCGAGTACCATCACTCCCTTCGAGGCTCGGGGGCTACTGTCGAGTACCATAATTAGGGGTACCCCCAACGCTCCTAATCATGGCTGGTAAACACCCTCAGACCGACTGATGAGTGCGGTTCAAGCCAAGACTTCGTCTACCCGAGGGACGCGATCTCACCCGAGCCCAGCCTCGGGTTGGAACAGTAGTCCTAGACAAGTTCACGCCACGCCCGAGGGCCTCCTAAGACAGCGGGCGCCCCCTCGGCTCTCCTGAGGCCCGGCGTGGGCAGGCTTCGTTGTGAAGCAACCTTGGCCATACCGCCTCACCAACCGACCGCTTCGCAGGTGCATTAAATGCAGGGGATGCCTGACGCCGTATCCTGACACACGCGCCTCAGTCGGCCAGGCCGAAGTGACTGCAGTCACTTCGCCCCTCTTCTTTACTGTCCGATATGACAGAAAAACAGCGCCGCTCGCTCCGCTCCGACTGCCGTGTCAGCCACCGCGGCAACGACTGACAACAAGTCACGATCAACCACCGAGTTCAAGCCTCGGGCGCAACAGGAAGCTCCGCCTCGCCCGACCTCACGCTCCGGCCTCAGGAGGAGGTCTCCGCCTCGCCCGACCTCAGGCTCCGGCCTCGGGAGGAGGTCTCCACCTTGCCCGACCCCCAGACTCGGCCTCGACCCCGGTCTCGGGAGGAATCGCGTCCTCGTCCGACCCCGGCCTCGGCCTCAAGAGAAGTCTCCGCCTCGACCGACCCTGGGCTCGGACTGACCGCGCTAATAGGGGATGCATCATTTCCCTATTCCTAGCCTGCTCAGGCTACAAGGAACAAGACCGGCGTCCCATCTGGCTTACCCCGGCGATGGGTAATGATGGTGCCCCGCGTGCGCCATGACGTCGGTGGCTCTCAGCCCCTTACGACAGCAAGGAGACATCAGCAGGGTCCTCGCCGAGCTGCCAGCTGTGCTCCTACAGGACTCAGGCGCTCCTCCGGCGGCCACGCCATCACATGTACAGGGCCCATGCTCTCCCCCAACGGCCACGTTGGCATGTACACAGGGCTTAGGCACTCCACTGCCGGACACGTTAGCGCATAGCTATGCCCCCCGTTGTACGTCTGGACTCTCTCCTTGCCTCTATAAAAGGGAGATCCAGGGCTACCCTGAGGGGGGTTCGCGCGAGGGAAGCGGCAGACGGGCTCTGTGTCCCTCTCTCTCTCTCTCTCTCTCTCTCTCTCTCTCTCTCTCTCTTTCTCGCGCGCGACGCGCTTGTAACCCCTACTGCGAGCGGCACCCCTGGTGCAGGATAATACAAGGCTTGTCCCACATCTTGTGTTCCATCCCGCGCCAACCCATCTGGGCAGGGACACGCGGCGACAATTCACTCGTCGGTCCAGGGATCCCCCAGGGTCGAAACGCCGACAGTTTGGTTCAAATATCGGTAACGTAATGGGTAATCAATAACGTTATATTATGTTTGTTTAAGTCTAACCATAATCGGTATCATACTAGAAATGGATACCAACTTATTTAAACTTGTTACCACCGGTATTCGAGCGCAAATTATTATCATTGCCATTTATGTTACATCTGGTGAACTGATCGGCACATAAATCCAACATATTATCTGTCATCCAAACACTTCACTGGTATTAGATAATACTACCAAATTCTACACACTCTTTGGATTCTAAAAAACTGCCAATAACCAAACGCCCTGTAATACTCAAAAGTGTAATATAGAGAATAGAGATAATCTCAATGGTTTGTGGTCTCTACTATTTATTGCATGTGATCAACACTAGTTAAAAGTGGATGAATAGAACAATGAACACATAATTAATCTGTGCATCATGCTGAGTTTTACTCGATTGCGCATTTGAGGTTGATAAAATAAATGAGTCATCAACAACATATCAATGGACCCATAAAAAAAATTTAAACTCTAACCTGAAAATAAAACCATGAAAATGGAGAGAAATGAATAATAGTTAATATAAAATAATAATATAACTAAATAATTCCACCATATGTTGATATGACCAAAGTGCAGGGTTAAAACGAATTTGAATTTGCAATTAAGTTAATTAAAAATTTGAATTCAAATGGGTTATAAATAAAGAAAAACAGAAAATAAAACATAAAAGAAAAAGAGGAAGAGGACTTACCTGGGCTGCAGCACTCATTTCAGCCCAGCCAGGCTTTCCCCTGTGTCCTGCGCGGCCCAAAAAAATCTCTCCACCGCGCGGCTCCAGCCTTCCCTCAATGACGGGGCGGCCCCACTTTTCAGTGTACACTATAACCCGTCGCGCTCTCATGTCTCTGCTGGCGGGACCCACGTGTCAGACGCGCCCGTCTCCCCGCTCTTCACAACTGATGACATACGGGCCCACTCGCAAGCCTCAGCGCGCTCCTGTTTCTCTTCTCAGGCATGCACCGACGCAACGACTCCTCCGAGGACCGCGCTGGCACCGCGACCACCTCCTTAGCTGCGGCCGAACTACCCGTCTGCCCTTATAACCGGGTCGCCCCCTCCACGGCCGCCCCAAAACCCTACTGCAAAGCAGTTGCGGAGAGAAGATAGGGGGAAAGAGAGAGATCCGCCACCGCCATAACTCATCAGCAGCGACGAGGGGACGATCTTGGGATAGCCGGGAGGTTGAGCTTGGGCGGGTGAACCGATTCGCGGAATTTCGGAGCATGGGATCGACCTGAGCCTATCGAATCGCTCGCCGGTGATAGAAGGCCGTCGCGGCTCCGCCATTACCAAGAGTTGTCGTTCTTGTCGCGCCCATCTCTGGTGAGTCACTACCCATAAGGTTCGCGGTGTTATTTCCGTTGTGTAGCGCTACTCGGGGTAGGGAATAGCACTCTGTAGCGCCTAATGGCTGTGCTCCGGTGAGCTCGCCACCGTCAGATAGAGCACCGCCGCTGACTCCGGCAGCTGCAGGCGCGGGACAATGTGGAGTTCGCAGGGTCGTCGGATCAATCATCGACGGATAAGATTAAAACTTTAACGTACCCCTTCACGCGTGTGATCCTGACCGCTGGATTAGATCGGACGGGTCATGGGAGTTCCAAGGTAATTAAATCTTCGCCGTAGATTGCAGATTAGGCGGACCGCGTTGCGTACCACTTCGCGGGCGGCCAGATCTAATCTGGTGCGCACGCCTTAGATCGGACGGCCGAAATGGCTTCATACCTCTTCGGCTTGTAGTTTTGCAAAAGAGACCCTCTATTTTAGGTGATTCAACCCGCCGTCCAGTGCACAGTTCCCTGAGTCTTAGGTTTAATGGCGCCGTAGCCCCCGCACTTTGCAGTAATTGATGCGAAATCCAGAGACCCAGGAAATTCAATAATTAAATATAGAAATTGATTTTAAGGCTTAAATAATGACTAGAACTTAATAAATTCATAGAAAATTCATACTTGCTCCAAATTACTCCATTCCAGTTCCTAAAATTTTATAATTTTATTCTCTATCACTTGGAACCTCTGTTTTGTTATGAAAACAGTAAGAAATTTATTTATCACTTAATCTTATTTAAAGCACATAAAACCTTTGAAAATCCATAACTTAAAATCTATAACTCCAAAAATTATGATTTCTGTTCCTAGAATTTTATTTTAATATGTAGAATATCTCTGTGTATTTTGTTTACATGCTTGGTGTAATGTTAATTTTCCCTGTATCCTGTGCTTGTTTGTATTGTGGCGAGTAGAAGAGCCCGTGACCGAGGATCTTGGTGAGCAGCAGGTTGAAGTAGCTGAGCAGGAGCTCATTGAAGGCAAGTTGTGCCCTTGACCACTTTTTACCCAATAATGTTCTTTAATATCACTTATCCATGCATAGGTTAATTTTGATGGGACCCAATAGGTCACCCTAGATTGTTTATCTCATTACCTTGTTTACCCCTGAATCACTTGGGTAGTTTGCTATTGCTTTACATGGTTTTGGGATAATCATTTATTATATCTATGTTCCAATTATTCTTGTTATTCTGTTTATGTTCATGTTGATATCATTAATGTTAATTGGAACATAGAGCTTAACTTGAGAACCACGTGCCACCACAAGGGAGGAATGGGACCCCTTGGCTGACTAATTAGGAAAGCTAGTGGAAGACTACCTTACCCGAAAGGGGCAAGGGCAGTAGGGGAGTGGTCAGTGTAGGGAGGTCCCTGGTTGATTTTGCTGCGATGGCGGTCAGCCAGGAACCCTGCATTGGAACTTCCTATAAACTGTAGCGGGTTTTCGGAAGCTAGTGGAACTTTGTAAAGGCCTCGTAGTGTTGCCCTGCCACGCTTCCTAGGTAGAGGTGTATGGGATTCGCGACCCCTTGGCAGATGGGTAACATGACTTGTGGGTAAAGGGTACAACCTCTGCAGAGTGTAAAACTGGTATACTAGCCGAGCTCGCGGTCATGAGCAGCTCAGGACTCTCTGATGTTTAAATTATGGAACTTAAATTCAATTTGTCATTCGCATTGCATGGGTTTGTTATTAATTTTGTTCTATTACTTTACTTATGGTTTGGTATTTACTTACACTTAGTAACTGCTAATAAAACTTTGACCAACTACTTAAAAGCAATGCTCAGCTTTAACCTCTATCATTGATTAGCCTTACACATCACATGAACTCACACCTTTGTGAGTTTATGCCCACTGGTTCCCCACAACTTGTTGAGCTATGATCATGTGTGAGCTCACCCTTGCTGTCTCACACCCCCCCCCCCCACAGGAGAAGATCAGGTGGTTCAGGAGGAGCCGCCTAACACTGAGGAGTTCGATCTGATCTAGGTGGCGTTTCCCAGTCGACATTGGCGCCGACGATCCTTAGTTCGTTTTATCTTTATTATTTCATTTTGTAATAAGTCTTCCGCTATGTAATAAATACTCTGATGTTTTATGACATTTATCTCTATACACTCTGTTATTATGTGTTGTCTTCTTGGCGCATGTATGAGATGCACCTGGCTTTGTTCCTTAAAGCCGGGTGTTACAGAAGTGGTATCGGAGGAAATGTTGACTGTAGGACGAAACCTAGATAGAAATGGACAAATCCTTACCTACTTACCTTACTCTGATTCATTCCATACTTATCTTATCTTGAACCTGTCTCATCTTTTGCTGTTCTACTCTGATCATTTCTATCTTTTCTACTTTAAGACAAGATGGGTTTCACACCTTGGAATTCTACCCTTATGACATTTCTAAGAGATAGGAGGCCTAAGAAAAAAAACAAAACTATTTTCTCTATTAAAAAAATGTTGGTTGATTGTTCTGATGATAAATGCCTGATTTGCTTCTTTGATTGATTGAAATAGTATAGACGGGCATCCTAGCATGTACCACCATAAGGTAATGTATTAGCTTTAGTGGAAAACACAATAATCTACTTAGCTAATAAATCCCCCGCAGTAATATTCCTCATAATTACTCGCCTTGTCTACAATTCTTGCTTTCTTACCCTGTGTTTCTAACCCAGATGGGCTACCCCTATAGTGTTAGAAGAGAGCACTATAGACGTGATCCTTGGTATGTCATGGTTAAGAAAGGCAAAGGCAGTATATACACCATGCTAAGGGAACCGTAGAACTCACCAGTTCCAAAGGACAAAGATTTGAAGTTGAAGTTGCAGTAACTACCACCATCAGACTAGCGACATTCTTAGTAGATGAGAAGTTTGTTGGTGATAACATCCATGCAGTTAGGGATTTTTCCCGTATGTCTTTCCTGAGGAGTTACCAGGGATGCCACCAGATAGGGAAGTTGAGTTTGTAATTGATCTTCTACCTGGAACTGCCCCTATTTCTAAACGGCCATACAGGATGTTCGTAGAAGAACTAAAGGAACTTAAGAAACAATTAACGGAATTACAAGAGGCTGGATACATTCATCCGAATTCTTCACCTTGTGGAGCGCCGGTTCTATTTGTACAGAAGAAAGATGGATCACAAAGGATGTGCGTGGATTATAGGTCCCTTAATGATGTCACTATGAAGAAAAAGTATCCATTACCCCGCATTGAAGATTTATTTGATCAGATGAGAGGTGCAAGGGTATTCTCGAAGATTGATCTCCGATCGGGTTACCATCAAATGAAGATTAGGCCATCAGACATTCCTAAGACGGTTTTTCTCGACCCGATATGGGTTATATGAGTTCACCGTTGTGTCCTTTGGACTAACTAATACACCAGCCTATTTTATGGATCTAAAGAATAAGGTGTTCATGATCTGAACAGATTCGTCGTGGTTTTCATCGACGATATTCTTATTTATTCCAAGAGTGATAGTGATCATGAGGAACATCTGAGATTGGTGCTACAGAAGCTACGAGATAATCAACTCTACGCCAAGTTTAGCAAATGCGAGTTCTGGATTGACGAGGTGCCATTTCTTGGACATATCATTTCTAATGAAGGAATATCAATGGATCCCGCTAAAGTCAAGGAGATAGTGGCGTGGAGCATACCCACTATAGTTACGAAGATTCGAAATTTGCTGGGAGTTGCAGGATATTATCGGAAATTTATTGAAGGATTTTCTAAGATTGCCAAGACCATGACCTCGCTTCTGGAGAAGGGAAGAGAGTTTAAGTGGGATGAGAAGTGCCAAGATAGCTTCGATCAATTAAAGAAGAAATTGATGTCGCCACCAGTGTTGGTTATGCCAGATCTACAGAAGGGATTTGACATTTATTGTGATGCATGTGGCCAAGGCTTGGGATGTGTACTTATGCGAGAAGGACTCGCGATTGTCTACGCGTCTCGTCAGTTGTGGAAAAACGAGTTGATCTACCCCACTCATGACTTAAAACTGGCAGCCGTTGTACATGCGCTTAAGATTTGGAGATATTATATTATGGAAACCAAGTGTTAAGTGTACATGGATCATAAGAGTTTGAAGTATATATTCACTCAGAATGATCTCAACCTTAGGCAACGCTGTTGGTTGGAGCTTATTAAGGATTATGATTTGGAGATTCACTATCACCCGGGCAACGAAAATTTGGTTGTAGATGCCTTGAGTCGAAAGGAGCATGTTCATTCAGCTGTTGTTGCCCAGCTACCCGATGAGATTGTTGAGGATTTCAGAAGACTTAACCTGGGGATAGTTGCTCACACTGAAGGAGTTACTATTGATGTGGAACCTACTTTGGAGCAAGAGATCCGCAAAGGACAAATGGGTGATGCTAAAATAAAAGAGATTAAGGATCTGATTACTGAAGGTCGAGTTCCGGAATTTACGGAAGATGAGCAGGGCACTGTATGGTTCAAGGACAGGATGTGTGTTCCTGATATTAAAAGCCTTCGGGAGACTATTTTAAAGGAGGCCCACGACTCGGATTATTCTATTCATCCTGGTAGTACCAAGATGTATCAGGATTTGAAGCGGAAGTATTGGTGGTATGGATTGAAAAGGGATGTGGCTGCACATGTGGCTATGTGCGTTGTATGTCAAAGAGTTAAGGCTGAACATCAGAGGCCAGCTGGACTACTGCATCCACTGAAGATACCCGAGTGGAAGTGGGAAGAGATTGGTATGGATTTCATCACTGGATTGCCTCGCACCCAGAAAGGATATGATGCTATATGGGTGATTGTGGATAGATTGACTAAAGTGGCTCACTTTATTCCTGTCAAGACTACTTATAAAGGTTCTCAGTTAGCAGAGTTATATATGGCTCGGATTGTGTGTTTACATGGAGTACCAAAGAAGATCGTGTCTGATCGAGGTTCGCAGTTTACCTCAAGGTTTTGGAGAAGCTTTCATGAGAACATGAGTACGAAGTTGAATTTTAGTACAGCTTATCACCCTCAGACTGATGGACAGACTGAAAGGACTAATCAAGTATTGGAAGATATGTTGAGAGCATGTGCCCTTCAGCATGGAGGAAGTTGGGATAAAAGTCTACCTTATGCTGAGTTCTCATATAATAATAGTTATCAGGCCAGTCTGAAGATGTCACCGTTCAAGGCTCTATATGGCAGGAAATGCAGGACTCCTCTATTTTGGTCCAGACTAGAGGAAAACAGATCTTTGGACCTGAACTGATTCAAGAGGCAGAAGAACAAGTCCGTATAATTCGTGAGAATTTGAGGGTAGCTCAAACCAGGCAAAGGAGCTATGCTGATAATAGAAGAAGACCACTGGAGTTTGAGGAAGGTGATCATGTGTACCTCAAGGTTTCACCACTTCATGGAATGAGGAGATTTAAAGTTATGGGCAAATTGTCTCCTCGCTTTATTGGACCCTTTAGAGTTTTTTTAGGCAAGTTGGAGAGATGGCCTATCAACTCGAGCTACCTGATAATCTATCGGATGTGCATAATGTGTTCCACATGTCTCAACTTAAGAAGTGTCTTCGTGTCCCCGAGGAACAATTACCAATGGAAGAACTCAGTGTTCAGGGTGATTTGACTTACACGGAGTACCCGATCAAGATTTTGGATACTTTGACTCGAGTTACAAGAAATAAGGTGATAAAGATGTGCAAAGTGCAATGGAGTCACCACGGTGAAGATGAAGCAACTTGGGAAAGAGAAGAAGAGCTTCGCATCGATTTTCCCCATCTTTTCCCTAGAGCTTATTAAATCTCGAGGACGAGATTATTTTTAAGGGGGGGTAGGATTTGTAATACTCAAAAGTGTAATATAGAGAATAGAGATAATCTCAATGGTTTGTGGTCTCTACTATTTATTGCATGTGATCAACACTAGTTAAAAGTGGATGAATAGAACAATGAACACATAATTAATCTGTGCATCATGCTGAGTTTTACTCGATTGCGCATTTGAGGTTGATAAAATAAATGAGTCATCAACAACATATCAATGGACCCATAAAAAAATTTAAACTCTAACCTGAAAATAAAACCATGAAAATGGAGAGAAATGAATAATAGTTAATATAAAATAATAATATAACTAAATAATTCCACCATATGTTGATATGACCAAAGTGCAGGGTTAAAACGAATTTGAATTTGCAATTAAGTTAATTAAAAATTTGAATTCAAATGGGTTATAAATAAAGAAAAACAGAAAATAAAAAATAAAAGAAAAAGAGGAAGAGGACTTACCTGGGCTGCAGCACTCATTTCAGCCCAGCCAGGCTTTCCCCTGTGTCCTGCGCGGCCCAAAAAAATCTCTCCACCGCGCGGCTCCAGCCTTCCCTCAATGACGGGGCGGCCCCACTTTTCAGTGTACACTATAACCCGTCGCGCTCTCATGTCTCTGCTGGCGGGACCCACGTGTCAGACGCGCCCGTCTCCCCGCTCTTCACAACTGATGACATACGGGCCCACTCGCAAGCCTCAGCGCGCTCCTGTTTCTCTTCTCAGGCATGCACCGACGCAACGACTCCTCCGAGGACCGCGCTGGCACCGCGACCACCTCCTTAGCTGCGGCCGAACTACCCGTCTGCCCTTATAACCGGGTCGCCCCCGCCACGGCCGCCCCAAAACCCTACTGCAAAGCAGTTGCGGAGAGAAGATAGGGGGAAAGAGAGAGATCCGCCACCGCCATAACTCATCAGCAGCGACGAGGGGACGATCTTGGGATAGCCGGGAGGTTGAGCTTGGGCGGGTGAACCGATTCGCGGAATTTCGGAGCATGGGATCGACCTGAGCCTATCGAATCGCTCGCCGGTGATAGAAGGCCGTCGCGGCTCCGCCATTACCAAGAGTTGTCGTTCTTGTCGCGCCCATCTCTGGTGAGTCACTACCCATAA
Organism: Zea luxurians; assembly: GCA_029449295.1. NCBI lineage: Eukaryota > Viridiplantae > Streptophyta > Magnoliopsida > Poales > Poaceae > Zea > Zea luxurians. Next base: position 169,248 of record JAOPSE010000407.1, on the reverse strand, counting down.
GGATCGCGGTGTTATTTCCGTTGTGTAGCGCTACTCGGGGTAGGGAATAGCACTCTGTAGCGCCTAATGGCTGTGCTCCGGTGAGCTCGCCGCCGTCAGATAGAGCACCGCCGCTGACTCCGGCAGCTGCAGGCGCGGGACAATGTGGAGTTCGCAGGGTCATCGGATCAATCATCGACGGATAAGATTAAAACTTTAACGTACCCCTTCACGCGTGTGATCCTGACCGCTGGATTAGATCGGACGGGTCATGGGAGTTCCAAGGTAATTAAATCTTCGCCGTAGATTGCAGATTGGGCGGACCGCGTTGCGTACCACTTCGCGGGCGGCCAGATCTAATCTGGTGCGCACGCCTTAGATCGGACGGCCGAAATGGCTTCATACCTCTTCGGCTTGTAGTTTTGCAAAAGAGACCCTCTATTTTAGGTGATTCAACCCGCCGTCCAGTGCACAGTTCCCTGAGTCTTAGGTTTAATGGCGCCGTAGCCCCCGCACTTTGCAGTAATTGATGCGAAATCCAGAGACCCAGGAAATTCAATAATTAAATATAGAAATTGATTTTAAGGCTTAAATAATGACTAGAACTTAATAAATTCATAGAAAATTCATACTTGCTCCAAATTACTCCATTCCAGTTTCTAAAATTTTATAATTTTATTCTCTATCACTTGGAACCTCTGTTTTGTTATGAAAACAGTAAGAAATTTATTTATCACTTAATCTTATTTAAAGCACATAAAACCTTTGAAAATCCATAACTTAAAATCTATAACTCCAAAAATTATGATTTCTGTTCCTAGAATTTTATTTTAATATGTAGAATATCTCTGTGTATTTTGTTTACATGCTTGGTGTAATGTTAATTTTCCCTGTATCCTGTGCTTGTTTGTATTGTGGCGAGTAGAAGAGCCCGTGACCGAGGATCTTGGTGAGCAGCAGGTTGAAGTAGCTGAGCAGGAGCTCATTGAAGGCAAGTTGTGCCCTTGACCACTTTTTACCCAATAATGTTCTTTAATATCACTTATCCATGCATAGGTTAATTTTGATGGGACCCAATAGGTCACCCTAGATTGTTTATCTCATTACCTTGTTTACCCCTGAATCACTTGGGTAGTTTGCTATTGCTTTACATGGTTTTGGGATAATCATTTATTATATCTATGTTCCAATTATTCTTGTTATTCTGTTTATGTTCATGTTGATATCATTAATGTTAATTGGAACATAGAGCTTAACTTGAGAACCACGTGCCACCACAAGGGAGGAATGGGACCCCTTGGCTGACTAATTAGGAAAGCTAGTGGAAGACTACCTTACCCGAAAGGGGCAAGGGCAGTAGGGGAGTGGTCAGTGTAGGGAGGTCCCTGGTTGATTTTGCTGCGATGGCGGTCAGCCAGGAACCCTGCATTGGAACTTCCTATAAACTGTAGCGGGTTTTCGGAAGCTAGTGGAACTTTGTAAAGGCCTCGTAGTGTTGCCCTGCCGCGCTTCCTAGGTAGAGGTGTATGGGATTCGCGACCCCTTGGCAGATGGGTAACATGACTTGTGGGTAAAGGGTACAACCTCTGCAGAGTGTAAAACTGGTATACTAGCCGAGCTCGCGGTCATGAGCAGCTCAGGACTCTCTGATGTTTAAATTATGGAACTTAAATTCAATTTGTCATTCGCATTGCATGGGTTTGTTATTAATTTTGTTCTATTACTTTACTTATGGTTTGGTATTTACTTACACTTAGTAACTGCTAATAAAACTTTGACCAACTACTTAAAAGCAATGCTCAGCTTTAACCCCTATCATTGATTAGCCTTACACATCACATGAACTCACACCTTTGTGAGTTTATGCCCACTGGTTCCCCACAACTTGTTGAGCTATGATCATGTGTGAGCTCACCCTTGCTGTCTCACACCCCCCCCCCACAGGAGAAGATCAGGTGGTTCAGGAGGAGCCGCCTAACACTGAGGAGTTCGATCTGATCTAGGTGACGTTTCTCAGTCGACATTGGCGACGACGATCCTTAGTTCGTTTTATCTTTATTATTTCATTTTGTAATAAGTCTTCCGCTATGTAACAAATACTCTGATGTTTTATGACATTTATCTCTATACACTCTGTTATTATGTGTTGTCTTCTTGGCGCATGTATGAGATGCACCTGGCTTTGTTCCTTAAAGCCGGGTGTTACACGCCCCCATAGTGGAGGAGAATATAGCATCGGAAATCGCGTGGCATGTAAAGAAATGCTACATGGCAGTACAAGGCGCATAGATCAACAGGTCTTTATAGGAATAAATACACTCAAGTAGCACTAAATCCAACACATTATCTGTCAACTAAACACTTGCACTGGTATTAGATAGTACTCCCAAATTCAACATACTATTTGGATTCTGAAAACCACCAAACGCCCCCTTAGTATAGATGGCAGGCGAGATAAATGAGCCGACAAAAAAATATGACACGATCCGTAGTGTTTCGGCACAACACAAGCACTGTTTATATAGTGTCAGTGGTAGCCCTACACAGGTCTAGTGGACGGTTTATATAGTGTCAGTGATAGCCCTACACAGGTCTAGTGGCGTGCCTAAGTCGCCAATATAGCATGGTGGGCTGACATGAGCACAACATGATTAAGTGGTATGATTAGGCACGACTTAGACCAACTAGTGATCTATAGATGTGATTCTAGTTTGTGATTTGTTATGATTTTAAACATTATAAATTCACTTTATAATGGTATGAATATTCAAGTTTTAGAATTACATATGAAATCTTAAATATCTATATTTTTTGAGCTCTTAAAGTGAAATAGAGATTGGGTTGGCATGAGCACTATTAGGTGTTATCTTAGGTGTCGTATAGTGCTGGCACAAGATGATTAGGCACTATAGTGTCGTGTTTGAGCCGATGGCTTAGCTCTAGTGGTGGCACGAGTACTAATAACGTCGTGTCTAATAGTATAGCACTTAATAGTGCTAGTGATAGTGCAGTGTCGTGGGAAGACTTGTCGTGTACATATCTTTTAGGCAAATTAGGAAATCGGCCGTTTCTGTAGTTTGTTTTCATGTAATTTTATTTATGTTTATGGAGGTAATCGTTTGAACTGTTGTTGGTTCTTTGATTTTGACATGTTGCATTTACGTGAAATTGAGTTGATCTAAAGAATTGTTTTATGTACATCTATATCTATGCCACTATATAATTCATCAGTTTAACTTTGTAAAGCCCACCCAATCAAATCACCTCATTCCCATTGACTCCACTAAATCCACTAAATAAATTGCACCCAGGCTTAACACACCATCAAAACCAACGGTTCAGATTGCTGGATAAACAACTCATCCCCTTATTTAAATTCAATGAATAATATTATTTGGATCTATCTATCTTCTCTCATTCCTCCCCTCGACCTTGCCGCCCTAGCCTCCCTCTCCCTCTCCCACGCGTCCTCACCACCCCCTCCCTTGCCGCCACCGTCAACTCCTTCCCTCACGCCACCATCGTCGATGTTGACGCCTCATCTCCCCTCCACGAGATCGTAGCATTAACATGGGCTATATGCTAGTTGATACTAATTTATCTGATCTCATTTGCACCAAAGATGCAACAAAACGGTAAATAAAGTTCATATATATTCGTGGCGGATCACTGTTGCATGTAGGCATTAAAAAGTCTACAAATGGTTAAATAAACGATTCATTTTATAACATGCTTATTTAGCCGTCTGTATTTAAAGTTTTAGCAATATAGAGGTAGCAAACCAGTGAAGCCAGTAAAGCCGTTTGCGGCAAGTGAATTAGACAGATATTTTAGGTCTTTAAATGGCTTATTCTAAAGCTTGCCCGGCTACCAAATAACATCATGCTCTCGTCGCGCTAGAACAAGAAGCATGGCCACACCACGCCATATGAGCCATGCCATGGTACCAATCCAAATAAGCATTTGGTATCGGATTCTCTTGCGTAATTAAACTGTCTGTTAGTAGCCGATGAATTCATAAAGCTTGGAGTCTGCTCACCGTGTCGACATAGCCAGCTAGGCGTGCATTCAGTCGTCATGGTTTACAATCAGAATTCGGAAAGCAACTGCCATTACAGTAGTTGGTATATACGGCGGAAGAAAAGAACAACTTTGTTATTAATTAGGCTAATGATATAGGCAGCGGATCGGACGTCCTCTGATAAGCATGTTTATATATGTAATGCATAGACATGAATGAACGATGACGAAGCCTCTATATGTGATGCTTCCTCTGTTGGACTCCACGCAAGTTACGTTGTTAAAGCAAAACGATATAATGCGGGTATTATGGTTGATCGTATCCATTGCGACAGATGCTTTTCTCGCAGGCGTCACCAATGTCGCCACGACATTAGGGGCTAGACAAAATACTCGTGTCTCGTTAGCTTGTTTAGTTCGTGGTTGGATCGGCTCGTTTGAATTTTTTCACGAGCTGAGCTAATATTTTAGCTCGGTTCGTTAACGAGCCACCTCGCAGTCTAAACAGTCTACCACATTTCAGCAAAACAAAACTATATGCATATCATCTATGTAATAATTGATGAATATGTTATATGTATGTGTGGTCTCTATGGCCTATGAGTTAAACTAATAATTGAGAAACTATGTCTATGTGTTAAATTGATCTATGCAAATATAATTGTGGTTAAACTAATGAACATATGTGTGAGTTATGAATTGATGAGTGTGAGTTGTGTTAATTTGATATGGTCTGTGAAACTATAAGTATATTTATTATTTTTATTATTAAATTAGTTTGAAATTAACTATAATTACTTATTATGTACATATTTTTTTCTGTTCTGGCTCACGAGCTAAATAAACTGAGCCAAGTTGATTTTATGGCTCGTTACTTTCACGAGTCGAGCCAAACCAGGTCCTTATTTTAACGAGCCAGTTTAAATTGGGACGAGCCGAGTGAAGGTCAATATCCAGCCCTGTCCGTACGCAACGAGTGAGGTAGAGCGCTGACGTGACCCAATACGAATATGCTATACTCCACGAATGTCCAATGAAAGCAAGTGATCAATTGGTGGAAAACGCGTTGACGTCACTCGTTGAGCTTGGGGCAGCAAGCTAGCCTCACCTAAAAGCTGATGTGCACGGAGGTAAGAGATTATCTAGGATACGGTTCATTATGTTATGTGTGAAATGCAAATGTAACAATGTAATAGCAAATCAACCGGTCTCTTTCCCCTTGATCTTTGATGTTGCTTATACCCATGTTGTTCAAAAATATTATCGATGTGCACAAAGCAACCGTCCGATGGTGCAGCCGGTTCGTAAAGAGTCAGCGGAAAAGAGAGAACTGTTATGCGGTTATATGATGAGATCATCTTTTTGGTGTTTCGAACTAGCAACTAGTAAATTTATGTATGTGCGTTTTGGTATGTTTAGTAGGCACAAGATTATACTTGTTCAAATAGAATGTCCCTACTTCTAGTATTCTGTGGTTCGTGCTACATGCACTTTGTTGCTCGTAGCAGGGATTAATAGCGGGCGAGAGAAGGAAAGATCTCAAGTCTCTATGCGTAAGTGCTAAAGGGTTTTATATATCGCTCTCCTTTTCTCATCGGACCGACCCTCCTCTTTTTATAGATAAGGAGGGGGCCGGTTTTAGATATCTTCGCATGGAAGGGATCATCACGTCCGGTATAATGGAATAGTTCTTCCTCGGTAAAAACCTCGTTGATATTTGCCCTCGTACGTCTCTCTGTCGCGTTCCTTTAAGTCTGTCGGGGAAGCATCCTGACGACGTGAGTCTGAACACCATAGTTACTCCCTCTATTTGACTCTTCCTACATCGTCCCTCGGTCTTCGTAGCCTATCCTTCGAGCTTCCTTCCATCATCTTATGCGCTTCGCAGGCCGTCGAGGGACTAGGGCCCATAGGTTAGGAGCGGGGCTCATGTCTTGGACTCGTAGATCATGAGTGGGAGGCAGACCAGCTCTACACCATGGCTCGGTGTCAGACGCAATTAATGTGGTGTGTGCGTCATTACTCATTGGTTGCGAAAGTAGTCCTATGGCCAAACGTGGAATCCACTCAAGTGGTTCCCTGTCAATTTGTCTAGCTCTCTAGCCAGCCTTCGCCTCGCCCAACCTCTAAGCTCGACACATGGGTGTCATCCAGGGGCTGTCTCACCCGAGCGGGTCTCTCCTCGTTCCTCCTCTGACTTGTGGTCCCCTGGGGGCCAGGTATTAGATCACCGACCCCGAGGGGAGTGTTTCTCCCATTGGTGGCTTCTTGTAACATCCCTGTTTTTGATCCCAAGGTTAGAAACCCTAAACTCCTAACCCCCCATTATTTTCTCCTAAGACGTCATCTCATGAAGCATTTTATTCATCATATGCATACACCATGATTGCTAGTAGCACTTCACATATAATAATTCATTTTGGCACCTAGAAAACAAAAATGAATATTTGTATAAAGGAGAAAAGGGATTAAGGAAAAGAAAAGAGAAAAGAAATAGAAAAAGGAAATCCCTCTCCCCCTCCTCGGCTGGGCCAATTCCGGCCCACTTCCCCCCTCTTTCTCCCCGCGCCCGCCCTCGGCCCACCTCCTCCCGCGCGCCTGCTCTCGCACCGCGTCCCTTCCCCTCTCACTGCCGCACGGGCCCCACGCGTCAGCCGCGCCACGCCCCGCTCTCTCGCGCCCGCTCCCTCTCTGGCGCGTGGGCCCCACCCGACAATCCCTTCTCCCTCACCCGTGATCGACATCGACGCAATCGTCGCCGGCCAGCGTCCACCCCGTCTCCTCGCCATTACTCGCTCACCAATAAAGTTTGGCACCATTCGTCCCCACGCACTGTGACTGGGTGACCACTCGCCACCGTCTGCATCGAGCCGTCCCGTCGCCACCACTGTGTCGCCATTATCACCGCCGCAGTGCGCCTCACCGGTGCCCGACAACCTCCACCCCTCCCCTCCCCGGATGCCTATAAAAGGGCTGCCCCGAGCCCCTCATCTCCTCGCACCGGCCTCGACCATCTCTCACCCCTCCCCGAGATCAATCGAGCTAGCGCCGCCGCTCTCTCCCTCCACTCCGGTGAGTTCCCCCTCCCCTCTCTAGTAGCCTAAGGTCCGATTGAATTAGCTCACGAGCTTCACTACCTCTCCACGAAGTGAGGCACCACTTTCGCCTCCCCCGTCACGCCTTGTGGCCTCACCCGTGATCGCGCCGCCGCGGGAGCCCGCCACCTCACCGTGGACCGGCCGTCCCGAGTGCCCACCGGCCAAATTGACCCCACCACCATGACCCCCTACCCCTGCCCGTGCTATGCCACCTCCTCGATCACCTAAAACCGGATCACCGGTGGTGAACCGCCACGGAGATCATCGGTGGCCGGTTCCTCCCCACCATGGGCGGACCTACCCCCCTCGTGATGCCATTTTGCTCCCCCTCACTGGCATGTGGGCTCGCGCCCACGGCACCGTCGCCGCGCCGCGCTCAGCTGGGCCGAATCCCCCTGGCCCATTTAAACCAGGAAATCCTTTTCTTTTTCCTTTTCCCATTTTCTTTTATATATTCGTGCACATATTGATATTCTATGCACCAAAATAGTCCAAATATATTTTAAGTCACATAATAATAATAATAATAATAATAATAATAATAATAATAATACTTTGAACTTGACACACTATATTAGCCAAAAATGTTTGATGTATTGTTATTGCCTGTTTTTGCAAGGCGAAGAAGGGTCCGACCCTCCGAAAATCGTAGCTCCGGAAGAAGGGTAGGAGCCCGACCTCCTGGAAATAGATCTTTCGTGCCAAGAGAGCTTCGACAAAGGCAAGTCCATTCTTCCCATGATGCATAAATTTCCTACTCTTTCTACCACTACCTAAGCCGGGAATATGGGTTGGATTCTATGCATTATGAGACGAGTGATAGCCTGCATTAAAGAATATCTTTTGGGTACAAAAATGTGGGTTGAGGCAATTGTGGTTTTCTAAAAAGAGAAATGTTTTCAAAGAAGTGTATGATGAAGGGTATTCACCCTTATCACCAACTGAGTGGGATGATTAGGGACTCTTTGGTTTAGGGGAGGGTCTCAGGTGTTGGCTCAATCGGGTTAGGTGTGAGCATGAAGGATCGTCCCCCCGCCATATAAGGACCGGTTTGTTATCCTTCACTACCTGTACTCATGACAAGTACAACCACTTGAGACTGTATGGGCAGTTACTCAATCTAAACTTGTATGGTCCTGTTGGAGACTTGTTCTCAAATACTAAAAGTTAAGAACAAGGCAACATAAAAAGTGTTAAATGTTAAAGTCCTTCGTCCTTCGAAACATTATCTCCTTTCGGATATAATGAATTTCGGACGAAGGTTATGAAGAACAAACCTTCTTAAACACAATAGATGATGAAGAAGGATTCATACACAAGATATGAAAAAGTAATATAAACACTTTAAATGTTATTACCAACTTATTTTTATTTGCGTGACTGTATCGACAACAACAAATTATAAATGTACCTTCGGCTTGAAAGAAAGCAGGGGCACAAACGTGACGCGAAAGTAAATGCCAAGTCAGCGTGAACAGTACGAGAGTACTGTTCATCTATTTATAGGCACGGGACGCAACCCATGTAAAATTACACCCATGCCCTTTACATTTGCTAATAACTCTATAGCAATCCATCGGGGTCCAAATAGCCTTTTCCCTTTTAAGTCAGTTTCTTTTTCTGCTATCACGCCGAAGCTCCCCTGTGCATAGCTTCGGCTCTGCGCCATCCTTCATACTCTTTGTGCATCTTTATGCTATGGTTTTGATTTGTGTCCGAAGGTACCTGTTTACACATTATACTCCAGAGACATAGTTAAATCATGTTTTTGAGGACCTTTGGAAGCCGAAGGCCCCCAACAGTAGCCCCTCGCAATATTAATTTGTTAAAGTAATAAATTCAGATTGCGACATGGACGAAGGCCTTAAGCCGAAGGTCCGAAAAAACACCTTCCCTTTGCTAGAATAGCAACAGTCATTGACAAGCGGGACCCTCCAGCTTTTAACGCACTAGGCGTATAAATAAGAGCTCACCATGAGTTCATTTGGCACGCTTTCTCGCCATCTGCTTCTTGCTCATCCAACTTTTAACCCTTGCACACCAACACTTGCTTGGCTTTTTAAATTCTTAGGCTTCGGTTTCGAGAGCACTTTCTCAGCATTTTCAAAGATGTCTGAAGATAAGAAAGCTGTCATTGAATCGAAGCTGAGTCTTTCCGAGGAGATGAATCTCGGCTTTCTTGAATCAATAGCAAAGACAAATACAGAGAAGATTACTAGGGAGATCTTAGAGGGTTTATCTGAAGACACTGGTGATAGTGACAGCTATGATGTGGAAAGTGGTGGTGAAGATTCCGAAGATCGACCCTGGCGACCAAGCCATGCAATTTTTGGAAAATCAAGCATAAAGCAAAGCCATCTTGTCAATATGAGGGGTAGATATTTTCGGGATTTATCTATTGTGAGGGCTGACGAAGGAGAGAAAACTTGTCCAACTCCTGAGGAAAATGAAGTCGTGATATTCCGAAGTTTCTTCAAGGCTGGGCTTCGGTTTCCTTTGAGCAACTTTGTGGTAGAAGTTTTGAAGATATTTGAAATCTGCCTTCATCAAATTACTCCCGAAGCAATCATAAGGATGGGAATCTTCGTATGGGCCGTGAAGAGCCAAGGTTTGGAGCCAAATGCAAAAAGTTTCTGCAGTATGCATGAGTTATTATATGAGACGAAACCATAGGGTAAAGAGCAATATCATAACAATTTTGGCTGTTATAGCTTCGTTGCCTGCTCTGGGTCAAGCTGTCTCGTGCCAACTTTTCGGAAAAGATGGCCCGGAGACTGGATGAAGGAATGGTTCTATGTGAAAAACGACTTGAAAACGCGAGAAGATATTAAAGGTATCATCATGCGCCCCATCTGGTAGCGTTTTGGCCTTCGGAAACCGAAGGTGGATATTGACGAAGCCATCGAAGAATGCCGGAAAGCCTTCGGGGTAATTTGCTCTTTCATTGGGACGAGAGATTTGATCCAGGAACACATTGCCTTCAGAGTGTGGCCACTTGTAGAAGATTGGGAAATGCCAAAGGAAACCATCAGCAAACCTGACGAAGGTGGACTAGTTAGGTTAAGATACACCTTCAGATATGGAGATAAGTTTGTCGAGCCAGATGATGACTGGTTAAAATGTATTGAGGCCATAAGCGATGAACTGCTTGGACCATACTCGAAGGCAGAAGATACTGCACTGTCTGCGGCCTTCGGAGGCCGGAAAAAGAAAAGACTCAATCGAGTATTTGATGCCATTGGGTTCGTCTATCCTGACTATCATTACCCAACATGGGGTCAAAAAAGGAAAGATACGGCTTCTGTGAAGGAAGTTGCTTCAGCCGCTCCTAGTGAGCCAGCACCAAAGAGGAAAAAGATGAAGGTTCTTACACAACGGCCACGCTATATTGAACCGGCCACAGTGCCTGAGTTTGTCAGTGAGACCTCTTCGGCCACCGAAGCCAAGGAGCCGACTCCCCTGTCAAATATTGAAGAGCCGACCAAAATGCTGGAGATGGAAAAAATAAAAGAAGTGAGAGCTGAAGAAACAAAGACATCAAAAATTTTAAGTCCTTCAGCAAGAGTTGAGGTGCCAATGCCAAAGTCGATGACACAAAAAGACCTTACTACAACCCCCAAGAGGAAAAGAATGGTTAATGTGCTAGATGTACTAGAAACAATAAAATTTTCAAGCGCTACCCTGAAGATAGCTGCCGAAGTTTCAAAGACACAAACTGAGACCGAAGCTGTCAAAAGTCAAGAGGAAACTGAAACTGGGCTTTCAGATCCTACCAAGAGGGAATTCTTGGAAATTGAAAAAGAAACGGAAAAAGAATCTGCAGAAGAAGCTTTATCTGAGAAAATTGCCACACCTATTCCCGAAGCATCTTCTGAAGCTTCTGATTATGTATTACGTCATGCTTCGGGTAAAAATTTGAGCGAAAAAGAAAAAAGAGAAGCTCAATTCTATGTGCAAAAATTGAAATATCTAAAAGGGGCGCTGATATTCAACGGCAGCGGAGAAGAAGACTTCTTGTATTGTCTCCCTGACAGCAAGGAAATTTCTGTCTGTCGGGAGATGAGCAAGAGCTTCGGATTCCCAACATTAGAAGACGGGCTCTCGGTGTTGTCAAAGGATAAGCTGGCCGACAACTTAGCGTACAATAGTTTAAAGGTGAAAAAATGAGATCTTTGTATTATTCCTTGAAACCAAAATTTTTCATTTGCTTAAACTTATCAACGCATTTTTGCAGGGCCTTATACTTAGCAATGCCCTCAGGGCACAAAAAGATGCCGAAGATGAAGGGTGTACCATAGCCTTGAGCAACCTTCGTTCCGAGGTAATTGAACTAAGGAATGAAGGTCTCAAAAAAGATAAAATATTACATTCATTATTGAATAAAATAAAAGAAGACGAAGCTGCTTTCAAAGCTCAAGCTGAGGCTCAGAAGCGCGAACTTGAGGATCTTCGGAAACAGCTAGCCAGAGCTAAAGAAGAATGTACGGTTGAAGAAACAAAACGAGAAATTAGTGAACAATGGGCAAATCATTTAGAAAAAAACATTGAAGAGCTTCGTGCATCCAAGAAAAGGTGTTATGAAAAATCTATAGAATGTGTTAAGAAAATAAGGACCATCTTCGCCAGCGTTGGCGCGTTCTCAAGCAAAGAAAATTTCATGAAGGGCGACCCCGAAGGCCCAATTGGGTGGATCAGCCACGAAGCTGAAGCTTTTGAAGAAGTCTTGAATAGCCGCTGAGACATATGCGCCTTCTCGGGTGCTAGGGGGATTGCTACTGTTTTGGAGAAAAAAGGCTGCGATCACGTGAAATCCTTGGCACAGACCGAAATCGATTTATCTTCTGAAGACATAAAAGACCCTTCTGCCGAGGCAAGTTTGGTTGGTGGAAAATTTTTCACCGACATCTGGGAAAATGGTGGCCGGGAGATGGGTCAAGAAATTATACGAAGAAGCGAAAAAGGTATTCATGACGCTAGAAAAGTAGCAGAGGCCGCTGAGAAAAGTGCGGATCTCGAAGGGCGAATAGGTATTAACTACTAGTTTTTGGGTTTTTGTTGTAACTTTTGATTTCAAACTTGCCTACACTTTGTAACATAGCCGCACCTTCTCCTCCCTCAGAGCCCGTCGAGCCATTAGCGGACCTCAACGTAAAGGGGGATGACGAGATTAGAAAAATGGCCGAAGCTATCATGGACAAAGTTGTTGATCAACTACTAAACGAAGCTGCAGAAGTAGTTCTAAGGGAAGATTAGATGTTATTCTGAAAACATTTGGAATGTAATATTTGTTGAACAATATGTGTAATATTTTGTAACTTTTAATGTACTATATAAGCTATTTATGGTTCAATTCTTTATGATGCATGAAACTTTACATACATACCGTTTTTGAGTCTTCGGCGAAAAAACACCTTCCCTTCTTTTCACGCTTCGTAAATGATATCCGTATTTTCATAGAAAACATCCAATCTTCGTAAAATCAGTAACCAATAGATCTTTTCATTTTAGAGTTTGACAAAGGTATGCTTCTTCAATAATTATTTTTGTGCCTTGGGACTGTTTCTTCGAAACAATCTCCGAATATTGACATTGAACCCCCTTCTTGCGTCATTGATGCAATATGATGTATGATGTTATGCTATGCACATGATGTGATGATGTGATGTTATGCAAAATAATATTTGCCGAAGGTCGACGTTTATTTTTCACTGTAAGCCTCCCTTAGGAGCTTCTTCGCCTTTTACTTCAGCGGAATCAGCATTTATTTTTCGCTGTAAGCCTCCCTTAGGAGCTTCTTCGCCTTTTACTTCAGCGGAATCAGCGTTTATTTTTCGCTGTAAGCCTCCCTTAGGAGCTTCTTCGCCTTTTACTTCAGCGGAATCAGCGTTTATTTTTCGCTGTAAGCTCTGCATTCCCTTCGGAACGACTTTTGAGCAGAAAACTTACGCTGCGCTCCCTTAGGAACGACTTTTGAGCAGAAAACTTACGCTGCGCTCCCTTAGGAACGACTTTTTGTTAATCCGGAGGTTCTCCCTGTAACCATAAGTTCTTATGCTTCGTAAACTTTTTGGACTCCATTATTCTGTGGAGAAAGTATATTTGTACTATGGCAAAGGCGAAGCTATTACAATAAATTGAAAACGACAAAAAACACTTAGACTTTCAATAATTGTTCCTTAAAGAAAATGGTACTGAATGCAAAAACTGCTGCCGAGGTAGGATATTTGTTAATAAATGTGCTTTGATTCTGGCACAGTACTATTGACTGTGCGAGCTTCGGACTCTTCTCTGAAGTCTCGTTGGTGTTGAGTATGCTGACTCCCTTCTGGCTACTGGCCTCGTTGCATTGGTGGTGGAGGCGGAGGCTGTTGCCAAGATGCCTGAGATTGACTTGCCGAAGCAACAGAAGCTGCAGGGTGGTTGCCCACATACTCTAGGATATAAGGCGAGTGGTACGAAGCAGTATGCATAACTTGCTTCGGCTGGGTCTGTTGGGCTGCAGCTTCTGCTATTTCCTTTTGTTTCTGGATAGTGACATGGCACATCCTAGTGGTGTGGCCCTTGTCCTCACCACAGAATAGGCAATAATTTTTCCTGGGCTGATCCCCAAATCTTCCTTCGAAGCCCCTGGCACCTCTGCCCCTTGGAGCTGGAGGCCGAGGATAGCTCTGCTGCTGCCCCGAAGCCTGGGAGGAATATTGCGGCCTCTGCTGCTGGCTTCCCCTGTCATCATTCTGAGCGGAATGAATCGATCTGACATGTCTAGGATGAATTCTCCCTCCGAAGCCCCTGGCTATTTCAGAGAACCTGTAAGCTTCCTCCCTTCTTTGTCGAAAGTCATTGTCAGCACGGATGTATTCATCCATCTTCTGAAGCAATTTCTCCAAAGTCTGAGGGGGCTTCCTGACAAAGTATTGAGCTGAAGGTCCCGGCCGAAGCCCCTTAATCATGGCCTCAATGACAATTTCATTGGGCATTGTTGGCGCTTGTGCCCTCAGGCGTAAGAACCTTCGCACATACGCCTGGAGATATTCTTCGTGGTCTTGGGTGCACTGGAATAAGGCTTGAGCGGTGACCGGCTTCGTTTGAAACCCTTGGAAACTGGTGATCAGCATATCCTTCAGCTTCTGCCATGATGTGATTGTTCCTGGCCGAAGGGAGGAGTACCAGGTTTGTGCAACATTCTTGACGGCCATGACGAAAGACTTCGCCATGACTGTAGTATTGCCACCATAGGAAGATATCGTTGCTTCGTAGCTCATCAGAAACTGCTTTGGATCTGAGTGTCCATCATACATGGGGAGTTGAGGTGGCTTGTAAGACTGAGGCCAAGGTGTAGCCTGCAGTTCTGCTGACAGAGGAGAAGCATCATCAAAAGCAAAATTCCCATGATGGAAATTCACATACCAGTCATCCTAGTTGAAGAAGCCCTCTTGATGAAGCTCTCTATGTTGAGGCCTTCGGTTCTGCTCATCTTGAGTAAGTTGGCGAACTTCTTCAGAGGCTTCGTCTATCTGCCTTTGCAGGTCAGGCAGCCTAGCCATCTTTTCCTTCTTCCTTTGCACCTGCTGATGGAGCATCTCCATATTTCTGATCTCTTGGTCCAAGTCGTCCTTCTGAAGCGTTGGACTGGTGGCCTTCCTCTTCTGGCTTCGGGCCTCCCAAAGCGAGAGGGTCTCTTGGTTGGGGTCCAGCGGCTGCAGAGCGGCAGCCCCTGTTGCTGAAGCTTTCTTTGGCGGCATGACGAAGGTCTATGCTCGCCGAAGGTGTTCGAAACTCAAAAAGTGGAAGTGAGTTCACCGAAGGTGGGTGCCAATGTTGGAGATTTGTTCTCAAATACTAAAAGTTAAGAACAAGGCAACATAAAAAGTGTTAAATGTTAAAGTCCTTCGTCCTTCGAAACATTATCTTCTTTTGGATATAATGAATTTCGGACGAAGGTTATGAAGAACAAACCTTCTTAAACACAATAGATGATGAAGAAGGATTCATACACAAGATATGAAAAAGTAATATAAACACTTTAAATGTTATTACCAACTTATTTTTATTTGCGTGACTGTATCGACAACAACAAATTATAAATGTACCTTTGGCTCGAAAGAAAGCAGGGGCACAAACGTGACGTGAAAGTAAATGCCAAGTCAGTGTGAACAGTACGGGAGTACTGTTCATCTATTTATAGGCACGGGACGCAGCCCATGTAAAATTACACCCATGCCCTTTACATTTGCTAATAACTCTATAGCAATCCATCGGGGTCCAAATAGCCTTTTCCCTTTTGTCACACCCGGCTTTAAGGAACAAAGCCAGGTGCATCTCATACATGCGCCAAGAAGACAACATATATAATAACAGAGTGTATAGAGATAAATGTCACAATAATCAGAGTATTTAATACATAGTGGAAGTCTTACAAAATAAAAGATAACACGAACTAAGGATCGTTGGCGCCGATGTCAACTGAGAAACGCCACCTAGATCGGATCGAACTCCTCGATACGTGGCTCCTCCTGAACCACCTGTTCTTCTCCTGTGGGGGGGGTGAGACAGCAAGGGTGAGCTCACACATGTTCATCGCTCAACAAGTTGTGGGGAATAATGTGACACGAACTCACCAAAGGTGGGAGTTCATGAAGTGTAAGGCTGAACAACAATAGAGGTTAAAGCTGAGCATTGCTTTTATAAGTTGGTCAAAACTTTATTAGCAGTTACTAAGTGTAAGTGAATACCAAACCATAATAAAATAATAGAACACAATTAATAACAAATCCCATGCAAATGAAAATGACAAATTGAGTTTAGGTTCCATAATTTAATCATCGGAGAGTCCTGAGCCGCTCATGACCGTGAGCTCGGCTAGTATACCAGTTTTACACTCTGTAGAGGTTGTACCCTTTACCCACAAGTCGTGTTTCCCATGTCGCCAGGGTTAGCTAGGCCCTTAGACACTACCAAGGTGAATGGCTAGGGATCCACTACGAGGCCTTTACAAAGTTCCACTAGCTTCCGAAAACCCGCTACAGTTTATAGGAAGTTCCAATGCAGGGTTCTCGTCTGACCGCCATCGCAGCAAAATCAAACAAGGACCTCCCTACACTGACCACTCCCCTACTGCCCTTGCCGCTTTCGGGTAAGGTAGTCTTCCACTAGCTTTCCTAATTAGTCAGCCAAGGGGTCCCATTCCTCCCTTGTGGTGGCACGTGGTTCTCAAGTTAAGCTCCATGTTCCAATTAACAATAACATAATGATCTTGACATGAACATAAATAGAATAACAAAATAACTGGAACATGGATATAATGAAATATAATCCCAAAAACCACGTAAAGCAATAGCATAAACTACCCAAGTGATTCAGGGGTAAACAAGGTAATGAGATAAACAATCTAGGGTAACCTATCGGGTCCCATCAAAGTTAAACCTATGCATGGTAAATGATTATAAAGAACATTATTGGGTAACAAAAGTGAATCAAGGGCACAACTTGCCTGGCACTTGAGATTCCAGGTACCAATTTGCTCAGATGACACGTGTCCTCACGCTAGTCGTAGCAATACAAGCAAACATGGTATAGATAAAATTAACATCACACCAAACATAATAATATACTGCATTATAATGATCTACACGGAGTTACGAGATCGTGGGCTCGGGGATCACTACAATCGGAGTCATGGTCATCAAGTTATGAGGTGACTAAATGATTAACACTAGGTTCCATGTTTATTTTATAATTCCAGAGAAACGATAACCTAAAATAGTAATTAATTCAACTTTAATCTAAATTATAAATTGACCATATATTTTAATAGATTATAATGGTAAGTAGATTAACAAGACTAAGCAACATAAATAAAGACCTAATTATAAAAGAATAAGACATGGTCTAATCAATATTGTTACTGCGTAGTAAATATTTATACGAGACAAACGCAACTTGAACGGATCAAATCGGAGTTAAAACGGAGGAGTTATGAATTTCCTAAGGTTTAATGTGATTAAAATAGGATTAACTGATAAATTAATTTTCTAACAGAGTTCATGTCAAAATAGTGACTCTAAGTGTTAAAGAATAATATTACAAAATTTTAGAAACTAGAATGGCTCAATTTGGACTAAAAATGGATTTTCTATGATTTATACAAGTTCTAGGGTTTATTTTCATATTAAAAATCCAATTTCTAATTCATTTAATCGATTTAACACAGTTCTGGATCGGGCCTCATTTTCTGGTAAGCACAGGGTTCTCGGTGTAAATTTTCTAAGACACAGAGCACAGTGTGAGTGGATGGCGGGTTTATTCTCAATAAATCCAGGGGCTCATGTGTTAAATGGGCTAGTGAAGGGTTATCGAAAAGATCTGGCCGCTGGATCCCGTGCGGACGGCCCAGATTAACTCAACCACGCCCGAACCGGTATGCGACCTGATCCATCCGATACAAGATCGATGGCCACGAGATTAAAGTGACGCGGTCAAATCTGAGCCGTAAACAACAAGATCAACGGCAATACTTCGTCCTCCATCCCCAGCCGCCGACCAACGGAGCAAAGTCTCTGCGGTGGCGCCCCCAAGCACACGCGACGGCGCGCCATTACTGGAGCTCCCCAACTACACGCCTAGACGTTAATTTCTTGATTCCCTAGCGCTAAGCGTAGAGGAGGTCAAGGCGAAACCGTTGGTGGGTTTATTACCTCGATATGATGCGGCGACGGCTCTGCCCACGGAAGGTCACGGCTCCGCGGCGGCATCGGGTCGACGGTGAGGAATTCAGCTGCGCCAATCCATCCCATCAGCACCGAAGACCGATAGACGCATGCGGTGAGCATCGGTGAAGGTTACTGACCCGATTTAGGGCCCGGATTGGCACCCTAAATGAAGTTTCCTAGCGGCGGCGATCTATGCAGTCCACGGTTTCGCCCACGCAGCTCTCTCTTGGCCGGCTCTGGTGTGTGGAGGGTAAAAGGGAAGGCGAAGATCCCCGAGGCCCGCTTTATGGTGGTCTGACGGTTGATTCAACGTGGGCGCAACGGCCGCCGCTAAGTCCGCCGCAGCAAGCGCCACCGCGTGGCTACCAGCGAGAAGATCCACAGTACCGGCTGACGGGTGGGACCCGCAAGTCGGTGGAAGCTAGCTCGCGACACGCCTTCGTGGATGCGCTGACATATGGGCCCGTAGCATAGTGACGGCAAGCGCAGGGGACTGGGCAAGACGTGCGATGGCTGACTCCTCGGGTCCACATGTCGGCACCAGTGGGGCAGAATTGGGCCGCGCAGCGAGGGGAAAGGGTAGAAATGGGCCAAGCTCTAGGATTTAGGCCCATGCACGGCTTGCCTTTTCCTTTTCTTTATTCTTTTCTCTTCTGTTTTTTTTCTTTATTTTGAATTCCAAATTTTGAGTTCAAACCTTTGTGGCGAATTTGGACTTAGGTCAAATATGGCAGTTGAATACTCTAGTATGGGATGACTCCATTATTTAAATTTATATATTTTTTTTTCTGCACCGTATAGTATTATTCTTCTTTCTTTTCTTGATTATTTTTCTCATTCTTAAATATTCAAAATAGGTATTAAATCCCCAATTTGGGACATTAATTTATTTCCTTAATGTGATTAATATTTGTTTACTAAATGCACATACAAACAAAACCAACATGATGCACAAATTATTTTAACTATTATTAGTGAATTACTGGCTTTTCAATGTGGTGTTCACATGTTTAATTGAACAATGGAAAAACACATAAGAGAATTCTCTCCTTTAATATAGCTTACAGTTTTGGGTGTTACAAATCCTACCCCCCCTTAAAAAGAATCTCGTCCTCGAGATTTAAGAAGATCTAGGAAAAAGGTGGAAAAAATCTATGCGAAGCTCTTCTTCTCTTTCCCAAGTTGCTTCATCTTCACCGTGGTGACTCCATTGAACTTTGCACATCTTTATAACCTTATTTCTTGTAACTCGAGTCAGTGTATCAAGAATCTTGATCGGGTACTCCGTGTAAGTCAAATCACTTTGAACACTGAGCTCTTCCATGGGTAACTGTTCCTCAGGGACACGGAGACACTTCTTAAGTTGAGATACGTGGAACACGTTATGCACATTCGATAGAGTAGCAGGTCGCTCGCGTTGATAAGCCATCTCTCCAACTTGCCAAAAAAAACTTAGAGTGGTCCAATAAAGCGAGGGGACATCTTGCCCTTAACTTTGAATCTCCTCATTCCACGAAGTGGTGACACCTTGAGATACACATAATCACCTTTCTCAAATTCCAGTGGTCTTCTTCTATTATCTGCGTAGCTCTTTTGTCTGGTTTGAGCTACCCTCAAATTCTCTCGAATTATACGGACTTGCTCTTTTATCTCTTGAATAAGTTTAGATCCAACGAACTGTTATCCACTAGTCTGGTCCAAAATAGAGGAGTCTTGCATTTCTTGTCATACAGAGTCTCGAACGGTGACATCTTCAGACTGGCCTAGCAACTATTATTATATGAGAACTTAGCATAAGGTAGACTCTTGTCCCAACTACTACCATGCTGAAGGGTACAAGCTCTCAACATGTATTCCAATACTTGATTAGTCCTTTCAGTCTGCCCATCAGTCTGACGATGGTAGGCCGAACTAAAATTCAACTTCGCATCCATATTCTCATGAGGACTTTTCCAAAATCTGGGGGTAAGCTGTGATCCTCTATCCAAAATGATCTTCTTCGGTACCCCGTATAGAGACACAATCCGAGCCATATATAACTCTGCCAATTAAGATCCCTTATAGGTAGTCTTGACCGGAATGAAGTGAGCCACTTTGGTCAATCTATCCATAATAACCCATATAGAATCATATCCTTTCAAGGTGCGAGGCAATCCAGTAATGAAGTCCATACCAATCTCTTTCCACTACCAATCGGGTATCTTTAATGGGTATAATAGTCCAGCCGGTCTTTGGTGTTCGGCCTTAACTTTTTAACACACCTCGCACATAGCCACACGTGTAGCCACATCTCTCTTCAATCCATACTACCAGTATCTTTTACTTCAAACCATGATACATCTTCGTACTCCCAGGATGAATGGAATAATACGAGTCATGGGCCTCCTTCAGTATAGTCTCACAAAGACTATCAATCTCAGGAACACATATCTGATCCTTGAACCATACGGTGTCTTGCTCATCTTCCGTGAATTCTGGACCTCGACCTTCGGTAATCAGATCCTTAATCTCTTGTATCTTAGCATCACCAATTTGTCCTTTGCGGATCTCTTGCTCCAAAGTAGATTCCACATCAATAGTAACTCCTTCAGTGTGAGCAACTATCCCCAAGTTAAGTCTTCTGAAATCCTCAACAATCTCATCGGGTAGCTAGGCAACAACAGCTAAATGAAAATGCTCCTTTCGACTCAAGGCATCTGCAACCAAGTTTGCCTTGCCCGGGCTATAGTGAATCTCCAAATCATAATCCTTAATAAGCTCCAACCAACGGCGTTACCTAAGGTTGAGATCCTTCTGAGTGAATATACACTTCAAACTCTTATGATCTGTGCATACTTGACACTTGTTTCCCATATAATGTCTCCAAATCTCAAGCGCATGCACAACGGATGCCAGTTCCAAGTCATGCGTGGGGTAGTTCAACTCATGTTTCCGCAACTGACGAGACGCGTAGGCGATCACATGTCCTTCTTGCATGAGCACACATCCCAATCCTTGTCCACATGCATCACAATAAATATCAAATCCCTTTTGTAGATCTGGCATAACCAACACTGGTGGTGACATCAATCTCTTCTTTAATTGATCAAAGCTATCTTGGCACTTCTCATCCCACTTAAACTCTCTTCCTTCTCCAGAAGTGAGGTGATAGACTTAGCAATCTTAGAAAATCCTTTAATAAATCTCCGATAATATCCTGCAAGTCCCAAGAAACTCCGAATCTCCATAACTATAGTGGGTATGCTCCACGCCACTATCTCCTTAACCTTAGCAGGATCCACTGATATCCCTCCATTAGAAATGATATGTCCAAAGAATGGAACCTCATCAATCCAGAACTCGCATTTACTTACTTGGCATAGAGTCGTTCTATCTCGTAGCTTCTGTAGCACCAATCTCAGATGTTCCTCATGATCACTATCACTCTTGAAAAAAATATCGTCGAGAAACCACGACGAATCTGTCTAGATTATGAACATCTTATTTTCCAGATCCATACAATAGGTTGGTGCATTAGTTAGTCCAAATGATATAATGGTTAACTCATATAAACCATATCGGGTCGAGAAAATTGTCTTGGGAATATCCAATGGCCTAATCTTCATTTGATGGTAACCCGATCGGAGATCAATCTTCGAGAATACTCTAGAACCTCTCATCTGATCAAATATATCCTTAATGCAAGGTAATAGACACTTGTTCTTCACAGTGACATCATTAAGGGACCTATAATCCACACACATCCCTTGCGATCCATCTTTCTTCTGTACAAATACAACTGGTGCTCCACAAGGTGAAGAATTCAGACGAATATATCCAGCCTCTTGTAATTCCATTAATTGCTTCTTAAGTTCCTTTAGTTCTTCTACGGACATTCTGTATAGCCGTTTAGAAATAGGAGCAGTCTCAGGTAAGAGATCAATGACCAACTCAACTTCAAATCTTTGTCCTTTGGAACTGGTGAGTTCTACGATTCTCTTAGCACGATGTATACACTGCCTTTGCCTTTCTCAACCATGACATACCAAGGATCACGTCTATAGTGCTTTCTTCTAACACTATAGGGGTAGCCCATCTGGGTTAGAAGTACAGAGTAAGAAAAGAAGAATTGTAGACAAGGCGAGTAATTACGAGGAATGTTACTGCGGGGGATTTATTAGCTAAGTAGATTAGTGTGTTATCCACTAAAGCTGATACATTACCTTATGGTGGTACATGCTAAGATGCCCAACTATAATGTTTCAATCAATCAAAGAAGCAAATCAAGCATTTATCATTAGAACAATCATCCAACATTTTTTTAATAGAGAAAATAATTTTAATTTCATCTTAGGTCTCCTATCCCTTAAAAAGTTCATAAATGTAGGATTCCAAGGTGTGAAATCCATCTTGTCTTAGAATAGAAAATGTAAGAATGATCAGAGTAGAACAGCAGAAGGTGAGACAGGATCAAGATAAGTATAGAGAGATCCAGAGTAAGGTAAGTATAGAATGAATCAGAATGAGATAAGTAGGTAAGGGTTGCCCATTTCTATCTAGGTTTTGTCCTACAGTCAACATTTCCTCTGATACCACTTCTGTCACACCCGGCTTTAAGGAACAAAGCCAGGTGCATCTCATACATGCGCCAAGAAGACAACATATATAATAACAGAGTGTATAGAGATAAATGTCACAATAATCAGAGTATTTAATACATAGCGGAAGTCTTACAAAATAAAAGATAAATATAACACGAACTAAGGATCGTTGGCGCCGATGTCAACTGAGAAACGCCACCTAGATCGGATCGAACTCCTCGATACGTGGCTCCTCCTGAACCACCTGTTCTTCTCCTGTGGGGGGGGTGAGACAGCAAGGGTGAGCTCACACATGTTCATCGCTCAACAAGTTGTGGGGAATAATGTGACACGAACTCACCAAAGGTGGGAGTTCATGAAGTGTAAGGCTGAACAACAATAGAGGTTAAAGCTGAGCATTGCTTTTATAAGTTGGTCAAAATTTTATTAGCATTTACTAAGTGTAAGTGAATACCAAACCATAATAAAATAATAGAACACAATTAATAACAAATCCCATGCAAATGAAAATGACAAATTGAGTTTAGGTTCCATAATTTAATCATCGGAGAGTCCTGAGCCGCTCATGACCGTGAGCTCGGCTAGTATACCAGTTTTACACTCTGCAGAGGTTGTACCCTTTACCCACAAGTCGTGTTTCCCATGTCGCCAGGGTTAGCTAGGCCCTTAGACACTACCAAGGTGAATGGCTAGGGATCCACTACGAGGCCTTTACAAAGTTCCACTAGCTTCCGAAAACCCACTACAGTTTATAGGAAGTTCCAATGCAGGGTTCTCGTCTGACCGCCATCGCAGCAAAATCAAACAAGGACCTCCCTACACTGACCACTCCCCTACTGCCCTTGCCCCTTTCGGGTAAGGTAGTCTTCCACTAGCTTTCCTAATTAGTCAGCCAAGGGGTCCCATTCCTCCGTTGTGGTGGCACGTGGTTCTCAAGTTAAGCTCCATGTTCCAATTAACAATAACATAATGATCTTGACATGAACATAAATAGAATAACAAAATAACTGGAACATGGATATAATGAAATATAATCCCAAAAACCACGTAAAGCAATAGCATAAACTACCCAAGTGATTCAGGGGTAAACAAGGTAATGAGATAAACAATCTAGGGTGACCTATCGGGTCCCATCAAAGTTAAACCTATGCATGGTAAATGATTATAAAGAACATTATTGGGTAACAAAAGTGAATCAAGGGCACAACTTGCCTGGCACTTGAGATTCCAGGTACCAATTTGCTCAGATGACACGTGTCCTCGCGCTAGTCGTAGCAATACAAGCAAACATGGTATAGATAAAATTAACATCACACCAAACATAATAATATACTGCATTATAATGATCTACACGGAGTTACGAGATCGTGGGCTCGGGGATCACTACAATCGGAGTCATGGTCATCAAGTTATGAGGTGACTAAATGATTAACACTAGGTTCCATGTTTATTTTATAATTCCAGAGAAACGATAACCTAAAATAGTAATTAATTCAACTTTAATCTAAATTATAAATTGACCATATATTTTAATAGATTATAATGGTAAGTAGATTAACAAGACTAAGCAACATAAATAAAGACCTAATTATAAAAGAATAAGACATGGTCTAATCAATATTGTTACTGCGTAGTAAATATTTATACGAGACAAACGCAACTTGAACGGATCAAATCGGAGTTAAAACGGAGGAGTTATGAATTTCCTAAGGTTTAATGTGATTAAAATAGGATTAACTGATAAATTAATTTTCTAACAGAGTTCATGTCAAAATAGTGACTCTAAGTGTTAAAGAATAATATTACAAAATTTTAGAAACTAGAATGGCTCAATTTGGACTAAAAATGGATTTTCTATGATTTATACAAGTTCTAGGGTTTATTTTCATATTAAAAATCCAATTTCTAATTCATTTAATCGATTTAACACAGTTCTGGATCGGGCCTCATTTTCTGGTAAGCACAGGGTTCTCGGTGTAAATTTTCTAAGACACAGAGCACAGTGTGAGTGGATGGCGGGTTTATTCTCAATAAATCCAGGGGCTCATGTGTTAAATGGGCTAGTGAAGGGTTATCGAAAAGATCTGGCCGCTGGATCCCGTGCGGACGGCCCAGATTAACTCAACCACGCCCGAACCGGTACGCGACCTGATCCATCCGATACAAGATCGATGGCCACGAGATTAAAGTGACGCGGTCAAATCTGAGCCGTAAACAACAAGATCAACGGCAATACTTCGTCCTCCATCCCCAGCCGCCGACCAACGGAGCAAAGTCTCTGCGGTGGCGCCCCCAAGCACACGCGGCGGCGCGCCATTACTGGAGCTCCCCAACTACACGCCTAGACGTTAATTTCTTGATTCCCTAGCGCTAAGCGTAGAGGAGGTCAAGGCGAAACCGTTGGTGGGTTTATTACCTCGATATGATGCGGCGACGGCTCTGCCCACGGAAGGTCACGGCTCCGCGGCGGCATCGGGTCGATGGTGAGGAATTCAGCTGCGCCAATCCATCCCATCAGCACCGAAGACCGATAGACGCATGCGGTGAGCATCGGTGAAGGTTACTGACCCGATTTAGGGCCCGGATTGGCACCCTAAATGAAGTTTCCTAGCGGCGGCGATCTATGCAGTCCACGGTTTCGCCCACGCAGCTCTCTCTTGGCTGGCTCTGGTGTGTGGAGGGTAAAAGGGAAGGCGAAGATCCCCGAGGCCCGCTTTATGGTCGTCTGACGGTTGATTCAACGCGGGCGCAACGGCCGCCGCTAAGTCTGCCGCGGCAAGCGCCACCGCGTGGCTACCAGCGAGAAGATCCACAGTACCGGCTGACGGGTGGGACCCGCAAGTCGGTGGAAGCTAGCTCGCGACACACCTTCGTGGATGCGCTGACATATGGGCCCGTAGCACAGTGACGGCAAGCGCAGGGGACTGGGCAAGACGTGCGATGGCTGACTCCTCGGGTCCACATGTCGGCACCAGTGGGGCAGAATTGGGCCGCGCAGCGAGGGGAAAGGGTAGAAATGGGCCAAGCTCTAGGATTTAGGCCCATGCACGGCTTGCCTTTTCCTTTTCTTTATTCTTTTCTCTTCTGTTTTTTTTCTTTATTTTGAATTCCAAATTTTGAGTTCAAACCTTTGTGGCGAATTTGGACTTAGGTCAAATATGGTAGTTGAATACTCTAGTATGGGATGACTCCATTATTTAAATTTATATATTTTTTTCTGCACCGTATAGTATTATTCTTCTTTCTTTTCTTGATTATTTTTCTCATTCTTAAATATTCAAAATAGGTATTAAATCCCCAATTTGGGACATTAATTTATTTCCTTAATGTGATTAATATTTGTTTACTAAATGCACATACAAACAAAACCAACATGATGCACAAATTATTTTAACTATTATTAGTGAATTACTGGCTTTTCAATGTGGTGTTCACATGTTTAATTGAACAATGGCAAAACACATAAGAGAATTCTCTCCTTTAATATAGCTTACAGTTTTGGGTGTTACACCTTTTAAGTCGGTTTCTTTTTCTGCTATCACGCCGAAGCTCCCCTGTGCATAGCTTCGGCTCTGCGCCATCCTTCATACTCTTTGTGCATCTTTATGCTATGGTTTTGATTTGTGTCTGAAGGTACCTGTTTACACATTATACTCCAGAGACAGTTAAATCATGTTTTTGAGGACCTTCGGAAGCCGAAGGCCCGCAACAGGTCCGAACCCCAGGTTATGATGGCTAGGGAGCACCGGGAGGATAAGGAAGGAGAACAGTTTGTCCAGTTTGGGCATGGTGGTGGCTTGACTCCTTCCGGTATAATCGTTAAGGTAAGGACGTGAAAGGAAGGAAAGAGTTTTGGATTCGGGTCTCATTGGCCATGAGACCGTAGAGCCAGACTAGTGGGTAAAGTGTACACCTCTGCATAGAGTTTTAAAACCTTTTCGAATAGTCTGTGTCCACTAGTATGGACGAGACTGGTGTGATATGGCAATTAGTGTTTTGATCTCTGTAAAAGGGAAAGTGTGTGGGTGTTTTTGGAAATAAAATTAATGCCATGAGAGCGGGAAGCTCAGTGGTGGTTGAGTGTGAAAATGTGCTACTCCTCTCTTTTGGGTAAAACAACAAAGTATTGCCTTTCTCTGAAAAAGAAATGAGTGACTTCAACTCCACCATACCAAGCATGTATCGTATAGGTCTCTCTCTCTTTACGGGCAGGATGGCTTGCGGAATACCTAGTGTATTCACCTAGATTTATTTTTGTTTTTCAGCTGAAGACTTCTTTTTTGCTATGTTCGACTAGAAGGGGGTTGTGTCTGCACCCAGTCTACCTGTGGCTTGGGCTAGATGATCTTCCACCATGCTATGTTTCCAGGCTCGCTAGAGCTTGTATTTTGGCATTGTAATAACTATTATTCGAGACTCTGTACTATTTGAAGAAATGAATGTGTTTACTAGCGTCCTGGGACTAGTAATTGTATCACATTTGAGTCCCAAAGGATTGAGACGCTTCAGGTGGTATCAGAGCCATAGGACTAGTCGTAGACCGCAGCCCTGACCTAAAAAGCTTTCCTAAAAAAAGAAAGACCTCTTAACCTCTTAAAGAACTTTCTCTCCTTTCCCCGGTATTAATAACCCTTCTTCTCTTGCTACCAGATGGAAGGCACCTTTGTCCTTAAGACATCCTATTGCTCGGAGGTGGAAGGATTCCCTCACCTTCTTTGGAGTTGTGCGCTTCACATGGGGATCCGCAAGAAGACGAAGTATGTCTAGAAGGAATGCCGTGAGAACGGGATTGAGAAATGCTCTATGACAGTCTACCTGGGAGAAAACCAAAGCTACCCAAATCACCCACCCTTTCAGATCACCGCTACTAGCCACCGCTACCCAGATACCTGTGAGAATGCTGCCCAAAAAGCCCTCCACCAGCTATGTCAAAACTATAGCAGGGAAGTCTCTTAGACACCCCTCCACTACTTTCCACCTAGCAACAAAAATACCCCTACTTGGAGGAAAAGACTCTAGGCTTTGTCGGGGATAGATCCTAATGAAGATGACCCTACCATAATCTACATGGCCGGATATCTCCACACCCTTGACAACCACTTTGACGACCTTTTCTCCCACTGCACCCACCTAAACTCCTAGGTGGAAAGCCTAGAGCAGCAAATCAAGGAATTGAAGGAGGAAAAGGTGGCACTTTAAGATAGTCTCGAGATGGCAGAAGGCGAAGAAGCCAACACTCGTGAGGCATACCAGACCCTGAAGATGGACTATGCTAGGAGGCTGAAGAAGCTTGCCCCCGTTAACAAGATCCGAAAGCATTTCAAGAGCCAAGGATGTCAGACTGACTCGAAGGAAGAAGCCCCACCAACACTACCTTCCCTAGGGATAGAGAACTTTTCCGACGTTTGGGGATACTTTAGTAGAAAGCGCTCGTTCGTAGTGTGATCTATGATGGTTGTTATGCATGTAGCGAATTGGAGTGCTGAATAAAATAACATGTTTGAGAAAAAATGATGGCATATGCATAGTAGTAATCCTTTCTCCCCTCTGGCAGATGGCCTCGGATAAAACCACGCCTACTGCCTCGGGAATTGGAGCAAGGACTCCCCTAGGTGTCGAAGGAGAAGTCGGTGGAGAAGGGAGT
Organism: Zea luxurians; assembly: GCA_029449295.1. Taxonomy (NCBI): domain Eukaryota; kingdom Viridiplantae; phylum Streptophyta; class Magnoliopsida; order Poales; family Poaceae; genus Zea; species Zea luxurians. Next base: position 141,218 of record JAOPSE010000407.1, on the reverse strand, counting down.
GAGACCCACCACCCCGCGCCTCCGGAGCTGCCATTAGACCTAGCCCAAGTTCTGGCCAATCAAACCCGACTCATTGAGGTCCTCACTAGAAGCCTCGAGAACAAGCGCCCGATTGGAGGAAGACCTCAGGACAAAATGGGAGAGTTTCTAAGGCTCAAGCCTCCCACGTTCGCTGGATCCAGCAGCCCACTCGATGCTGATGATTGGCTGCACACAGTGAAGAGGAAACTAGAAGCCATTGGATGCCCTAAAAAACCAGTGTGTTCACCTAGCTGCCCACCAGCTCACCGAGATGGCTCTATCCTGGTGGGACACCTTTAGTGCTGCAGTAAGAGATGCTACCTAGGCTGAGTTTGAGGCTGCTTTCCGAGAGCATCATGTGCCCTTGGGAATCATCCAGCTCAAGGAAGAGGAATTTCGGGAGTTAACTCAAGGAGGGCGATCTGTAGGTGAATACATCCACAGAACTGGCTCGCTATGCACCTGATGATGTCAGCACGGAAGCCAAGAAGATGGCCCGTTTCTTGAAGGGGTTAAGACCAAAACTCAAGACCATCCTTGCCAGCCAAGACTTCCTCAGTTTCTCGCACCTCTCGGACAAGGCCATCCAGGTGGAAAGAGCACGAGAAGAGGAAAAAGGTCACCTCAAGAGAAAAGTTCTCTGAGCTCAACAGCAAGACAGGCACCAGAGGGTTCGATCTTTTGGGTTCCCTTCCAAAGGGTCGAACTTCAGCAAACCAGTAGGATCTGCTCCGTCATGTCTCAACCAGCCTAGTCAAAGTTCCTTCCACACCCCATCTGTTGCAAGCAACCAACCTCCAACCAATGCTTGTTGGCACTATGGAGACCCCAGTCACTTCAAGAATATTTGTCCTCAGTTGAAGACATCCGTACCTGCCTACTCCAACTTGGTGAATGGCCCCAAGAATGTTTCAGCACCCGCCTCCAAGGCACCCTCCACCAACAGCCAGCTAAGCAAGACCAGTTCCATGGCAGGGCTCGAGTGAACCACGTCGACGCCCAAGAAGCTCAGCACACCCCTAAAGTAGTGCTCGATGAGTTCCTAGTCGAATTTACCCCCGTTGTTGTGCTTTTCGATTCCGGAGCATCTCATTCTTTCATCGCCACTAGTTTTATGGAAAAGCATGGCATCCCTACTACATCATTAGAAATCCCTTTGGTCACCCAAACCCTAGGGTCAGACCTTCTATGCCACCTCAAATGCTCCCAAGTCAGAATTCTTAAGTGGGGTAGTATTCTTGGCGGACTTAGCCATACTACCATCCCACGGAATTGATGTGATCCTAGGAATGGATTGGTTGACCAAGCACAATTTGAAAGGGAAATGTGCCCTTGGGCAATTTCTATTATTATTTTGGTGATTAGATGCCCAACACATATTTATTGAGTCCTCATGTGCTAAATGTGTGAAAAGTGCAAATCAAGATACAAGGTATGTTTCTAGACTTAGTACATTGTTTTTGAGTACTAACATGTTTATCTAAGTGCTAGAAACAGTGCCGAGAAGAGAAGAAACAAATTGGAAAAGAGTTGGCTGTGTACAACCAAAACCTGCTCGGGCCTGGCGCACCAGACTGTCCGGTGGCGCACCGGACAGTGTCCGATGACCCAGGCTGGTCGACGGTGAACCGAGAGGGTTGCTCTCGAGAAACGACGGAGTTGTACGACTATAATTCACCGACTGTCCGGTGGTGCACCGGACTGTCCGGTGAGTCATCCGGGACGAACTCCTCACTCTCAGGAAAAGGAAAAAGACGACGTGGCTATAATTCATCGGACTGTCCGGTGGTGCACCGGACTGTCCGGTGAGCCAACGGCGCCAGCAGCAACGGTCGTCCGCGCGATCAGCGCGCGACACGTGGCTCGCTCCAACGGTCGGCTGGGTGCACCGGACTGTCCGGTGTGTACCGGACAGTGTCCGGTGTGCCAACCAGCCCCGAGGAGCAACGGTTGGATGCGCCCGATTTGGAAGGAGATCGCGCACCGGACTGCTACAGTAGTTGTCCGGTGGTGCACCAGACTGTCCGATGCACCACCCGACAGAAGGCAAGATTGGCCTTCCAAGATTGATCTCCAATGGCTCCTAGCTGCCCTGGGGCTATAAAAGGGACCCCTAGGCACATGGAGCAAGACACCAAGCATTCAAGAAACATCCTAAGACTTCTAGACTCTGCCTCCATGCATTTGATTCGCCGTGTTAGTGATTTGAGCTCCATTTGAGTTGTGAACTCCGTGTGTTGTGTTTCGAGCTCAAGATTTGACTTGTGTGCATGGTTGTGCTGCGGATTTGAGTCTTGCGTGTGTTGCTCTCCCATCCTTACTCTTTGCTTTCTTTGTGATCATAACTTTGTAAGGGCGAGAGGCTCCAAATTGTGGAGATTCCTCACAAACGGGAAAACACTATAAAGGAAAAGGTCGTGGTATTCAAGTTGATCATCGGATCACTTGAAAAGGGTGGAGTGCAACCCTCGTCCATTGGGACGCCACAACGTGGAAGTAGGCAAGTGTTACTTGGTCAAACCACGTGATAAAAATCTCGTGTCTCTTGTGTTGCTTTCTCTGTGATTGTTGTGTTCACGAGAACTCGCTTCAAAGCTACTTAGTCACACTAACACTTTAATAACCAAGTTTGTGGCTATTTAGTGTTTGATTTTACAGGATCACCTATTCACCCCCTCTAGGTGCTCTCAATTGGTATCAGAGTCGTACTCTTCATCTAAGGGACTAACCGCCCAAAGAGATGGATCCTAAAGGAAAGGGGATGGTGATCAACGACAATGAGAAGGAGTCCCTCTTCAATGAGCCAAGAGAAGACAAGCCCACTGTCTCAGGCTCTTGTCACAAGAAGAGGGACGGCAAGAAGAAGAGACACATTAAGAAGATCATCTACTACGACAGTGATGCATCCTCTTCTTCTCTAAGGGACGACGACGACGACTCGTCCAAGAGAAAAACGGTCAATCAAAATTATTCTTTTGATTACTCTCATATTCCATACAATTTGAATGCCCATTTACTTTCTATTCCTCTTGGAAAACCCCCACACTTTGATGGAGAGGATTACTCATTTTGAAGCCATAAAATGTGTAGTCATCTATTTTCTCTCCATCCTAGCATTTGGGAAATTGTGGAAAATGGGATGCATTTTGATAGTTCGGATAATTTGGTGCATATAAATGAACAAATTCATAAAAATGCCCAAGCTACTACTGTCTTGCTAGCTTCACTTTGCAGTGATGAATATAATAAAGTGAGTGGCTTGGACAACGCTAAGCAAATCTGGGACACCCTCAAGATATCTCATGAGGGAAACGATGCCACTATGATCACAAAGATGGAACTAGTGGAAGGTGAGCTGGGGAGGTTCGTGATGATTAGGGGAGAAGAGCCAACTCAGACCTACAACAGGCTCAAGACCCTGGTCAACAAGATCCGAAGCTATGGAAGCACAAGATGGACGGATCATGATGTCGTTCGACTCATGCTAAGGTCATTCACTGTAATTGACCCCCATCTTGTCAATCTTATTCGTGAAAACCCCAGGTACACCAAGATGACGCCCGAGGAGATCCTTGGAAAATTCGTGAGCGAGCGCATGATGGTGAAGGAGGCGCGATACGTGGACGATGTGCTAAATGGTCCACTGCCCATCTACGAGCCACAGCCCGTTACTCTCAAAGCAACAAGCGGCAAGGAGGCGCTACCAAGCAAGGTAGCACAAGTGGAGGCTGTCGGTCTCTACGAGGATGAAATGACGCTTATCATCAAGCGCTTGAAGACCACGCTTAAAGGACGCAAGGAGTACCCCAACAAGAACAAAACAAGGGGAAAACGCTCCAACTTCAAATGCGGTAAGACTGGTCATTTTATTGCATAATGCCCCGATAATGATAATGACTAGGGACAAGAAAAGCACGGGAAGAAGGAAAAGAAGAAGAACTACAGGAAGGCGAAGGGCGAGGCGCACCTTGGAAAGGAATGGGACTCTGACTGCTCTTCATCCGACTCCGAGGATGAAGGTTTGGCTGCCTCGGCCTTCGACAAGTCTCCACTCTTCCCCAACGAACGCCATACATGTCTTATAGCCAAGAAAAAGAAGGTACATATTAAGATACCCCCAAGTACACTTCGTCTAGCGATGAGGAATCTTCTGATGATGAGGTAGATTACTCGGATTTATTTAAGGGATTAGATCGAGCTAAAGTAGAGAAAACTAATGAATTAATCGATGCTCTCAATGAAAAAGATAGACTGCTAGAAAAGCAAGAGGATATTTTATATGAGGAACATGACAAATTTGTTAGTGTGCAAAAATATCTTGCTTTAGAAATTAAGAGAAATGAAATGCTATCTTCTGAGTTATCTACTTGCCATGAATCTGTCTCTAGTTTAAAGAATTTAAATGATGAATTAAAAGCTAAGCTAGAGGAAGTTAATAAAACTAGTTCATGTGTAGAGCATGTTATTATTTGTAATAGATGTAAGGACTTTGATGTTGATGCCTGTGATGAACATCTTGCTTCTATTACTAAATTGAACAATGAGGTGGCAAGTCTTAATGATCAACTTAAGACTTGCAAAGTTGATTTTGAAAAACTAAAATTTGCTAGGGATGCCTACGTTGTTGGTAGACGCCCCTCAATTAAGGATGGACTTGGTTTTCGAAAGGAAACCAAGAACTTAACAAGCCAAAGGACTCCCGTTCTCAACAAGGAGAAAGGGAAGGCCTCTATGGCTAGTAGTCCTCAAAGGAACCATGCCTTTATTTATGATAGGAAAATTGCTAGTCGTTCTCACAGGAGTTATGATCATACTGCTTATTATGATTCACATGCTATGTTTGCATCTAGCTCCACTTTTGCTCATGGTAGAAGTAGGCCTAGGAGAATGTGCAATAAACCTTCTACTATTTATCATGCTTGCAATACTTCCTTTGTACTTACATGCAAAAACACAAAAGTAGTTGCTAGGAAGTTGGGATCCTAATGCAAGGGAGACAAGACTTGTATTTAGGTTCCAAAAGTTATTGTGACTAACCTTGTAGGACCCAACAAGAGTTGGGTACCTAAAACCCAAGCTTAAATTACCTTGCATGTTTATGCATCCGGGGGCTCAAGTTGGATTATCGACAGTGGATGCACAAACCATATGACAGGGGAGAAGAAGATGTTCACCTCCTACATCAAGAACAAGGATTCCCAGGATACAATCATATTTGGAGATGGGAATCAAGGCAAGGTCAAAGGTTTGGGAAAGATAGCCATCACAAGCGAGCACTCCATATCAAATGTATTTTTAGTAGAGTCACTCGGGTACAACCTTCTGTCTGTAAGTCAATTGTGCAACATGGGTTACAATTGTCTATTTACAAATGTTGATGTATCTATCTTTAGAAGGAGTGATGGTTCATTAGCGTTTAAGGGTGTATTAGATGGCAAGCTCTATTTAGTTGACTTTTCGAAAGAGAATGCCGGTCTAGATGCATGCTTAATCGCTAAGACTAATATGGGCTGGCTGTGGCATTGTCGTCTAGCACATGTTGGGATGAAGAACCTTCATAAGCTTCAAAAGGGAGATCATGTGTTAGGACTAACTGATGTCTGTTTTGAGAAAGACAGACCTTATGCAGCATGTCAGGCAGGGAAACAGGTGGGAAGCACTCATCACATCAAGAATGTGATGACAACATCAAGACCACTGGAGCTTCTTCATATGGACCTCTTCGGACCCGTTGCCTACCTCAGCATCAGGGGAAGTAAGTATGGTCTTGTAATTATTGATGATTTTTCCCGCTTCACTTGGGTATTCTTTTTGCAGGATAAGTCAGAAACCCAAGGGACCCTAAAGCGCTGCTTAAGGAGAGCTCAAAATGAATTTGAGCTAAAGGTGAAGAAGATAAGGAGCGACAATGGGTCCGAGTTCAAGAATCTACAAGTTGAAGAGTTTCTTGAGGAGGAAGGCATCAAGCACGAGTTCTTCACTCCCTATACACCACATCAAAATGGTGTGGTAGAGAGAAAGAACAGGACGCTAATCGACATGGCGAGAACGATGCTTGGAGAGTTCAAGACGCGCGAGCGGTTTTAGTCGAAAGCTGTGAACACAGCCTGCCACGCCATAAACCGGCTCTATCTGCATCGCCTCCTCAAGAAGACCTCCTACAAACTCCTTACCGGTAACAAACCCAATGTCTCTTACTTTCGTGTATTTGGGAGCAAATGCTACATTCTGGTGTTGGTACTTGTTTTTTTGGGCAAGTGGATCCAACGGGAGAGTGGTGAGAGTGTTTGCAAAGTTCAACGGGGAATGGTGATAGCTCTATCAACCTGGCCACTCAAGTGCACTGTACGGGGGGTATTTATAGGCACCCGAGTGCCCATCGTCCCCTGGCAAGGACGTTTATGCCCTCGGGTACCCAGACTATCCTCAGAATATTCCCACAAGGTGAGGCTACAGACTGTCATTACAGAAAAGGCTATTACTAATGAGGCCCGTAACATGCTTATCCGTGCGGGGCCCATTACGGTGGGCCAAATCCCACGTGGGCCTCCGGACACGATGGGGATGTGGGATTAGCAGACTTCAACGGAGCTCTACCTTCGTATTGCATTGGAGAGGACGAAGGTCGACCACGCCGGTCTTCATCCGGCGAGCGCCGCCGGGTCATTCGGGCACGGTCTTCGATGGTGTAGCGAATCGACGAAGGCATCGAGGGAAGGGTAGTGTCTTCGCCTTTTTCCCAACATCTGGTAAAGAAAGGTAGACATTCTAAATTTGCTCCCAAGGTAGTAGAAGGGTTTTTACTAGGGTATGACTCAAATACAAAGGCATATAGAGTCTTCAACAAATCATCAGGATTGGTTGAAGTCTCTAGCGGCGTTGTATTTGATGAGACTAATGGCTCTCCAGGAGAGCAAGTTGATCTTGATGATGTTGATGAAGAAGAATTTCCGACGGCCGCAATGCGCACGATGGCGATAGGTGATGTGCGACCACAAGAACTACAGGAACATGATCAACCATCTTCCTCGACAATGGTGCATCCCCTAACACAAGGCGGTGAATAGGTACCTCAAGAAGAGGGGCAGGATCAAGGGGGAGCACAAGAAGAATGGGTTATGGAGGAAGAAGCACCACGGGTCCCTCCAACTCAAGTCCGAGCGACGATCCAAAGACATCACCCCATCGATCAGATTCTGGGTGACATCAGCAAGGGAGTAACTACTCGCTCAAGATTAGCTAATTTCTGTGAGCATTACTCGTTTGTCTCTTCTATTGAGCCTTTCAGGGTAGAAGAGGCATTGCAGGATCCGGACTGGGTGTTGGCCATGCAGGAAGAGCTTACCAACTTCAAGAGAAATGAAGTCTAAAGCCTAGTGCCACGTCCAAAGCAAAACGTTGTGGGAACCAATTGGGTGTTCCACAACAAGAAAGATGAGCATGGAGCGGTGACATGAAACAAGGCTCGACTTGTGGCAGAAGGTTATGGCCAAGTTGCGGGTTTGGATTTCGAGGAGACTTTTGCTCCTGTGGCTAGGCTAGAGTCAATTCGAATACTATTAGCCTATGCTGCTCACCATTCCTTCAGGTTATTCCAAATGGACGCGAAGAGCGTTTTCCTCAACGGGCCAATTAAGGAGGAGGTATACGTGGAACAACCCCCTGGCTTTAAGGATGACAGGTATCCCGACCACGTGTATAAGCTCTCTAAGGCGCTCTATGGACTTAAGCAAGCCCCAAGAGCATGGTATGAATGCCTTAGAGATTTCTTAATTGCTAATGCTTTCATGGTTGGGAAAGCTGATCCCACCCTTTTTACCAAGACTTGTGATGGTGATCTTTTTGTGTGCCAAATTTATGTCGATGACATAATATTTGGTTCTACTAACCAAAAGTCTTATGAGGAGTTTAGCAGGGTAATGATGCAAAAGTTCGAGATGTCGATGATGGGCGAGTTGACCTACTTGCTTGGATTCCAAGTAAGGCAACTCAAGGACAACACTTTCATCTCCCAAACGAAGTACACTCAGGATCTTCTCAAAAGGTTTAGGGTGAAGGACGCCAAGCCCGCGAAGACACCGATGGGAACTGACGGGCACATTGACCTCAACAAAGGAGGTAAGTCCATTGATCAAATAGCATACCAGTCAATGATAGGTTCATTACTTTATCTTTGTGCAAGTAGACCAGACATTACGCTTAGTGTATGCATGTGTGCTAGATTTCAATCTAGCCCCAAGGAATGTCACCTTGTGGCCGTTAAGCGAATCCTTAGATATTTAGTTTCTACGCCTTGCTTTGGGATCTGGTATCCAAAGGGGTCTACCTTTGACTTGATTGGATACTCAGACTCCGATTATGTCGGGTGCAAGGTTGATATAAAGAGTACATTAGGGACGTACCAATTTCTAGGAAGGTCCCTGGTGTCCTGGAGTTCCAAGAAACAAACATCCGTTGCCCTATCCACCGCTAAGGCCGAGTATGCTGCCACAGGACAGTGTTGCGCACAACTACTTTGGATGAGGCAAACCCTCCGGGACTTTGGCTACAATATGAGCAAAGTCCCATTCCTATGTGACAATGAGGGTGCAATCCGCTTGGCGGATAATCCTATTGAACACAGCCACACTAAGCACATAGACATCTGGCATCACTTCCTGAGAGACCACCAGCAAAAGGGAGATATCGAGGTGTACCATATTAGCACCGAGAACCAGTTAGTCAATATCTTCACTAAGCCTTTAGATGAGAAAAGGTTTTGCAGGTTGCGTAGTGAGCTAAATGTCTTAGATTCGCTTACGTTGGATTGATCTATAGCATACATGTGGTCTATGCCTTTGATCATGTTACTTTGTGCATTTACATCAATTATTGTTTGTTTGTGATGCTCAAGTTGTACAAGTCATCCCCGGACCTCACAAGTCTGTATGCAAATGATGCATATATTTAGGGGGATATGTGCTACAACTTGATCCCTTTGAGACTAACATGTTTGTTTGAGTACACTTGATGTAGTCTCAAAGGTACATTGAAAGGGAAAGTGAACTTGGACGACGAAAAGACTTCCACTGCACTCCGGTATTAGTGTATTTAATTCCAAGTTCCTACTTATGCTCTCATTGCCTTTTTGCTCTTAATTGACATTTTTTTGGTGAAGCAATGGGGTTAGAAGGGCCAAGAATGATCCTATTTTGGTGCTTAATGCCAAAGGGGGAGAAATTAAGGCCAAAGAAAATGGATCAGGCAACCACTTGAGACTTTTGAAAATAGAAGAGCTAGGAATTTGTTTTTGTCAAAATACTCTTATTGCAAAATTTGGTCTCTTATGGGGGAGAATTTTTTATTACGGGAAAAGGGGGATGTCGGCGTTTCGAGACCGGGGGGTCCCCGAGCCGACGAGTGAGTGTGCCGCGTGCCCCAGCCCAGATGGGTCGAGCGCGTGGGCGAGCGCGAAGGGGGGAAGAGCGAGGTGGCCGGAGCCAAGTCGTGAGGGAGTTGGAGATCCCGCGGCCTTCGTGTTCGTCCCGCGCCCAGGTCGGGTGCGCTTGCAGTAGGGGGTTACAAGCGTCCGCGCGGGTGAGGGGAGCGAGCGGCCCCAAGAGAGCGCCTGCCCCTGCCCTCGTTCCCGCAAGGCCAACCTTCTCTAAGAAGGCTCTGGTCCTTCCTTTTATAGGCGTAAGGAGAGGATCCAGGTGTACAAATGGGGGTGTAGCAAGGTGCTACGTGTCTAGCGGGGGAGAGCTAGTGCCCTAAGTACATGCCAAGGTGGCAGCCGGAGAGATCTTGGCGCCCAGCTGGTGTGGCGTCGTGGCTGTCGGAGAAGCAATGGAGCCTGGCGGAGGGACAGCTGTCGGAGTGGTTGGGCTCTTGCTGATGTCCCCCTGCTTCCGTAAGGGAGCTTGTCGGCGTTCCGAGACCGGGGGGTCCCCGAGCCGACGAGTGAGAGTGCCGCGTGCCCCAGCCCAGATGGGTCGAGCGCGTGGAGCGAGCGCGAAGGGGGGAACAGAGAGGGAGAGTCGGTGGCCGGAGCCGGGTCGTGAGGGAGTCGGAGAAATTCCCGCGGCCTTCGTGTTCGTCCCGCGCCCAGGTCGGGTGCGCTTGCAGTAGGGGGTTACAAGCGTCCGCACGAGGTGAGGGGAGAGAGCGGCCCTGAGAGAGAGCGCCTGCCCCTGCCCTTCGTCCTCGCGAGGCCAACCTTCTCTAAGAAGGCCCTGGCCCTTCCTTTTATAGTCGCAAGGAGAGGGTCCAGGTGTACAAGACGGGGGTGTAGCAAGGTGCTACGTGTCTAGCGAGGGAGAGCTAGCGCCCTATGTACATGCCCAGGTGGCAGCCGGAGAGATCGTGGCACCCTGTTGGTGTGGCGTCGTGGCTGTTGGAGGAGTAACGGAGCCGGACGGGAGGACAGCTGTCGAGGTGGCTGGGTCCTTGCTGACGTTCTCCTGCTTTCGTAAGGGAGCTGGGAGCCGCCGTCGTCATGATCTAGCGGGGCGCCATCATGGCCTATCTGGCATAGCTGGCCAGATGGGACGCCGGTCTTGTTCTCTGCGACCCAAGTCGGCTCAGGGCAGGGTGATGATGACGCTTCCTGTTGACGTGGCGGTCTCGTATCCTAGGTCGGGCGTCGTGGAGGCTCCTCCGAGGCCGAGGCCGAGTCCGTCCTGCAAGACAGAGACAGAGTCCGAGCCCTGGGTCGGGCGAGGCGGAGATTATTCGGCAGAGGCCGAGGCGGAGTCCGAGCCCTGGGTCGGGCGAGGCGGAGGTCGCCGTCTTCCGGGGCCTTAGCCCGAGTCCGAGCCCTGGGTCGGGCGGAGCGGAGTTCGCCGTCTTCCGAGGCCTTAGCCTGAGTCCGAGCCCTGGGTCGGGCGGAGCGGAGTTCGTCGTCTTCCGAGGCCTTAGCCTGAGTCCGAGCCCTGGGTCGGGCGGAGCGGAGTTCGCCGTCTTCCGGGGCCTTAGCCCGAGTCCGAGCCCTGGGTCGGGCGGAGCGGAGTTCGCCGTCTTCCGAGGCCTTGGCCCGAGTCCGAGCCCTGGGTCGGGCGGAGTCTCCTATGGCACCACTGGCGGAGTCTGGTCGCCCGTCGGTCTTACCTTTTGCGTTAAACGCCCCGGTGACTCGGTCGGTTGGTGCGGTGATTTAGTCAGGGTTTCTCCTTATCGGAGGCGGGGCCTAGGGCGAGCCGGAGATGCGTCTACCGTGAAAGAGGAGACCTCAGGCGAGACGGAGTCATCTTAGGGTCGGCTGCCCTCGCCCGAGGCTAGGCTCGGGCGTGGCGAGGTCAAGTCACTCGTATGGACTGATCCCTGACTTAATCAAACCCATCAGGCCTTTGCAGCTTTATGCTGATGGGGGTTACCAGCTGAGAATTAGGCGTAATGAGGGTACCCCTAATTATGGTCCCCGACAGTAGCCCCCGAGCCTCGAAGAGAGTGTTAACACTCGCTTGGAGGCTTGCATCGCACTTTTTTGCAAGGGGACCAGCCTTTCTCGGAGGTACTTTGTTCCGGTGGGTGCGCGCGAGCGCACCCGCCGGGTGTAGCCCCCGAGGCCTCGGAGGAGTGGTTTCACTCCTTCGAGGTCTTAATGCCTCGCGCAATGCCTCGGCTGGTCTGGCGGTTCCCTCATGCGAGCAGGGCGTAACCCAGGTGCACTGTCAGGGCCCAAGTTCTCGGGCTGGTATGTTGACGCTGTCAACGGTTCGGCCGAAGCCGGGTTTGCGAGAGCAGCCCCCGAGCCCTCGCACGGAGCGAGAGGACGATCAGGGACAGACTCGACTTTTTATATACGCCCCTACGTCGCCTTTCCGCAAGGAGGAGGGGGGGAGTGCGCCATGTTACCCTCGATGGGCACCGAACATGGTGTCTCCGGTGAGCTGCGATCGGGTAATCCGAGTGGACGTCCGTGCCCCGTTCGTTAGGGGTCGGCTAGGGGCCCGGAGGCACGCCCAAAAGTACATGCGGGTGATCTGCCGGACCCGGTCCCCTAGCGACGGGGTCCGAGGGCTCGTTGCCTCCCTCCGATGGGATTCCGTTACAGAGTCGTTCCCGCTGGTCTCGGAAATGTCCTAGGGTACCTCGGGAGCGTAGCCCGAGCCTTGGTTATGTATCGAACGTACCCCTGGTCATCCCTCGCTCGGCGTCTGAGGCGACTGTGAACCCTTCGACGGGCCAGCCTTCGAACCCCTGATCAGTAGGGGGCACGGAGCCCGAGTAGCCTGAGGCGGTCGTGGAACCTTTCGGGGGCCGACCTTCGAACCCCTGACCAGTAGTGGGTGTCGGGCCCACGCGATCTGAGGCGGCTGTTGAACCCTTCGGGGGGCCAGCCTTCGAACCCCTGATCAGTAGGGAGGCTCGGAGCCTAGTTCCTTCACGGGGAAGGATCCCTTTGGGGTTATCCCCCTTCTCGTTCCCTGTTGCAAGAGATAGAGAAAGAAGGAAAAGGGAAAAAGGATTCGAAATTGAACTTCGTGGCGTACCTTTTTCGGCGTGGCCGTTTTGGCGGAGGCGAAGCGTCGCCAGCTGCCCCTGCCAGAAACGTCACCTATTTCGCCGCGGAGTTAATGCGCCGGGGTGAGTAGTTGGCGAGGTTGCCGTTGCGCGTGCGCGGGCCGTTCGAGGTACGGGTCACGGGCGCGTCGTCTTCACGCCGTAAGAAGGGGTTCTCTTGCTGCCTCCGGGTGGGACGTGAGCCTGGCCGATGGCGTGACTGCTGCCCTCGCGCGCCTGCCACCGTCATTACTGCCGGCCCATTTTTGACCGTGTTTGACCGCTGCGCCAGGCTGGCGCCGCTGGATCGCAGGCTGGGCGGCCTCGAGTCGCGGTATCGGTTCCGCAATTGAGGAGGTGCGGTGGTGGAGCGAGAGGCGCAGCGGTTCGCATGCAGCGCCCGGCGCGCCAGTTGAACGACGCGTGGTCTTGAGCCGTCGCGCTGGCCTGTCAGGAGTCGGAGAGGCGCGTCCACTTGGCGCGGTTGCATGCCGCCTGCATGGCCGCTCGCCCCTTTTGCCCGTTGGTCTGGGCAAAAGTGGAGGGTTACTTGTAACCGCTGGGCGGTTGCGTGCGTCGTGCGCGGCGGTTCGGCTTTCTCTGCTTGAAGCCGGTCTACATAACAGGCGGGCCCCAGCCCCCGTGTCGTGGGGGAGGACTTTGGAGGCGTGTTGGAGAGGACTCCGCCCGTGACGGTTGAGGGCGCAAGCAGGGGGAGTTGCCTTTAAAAGGAGGGCGACCCTCTTCGTGAGGTGACCATGTCTCCTATCTCCCTTATGCATTGTGTCTTTCCATCTTCCGAGCCCCCGGATGGGGGAGACCGCCGTCTTTTTGCTCCACCGCCGGAGGGACGCAACTCTGTGGGAGTTGGTACCTTTCAGCCATCGTTCGGCTTCAAGGATTTTCATCACACAGCCCAGCGGCTTCCCTTCGCCGGTGGCCACCCAAGGTGGTGGCCTCCAGCTCCCGAATGGGGAGGGGCAAACCGGGCTGTGGTCTTGGCCCCGCCCTCAGTGTTGAGGGTGTTCGTCATCCTCGCCGGGGCGGGGAGCGAGGCGAGCCGGGGCCCCACCTCCTACGCGGGTCGGCGGGCCACCTCATTTTCCAGCTTCTGGTGGTGGCAATCGCCTTTTAGCCCCAGGGCGGAGACATCCTCCAGCCATGCCAGGGAAGGAGAACTGTTGCTGCCCAGCTAGGATGCAACATTCCGTCTCCCTCCTCGTATTCGCGGCGAGGGCGGCTGCGAGGATCTGCCGGGGTGATTAGAGGTGTCCCGCGTTTGCTGGTGATTCGCCCGGAGCTTGTTGCTCCACGGGCTTCCCAGGCGGGGAGGTTGTCCGTACCCGCGAGGACGGAACCAGAGTTCCGTTTGTAATGGCACTTCGGGTGCCGGGTTTTTTGTTCATTTTCGGCTTTCGGGGCCTGAACATGTATGTAACTCCGGCACAGAGCCGTGTTTTTTCCTCATTTCTGAGCAATAAGACTTGCCTGTCGATTGTCTGAATCGCTTCACCAAGCATGAGTCGCCCCGTGTCCAGGTGACGAGTGAGGTATCCGTATCCCGGAGGCGTAGGAATCCCTCGGCTCGGTCGGACCTGTTGTCCGAGGCTCCTCTAGCTTAGTTAAAGAGACCCCTCGGCCGCTCTTCGATGAGCCGAGGCCAGGGGTAGCGATATCAGCACAAGCAGAGGCGTTGTTGGCTCGGAAATGGAACCTGGTCGGCCGGAGCCTAGCCGAGTTGTCTGTCGGCAGGATCGACGTCGGAGCTGATTAGCCGAGGCCTCGGACCGAGCTGGCGCCCTTGGAAGGTGGTCGGCCGAGGCCCCGGAGGTGGCCGGCCGAGCCGTCTGCTCGGGCCGGGTTCTCGGGGAAGTCTCTGGCAGAGAATGCTCGAGCGCGGTGACGACATCGTCCTTCGGAGCGGAGGCCCTCGGGCCGCGTCGCCGCCCGAGGCTAGGTCGGGCCTTGCCGAAGGTGCTGCTGATGCCGAGGGTGTCGTCGCCCTCTTCCAGTGTCAAGATCCGCGCCTGCAGGGTCAGATCGTCTTATAGCGTGGGCCTTGTGCGGCCGTTGAGGCCAGAACACACACCCTTGTCGCGTTATAAAGCTGTGTCTCTTTTCCTCTTGTTTCGAGTATCTGGACTTTTTGTCGGTAGCAGGGATGTTAGTGCGAGCAAGAGTTGCTTCTCGTGGGAGGTGATGAGTGAGGTATCCGTATCCCGGAGGCGTGGGAGTCCCTCGGCTCGGTCGGCCTCGCCGCTTACGCGTACTTTTACCCATCCATGAGGCCCTGTCACCGACTCGGTCGAGAAGGCTCGAAGAACCTGCTTCAACAGAAGAGCTTCCGTACGTAAAGACTCATTCGATCCACGGAGTCACTTTATCCGAGCGCGAGTTACTTATCGCAGAAGGTGATGAGTGAGGTATCCGTATCCCGGAGGCGTAGGAGTCCCTCGGCTCGGTCAGCCTTGACTGCTTACGTGTACCCCGTCGTTTCTAGGACCCACTTTCCGAAGTAGTCAAAAAGCACGAAAGATGTTCTGGTGAAAGAGGTTTTTTGTTCGAGGAAAATTTTGACGCAGAGGGGGTTAACCCCCTTTTAGCCCCCGAGGGAGGGTCGGGCTTTGCCGAGGCGAGGCCGACCCTTCCTTGTTGACTAAACTTTGCGTGGGTGCGAGGTATATGAACAACTTGGAAACATCTTAAGGGTAGAAGCGACGTAGCTGTTGGATGTTCCAAGCGTTGCCGTAGACCTCGCCTTGACTGTTGGCCAGCTTGTACGTTCCGGGTTTCAGAACTTTGGCGATGATGAACGGCCCCTCCCAGGGGGGCGTTAGCTTGTGCCTCCCTCGGGCGTCTTGCCGCAGCCGAAGCACCAGATCGCCCACCTGGAGTTCTCGGGGTCGGACCCCTCGGGCGTGGTAGCGTCGCAGGGACTGCTGATACCGCGCCGAGTGTAGTAAGGCCCTGTCCCGAGCCTCGTCCAGCTGGTCCAGCGAGTCTTCTCGGCTGGCTTGGTTGCTTTCTTCGTTGTAAGCCCTCGTCCTCGGGGAGCCGTATTCCAGGTCCGTGGGCAGGATTGCCTCGGCCCCGTAGACCAGGAAGAACGGCGTGAAACCCGTGGCTCGGCTTGGAGTCGTCCTCAGGCTCCAGACCACCGAGGGGAGTTCCTTCATCCATCGCTTGCCGAACTTGTTGAGGTTGTTGTAAATCCGAGGCTTGAGCCCTTGTAGAATCATGCCATTGGCACGTTCCACTTGCCCATTCGACATGGGGTGAGCTACGGCGGCCCAGTCCACCCGGATGTTGTGATCTTCGCAAAAATCCAAGAATTTTTTGCCGGTGAACTGGGTGCCATTGTCGGTGATGATGGAGTTCGGGACCCCGAAGCGATGGATGATGCTGGTGAAGAACGCCACCGCCTGCTCGGACCTGATGCTGTTTAGGGGTCGGACCTCGATCCACTTGGAGAATTTGTCGATGGCGACCAGCAGGTGCGTGTAGCCCCCGGGCGCCTTCTGCAGTGGGCCGACGAGGGCCAGACCCCACACAGCGAAGGGCCAGGTGATGGGTATCGTCTGCAGAGCCTGAGCGGGCAGGTGGGTCTGCTTCGCATAGAATTGGCACCCTTCGCAGGCGCGGACAATTCTAGTGGCGTCAGCCACCGCCGTTGGCCAGTAGAAGCCTTGGCGGAAAGCATTCCCAACGAGGGTTCGAGGTGCTGCATGATGACCGCAAGCCCCCGAGTGTATTTCCTGCAGGAGGTCCTGACCCTCGGCGATGGTGATGCATCGCTGGAGGATGCCCGAGGGGCTGCGGTGGTAGAGCTCCTTCTCATCGCCCAGCAGGACGAACGATTTTGCTCGTCGCGCTACCCGCCGAGCCTCGGCTCGGTCGAGGGGCAGTTCTCCTCGGCGGAGATATTGCAGGTACGGGGTCTTCCAATCTTGATCTGGCACGACCCCGTTCTGCTCCTCCTCGACGTGCAGCGCTTCGCCCTCGGGCTCCGAGGGTTCCTCGGGTTGAGCCGAGGATGGCTCGGGCTGGGCCGAGGTTACCTCGGACGAGGCCGAGGGTGCCTCGGGCTCGGGCGTGTCGCCTATCTTGACGGAGGGTTGGTGCAGATCCCGGGCGAAGACGTCCGGGGGAACCGTTGTTCGCCCCGAGGCTATCTTCGCCAGCTCGTCCGCAGTCTCGTTGTAGCGCCGGGCGATGTGGTTAAGTTCGAGCCCGTAGAACTTGTCTTCCAGGCGTCGAACCTCTTCACAGTAGGCCTCCATCTTCGGGTCGCGGCAGTGGGAGTTCTTCATGACTTGGTCGATGACGAGCTGCGAGTCGCCGCGCGCATCGAGGCGTCGGACCCCTAGCTCGATGGCGATTCGCAGTCCGTTGATCAGAGCCTCGTACTCAGCCACATTGTTGGACGCCGGGAAATGGAGGCGGAGCACATAGCGCAGGTGTTTTCCGAGGGGCGAGACGAAAAGCAGGCCCGCGCCAGCTCCCGTCTTCATCAGCGACCCGTCGAAAAACATGGTCCAGAGCTCTGGCTGGATCGGAGCCGTTGGCAACTGGGTATCGACCCATTCGGCTACGAAATCCGCCAGTACCTGGGACTTGATGGCCTTCCGAGGGGCGAACGAGATCGCCTCGCCCATGATTTCCACCGCCCACTTCGCGATCCGTCCCGAGGCTTCTCGGCACTGGATGATCTCCCCCAGGGGGAAGGATGACACCACAGTCACCGGATGGGACTCGAAGTAATGTCGCAGCTTTCGCCTCGTCAGGATCACAGCGTATAGCAGCTTCTGGACTTGTGGGTAGCGGATCTTGGTCTCGGACAGCACTTCGCTGACGAAGTAGACTGGCCTCTGAATGGGCAAAGCATGCCCCTCTTCCTGCCTTTCGACTACGATCGCGGCGCTGACCACCTGAGTGGTTGCGGCGACGTAGACCAGGAGGGTTTCTCCATCAGCTGGGGGTACCAAGATGGGCGCCTGGGTGAGGAGCGCTTTCAGGTTCCCGAGGGCTTCCTCGGCCTCGGGAGTCCAAGTGAAGCACTCGGCCTTTCTTAAGAGGCGGTACAGGGGCAGGCCTCTTTCGCCGAGGCACGAGATGAAACGGCTCAAGGCCGCGAGGCATCCCATGACCCTCTGTACGCCTTTTAAGTCTCTGATGGGCCCCATGTTTGTGATCGCTGCGATCTTCTCCGGGTTGGCTTCGATGCCCCGCTCGGAGACGATGAACCCCAAGAGCATGCCTCGGGGCACCCCGAAGACGCACTTCTCGGGATTGAGCTTGACGCCCTTAGCCTTGAGACACCGGAATGTCAGTTCGAGGTCGGAGAGAAGGTCGGAGGCTTTCCTCGTCTTGACTACGATGTCATCGACGTAGGCCTCGACTGTGCGACCAATGTGTTCGCCGAACACATGGTTCATGCACCGCTGGTACGTTGCACCCGCGTTCCTCAAACCGAACGGCATTGTGATGTAACAATACATGCCGAAGGGCGTGATGAAAGAAGTCGCGAGCTGGTCGGACTCTTTCATCTTGATTTGATGATACCCTGAGTAAGCATCAAGGAAAGACAGGGTTTCGCACCCTGCAGTGGAGTCCACGATTTGATCGATGCGAGGTAGAGGGTAGGGGACCTTCGGACATGCTTTGTTGAGACCAGTGTAGTCTACACACATCCGCCACTTCCCCCCTTTTTTCCTCACAAGCACAGGGTTGGCAAGCCATTCAGGATGGAATACCTCTTTGATAAACCCTGCTGCCATCAGCTTGTGGACCTCCTCGCCTATCACCCTGCGCCTTTCCTCGTCGAATCGGCGCAGAGGTTGTCTGACCGGTCGGGCTCCGGCCCGAATATCCAGCGAGTGCTCGGCGACTTCCCTCGGTATGCCGGGCATGTCCGAGGGACTCCACGCGAAAACGTCGGCGTTTGCGCGGAGAAAGTCGACGAGCACTGTTTCCTATTTGGGGTCGAGCCCGGAACCGATCCGAATCTGCTTGGAGGTGTCGCCACTGGGGTCGAGAGGGACGGCCTTAACCGTCTCTGCTGGCTCGAAGTTGCCGGCATGCCGCTTCACGTCCGGCACCTCCCGGGAGAGGCTTTCCAGGTCGGCAATGAGGGCCTCGGACTCGGCGAGGGCCTCAGCGTACTCCACGCACTCCACATCGCATTCGAAGGCGTGTTTGTACGTGGGGCCGACGGTGATGACCCCGTTGGGGCCCGGCATCTTGAGCTTCAGGTAGGTGTAGTTGGGGATGGCCATGAACTTCGCGTAGCATGGCCTTCCCAATACTGCGTGGTAGGTTCCTCGGAACCCGACCACCTCGAACGTCAAAGTCTCCCTTCGGAAGTTGGAGGGTGTTCCGAAGCAGACAGGGAGGTCGAGCTGTCCGAGGGGCTGGACGCGCTTCCCGGGAATGATCTCGTGGAATGGCGCAGCGCCTGCTCGGACAGACGACAGGTCGACGCGCAGGAGCCTGAGGGTCTCGGCGTAGATGATGTTGAGGCAGCTGCCTCCATCCATCAGGACCTTGGTGAGCCTGACGTCGCCGATGACGGGATCGACGACGAGCGGGTACTTCCCCGGGCTCGGCACGTGGTCGGGGTGGTCGTCTCGGTCGAAGGTGATGGGCTTGTCGGACCAGTCTAGATAGACTGGCGCCGCCACCTTCACCGAGCAGACCTCCCGACGCTCTTGCTTACGATGCCGAGCCGAGGCGTTTGCCGCATGCCCTCCGTAGATCATGAAGCAATCGCGGACCTCTGGGAACTCTCCTGCTTGGCGATCCTCCCTTTTGTCGTCGTCGCGAGCCTTGCCACCCTCTACGGGTGGCCCGGCCCGATGGAAGTGACGCCGAAGCATGACACACTCTTCGAGGGTGTGCTTGACGGGCCCCTGATGGTAGGGGCACGTCTCCTTGAGTGCCTTGTCGAAGAGGTTAGCACCTCCGGGGGGCTTCCGAGGGTTCTTGCGCTCGGCGGCGGCGACAAGGTCCGCATCGGGAACGTCGCGCTTCGCTTGCGACTTCCTCCTGCCTCTCTTCTTGGCGCCGCGCGGAGTGGACGCCTCGGGAGCATCTTCCGACGGGCGGCCCTGGGGCTGCTTGTCCTTTCGGAAGATGGCCTCTACCGCCTCCTGGCCGGAGGCGAACTTGGTGGCGATGTCCATCAGCTCGCTTGCCCTGGTGGGGGTCTTGCGACCCAGCTTGCTCACCAGGTCGCGGCAGGTGGTGCCGGCGAGGAACGCGCCGATGACATCGGAGTCGGTGATGTTGGGCAGCTCGGTGCGCTGCTTCGAGAACCGCCGGATGTAGTCCCGAAGGGACTCTCCCGGCAGTTGCCGACAGCTTCGGAGGTCCCAGGAATTCCCGGGGCGCACATACGTGCCCTGGAAGTTCCCGGCGAAAGCCTGGACCAGATCCTCCCAGTTGGAAATCTGCCCTGGGGGCAGGTGCTCCAACCAGGCACGAGCGGTGTCGGAGAGAAACAGGGGGAGGTTTCGGATGATGAGGTTGTCATCGTTCGTCCCACCCAGCTGACAAGCCAGGCGGTAGTCCGCAAGCCACAATTCCGGTCTCGTTTCCCCCGAGTACTTCGTGATAGTAGTCGGGGGTCGGAATCGGGGCGGAAACGGCGCCCGCCGAATGGCTCGGCTAAAGACCTGCGGACCGGGTGGTTCGGGCGAGGGACTTCGATCCTCCCCGCTGTCGTAACGTCCCCCACGCCTGGGGTGGTAGCCTCGGCGCACCCTTTCATCGAGGCGTGCCCGACGGTCGCGATGAGGGTGCTCGACGCCGAGGTGGCCCGGGGCCGCAGGCGCGGTGGTGCGCGTGCGCCCGGTGAAGGCCGAGGCTCCCCGCGTGAGTCGGGAAGTCGCGGCACGAGGTTCCGAGGGGTATCCCTGCCTGCGGGAGGCAGAGCTCTCGGCCCGCCGGGCCGCAGCGCCTTCCAGGAGATGCTTGAGTTCTCCCTGGATACGCCGACCCTCGGTGGTTGATGACTCCGGCATCGCGCGGAGGAGCATTGCTGCAGCGACCAGGTCCTGGCCAGTCCCGCCGGATGCGGGTGGCGGTTTGTCCCTGGCATCGTTGGCGATGCGGTGCTGGAGACCTTGGGGCAGGTGACGTATTCCTCCGGCCGGGGGTTGGCTCGCCCATACCTGCCCGATGTTCTGGCGGATTGCCCCGAGCGCTCCTGCTCCTTCATCGAACCCGACCTGCGCCCCACGGACTTGCTCGAGCTGTGGGTCGTGACCCCCCGCCGGAACGGGGACCACAGCTAGCTCCCGCGGGATGTCGGCGCGAGGCGCTGGCCTAGGGGGATCACCATCCTCCGGCATGCCGAGACAGCCGCCTCCGGAGGGATCCCCTAGCTCGATGTGGAAACATTCGCGACTCGGGCCGCAGTCCTTGTCGCCAAGGCTGCGGCTGCCGTCGGAACAGTCGGAGAGGCAGTAGTCACATGCGGTCATGAAGTCCCGCATGGCACTAGGGTTGCCAGATCCGGAGAAATCCCAGCAGATGCTGGGGTCGTCGTCTTCCTCGGACCCAGAGGGTCCGTAGGTCGAGACACCCGTCAATCGGTCCCAAGGCGACCGCACAGGAAACCCCAGAGAGGTTGCACTCGCCTCAATGTGAGCGCCCGCCAAAGCGAGGTCGCCAGGCGGGCTGAGGCCGAGTCGAAATAACGAAAGATGGGGAGCAGTCGGTACCTTTTTGTCGACGAGGAGCGATGAAGTCGTGTCGGGGGCTGACCGCGCCGTCGTCTTGGGTACGAGGGCGACGTCCTGCAGGCCCTCCGTGAGCGTGCTGGCGTCGTCCACTTGCTCGAGGTCGACGTGTTGCGGGGGGGTGGCGCTCGCGTTTGCCTCGAACGCGAGGGCGACGCTTGGCGTGTCCCCCGCTGGGGCGCCGGGGATGTCGATTTGCTCGACAGCCGTCGGAGCGCGGCCTCCCGCTCGGCCCCGGTTGCCCCGCCTCCTCCTCCTCCGATGGCGAGGGAGAGGATGGGGCGAGCTCGTACGTTGTCCTTCCCCATCGTGGGAAAGACGTCGTCGATTCCGCCGCCGGCGGGCGGACTGTCCGCCAGCGAGGTCGCCGTCGCGCGGCGGTGGAAGGAGTATCATGTCGTAGTCGCCATCGAGGGACATGAACTCGAGGTTCCCGAAACGGAGCACCGTCCCGGGTTGAAGAGGTTGTTGGAGACTGCCCATCTGGAGCTTGACGGGAAATCGAACGTCAACACGCAGCGTGCCCCTACCTGGCGCGCCAACTGTCGGCGTTCCGAGACCGGGGGGTCCCCGAGCCGACGAGTGAGAGTGCCGCGTGCCCCAGCCCAGATGGGTCGAGCGCGTGGAGCGAGCGCGAAGGGGGGAACAGAGAGGGAGAGTCGGTGGCCGGAGCCGGGTCGTGAGGGAGTCGGAGAAATTCCCGCGGCCTTCGTGTTCGTCCCGCGCCCAGGTCGGGTGCGCTTGCAGTAGGGGGTTACAAGCGTCCGCACGAGGTGAGGGGAGAGAGCGGCCCTGAGAGAGAGCGCCTGCCCCTGCCCTTCGTCCTCGCGAGGCCAACCTTCTCTAAGAAGGCCCTGGCCCTTCCTTTTATAGTCGCAAGGAGAGGGTCCAGGTGTACAAGACGGGGGTGTAGCAAGGTGCTACGTGTCTAGCGAGGGAGAGCTAGCGCCCTATGTACATGCCCAGGTGGCAGCCGGAGAGATCGTGGCACCCTGTTGGTGTGGCGTCGTGGCTGTTGGAGGAGTAACGGAGCCGGACGGGAGGACAGCTGTCGAGGTGGCTGGGTCCTTGCTGACGTTCTCCTGCTTTCGTAAGGGAGCTGGGAGCCGCCGTCGTCATGATCTAGCGGGGCGCCATCATGGCCTATCTGGCATAGCTGGCCAGATGGGACGCCGGTCTTGTTCTCTGCGACCCAAGTCGGCTCAGGGCAGGGTGATGATGACGCTTCCTGTTGACGTGGCGGTCTCGTATCCTAGGTCGGGCGTCGTGGAGGCTCCTCCGAGGCCGAGGCCGAGTCCGTCCTGCAAGACAGAGACAGAGTCCGAGCCCTGGGTCGGGCGAGGCGGAGATTATTCGGCAGAGGCCGAGGCGGAGTCCAAGCCCTGGGTCGGGCGAGGCGGAGGTCGCCGTCTTCCGGGGCCTTAGCCCGAGTCCGAGCCCTGGGTCGGGCGGAGCGGAGTTCGCCGTCTTCCGAGGCCTTAGCCTGAGTCCGAGCCCTGGGTCGGGCGGAGCGGAGTTCGTCGTCTTCCGAGGCCTTAGCCTGAGTCCGAGCCCTGGGTCGGGCGGAGCGGAGTTCGCCGTCTTCCGGGGCCTTAGCCCGAGTCCGAGCCCTGGGTCGGGCGGAGCGGAGTTCGCCGTCTTCCGAGGCCTTGGCCCGAGTCCGAGCCCTGGGTCGGGCGGAGTCTCCTATGGCACCACTGGCGGAGTCTGGTCGCCCGTCGGTCTTACCTTTTGCGTTAAACGCCCCGGTGACTCGGTCGGTTGGTGCGGTGATTTAGTCAGGGTTTCTCCTTATCGGAGGCGGGGCCTAGGGCGAGCCGGAGATGCGTCTGCCGTGAAAGAGGAGACCTCAGGCGAGACGGAGTCATCTTAGGGTCGGCTGCCCTCGCCCGAGGCTAGGCTCGGGCGTGGCGAGGTCAAGTCACTCGTATGGACTGATCCCTAACTTAATCAAACCCATCAGGCCTTTGCAGCTTTATGCTGATGGGGGTTACCAGCTGAGAATTAGGCGTAATGAGGGTACCCCTAATTATGGTCCCCGACAGAGCTGAGAGCCGCCGTCGTCATGGATCTAGCGGGGCGCCATCATTGCTTATCTGGCGGAGCTGACCAGATGGGACGTCGGTCCTGTTCTCTGCGGCCCGAGTCGGCTCGGGGTAGGGTGATGATGACGCTTCCTGTTGACGCGGCGGACTTGTGCCCTAGGTCGGGCGACGTGGAGGCTCCTCCGAAGCCGAGGTCGAGTCTGTCCTGCATGGCCGAGGCCGAGCTCCCGGGTCGGGCGAGGCGGAGGTCGTTCGGCAGAGGCCAGGGCGGAGTCCGACCCTTGGGTCGCGCGAGGCGGAGTTCGTCGTCTTCCGGGGCCTCAGCCCGAGTCCGAGCCCTGGGTCGGGCGGAGCGGAGTTCGCCGTCTTCCGGGGCCTTAGCCCGAGTCCGAGCCCTGGGTCGGGCGGAGCGGAGTTCACCGTCTTCCGGGGTCTTAGCCCGAGTCCGAGCCCTGGGTCGGGCGGAGCGGAGTTCGCCGTCTTCCGGGGCCTTAGCCCGAGTCCGAGCCCTGGGTCGGGCGGAGCGGAGTTCGCCGTCTTCCGGGGCCTTAGCCCGAGTCCGAGCCCTGGGTCGGGCGGAGCGGAGTTCGCCGTCTTCCGGGGCCTTAGCCCGAGTCCGAGCCCTGGGTCGGGCGGAGCTTCCTATGGCGCCTTTGGCAAGGCCTGGCTGCCTGTCAGTCTCACTCTGTCAAGTGGTACTGCAGTCGGGATGGCGCAGGCGGCGCTGTTCTTTCTGTCAGACCGGTCAGTGGAGCGGCGAAGTGACGGCGGTCACTTCGGCTCTGCCAGGGGGCGCGCGTCAGGATAAAGGTGCCAGGCTACCTTTGCGTTAAATGCCCCTGTGACTCGGTCGGTCGGTGCGGCGATTTAGTCAGGCTTGCTTCTTAACGAAGGCAAGACCTCGGGCGAGCGGGAGGCGCGTCTGCCGTAAAAAAGGGGGCCTCGGGCGAGACGGAAACACCTCAGGGTCGGCTGCCCTTGCCCGAGGCTAGGCTCGGGCGAGGCGTGATCGAGTCGCTCGTATGGACTGATCCCTGACTTAATCGTACCCATCAGGCCTCTGCAGCTTTATGCTGATGGGGGTTACCAGCTGAGAATTAGGCGTCTTGAGGGTACCCCTAATTATGGTCCCCAACAGTAGCCCCCGAGCCTCGAAGGGAGTGTTAGCACTCGCTTGGAGGCTTTCGTCGCACTTTTTTGCAAGGGGACCAGCCTTTCTCGGTTGCACTTTGTTCCGGTGGGTGCGCGCGAGCGCACCCGCCGGGTGTAGCCCCCGAGGCCTCGGAGGAGTGGTTTCACTCCTTCGAGGTCTTAATGCCTTGCGTAATGCTTCGGCTGGTCTGGCGGTTCCCTCATGCGAACAGGCCGTAGCCCGGGTGCACTGTCGGGGCCCAAGTTCTCGGGCTGGTATGTTGACGCTGTCAACGGTTTGGCCGGAGCCGGGTTTGCGAGAGCAGCCCCCGAGCCTCCGCACAGGGCGAGAGGACGATCAGGGACAGACTCGGCTTTTTTACATACGCCCCTACGTCGCCTTTCCGCAAGGAGGAGGGGGGAGAGCGCCATGTTACCCTCGATGGGCACCGAACATGGTGTCTCCGGTGAGCTGCAAGCGGGTAATCCGAGTGGACGTCTGTGCCCCGTTCGTTGGGGGTCGGCTAGGGGCCCGGAGGCACACCCAAAAGTACCTGCGGGTGATCTGCCGGACCCGGTCCCCTGGCGACGGGGTCCGAGGGCTCGTTGCCTCCCTCCGATGGGATTCCGTTACAGGATCGTTCCCGCTGGTCTCGGAAATGTCCTAGGGTACCTCGGGAGCGCAGCCCGAGCCTTGGTTATGTATCGAACGTACCCCTGGTCATCCCTCGCTCGGTGTCTGAGGCGACTGTGAACCCTTCGGAGGGCCAGCCTTCGAACCCCTGATCAGTAATGGGCGCGGAGCCCGAGTAGCCTGAGGCGGTCGTGGAACCTTTCGGGAGGCCGACCTTCGAACCCCTGACCAGTAGTGGGTGTCGGGCCCACGCGATCTGAGGCGGCTGTTGAACCCTTCGGGGGGCCAGCCTTCGAACCCCTGATCAGTAAGGAGGCTCGGAGCCTAGTTCCTTCACGGGGAAGGATCCCTTTGGGGGTATCCCCTTTCCCGGTCCCTGTTGCAAGAGATAGAAAAAGAGGAAAAAGGGAAAAATGATACGAAATTGAACGACGTGGCGTACCTTTTTTGGTGTGGTCGTTTTTGCGAAGGCGAAGCGTCGCCAGCTGCTTCTGCCAGAAGCGTCGCCTGTCCAGCCGCGGAGTTAATGCGCCGGGGCGAGTAGTTGGCGAGGCTGCCGTTGCGCGTGCGCGAGCCGTTCGAGGAACGGGTCACGGGCGCGCCGTCTTCACACCGTGAGAGGGGGTTCTCTCACTGCCTCCGGATGGGACGTGAGCTTGGCTGACGGCGTGACCGCTGCTCCCGCGCGCCTGCCACCGTCATTACTGCCGGCCCACTTTTGACCGCGTTTGACCGCTGCGTCAGGCTGGTGCTGCTAGGTCGCGTGCTGGGTCGCCTCGGGTCGCGGTATTGGTTCTGCAATCGAGGAGATGCGGTGGTGGCGCAAGTGGTACAGTTGCTTGCATGCAGCATCCGGCGCGCCGGTCGCGCGACGCGTGGGCTTGGGCCTCCGTGCTGGCAGGTCAGGAGTCGGAGGAGCGCGTCCACTTGGCGCGGTTGCATGCCGCCTGCATGGCTGCCCGCCCCTTTCGCCCGTTGGTCTGGGCAAAAGTGGAGGGTCACTTGTAACCGCTGGGTGGTTGCGCGCGCCGCGCGCGGCGGTTCGGCTTCTTCTGCTCGGAGCCGGTCTGCATGACATGTGGGTCCCAGCCCCCGCGCCGCAGGGGAGG
The DNA here is from genome assembly GCA_029449295.1 of Zea luxurians. NCBI lineage: Eukaryota > Viridiplantae > Streptophyta > Magnoliopsida > Poales > Poaceae > Zea > Zea luxurians. The sequence continues at coordinate 115,057 of JAOPSE010000407.1, read as the reverse complement.
GCTTTTGGAGGCGCGTTGGAGAAGACTCAGCCCGTGACGGTTGGGGGCGCAGGCAGGGAGAGTCGCCTTTAAAAGGAGGGCGACCCCTTTCGTAAGGCGACCATGTCTTCTTCCTCCCTTATGCATCGTGTCTTTCCACCTTTCAAGCCCCCGGATGGGGGAAACCGCCGTCTCCTCGCCTCATCGTCGGAGGGCAGAACTCCGTGGGAGCGGGTACCTTTCAGCCATCGTTCGGCTTCAAGGATTTTCATCACGCGGCCTGGCTGCACCCCTCCACCGGCGGTCACCCAAGATGGCGACCTCCGGCTTGATGGTGGGGGAAAGCGAGTCGGGCTGCGGCCTCTGCCCCTCCCTCAGCCTCAAGGATTTTCATCACCAGGGCTGGGGAGGGGAGTGTGCCGAGTTGAGGTCGGCCCCTGCGTGGGCGGTGGTCCCCTCCTTCCCTCAGTGATCGGGGGGAAGGGCGGGAGTCGTCCCTGGCGCCGACAGCTGCACCATGCCCGGCTCGCTGAGCCGAACGGCTTCGGAGCCGCTCCCGGTGCCGCCTCCCGCCACGGCAGCTGGAAGAGGTTCTTCCGCCGGCGCGACAGCCAAGGCTGGCCACGGGCCGACCTCCAACTCTACGGCCTTCTGTCCGTCCTTGCCTCTCGAGTTTGGGCAAGGGCGGGGGCCTCCCAGTAGCAGCATTCGCCCCGAGGTCATCACTGCTGCTGTTCGGCCTCCCGGGACAGAAGTCTTCATCGTCGCCGCTGTCGGGGCGGGCGATGACAAGCCGTTCGTCGGTCTTCTGTTGCTCCGCAGGCCTCTCCCCCGTCGAGTGGGGTTGTTCGTACCTGCGGAGCCGGAACCGGAGTTCCGTTTGTAATGGCACTTCGAATGCCGGGTTTTTTGTTCATTTCGGCTTTCGGGGCCTGAACATGTATGTGAGTCGGCACAGAGCCGTATTTTTTCCTCATTTCCGAGCACTAAGACTCGTCTGCTGATTGTCTGAACCGCTTCACCAAGCATGAGTCGCCCCGTGTCAAGGTGACGAGTGAGGTATCCGTATCCCGGAGGCGTAGGAGTCCCTCGGCTCGGTCGGCCCTGTTGTCCGAGGCTCCTCTAGCTTAGTTAAAGAGACCCCTCGGCCGCTCTTCGACGAGCCGAGGCCAGGGGTAGCGATATCAGCATGAGCAGAGGCGGAGTTGGCTCGAAAATGAAACCTGGTTGGCCGGAGCCTAGCCAAGTTGTCCGTCGGCAGGATCGACGCCGGAGTTGGCCAGCCGAGGCTTCGGACCGGGCTGGTGCCCACGGAACTTGGTTGGCCGAGGCCCCGGAGGTGGCCGGCCGAGCCGCCCGCTCGGGCCGGATCCCGGAGAAGTCCCTGACAGCGATCGCTCGGGCGTGGTGATGACGTCGTCCTTCGGAGCGAAGGTCCTCGGACCGCGTCGCCGTTCGAGGCTAGGTCGGGCCTTGCCGAAGGTACCGTCGATGCCGAGGGTGTCGCCGCCCCCTTCCAGCGTCAAGACCAGAGCCTGCAGGATCAGATTGTCTTGTAGTGTGTGCTTTGTGCGGCCGTCGAGGCCAGAACACACACCCTTGTTGCGTGTTAAAGCTGCGTCTCTCTTCCTCTTGTTTCGAGTATCTGGACTTTTTGTCGGTAACAGGGATGTTAGTGCGAGCGAGAGTTGCTTCTCGCGGAAGGTGATGAGTGAGGTATCCGTATCCCGGAGGCGTGGGAGTCCCTCGGCTCGGTCGGCCTTGCCACTTACGCGTACTTTCACCCGTCCGTGAGGCCCTGTCACCGACTCGGTCGAGAAGGCTCGAAGGATCGCTTCGGCAGAAGGGCTTTCGAGCGTAAAGACTTGTTCGATCCGCGGAGTCACTTTATCCGAACGCGAGTTACTTATCGCAGAAGGTGATGAGTGAGGTATCCGTATCCCGGAGGCGTAGGAGTCCCTCGGCTCGGTCAGCCTTGACTGCTTACGTGTACCCCGTAGTTTCCGGGACCCACTTTTCGAAGTAGTCAAAAAGCACGAAAGACATTCTGGTAAAAGAGATTTTTTTCGAGGAAAATTTTGACGCAGAGGGGGTTTCCCCCCTTTTAGCCCCCGAGGGAGGGTCGGGCTTTGCCGAGGCGAGGCCGACCCTTCCTGGTTGACTAAACTTTGCGTGGGTGCGAGGTATATGAACAACTTGGAAACATCTTAAGGGTAGAAGCGACGTAGCTGTTGGATGTTCCAAGCGTTGCCGTAGACCTCGCCTTGACTGTTGGCCAGCTTGTACGTTCTGGGCTTCAGAACTTTGGCGATGACGAATGAACCCTCCTAGGGGGGGCGTGAGCTTGTGCCTCCCTCGGGCGTCTTGCCGCAGCCGAAGCACCAGGTCGCCCACCTGGAGGTCTCGGGGTCGGACCCCTCGGGCGTGGTAGCGTCGCAGGGACTGCTGATACCGCGCCGAGTGTAGTAAGGCCCTGTCCCGAGCTTCTTCCAGCTGGTCCAGCGAGTCCTCTCGGCTAGCTTGGTTGCTTTGATCGTCGTAGGCTCTCGTCCTCGGGGAACCGTATTCCAGGTCCGTGGGCAAGACGGCCTCGGCCCCGTAGACCAGGAAGAACGGCGTAAAACCCGTGGCTCGGCTCGGCGTTGTCCTCAGGCTCCAGACCACCGAGGGGAGTTCCTTCATCCATCGCTTGCCGAACTTGTTGAGGTCGTTGTAAATCCGAGGCTTGAGCCCTTGTAGAATCATGCCGTTGGCACGCTCTACTTGCCCATTCGACATGGGATGAGCCACGGCAGCCCAGTCCATCCGGATGTGGTGATCCTCGCAAAAATCCAAGAATTTTTTGCCGGTGAACTGGGTGCCGTTGTCGGTGATGATGGAGTTTGGGACCCCGAAGCGATGGATGATGTTGGTGAAGAACGCCACCGCCTGCTCGGACCTGATGCTGTTCAGGGGTCGGACCTCGATCCACTTGGAGAATTTGTCGACGGCGACCAGCAGGTGCGTGTAGCCCCCGGGCGCCTTCTGCAGAGGGCCGACGAGGTCCAGACCCCACACAGCGAAGGGCCAGGTGATGGGTATCGTCTGCAGAGCCTGAGCGGGCAGGTGGGTCTGCTTCGCATAGAATTGGCACCCTTCACAGGCGCGGACAATTCTAGTGGCGTCAGCCACCGCCGTCGGCCAGTAGAAGCCTTGCCGGAAAGCGTTCCCGACGAGGGTTCGAGGTGCTGCATGATGGCCGCAAGCCCCCGAGTGTATTTCCTGCAGGAGTTCCTGACCTTCGGCGATGGAGATGCATCGCTGGAGGATGCCCGAGGGGCTACGGTGGTAGAGCTCCTTCTCATCGCCCAACAAGACGAACGACTTGGCGCGTCGCGCTACCCGCCGAGCCTCGGCTCGGTCGAGGGGCAGTTCTCCTTGGCGGAGATATTGCAGGTACGGGGTCTGCCAATCTTGATCTGGCGTGACCCCGCTCCGCTCCTCCTCGATGCGCAGTGCTTCGCCCTCGGGGGCCGAGGGTTCCTCGGGCTGAACCGAGGATGGCTCGGGCTAGGCCGAGGCCACCTCGGACGGGGCCGAGGGCGCCTCGGGCTCGGGCGTGTCGCCGATCTTGACGGAGGGTTGGTGCAGATCCCGGGAGAAGACGTCCGGGGGAACCGTCGTTCGCCCCGAGGCTATCTTTGCCAGCTCGTCCGCAGTCTCGTTGTAGCGCCGGGCGATGTGGTTAAGCTCGAGCCTGTAGAACTTGTCTTCCAGGCGTCGAACCTCATCACAGTAGGCCTCCATCTTCAGGTCGCGGCAGTGGGAGTTCTTCATGACTTGGTCGATGACGAGCTGCGAGTCGCCGCGAGCATCGAGGCGTCGGACCCCCAGCTCGATGGCGATTCGCAATCCGTTGATCAGAGCCTCGTACTCAGCCACATTGTTGGACGCCGGGAAATGGAGGCGGAGCACGTAGCGCAGGTGTTTCCCGAGGGGCGAGACGAAGAGCAGGCCCGCGCCGGCTCCCGTCTTCATCAGCGACCCGTCGAAAAACATGGTCCAGAGCTCCGGTTGGATCGGAGCCGTCGGCAACTGGGTGTCGACCCATTCGGCTACGAAGTCCGCCAGTACCTGGGACTTGATGGCCTTCCGAGGGGCGAACGAGATTGTCTCGCCCATGATTTCCGCCACCCACTTCGCGATCCGTCCCGAGGCTTCTCGGCACTGGATGATCTCCCCCAGGGGGAAGGATGACACCACAGTCACCGGATGAGACTCGAAGTAATGTCGCAGCTTTCGTCTCGTCAGGATCACTGCATACAGTAGCTTCTGGACTTGTGGGTAGCGGATCTTGGTCTCGGACAGCACCTCGCTGACGAAGTAAACTGGCCTCTGAATGGGCAAAGCATGCCCCTCTTCATGCCTTTCGACCACGATCGCGGCGCTGACCACCTGAGTGGTAGCGGCGACGTAGACCAAGAGGGCTTCTCCATCAGCTGGGGGTACCAAGACGGGCGCCTGGGTGAGGAGCGCCTTCAGGTTCCCGAGAGCTTCCTCGGCCTCGGGAGTCCAAGTGAAGCACTCGGCCTTCCTTAAGAGACGGTACAGGGGCAGGCCTCTTTCGCCGAGGCGTGAGATGAAACGGCTCAAGGCCGCGAGACATCCCATGACCCTCTGTACGCCTTTTAAGTCCTTGATGGGCCCCATGTTTGTGATGGCTGCGATCTTCTCCGGGTTGGCTTTGATGCCCCGCTCGGAGACGATGAATCCCAGGAGCATGCCTCGGGGCACCCCGAAGACGCACTTCTCGGGATTGAGCTTGACGCCCTTCGCCTTGAGACACCAGAATGTCACTTCAAGGTCGGAGAGAAGGTCGGAGGCTTTCCTTGTCTTGACTACGATGTCATCGACGTAGGCCTCGACCGTGCGACCGATGTGTTCGCCGAACACATGGTTCATGCACCGCTGGTACGTTGCACCCGCGTTCCTCAAACCGAACGGCATGGTGACATAACAGTACATGCCGAAGGGCGTGATGAAAGAAGTCGCGAGCTGGTCGGACTCTTTCATCTTTATTTGATGATACCCTGAGTAGGCATCGAGGAAAGACAGGGTTTCGCACCCAGCAGTGGAGTCCACAATTTGATCGATGCGAGGTAGATGGTAGGGGACCTTCGGACACGCTTTGTTGAGACCCGTGTAGTCTACACACATCCGCCATTTCCCCCCTTTCTTCCTCACAAGTACAGGGTTGGCAAGCCATTCGGGATGGAATACCTCTTTGATGAACCCTGCTGCCATCAGCTTGTGGATCTCCTCGCCTATCACCCTGCGCCTTTCCTCGTCGAATCGGCGCAGAGGCTGTCTGACCAGTCGGGCTCCGGCCCGAATATCCAACGAGTGCTCGGCGACATCCCTCGGTATGCCGGGCATGTCCGAGGGACTCCACGCAAAGACGTCGGCGTTTGCGCGGAGAAAGTCGACGAGCACTGCTTCCTATTTGGGGTCGAGCCCGGAACCGATCCGGATCTGCTTGGAGGTGTCGCCACTGGGGTCGAGAGGGATGGCCTTAACCGTCTCCGCTGGCTCGAAGTTGCCGGCGTGTCGCTTCACGTCCGGCACCTCTCGGGAGAGGCTTTCCAGGTCGGCGACGAGGGCCTCGGACTCGGCGAGGGCCTCGGCGTACTCCACGCACTCCACATCGCATTCGAACGCGTGTTTGTACGTGGGGCCGACGGTGATGACCCCGTTGGGGCCCGGCATCTTGAGCTTCAGGTAGGTGTAGTTGGGGATGGCCATGAACTTCGCGTAGCATGGCCTTCCCAACACTGCGTGGTAGGTTCCTCGGAACCCGACCACCTCGAACGTCAAAGTCTCCCTTCGGAAGTTGGAGGGTGTTCCGAAGCAGACAGGAAGGTCGAGCTGTCCGAGGGGCTGGACGCGCTTCCCAGGAATGATCCCGTGGAAGGGCGCAGCGCCTGCTCGGACGGATGACAGATCGACGCGCAGGAGCCTGAGGGTCTCGGCGTAGATGATATTGAGGCAGCTGCCCCCATCCATCAGGACCTTGGTGAGCCTGACGTCGCCGATGACGGGGTCGACGACGAGCAGGTACTTCCCCGGGCTCGGCACGTGGTCGGGGTGGTCATCCTGGTCGAAGGTGATGGGCTTGTCGGACCAGTCTAGGTAGACTGGCGCCGCCACCTTCACCGAGCGGACCTCCCGACGCTCTTGCTTACGATGTCGAGCCGAGGCATTCGCCGCATGCCCTCCGTAGATCATGAAGCAGTCGCGGACCTCGGGGAACTCTCCTGCTTGGTGATCTTCCTTTTTGTCGTCGTCGCGGGCCCTGCCACCCTCTGCGGGTGGCCCAGCCCGGTGGAAGTGGCGCCGAAGCATGATGCACTCCTCGAGGGTGTGCTTGACAGGCCCCTGATGGTAGGGGCACGTCTCCTTGAGTGCCTTGTCGAAGAGGTTGGCGCCTCCGGGGGGCTTCCGAGGGTTCTTGTATTCGGCGGCGGCGACAAGGTCCGTGCTGGCGGCGTCGCGTTTCGCTTGCGACTTCCTCCTGCCTTTCTTCTTGGCGCCGAGCGGAGTAGACGCCTCGGGAGCCTCTTCCGACGGGCGGCCCTGGGGCTGCTTGTCCTTTCGGAAGATGGCCTCGACCGCCTCCTGACCAGAGGCGAACTTGGTGGCGATGTCCATCAGCTCGCTCGCCCTGGTGGGGGTCTTGCGACCCAACTTGCTCACCAGGTCACGACAGGTGGTGCCGGCAAGGAACGCGCCGATGACATCGGAGTCGGTAATGTTGGGCAGCTCGGTGCGCTGCTTCGAGAATCGCCGGATGTAGTCCCGAAGAGACTCTCCCGGCTGTTGCCGGCAGCTTCGGAGGTCCCAGGAATTCCCGGGGCGCACGTACGTGCCCTGGAAGTTGCCGGCGAAAGCTTGGACCAGATCCTCCCAGTTGGAAATCTGCCCCGGAGGCAGGTGCTCCAACCAAGCGCGAGCAGTGTCGGAGAGGAACAGGGGGAGGTTGCGGATGATGAGGTTGTCGTCATCCGTTCCACCCAGTTGATAGGCCAGGCAGTAGTCCGCGAGCCACAATTTCGGCCTCGTTTCCCCCGAGTACTTTGTGATAGTAGTCGGGGGTCGGAATCGGGTCGAAAACGGCGCCCGCCGAATGGCCCGGCTGAAGACCTGCGGACCGGGTGGTTCGGGTGAGGGACTCTGATCCTCCCCGCTGTCGTAGCGTCCCCCACGCCTGGGGTGATAACCTCGGCGCACCCTTTCGTCGAGGCGGGCCCGACGGTCGCGATGAGGGTGCTCGTCGCCGAGGTGGCCCGGGGCCGCAGGCGCGGTGTTGCGCGTGCGCCCGGTGTAGACCGAGGCTTCCCGCATGAGTCGGGAAGTCGCGGCACGAGGTTCCGAGGGGTATCCCTGCCTTCGGGAGGCAGAGCTCTCGGCCCGCCGGGCCGCAGCGCCTTCCAGGAGATGCTTGAGCTCTCCCTGGATTCGCCGACCCTCGGTGGTTGATGACTCCGGCATCGCGCGGAGGAGCATCGCTGCGGCTGCCAGGTCCTGACCGGTTCCGCCGGATGCGGGTGGCGGTCTGTCCCTGGCATCGTTGGCGATGCGGTGCTGGAGACCGTGGGGCAGGTGACGTATTTCTCCGGCCGGGGGCTGGCCCGCCCATACCTGCCCGACGTCCTGGCGGATTGCCTCGAGCGCTCCTGCTCCCTCATCGAGCTCGGCCTGCGCCCCGCGGACTTGCTCGAGCTGTGGGTCGTGACCCCCCGCCGGAACGGGGACCACTGCTAGCTCCCGCGGGATGTCGGCGCGAGGCGCTGGCCTAGGGAGATCACCATCCTCCGGCATGCCGAGACAGCTGCCTCCGGAGGGATCCCCTAGCTCGACGTGGAAACATTCGCGGCTCGGGCCGCAGTCCTTGTCGTCAAGGCTGCGGCTGCCGTCGGAACAGTCGGAGAGGCAGTAGTTGCATGCGGTCATGAAGTCCCGCATGGCACTGGGGTTGCCAGATCCAGAGAAATCCCAGCAGATGCTGGGGTCGTCATCTTCCTCGGACCCAGAGGGTCCGTAGGTCGAGACGCCCATCAATCGGTCCCAAGGCGACCGCACACGAAACCCGAAAGGGGTTGCACTCGCCACAACGTGAGCGCCCGCCAGAGCGAGGTCACTGGGCGAGTTGAGGTCGAGTTGAAATGACAAAGGATGGGAATCAGCCGGTACCTTGTGGTCGACGAGGAGCGACGAAGTCACATCGGGGGCTGATCGCGCCGTCGTCCTGGGTACGAGTGCGACGTCCTGCAGGCCCTCCGTGAGCGCGCTGGCGTCGTCCACTTGCTCGGGGTTGACGTGTCGCGGGGGGACGGCGCTCGCCTTCGCCTCAAACGCGAGGGTGACGCCCGACGCGTCCTCCGTTGGGGCGCTGGGGATGTCGATTTGCTCGACAGCCGACTGAGCGCAGCCTCCCGCTTGGCCCTGGTTGCCCCGCCTCCTCCTCCGATGGCGAGGGAGAGGATGGGGCGAGCTCGAAAGTTGTCCTTCCCCCACGCGGGAAAGACGTCGTCGATTCCGCCGCCGGCGGGCGGGCTGTCCGCCACCATTGTCGCTGTCGCGCGGCGGTGGAAGGAGTATCATGTCGTAGCTGCCGTCGAAAGACACGAACTCGAGGCTCCCGAAACGGAGCACCGTCCCGGGTTGAAGAGGTCGTTGGAGACTGCCCATCTGGAGCTTGACGGGAATCTGCTCGTCAACACGCAGCAGGCCCCTACCTGGCGCGCCAACTGTCGGCGTTTCGAGACTGGGGGGTCCCCGAGCCGACGAGTGAGTGTGCCGCGTGCCCCAGCCCAGATGGGTCGAGCGCGTGGGCGAGCGCGAAGGGGGGAAGAGCGAGGTGGCCGGAGCCGAGTCGTGAGGGAGTTGGAGATCCCGTGGCCTTCGTGTTCGTCCCGCACCCAGGTCAGGTGCGCTTGCAGTAGGGGGTTACAAGCGTCCGCGCGGGTGAGGGGAGCGAGCGGCCCCAAGAGAGCGCCTGCCCCTGCCCTCGTTCCCGCGAGGCCAACCTTCTCTAAGAAGGCCCTGGTCCTTCCTTTTATAGGCGTAAGGAGAGGATCCAGGTGTACAAATGGGGGTGTAGCAAGGTGCTACGTGTCTAGCGAGGGAGAGCTAGTGCCCTAAGTACATGCCAAGGTGGCAGCCAGAGAGATCTTGGCGCCTAGCTGGTGTGGCGTCGTGGCTGTCGGAGAAGCAATGGAGCCTGGCGGAGGGACAGCTGTCGGAGTGGTTGGGCTCTTGCTGACGTCCCCCTGCTTTCGTAAGGGAGCTGAGAGCCGCCGTCGTCATGGATCTAGCGGGGCGCCATCATTGCTTATCTGGCGGAGCTGACCAGATGGGACGTCGGTCCTGTTCTCTGCGGCCCGAGTCGGCTCGGGGTAGGGTGATGATGACGCTTCCTGTTGACGCGGTGGACTTGTGCCCTAGGTCGGGCGACGTGGAGGCTCCTCCGAAGCCGAGGTCGAGTCTGTCCTGCATGGCCGAGGCCGAGCTCCCGGGTCGGGCGAGGCGGAGGTCGTTCGGCAGAGGCCAGGGCGGAGTCCGACCCCTGGGTCGGGCGAGGCGGAGTTTGTCGTCTTCCGGGGCCTCAGCCCGAGTCCGAGCCCTGGGTCGGGCGGAGCGGAGTTCGCCGTCTTCCGGGGCCTTAGCTCGAGTCCGAGCCCTGGGTCGGGCGGAGCGGAGTTCACCGTCTTCCGGGGTCTTAGCCCGAGTCCGAGCCCTGGGTCGGGCGGAGCGGAGTTCGCCGTCTTCCGGGGCCTTAGCCCGAGTCCGAGCCCTGGGTCGGGCGGAGCGGAGTTCGCCGTCTTCCGGGGCCTTAGCCCGAGTCCGAGCCCTGGGTCGGGCGGAGCGGAGTTCGCCGTCTTCCGGGGCCTTAGCCCGAGTCCGAGCCCTGGGTCGGGCGGAGCTTCCTATGGCGCCTTTGGCAAGGCCTGGCTGCCTGTCAGTCTCACTCTGTCAAGTGGTACTGCAGTCGGGATGGCGCAGGCGGCGCTGTTCTTTCTGTCAGACCGGTCAGTGGAGCGGCGAAGTGACGGCGGTCACTTCGGCTCTGCCAGGGGGCGCGCGTCAAGATAAAGGTGCCAGGCTACCTTTGCGTTAAATGCCCCTGTGACTCGGTCGGTCGGTGCGGCGATTTAGTCAGGCTTGCTTCTTAACGAAGGCAAGGCCTCGGGCGAGCGGGAGGCGCGTCTGCCGTAAAAAAGGGGGCCTCGGGCGAGACGGAAACACCTCAGGGTCGGCTGCCCTTGCCTGAGGCTAGGCTCGGGCGAGGCGTGATCGAGTCGCTCGTATGGACTGATCCCTGACTTAATCGTACCCATCAGGCCTCTGCAGCTTTATGCTGATGGGGGTTACCAGCTGAGAATTAGGCGTCTTGAGGGTACCCCTAATTATGGTCCCCGACAGGGGAGTTTTTGGCACTTGATAAATTTTACTCTTGGAACATCTCTCTATTTGCCCAAACAAGTGTGTTTGATTTAGAGATAGGAAAAATAATTTGATTTGCAAAAACAAACCAAGTGGTGGCAAAGAGTGATCCAAATATGCCAAATCATACACAAAAATAATTGGTCTTCATTTGCATTGATGTTGCACTTCCTCTTGTTGCTTTTTGATGTGTTGGCATAAATCACCAAAAAGGGGGAGATTGAAAGGGAAATGTGCCCTTGGGTAATTTCTATTAGTATTTTGGTGATTAGATGCCCAACACATATTTATTGAGTCCTCATGTGCTAAATGTGTGAAAAGTGCAAATCAAGATACAAGGTATGTTTCTAGACTTAGTACATTGTTTTTGAGTACTAACATGTTTATCTAAGTGCTAGAAACAGTACCGAGAAGAGAAGAAACGAATTGAAAAAGAGTTGACTGTGTACAGCCAACACCTGCTCGGGCCTGGCGCACCAGACTGTCCGGTGGCGCACCAGACAGTGTTCGGTGACCCAGGCTGGTCGACGGTGAACCGAGAGGGCTGCTCTCGGGAAACGACGGAGTTGTACGGTTATAATTCACCAGCTGTCCGGTGGTGCACCGGACGGTCCGGTGAGTCATCCGGGACGAACTCCTCACTCTCGGGAAAAGGAAAAAGGCGACGTGGCTATAATTCACCGGACTGTCCGATGGTGCACCGGACTGTCCGGTAAGCCAACGACGCCAGCAGCAACGGTCGTCCGCGCGATCAGCGCGCGACACGTGGCTCGCTCCAACGGTCGGCTGGGTGCACCGGACTGTCCGGTGTGTACCGGACAGTGTCCGGTGCGCCAACCAGCCCCGAGGAGCAACGGTTGGATGCGCCCGATTTGGAAGGAGATCGCGCACCGGACTGCTACAGTAGTTGTCCGGTGGTGCACCGGACTGTCCGATGCACCACCCGACAGAAGGCAAGATTGGCCTTCCAAGATTGATCTCCAATGGCTCCTAGCTGCCTTGGGGCTATAAAAGGGACCCCTAGGCGCATGGAGCAAGACACCAAGCATTCAAGAAACATCCTAAGACTTCTAGACTCTGCCTCCACGCATTTGATTCGTCGTGTTAGTGATTTGAGATCCATTTGAGTTGCGAATTCCGTGTGTTGTGTTTCGAGCTCAAGATTTGACTTGTGTGCATGGTTGTGCTGCGGATTTGAGTCTTGCGTGTGTTGCTCTCCCATCCTTACTCTTTGCTTTCTTTGTGATCATAACTTTGTAAGGGCGAGAGGCTCCAAATTGTGGAGATTCCTCGCAAAAGGGAAAACACTCTAAAGGAAAAGACCGTGGTATTCAAGTTGATCATCGGATCACTTGAAAGGGGTTGAGTGAAACCCTCGTCCATTGGGACGCCACAACGTGGAAGTAGGCAAGTGTTACTTGGTCGAACCACGGGATAAAAATCTCGTGTCTCTTGTGTTGCTTTCTCTGTGATCGTTGTGTTCACGAGAACTCGCTTCAAAGCTACTTAGTCGCACTAACACTTTAATAACCAAGTTTGTGGCTATTTAGTGTTTGATTTTACAGGATCACCTATTCATCCCCCTCTAGGTGCTCTCACAATTGCATCATAAGCTGCGTAGATAAGACTATTCTTTTCACTGACCATCAAGGAAAATCAGTTTCGTGTAAAGCTCAGCCACCAACCCAAGATCCAATGGTGTTCAGCCTAGCAGTGGAAAGTATATCCGTGGTAGAAGAATTCATGGATGTATTTCCAGAAGAGTTGCTAGGAATGCCTCCAGAAAGAGAAGTAGAATTCTACATTGATCTCCTTCCAGGCACCGCACCAATCGCAAAGAGACCATACCGCATGGCCCCCACAGAATTGGCAAAACTGAAGCTTAAGATCGTAGAACTTCAATAGAAAGGGTATATTCTTCCTAGCTCATCCTCCTTGGGGAGCACCAGTATTATTTATCACCAAGAAGGATGGGAGCATGAGAATGTGCATTGATTACAGATCCTTAAATGAAGTTACAATCAAGAACAAGTATCCACTACCTCTAATTGATGACCTTTTTGACCAATTTCAAGGGGCCAAGTATTTCTCCAAGATTGATCTAAGGTCAGGATACCATCAGTTGAGAATCAAGGAAGCGGACATTCAGAAGACAACGTTTGTTACCCGGTATGGTCAGTACGATTTTACAGTGATGCCCTTTGGACTAACCAATGCACCTGCCTTCTTCATGAATCTTATGAACAAGGTGTTTATGGAAGAGTTGGATAAGTTTGTCATAGTCTTTATTGACGACATCCTCATCTACTCCAAGAATCGTGAGAATCATGAACATCACCTTCGAATTGTCTTTGGAAGGCTTAGAGCACATCAGCTCTATGCCAAGCTCAGCAAATGCGAATTTTGGTTAGAAAAGATAGCCTTCCTCGGGCATATCTTGACTGCTGAAGGGATATAAGTGGATCCATCCAAGGTAGAAGCAGTATCCAGATGGAAGCAGCCATCCAATGTTAGTGAAATTCGAAGCTTTTTGGGAATGGCGAGATATTACCACCGTTTTATCAAAGGATTCTCTAGCATTGTAGGACCCATGACTGAACTTCTCAAGAAAGACAACAAATTTGTGTGGACCCCAAAGTGTGAAGAAAGTTTACAGGTAATAAAGAAGAAACTCACAACCGCAGCAGTACTGACCTTGCTAGATATCCACCAAAGCTTTGTCATCCTCTGTGATGCTTCAAGACAAGGTTTGGGATGCATGCTAATGCAGAATGAGAAAGTCATCGCCTATGCATCTCACCTACTCATGCCTCATGAACAGAATTATCCAACCCATGATTTGGAATTAGCAGCCATAGTGCATGCTCTCAAGATATGGAGACATTACTTGATTGGGAACAAATGTCACATATTCACATATCACAAGAGTCTGAAGTACATCTTTACCTAGCCAGATCTCAACCTCCATCAGCGAAGATGGCTGGAGTTAATTAAGGATTATGACATCGAAATCCACTACCACCTAGAAAGGCAAATGTATTAGCTGACGCCCTCAACCGAAAACCTTACAGGAAGAAAGCAGCAAATTTCTAGGAAGACTGGAAGAGAGAATCAGCTCACCTGAATACTTGTTAAGGAGAAAATGGCAAGTATAGAAGTTAAACCGATGCTGGAAAACCTCATTCGCAAAACTCAACGTTTAGAGATGGCAATGGGGACCCGATCCCCGATTCCCCATGGGTAATTCCTCTATTAGGGGACGGGTATGGGACTAATTTAGTCCTCGCGGGGATCTAAATGGGGGAAATTTAATCCCCATCAGATTCGCGGGGACAGGGATGGGGAACCATCCCCCGTCCGGGCCGTCCCCGTTCCCCGTGTACCTGCCCCACGAAACTTTTTTATCCAAGTTAGTCAATTTACTTGTTAAAATTATAGTAAAAACTCAATGCATGACATGTTATAAAATAGCAAACTAAACTCTAAAGTAGATGTCTCTTGTAATTTTCAATCTTGTTTGTTAAATTTGTATTAATTTGATATAATCAATTTAAATTTATCTTTAAATATTGTACTTCTAGCGGGGACAGATTCCCCGCGGGGTTCCTCACGACGATAAATTCCCCAACAGGGACGGGGATGGGAGAAAAAGCTCCCCCGTGAGCGTTCGTGGGGACGGGGATGGGGAATTTTCCTCCCCGTGGGGACAGGGATGGGAAGCCATTCCCCGACGGGGAAATCCCCGTTGCCATCCCTATCAGCGTTTGGATGCCGAGATGACAGGACTTGCAGAAAAGGCTAACAAGGAACAAGTCCCGGACCTCAGAACAGATGAAAGGGGAACTCTTTGGTTCACGAACCGTCTATGTGTACCAATGGGAGAGGCACGAGAAATTCTGCTAGATGAAGCCCACAACTCAGCCTATTCTATTCATCCAGGATCTACTATATAGAGGTGCCCCTGTCCACTCACTCTTATTCATGCTTACAAAAGAGGTGCTACTCTCTATATAGTTTTCAAGGTTAGTAGTAGTTCTATACAACTCGAGAGTGTGAGGGAAGTCTGCTGGATATCGATAATCTTCTTCAAGTTGTACCTTGGTGGATATGATCTTATTATAGGTAATACATATGAGATTCTTTTATAACAAGTTATATTTAATTATGTATAGTAGTTCTATGATTGGCATTCATTGATACACCACTTTACTTTAGTAGAGTGCTCTAGCTTTGCTAATGGGACTTAGTGGGCTAAGGTCAGAGGAGTAAGATAGTGTAGACGTGGTGAATAGACTATTTCTTTGCATGTGTATGTTGCTTGCTACATGAATGGATTATGGGTGCTAGCATGTGGTGACATCCTTGTCTAGTCTTTCTATCCCACCATGTGTCTGAGGCAATTTTTTACAGTGTAGGGTAATCGTTGATTGTATAGCTCCTTTAGTCAAGTTATATTGTTCCTGTTGTCTCGTCTATCGCCCCTGTGAGCAAGGGCAAGATAATTGCCTCATTGCCTGTAGATCCACCTTACTTTACTAGATATCATCAACCATCGAGATCCTATCTACTCGATATCATAAACTCCTTGTATCATCATAGGACAATCTTGATCCTTTGTTAGCTCACTTCTTATATCATAAGCTGGCTCGTTCTAGCTCGCGAGTTGTGCGAACTGTGCTAAATTAATCAATCTATACAATAGTAATGAACAATTTGCTCGTTTCTTAGCCTTTGATGATGAGTATATAACAACTCAAATATTAGGTTACTCATAATGTTGAATAATGATTCTATATTTCATATTTATATATTATTTATTCAATATATAATGCAATAATATTTACTAGGTACGATTCGTGGGCCGAGACAAGTCAGCTTACGAGCCAACCTCGAGCCGAGTCGAGACTCGTTTTTGAGATCGTGCAGTGGACGAGCGGAGCCAAACCGAGTTGAGCTCGGTCACTCATCAAGCTGCACCGAGGCAGCTCGTTCAAGTCCTAACGCCAACTATCCCTCTCCTACATAATACTATTACGACAACAGCCCATCACCTACGAAGAAAATAGTGTGCCTTTCTCTTCTGGCCCAGGGACGATTATAAGCTCTGTCTGCATTCGGTCCGAAAAGGCGGCCGTGACTCCGGTCACATGTATGCACGGTGCACCAGAATCTTCATCGCTTCGTTCGCATGGAATTTCAGGCGCCGTACCAGAGAGAGAGAGAGAGAGGGTCGATAAACCTTCTCGCGTCCCGGACCGGCTGGCCGGTGGCCGGTCGACACGTCGAGCCCCGCAAAGAAGATTGACCATTAAAATCGGCCACCCTGCTGACTCTCGAGGCCGAAGCGTCTCCCAGTCGACACGACACCTCGTGTGTTGCCAAATATGAACGACAGTGTCCCCAGTCCACCCACTTCTTCTCGAGTCTCGGAACAGAACACCGCGGCAGGGAATTCATCAGGAGGAGGAGAACATACTTGAACAGAAGATTTCGACATGAGCAGGCCGGAGCAGCTAGCTAATAGAGGGATGAGAGGGGGTAAGTGTTCTCTGACGGATGTTCTGGCGCATGTGCCTTTGACGGACGGTAGACAGGTTTGTAAAACACGACGCGACACTCATGATCCTTATCATGTTGATTGGCTTGGGCTTGGCTTGCATCTCCAGTTCTCCGCACCACAGATCTAAGATTATTCTCTGCACTGCTGGCTAGCCTCCGCTACTGTGCAGTCTTTTCTTTGTTGTTTTAGCGGTAATCTCTGCCGGGCAATCCTATGTACAGCTCCGTTTCCACGTCCATCCCGACGTCCTTCGGCCCCGTGTGATCGATGGCTGCCGGCGCTGGAGGCGGCGGAGGAGCCATCAGCATAGGCGGCGGCGGCGGCTGCTGCTGCTGCTTCTTGCACTGCAGGCATGCCTTGGATCAGGATTATACCATATGCGTGCATCATGATGTTGCAGAAATGGGGAGACTGTATGTGTGCACATAAGATATCACAGCGCAGGAGGTCGAGGTAATCAAAGCCTGTTTTCTTGGGTTGTTGTTGGCATGCCGCAGTGCAGCGTCTGTAAAATGTTTTCGCCCCCATTACCTTTTCACGTAAATCTTCGTTGCTCTTGCGCAGATTCATCTCCTGTTTGGTGGTAAAGCACAAGTTAGGATGTATTCTGATGTTTCAATGCCCGATGTAGCCTGTAGGACACGAAGCTGACTTACCTTCTCCTTCAGCTTATGGAGTTGCTCCTCCAGCAGCTGAGTCTGCCATGTACGTAAGACCAGATACGCATATGTATGTATGCAGCTTCAATTCATTTGTTAAAACATCATACATATACTGTGTATGTATAAAACGACTTGAGGAAAGTAACTAACCTTTCTTCCCCTGATGCAATGCAGACTCTTTTCGAGTTTCACTTCCAAACTGTGCAGTTCTTCAAAGGAGCATTCTTCCAACCTCTCACCCAAAAGTTTTCTGCGTCTCAACGAAAATTTGTTCACGGGCCGGTACATAAGGACAGAAGTATTTTCTGTGGCTAAATAATCACCTTTTGTAAGCTTCAAGTGCTTCCAGTTTCTTTGCCAGGCCCTCAGCATCAGCTTTTACTTGCTGCAATATAAGTTCGTACCAGACAATCTTAGTATCACTACTACATCAAAACTACCTCATGATATCACTTATATATTTTGATGAAATTCTTGGTGGATGGGGGGTACTGCGGTCATGCCAACAGAAGCAGCCAATCCAATACCTATGCAATTCCTTCTAGGTCACAATTCACATTAAATATTTTACAAAATACTTTCAGCATATTTTTAAGTTTTGAAATTCATATTCTACTGTTGCATTCTTGTTTATTCAAGGTCTTATCATATCGACATCACATGTTCTTTTAAATATTCAGCCGTACATTAGTTGTACCCTGCCAAAGCTTCACTCCAGTAAATATAGTGTTATGCTTCAGGTTCAGTTGAAGCAAGCATCATCAGTTGGGAAATGGATATCCAACAAAAGTATATCATACCGTTGGAAATATAGGCTCTTTAATGCTAGTTAGCTTAAGGATGATCCACAGAATAAAAAAACTATTGATAAAATCGACATTCAAGAATTGAAATTAGACACCATAAGAAACCTACGAGCAATATAACCATAAGTCACCTCAATGTCCTGATGTACTGTCTTGTTGCTGACATTATCCTTTGTGTACGTTCTATAACGTTCAATTGTTTTCTGGACACTGAAAAAGGAGAAAAATAAGAAAGTTACACAAATTATGTCACAACTTAGGATACTGATGATTTATTGTGAAACTAACAAATCCTATTTATAGTTAGAATATGTGAAATGCTAACCCTAATCCAGGGTTGGGAGTATATTATATAGAGTTAGGTGGGTAAAGCCTATTACATGAGGGATAAATGGGTAAATACAGGTAACCCTAATCTATACTATACTTTCAACGGTCGTCCCGCGTCATTTTTGCACACCTATAGATAGCCAAACGGCGGCCCGACACGGGCCAGACGCCCGGCGGGCCACAACTCTGGCCCAGGCACGTCATGCTGACCTGCTGACTGTGCCGGGCCAGCCCATTACGTCGTCGGTCTATTTGATTAAATCAGTGTAAAATATTAAAAAACGGTGCAGGAGGTGGGCTTCGAACCCATGCCCTGATGGAAGAAGGGCGGGAGACACTGCATGAAGCTGTCTAACCAATAGAACATCATGCTCATATGTTTTTAACATTGAATATAAATTGTATATATGTATATACGTTTTTTGTAAAATAAAAATATATAATTGTGTCGGGCTGAGCCAGCACTATGGGCCGAGGCTACAGCTGAAGCACGGGACGACGTTCTTGGCTCTTGCAAGCATTAGGTCGTTTCTGAGACCACATTGGCGCAATGGACTCAATGGTGTTTGAGGTTGCTGAATTGGATGGAGCAACAATGATTTGTCACACTAACAGTAAAATAAAAGGTTATTCGTTAGTTTTAAACGTTAGTAATTGCTACGAAGTAGCATAATTTATATGGAGCGCATCCAGTTTTCATTGATGTCTCACTTTAGCAATCACTCCATATTTTGATCTATCTTTTTTATTAGTTTGAGTTCATGTGACTTATTTAAGAAACTTGAGCTCACAAACTTTCTCTTATTTGGTCTCTGTATGGTGGAATTATGTCATTTTATAATCTATGTTCGTTCAGTCAGTCGTTGTGAACTCTTTTCTAATCGCTCACTTTATTGACCGTGTTGTAACAAGACATATTGGATAGAGTAAACAATAACATCGGTTAGCCAAATAAAAAAATATTATTCGGAGAGCGGAGACAATCAATAAAAAATCTTGAATTTTTTTGTGGATAGTTTACATGGGTATTGTTGTAAGCCGTCGCAACGTACGGGTAACCAACTAGTCTAACCCTAAACAACAGTCTAACACTCCCACAGTCCCAACTATATCCTGTACAGATGTTGAGACTAGATCGGGACTCAGTGAATGCGCTTGACGACAACCCCTTAGTGAAGATATGTACGAACTACAAGGTGGTCGGAACATGGAGAACGTGAACATCACTGACGGTGACATGCGTGCGAACGAAGTGAAAGTTGATCTCCACATGCTTTGTGCGCTGGTACTACACGAGATTGGTGGAGAGGTAGACCGCACTAACATTGTCACGATAAACGAGGGTGGGGAGCTCGAGGGGGATGTGGGGTCCCTGGAGAAGCTGGCGGAGCCATGAGGCCTCGGCCACGTTCTTGGCCACAGCGCGATACTCGGCTTCAACGCTGAGGCGGGAGACGATTGGTTGCCGCTTTGAGGCCTAGGAGACGAGGTTGGCGCTCAGGAACATGGCGTAGCTAGAAGTGGACCGGCGTGTGTCGGGGCGGCCAGCCCAATCGGCGTCAATGTAGACCATGAGCTCTGAAGTCAGGGAGGGACGAAGTAGAAGTCCATGGTCAAGGGAGCCACAGAGGTAGGTATTGTAGAATCTGCTTGAGTGCAGTGAGGTGGAGGCACACATGTTGGACAGCGTATGTGATGTTGGTCTGAGAGAAAGTCAGGTACTATAGGGTGCCAGTGAGACTCTGATAGGCTATCGCGTCGACGACTGGGGCCCGTCATCCACGAGAGCTTCGCCTTACTGTCGACAGGTTTGGAGCAGGGCTTGTAGTAGGACATGCTAGCCTGCTCCAGAATGTTGAGGGCATACTATCGCTGGTGAAGGAAGAGGCCCTAGGGCCGCCGCTCCACGGTAATCCCGAGAAAGTGGATAGGGCTCAGGTCCTCCATCGCGAACTTGCGCTGAAGGAGTGCCGCACTAGATGTCATGAGCACGATGTCGTCGACGTAGAAAAGGTACATGATGTCGTCGCCATGCTAATGGATGAACATGGACGTGTTCGACTTGACCTCGACGAAACCGAGGGAGACCAAGTAGAAGGTGAAGCGACTACACCAAGCTCGTGGCGCCTGCTTGAGGCCGTACAGGGAGCGGTTTAGTCATTAGACCAAATCCGGATAAGCGGAGCCAACGAAGCCGGTGGGTTGGCTGCAGTAGACCGTCTTTGTCAGAGTGCCATGAAGAAAGCCATTCTTGACATCGAGCTGATGGACCGCCCAGTCCCGGGCGAGGGAGAGAACGACATGAATGGTGGCGAACTTGACAACAAGGCCGAAGGTCTCATCGTAGTCCACTCTGGGACGCCATGTGAAACCGTGAAGGATCCAACAAGCCTTGTAGCGTCAAGCGAGCCATCCGCGGGGAGTATGTGGTGGAAGATCCACTTGCTGGGAACCACGATGTCTAGGGGACGCTAAACCAAGTCCCAAGTGTGGTTACTCAGTAGAGCTACGTACTCCTCTTCTATGGAGCGACGCCAGTGGGGATCAGTGAGAGCGGCGCGAACAGAGAAGGTGACCAAGGAGGCAGCTGGACCAACGTCAGCTGTTAGAACCAACTGGTCAGTGGGGCGAAGAACTCCGACTGAGCAATGTGTCACCATCGGGTGGACATGGTCGGGGTGGATGGCGACCGGGTGGTACACCGGCAACTCGACACAAGGGCAAGCCAGCGAGGAGGGGCGATCGGTGGATCGGTCCTCTCGCAACGGTGGCAAACATGGGAGGGTCGACAAAGCGTGTTGGGTAGGACGCAGGTGACAGGGCCATGCTCGACACAGTCATAGTCGGTGGGACTGCGAGTGGCATGGGTGAGTACGGCGTGGCCGCTCGTGACGCGGGCGGGGTCAACAGGGCCACACGAGGCACAATCAGGGTCAACGGGGCCGCGCGAAGCGCATGCGACACATGAAGAGCTAGAGGAAGCGGGGCCACGCGGGGCGTAGTCGAAGGCGATGTGGTCGATGGTGGCATGAAAGAGGGCAGCGGAAGAGAAACATCGACACAATCGGCATCGAGGTCATGGGGTGGAGAGGAGTCAACAAGTGGGAAACCTCCTCATAAAAAACAACATGACGAGGGATAATTAGGCGGTGGGTGAGGAGGTCAAGGCATCGATCTCCCATGTGGTCATGATAGTAACTGTAACACCCTGTCCACTCATGGACCGACAATACTTACTCCTAGCAGCCTTCTAGGGTCATAGACCATCCTCACAAACCAACACGAGTTTTTGTGCGCACTTTGTCCTTGCTTATGCGCACCCGAGAAAATTCCTAGTCAGACACCCATCCCAAAATTGCTTCAAGCCAATCACACTTAACCGAGACGTTCTTCAGAGACAGGCTTCCAAAAAAGATGGACCTTGTTGGTATGATTACTCTATTAATTCTATTAAGCCTTGGACCAGGATATCACACAATCCACCTAGGTCAGGATATCACAGTAACCGAGGAAAAGACAACGAGTGGAGCAGGGTGGATAGCTTTTGTAGAGCAGTGGCGGAGGTGTTGGGATAGCAGGCACAACCAAAGACGTGAAGGTGGGCATAGTAGGGGGTTGTGCCTAACAGGGCGAAGTGGGGGTGGGTGACTCACCGCCTTGGAGGGAAGGCGATTGAGAATATTGGTAGCAATGTTCATGGCCTCTGCCCAGCAGCTAGCAGGAAGAGATGCCTGAAAGAGGAGGCTGTGGGTCATGGTTGTGGTGGTGCGAATAATACGTTCGACTTGGCCGTTATGAGGGGAAGTGTAGGGGCATGAGACTCGCAACTGAACACCGTGGGCGAGAAAGGAGCAAAAGGCGGAGTTATTGAACTCACGACCGTTATCGCACTGGAGGGCACGAATCAGGCGACGGAACTGGGTGGAGACCCAAGCGAAGAAGTGGTGAGGGTGTGAAAGGTGACAGACTTGAGCGACAAAGGAAAAGTCTAGAGAAAATGAGAGAAAACATCCAGGATAACTAGTTAGTATTTGTAACTCGAGAGGCTAAAGATGGGATGTCCAGAGATCATAATGAACAAGATTAAAGGCCTGTGCAGCTCTGGACGTGGAAATAGAAAGGGAAGACGAGTGGCGGCCGAGCTGACATGCATGACAAAGGCTCTCAGAGGGGCCCCTGCTACAAGATATATTTGAGCTACTGGAGAGCTTGGACATGATGTCAGGTCCAGGGTGACCAAGACGACGAGGCGCTGCGCTGGCAGCGCTAGGCATAGGCGCGACCAAGTGGCGCAGGGGGCGGCTCCTACTGTGGTTGCGATCGTGACACCATAAGCAGGTCCACACTGCGGAAGCCGAGAAGCAGCCCACGAGGAGCTCGTTCGCGTCCTGGTGCAGTGACGCCTCCGAGGGGTCAGCTACAGGCTACGGCAAGGCAGAGCAGCATGATGTTCGGCTATCGACCTTCATGGAGTGGAAGGGACAGGGAGCAGAGTGGATCCAAGGCGACCGCAGGAGATCTGACGGAGGCCGCGTAGAGGGTTGAGGCAGCGAATGACAACGGTAACATGGAGGGCTGAGGCGGCGAACGCGAGGACGAAGCCAATGGCGGTGGGCGTAGGTGCCGAGGCGGCGCGACAACAATGGGAGGTGGGGGTGGAGGTAGGTGCCGACCTGGGGTGAAGGAGGGTCGACGACTTAGGAAGTTCGGCCGGTGTCCAAGGTGGGTGGGGGCGGTGGGTGGGGTGGGAGAGAGAGAGAAGAGAGAAACATAAACCTAGCTTTGGTACTAAGTCATAATATGTGAAACCCTAACCCTAATCCAAGGTTGGGAGTATAGTATATAGAGTTAGGTGGACCAAGCCCATTACATGAGGGGTAAATTGGTAAATACAGGAGAACCCTAATCTAACCCTAAACATGAGTCAACATTTGTATCCTTGCATATTCAATTACTTGGATTTTTCTTATTCCAAATCATGGATGATGGATCACAAAATGCATCTAATAGCTTGAATGCAATAAACTAGAATTGGAAATCATGATGTTTCACGTCTTTTTTCTTCCATGCTTCAATCCCATAGATAATAGTCTAAACAAAAATTATGTGTTAAAATGCATGATATGTTTTCTGCAACTTATACCAGAACTCTCTCTTGACATCTAGATAATACTTAGTAAATATAAAGCATAATGTTTATTTGGACAAGTACGATTTTATATATACATGGATATATGATCAATTTATATTAATAGTGAAAAATTTCTAATTCATCAACATCTCTTTTAAGTGAAGGCTACATATTTACTCAATCTTTGGTATTATTTTATCAACATTACCCCATCCAATTGTGTGGGTAACAATGCAATCCAATTGCTTATATAGTTATAGACTAAGTGGTATATGTTAGTCAGTTTTGGTAAGCTAGAATCAAGGCTAAACATATGATTATCTACCCCATGTACTCTAGCCAGAAGAGGTAGGGTATACGAGTTGATTAAGCAAGGATCAATCTGTGAATGGGTGTTTCTATAAACCATGTCATCCTTGCCTATATATGTGTAACCCCTCTACCCCGGTATTGATCAATCAATACTATTATAGCTACATTTCTACATGGTATCAACAGACCAGGCCCATTTCCTGGTCGGTTCCCTGCTCGGCGCGTTGCCCTAGGCACCGCCTTGCTCCCGTCCAACGTACTGCCCTCGACGCCGCCCCTCCCCCGGCACGCTGTCACCCATCCCTCCCTCCTCTTCCGCTACCCCGACAAGCTGCCACCTAGGGTTCGTACCCTATTTTTAGGCCAATATGCCTCCTTCCTATTAGGTTAAAGCTTTGCATGTCACAACTCACTTACTAAACATTCTACCCACCAAAACGCTTCAAACCTCCACCCCCGTCTTGCTATTTTTGGCACTCCACGGTACGAACATCTTTGTGTCTTTGGCTGCGCTTGTTACCCTAACTTTTCAGCCACAGCCGACCATAAGCTTGCTCCTAGCTCCACGCCCAGCACCTTCCCATGCTACTCTCATAACCACAAGGGATATCGCTGCCTCGATTCTCTCACCAATCGGCTCATCATCTCTCGCCATGTTGTGTTTGATGAGACTCATTTCCTTTTTCCCAGCAGTCATCTCCCCTCCGTATAGACGATCTTGATTTTTTACTCGATCCTACTGACTTTATGTTGCACCCTATTAGTCTAGCACATGTTTTGTTGCCTACAGGTGTTCCCTGATGTTCCCGCACAACCATGTGCGGCCCCAGAAGCAAACACCTCCACTCAGCACTGTTCAGATGGATTTGTTGCTGCGGCTGGTCATACTGGAGGGACGTCCTTGACCTCCCCCACGCCATGCGCTGTCGCGCCAACAGCATCGGCATCTTTGGCCTTCCCCGTGCTACACGCGGCTGCGTCGATAGCACCGACGACTTTCCCCATGCCGTCTACGGCACCGGTGGCCTCGGCCTCCCCTGTGCAACGCGTGGCAGCATCGATAGCACCTGCATCCTGCCCTGCTGCCCCTTGCTTGTCTACACGCGTCGTCGACATGTTGTCGAAGACTCGCCTTCTACATCTGCGCCAAGTCATCCCAAGGGCACAATACCAATTTCTCTAGTCGTCAACAACCACGGGATGACAACGCAGGCCAAATCTGGCCTCTGTTTCCTGTCCGTCTACTAGGCTACTACGTTATCTCTAGTGCCTCAGACTTTCCATGGCGCTCTTGCTGATCCAAATTGGCGTGAGGCTATGGAAGCCAAACATTCTGCTCTTCTAGACAACAACACCTGGGATCTTGTTCCGTGCCCCCTTGTGCCAACATCGTCTCCGGCAAGTGGATCTTCAAGCACAAGTTTCATGCCGATGGATTTCTCGAGCGCTACAAGGCTTGGTGGGTTCTTTGAGGTTTAACTCAGCGACCCGGCATCGACTTTGATGAGACTTTCAGTCTGGTGGTGAAGCCTGCCACCGTCGGCACGGTACTCTCCCTCACCCTGTCTAGCACCCAGTAGAGGTCACCAGGGCAGCTGGCCACACTGATACGATGGTCACACGATGCACCTCTAGGACCATCAAGTGCATCCACTACAGCGTCACCTTCACCGCCTCCTCTGCGTTGTTTCCAGTTTCGCCCTCGGTTCATCGCCGCTCACCGATCCACATTGGCATCGTGCCATGGAAGAGGAGTACGCGACTCTGATCGCCAATGACACTTGGGACATGGTTCCTTGTCTACCTGGCTCTAACATTGTCACTAGAAAGTGGGTCTCCAAATACAAGTTTCAGGCCCGATGGGACATTGAAGTGTTACAAGGCATGTTGGGTTCTTCATGACTTCACTTAGCACCCCGACATCGACTACGACGAGACTTTTAGCTCGGGTGTCAAGTAGGTGATAGTCTGCTGATACTATCCCTGGCGCTCTCTCGTGAATGGGCCCATTCATCAACTCGACATGAAGAATGTCTTTCTCTATGGCACTCTCAGCGAGATAGTCTACTGTAGTCAGGCATCTAGTTTCGTCGACATGGAATGCTCTGATATGGTATGCTATCTAAAGAAGCCCCTCTATTGACTTAAGCAGGCACCGCGTGCCTAGTACAGTTGGTTCTCCTCGTACCTCCTCTTAATGGGGTTAACTGAGGCCACGTCGTTGTTCATCCTCCACCATCAGGTAGGGAACATCTACTTGCTGTTTTATGTGGACGACATCGTCCTAAATGTCTCCAACACTTTGCTCCTTCAACAGACTTCTTCAACGTGACTTTGCCATGAACTTGGGCTGTTACACCACTTCTTGGGGATGTTCGTCGAGCGACACCCAGACAACATCTTTCTCCACTAGCACACATACACGACAAATATTATTATGCACAGACATGACGGGTTGCAAGTCGTGCACTACACATATCGATCTCTAGGCTAAGCTTGTGGTCGACTTTGGCCCTCCGGTGGTTGATGCTACTCACTTCAGGAGCCTTGCTGCGATCTACAATACTTGACCTTCACCAAACCTAATATCGCTTATGCCATTTAGCAGGTCTGCCATCATATGCATGATCCCTGGGAGCCCCACTTGATGGCTCTCAAGCGAGTCTTACGCTATATCAGGGCACTCAAGGTCATAGTCTTCTTCTTCGTCGGTCCTCCACTACAGAACTTGTCGTCTACACTAATGTTGACTAGGCCGGTTGTCCTAACAATCATCGCTCTACCTCGGGCTATGCGGTTTTCCTTGGAAACAGTCTAGTCTCGTGGTCATCTAAGCGTCAGGACACGGTCTCTCGCTCGAGTGTCGAGGCATAGTACTGCGCAGTTGCCAATGTGCAGAGGTAGCTTACCCCCTGACTTGCGCCTATAACAGGCCTCATACAACGCCTTGTCATTAAGGATCACGGTTGGTGACTGGTTGAGAAGATGGAAGACAATCATCAGCTCCTCCCCCAAAAGATTGTTGACATTCTCCTTTGCTTGAGGACAGTGCGTGTTGTTGCCATCACGATCTAGTTCCAACATTTGATGACATAGTTCTATTGTGAGGTATAAGGCACAAAGTAGTGGTGTTGGATCCCTTTGTCGACACAGCATGCAACAAACCCGATCGTTATTTCGCCACCATTGTTCATGTATGTCGTTGTTCATATGCACCACTCGAAGCTTGCGACCACTCTCCTCCATGGAGGCTTTAACACGCTTGATGGCATACGCTACAGCAACCTTCATGTTGAGGAGCATTTCCCACATGTAGCATGCCATGTTGTTGACCAAGAGGAGGAAGAAGCAACATCGACCAGGAGTTGTTGATGTGATGTGACTGCACAGGTCACCGTGCATGAGCTCGAGCCACTCTTCGGCTCGATAGCTTGCCTAACATGAGAAGGGGCGCCATTTCAACTTGTCATCACACAGGTGTCATAGAGTTGTCCCACATGATCGATGTGTGGCATGCCCTGCACGGTCTCCTTGTTGTCATGGAGGTGTCGAAGGTGAGTACTCAAAATGGAGGTATCGAAGCTCTCATGCCGGAGCCAAGCCACGTTATCACAGTGATCAGCAAGACAAAGACTAAGACACATGCACATGTAGAATATACAATCGTTTCTTTTCTCAATTTACCTTGGCTAGGAGGTGGTAGCGGTTCCAGATGTGAAGCAACCCATGGTCAATTTCCATATGTGAGCTGCCTAAGATTGATAATGAAATTTGTTAGCACAGGGATGTAGTAGAGTCCAATGAGGAGTGCAAGTTTTGGCCACGAAGGCGACAAAGCTGACACCATGAATCTTGATGGAGAACACGTCTCCAAACTTGACGAAGCTATATGTGTTGACATCCAAGTCAGACAAGTACTCCCATCGATCAGGCATGTGGGGTGTGGCACTACTGTCGAGGTACTAACTGTCATCGAGGAAGACATGGGTACATGGCTCATCGAGGTGGAGAGGGGGCAACCTATGGTGATGGAGGATAAAAGTTTGAATCTTTTCCCTCCTCTATTTTTGGCTATAGCACTAGGCTCCCATGAATTTGGAACAAGCCAAGTTCGTCGTTCTCGTTGGCCTACGCGATGTGAGTCTAGCCACCACACTTGGAATGTTTGCAATTTTTGCGCCAAT
Organism: Zea luxurians; assembly: GCA_029449295.1. Classification (NCBI taxonomy): domain Eukaryota; kingdom Viridiplantae; phylum Streptophyta; class Magnoliopsida; order Poales; family Poaceae; genus Zea; species Zea luxurians. Next base: position 87,611 of record JAOPSE010000407.1, on the reverse strand, counting down.
GGATTGTCTTGTCGTAGTTGAGACAAATATCGTGTTGTGTTTCTTGCGCTCATGGTAGCATCGCTGCTATCCGCGTCGCCACACCCATAGGGTCCCTTGTGTGGGCAGCGTCGGTGGTCGCTTGTTAAATACGAACCTCTACCTTCTTTCGCTCCTTATGGTGAGTGATCCACTACTATTTGGTGAAATAAGTTTCCCATCGATAGTGACTGACTCACCGGGACAGTGGCTCATCACGGTCGTCGCCGACCTTGAGCTACCCCGTAACCTCCTCGATCATCAGTGTGGAGAAGTACAAGAGTGTCTCCATCACCAATGCAATTTGTGTGTACTTGGGGACAACATAGAAAAACTCTCAACTGTCATTTGTTTGTCGATGTCACCATCGTTGTGCCATGTCATCTGTTGTAGGAGAGGTGGAGAGCAAAGTTATCGACATTCCTCTGGGGTGGAATGTGAGGTGATCCCATTTCTCATGCAGCTTCTGCTACATGGGGCACGAGCGCTACCGATACACGCTACAAGGATGGTGTCACTAGCGTCGTTGGCGGTCTCCTTGTTCGTGAGGTTGGGCGCCATCTCCAATGGAATGGCAAGGAGAGCTTCAGGCGCTCATCAATCCTCATGGAACACAATGTCGCCAAACTCATGTCCTAGATTTATCGTGCTTGCATCTTTACCTTCATCACCAAACTCCACATGTTTTAGTTGGTCTTCTTAGCATGGGCCATGACGCCCTTCCACTGTAGTCTTTCATCGCCTTTTGGATGACTGTTGGCCCATGCTTGCCATGGTGACCTTGATGGCATACCAGTGACAACAAGGCGAGGTGGTGCCTAAGAGGTCCAATCGACCCTTAGGACCACACGATGTCCCCCTCCTCGGCGTGCAGGGCAGAAGTAGTCGTGGTTGCCTATGCATTGGTCGTCTCGCCTGTCTACGTAGACGTCGCTTCTGTTGCAATGATGCAAGCCTCGCACACCTCCACAACCGCGCTCGCATTGGCTCTACAACAGTTCAACGTGGTCGACACATGGGAGGAGTGGGCAGACATGGCCGACAGAGGAAAGAACACAAGCTCTATGTACCAATTGTTGACAAAGACACAAGTTTTGCGAATTTTATGTATATTACTTAGAAAGTCATCATTGCTACTCTCTTGGTTCATATTATAGAACTAGATGTCTACTTTACAGCTAAAAGCATAACAAAACTATGATACTTAAAGTAGAGATAAGATGCTAAAGAGAAAGATAAGATGCCATGACATAGGTACTAACTACTACTACTTATCCTAGAATTGGAGCTCCAAAAGAACAACATTGTGGCTTATGCTTCAATTCTTCCCCTAAGCCTTGTGTGTAGACTTTGGAGTGAATTGAACTACCCCAATCCTGATGTGAAGCTCCTAGAACTCGAGCCTTCCAAGTCACTTGGTTAGAAAGTCTGTGAGTTGACCCTGTGTTGATATAGTTGGCCTTCACGCTTCTCCCATCCAAGCAACTCGTGATGAAGTGCTATTTGATCCTGATATACTTGTTGTGCTCATGGGGACAAGATTCTTCATCAAGGCCAAGACGGACTTGTTGTCCACCCGAAGTTGCAACAATATATTTAAAATTAGGTTCATAACTGATTACCATCACTATGATCGACCAAAGAAAAGATATGTGAAAATATACAATTTTTGCCTTGAAGACCAAGAGCATGAAAAGTACAATGTAGACAAGTAATTCATCCATAACAAAAAAAACATTATGAATGGTAATTTGGCTAGAGTTAGCTCCTAATTTGAATCTCTTAGGGAACACTTACACCTAAAATAGTTGATTAGTCCTCAAGATGTGAAATTATGTTGTAACTATGAATAATTACGAATAAAACATAAAGGAATATGATCCTGACAACAATTTCCAATGTGGGAAAGTATCTACTTACTCTTGCATAATTGCATTCCTAGTTTTTTTGTTACATAATGCAATGGCTTATCCAAAGCTATTACTTGATTTCTAAAAAGTTGTAAATTTTATCAATTCATCTTCAAAGAATAATATATAAACCTAACAATTGATGTGTTAAGATGCTAGTAACTATTTAACTCTGAGTTGGCACCATATTCATTGCAAGGAACTATCTCTAAGTAGCATTGTGGGATCAAGTAATTGAACCAATGAAAGTATGTAGCTCTGCCAAATGCACGCATTATTGAATCTAAGAAATATATCGATGTTGTCATATTTCTAAACACTTCACTAGTAGAAAAATACAATGTAACTGACATTCTGATTATATAGATATTAGGCATTCTTAATGACAACGTTTCTCTAGTATTTGCTACTTAAATAATATTTTGTTATTGTTGGGTTAAATTTTGGTGTTTCTAGATTCCAAACCAAGACACTACAACAAGTAATGATTACATGCAAGTCTTCCCCTCACACATGTCATGTCTAACCTTTGTATTTATGAGGTTTAGCGACATCATTTTTATATCCTATTGACACATGTAAATTTTTTGCTTAAATAGAGAAGGTAAAAATTTGTGATTGAATAAAGATAGAGAAATGTTTAAACATAATTACTAAGAATCTAAGATAGATTTAATAGGATGAAACATTACATAAATCAGATAATGATCAAGCGAAAGGAGTTGATACATCAAACAATCCACTATTATGACATATGTGGTAGTAGTCATGGGCCTTGTGTTACACTTATGACTTTGTTAACACGCCAATGTATTTGTATGTCATATGGGGAGACGATGTGGACTATATAATAATATTATCACATGGCTAGAAGTAAATATATATATTTGTTCTAGGATTTATTTTTTAGTATTGATTTCATTGTTAGGATTATGTAATTGACGTATTTTAAATAGATAGGCAAATGTCGAACTAAAAAGGTAGGTAAATCAGGCTCCATTACATTTTAGCAAGACCAATTTAAGAGGGCCCTTCTTTCTTTCAAGGGGGAGGACAAAAAGAAAGAATCAAAGAACCTCTCGCCTCTGGAAGGAGTGGTTTGTTTGTCTCTCTGTGGAATATAATGAAGATAAATAGTCTGAACGTAACATAGGACATAACAATAGATTGTAATATTATTGATGCCACTTATTATGTAGAGAGCATTCTTAGCAAAGCTAACTATGAGTTAGAAGAACTTGATATAAGAGAGTAACTATAGAAATACCGAATTTAAAGAATTTGTTTTTTTTTTGTGCTCACATGAATAAATTAATAAAGCAAATTAAGAAACTATGTTTTTGAAACAAGGTCTTTGAAAGGTCTTTTTTTATCTTAGAATTCAACTATAGCTCAAATGTTTTCTCTATTTGGATGGTCTTCTGTCTAGGTAAAGAAAGTAGTATAGATGTCTAAATTTCCCCAATATCATTATATTTTTCTTTATTTGATATTATACTCATTGCATTGTTTATCTAGATCATATCAGGTAATTTAATCACATCTAAAAGAAACGAATGGGTTCCTTGGTATCATTTTAAGGGTTGGTTTGGTGACAAAGGATTTGGAGCAGATCCATGCATGGATTCCCTCCAATTCACTTGTCACCAAATCATCCCGATAGCAAAAGATTTCCTTCTCTATGGATTCCCTCCAATTCCATTGTCACCAAACCAGTCCTAAATGGAAGACAGGCAGGATGAATTATGGAAGGAAGTTAGACCTATTTGGCTATGATAGTATATGATACAATTTTCTCAGTAATTATAATACAATACACTATAATTATTTCCTAGTACCACAATACAACTATAATTAACTATGCAAACAATTTGTATTACTAGTAGATGCAGCACATAAACCACATCTATTAAACCATCACAAGGCAGGTAAGATGGATGGATGAAACTACGGCAGCCAGCAGTAAACAAGAAAGCGACACTATCATCAACCTGACAAAAGCCACAATGTGGCTTGAGTACACAAGATTCCTTTTCGGGTTAACTATGCAGGAACAAACAGCAGGCACTTGTAGATCGAGCATATAACCCACACCTATGAAGCCATCAGCCCATCACAAGGCAGGCAAGATGGGTGAGGCCCAAATCTAATGAAACGTCGGTGAAATTGCAGCCAGCAGTAAACAAGAGAGCTCCACTGACCATCAACCTGGCAAAGGCCACAATGCGGTTTGAGTACAAAATTACTTTTTGGGTTAACTATGTGGCAATGTATTACTATAATAGATCCTGCACATAAACCAAATCTATGAGGCCATAACAAGGCAGGCAAGAAACGGGGCGAGGACCAAATCTAATGAAACTAGAGGCAGTAGTAAACTTGGTGAAGGCCGCAGTGTGGTTAGAGTGAGAAATCTCATTTTTGCGTTAACTATATGGCAAACATAAGTCAAAAACAAAACAACATATGTACAGCGGAAGGCACATACACAATATCGCATGCGTTGGTTTTGTGTCCGAACAGCAAGAGAACTCAGATAGTGACAGCCGTACTGCAAAGAAGACCGATGGAACTGGAAACGGACCTCCGGATGGCTCTATGGTTTAATTAAAAACGGGTTTAACTGACCCAAAGAAAGAGGAAGTCGTCCATGTAGAGATCAGAGGCTCCACCAGTAAGAAAATAGCTGAAAAATCTTTTATCAGGCCGCTGTGCATTTAGTGCGACCAATCGTTAGTCTGCCTGATCTATTGCGTCGTACGTGAACATATTTTTTTGCCATGTTGCCAGGCCGAATTTTCCTATTGGCTACACGCCTACACTAGTTTTATTATGGGAGAGATGAACTGCCTACATGTACTAACTGTCCTTTCCGCCTGAAACCACGGTGAAGTGGGTGCAAAAACATTGCGAGGAGCTGAAAGGAATTAAACCACGGCGAGACAAGATCATCGGGGCACAAAATCTTCAAACCGGCCAATGGATAAGCACAAGGAGAGAGGAGAGGTGAGGACTGAGGGGAGATGAGTGGGGGTGGTAGCTGCACAGGAACAGATGTTCGTTCCCCCAGCCCCAGGTGGCCAAAAACTCAAAAAAGACGGGAGAGGCCACGCGGTTGCTACAGGAGTTTGCGCAGAGAGCGCGCAAGAATCCATCAGATTTTTGCAGGCTTTCAGTCCACAGAAAACAGTAAAGTAATCCGCGTTAAACAGTAGGCCAAGCAAGAGGCAAAGAGGATTATTACCCCCCAAACCATAAAAAAAGATGGCTAAAGAAAGACCGAACACCGGATTTTATCGCGAGGGGAGGGGAGACGGTTGGGCGGGCGGGGGACTGTTACCTTCCGCTGGCGAATTCGTAGAGCTTGCCGCGCGGGGAGAAGACGACGAGCGCGACCTCGGCGTCGCAGAGGACGGAGAGCTCGAACGCCTTCTTGAGCAGGCCGTTGCGGCGCTTGGAGAAGGTGACCTGGCGGCTGGTCGGGTTCTCTATCCGCTTCATCTGCGTCTTGCCCCGCACCATCCTGGACCGCCGGGGACGAGAGCTCCAATATATCGAATCGGGACACAGATCCTCCTCCCTCTTCCGGATCGGATGGCGGCGGCTCCTGCGGCTGGGAGGAGACGCGGCGAGGCGGAGGGAGCTTGTTATCCGAATTGGGCCGGCGGTGGAGGCAAAAGTGGAAAACGGGGCGAGGATCTGGTCTGGGGAAGGGAAAGGGGGCACTCACCAAAAATGGCAAGGGGAGGGCGGTGGTGGGAGAGAGAAGAAGAGGAGGGGGGCCGCGTCGCGTAAGGGTTTTGGCCCCGTAGCCACTAGCCAGCCGCGGGCTGCCTGTGCCTTCTATCTCTCTCTCCTCGCCTCCTCGGCTTTCCTTTTCCGTCCCTGCCGGTGTTGCCGTGAGGTGGGGCGGGCGGCGCAGCGAGAGCGAGCGCAACGAGGCGGAACGGAAAGAGGGAGGGGCGGGTTCGGTGGGTGCCGTTGCTGCTGGGCGGAGACGAAAGGGTATATAGGTATACTATCACCGCCACCTAATAAAGAAGGGTATGGGGGGAGGAAAGCGAAGCCCGGAATTTCCCATCCGAGGAAAATTATCGCGCCCGCCATTGGCCGGGTGCGCACTGTCTGCCTCTTTTCGGGAAGGGGCCGCGTCATTAAAGCCCGACGCCTGGTCCTGCTCGTTGAGGGATCCGGTCTTTTGCGGGTAACCGCTCGTGAGAGCTCGATATTTGCAGTTCCGCACAACCGCAACCGACGGGAGGACGACCCATGACCTGGCGATAATGATACGTGTGGCGGGTGATAATGGTGGTAGACTAGTAGTAGTAGCTCTTTAGCTAATTTATTTATCCTACATTGTGTAGGTTTTCACAATCCTCCGGACAGATAAAAGTATCATGTTGGAGCAAGAAGACACTGAAACGATGAATCGAAATGGTCCATGCAATGCATTGTTTTATTTTGTTATTTTTACATCATTATTGTCTAGTAAGATTGCACTTTTGTCTAATAAGAACGAAACTCACTTTCTTTATATATACTCCCACGTACGGCAGGTGATAAAAATAAACATGTCGTGCATCCAAAAAAAAAACAGCATTGCTCCATGGGTGGGGATAAGTGGGGTACGTGATAAAATAATAGTCTCTATTGTATAAAACACCACCATCGTCATATGTCACGCGTAAAACACGTTGGTACTCCGTAATGGGCCAGTCGATCGGTTCAAACAACACACGCACCACACCTCTCTCTCCTCCCTTGGGTCGCGCACCCCCCTACTAAAATTAGTAAGAGAAAATATAAATTATGCAAATACTTGTGACATAGAAATAACATCTATATCAATTGTCATACATCCAACATGAATATCGTTTTATATAATCATAGTGCTCTAATATTTTATCAAACAATTTATATGTTGTCGCAACACACGGATATACAAACTACACCGAAAACAGCGATCGATATGTTTGATCCATATAATATGAGACCGAATAAGTACTATTAGATTTTATAGTATTATCGTTTTTTTAGTTTTTAAATAGTTTTAATTGAACTTTAGATTTCTAAAAATATTATAATGGTTGATAATTTGGAACATAGCGTAGTAGTATCAAATAAAGTTACTCTGGCGTTGGAGGGAAATGGTTGGTCAGTAAAAGAGGAACGAAAAGTTAAAGCATCCCTTTCCTTCCTTGGGCGAAGGCATCGTTTCCCAATTGGCCAATTCCCAGTGCTAGTGGGCAGTACGAATTTTTTGGCCTTACCGAAAAAATCCTACCTGTCGTTACCTTTTGCAAATTGGACGTATGGCTGGATGCAAGCTTAGAATTTTCACACCAATCCCACTCCTCCCTGGCGCTACCGTCACGTGGATTTGATAACGATATACTGCGGTATCGAATATATGTGATGTGGTATATAAACATATATATTTTTTTGCTGGCAAACACATTTATTACCCTACCATACTTTCATGTAGTACTGTTTAGTGCAGGGTGATGGAGACGCAGAAATAATAATAATAGAGCTCACTTTCATTTGCCTTGCAAGTTTTTTTACAAATGTATAAGAGCAATGTACAACACTGGACCCCTTGATAATAATCTAAGTACAAGAGGCAGATAAGAGACTGTATGATAGCCTGAGCTAGGAGCTGACATGCATAGGCCCGATGGGCCTAGGCTCTATTCATTTCTCTGTTGCCAATAGTATAGCCTAGTTTTCACCATGAAGACCCCTGCTCAGCCCAATTTAGATGCCCCTAAACTGATATTTCAATGCTTGTCCTTGCAAGTGTTTTCTCACTCCCATTTTATCCTAGGTCCGCCCACGGCCTTGAGTCCCTAGATCACAAATATAGTTAAGAGATAATATGTACAGAGAGTCATGTAGAGACAAGTTCTTCACGAAGAGATTGTCTCTTGTTCTTTTTCATTTACTCCCCTAAGGACCTCTTCAAGAGACCTCATATTAAACGAGGTTGTACATAGCCTAATGACCATAAGAAAATTAATAACTATTGAATATATGTCTAAAAGGAAATTATGGTCCATGAGAATACTAATGGACCTTTAGGGCTAGTTTGGGAACCCCAATTTCCCAAGTGATTTCTATTTTTCAAAGGAAAATTAGTTCATTTCCCATGGGAAATAGAAATCCCTTGGGAAATTGAGGTTCCCAAACTAGCCCTTAGAGTAAAAGTCCATTACCAAGGGGCATATGTGTGTGTGTGAAGGGGTGTCGTGCTTCAGAGATCATCTTAGCCGCTGTTGTCTCTCTCCATATGGTTGCGAACACTCAAGTCGCCACCGCCATGTTCTCTCGTTGTACGCACGATGCTAGCACATTGACACCGTGATGTTTCATCATTCACGTGTAGATACTATCGAGATGTTGTTGCTATTGTTGTGGCATTGATTAGCAATGAACTTGAGGAGGATGGGTGAACATGATGATGTTTGCATGTTTCCACTATATGGATGTGTTCTTTTGCTGAGCTACGCGTCTAGGGGTAACGATCCATGATTCTCTACTCACATGTTATCTTGGTTGAACACGGTAGATATGCTAGTGTGTAGCGTACATGTTTTCCTATAGTGGTATCAAAGTCAGGTCATACATAATTTTTTTTATTTGATTGGATTGCATATAGACGATATGCCTATTAGATTGGATCTACTTTTTCTTTGTATGTAACACAGAATGGGATGGATGACTGAGTTGTCCGTGTAGTCGCACAACTTGTTTACCCCTACCGAATGAAATCACCATCAGGCATGAGATCAATTCACTTTCCATCTTGACTACTTGCACAACTTGCACCTACTAGCTAGAATCACCATCGAAGCTAATAGTGTGTGTGTGTGTTTTTTAGGTTATGAAAGACAATACATCTTAGTTGGATGTATGTTATCATTCTACCTCGTATGTTTGTCAATATGATTGATAGTGAAAATATTGGCACTTGGAATATCTTTGAAATTGCCTTGATTTGTTCAATTCAATGAGATTTTCATAGTGATTCCATTGATGTGACCAATATTTTTTTGAGAGGTTTTAGGGGTTTCCCAAAGATTTGTGGGTGTGGTCCCCTCGCCCCCTGTTTGTGTACAACATAATAGATTGTTTGAACAATTCCTTTCCACACCACATGATAACATTTGGTTCTCCGTCTAACTTGGCTTTGCTGAAAATGTAGTGAATAATATGATTGAAATATAACCATCACAGACTAGACTTGGTGATGGAGTTCACCATGAAAAAAGGGTCATATTAACTCACATTCAACATGATTATCTATGATGTCTTATTTCCCTATCATACTTTTTTGTATGTGTGCTAAATATGATAGGATAACTTCCCTTAAAAAATTAGTCGTTAATTTTGATGCCTTCTAATTGCTACGCCTATAAAGATCCTAATCGTCACTTGGTAGGTCTACCAAAGCAGAGTGCCAAAAATTATTTTAATCTAATAGGATATATGTCGACTATCTACATACATAGTTTTGGTTTGCTTAACGAGGCTATCAAATCGAATTTGGGCCTTGAGCATGGTGTTGAGAGCTAGGGCATCGTAGGCGAGACGAGTATAATACATGTGTATTCAAATGAATACCCAAGATTTTTATAAAAAATTGAGTATATATAGTGTATAATATATATGTATATGTAAAAAGACATAGTATCTAGGCTAACATAAAAATAGACCTGGTGTTTGGTGGGTCGGTGGTCCAACAACCTCGGACATGTGCGTCATTCTACAAGGCGGTTTGCATGCCTCCACACATGTCCTACTCGCCCTCTTACCCACTTACCTTAGTGTAGTGCAGAACATAGCTGAGAGTCGTCCGTCGTCCGCCAGCCTACACCTGCGCGACCGCCTGTCACATCATTGCCTAATGCTCGCCCGACGGTCATCACCGCACATCACATGTGCCTGTGGTGTCGCCTGCTTGCCTAGTGGTCGTCCATCATGGCATCGCTTGACACCCGCTCCTGGCTTTGGCACCCTACGCTCACCCGGATGCCCCTTATCTTCACCTAGTTGTCTTTTGTAAATAGTATTTGAACAAATTTGATTTATGGTCAATTATTACTTAACAAAAATTTGGTTTTGTTTGATACATACCACACATATGCTATAAAATTGTTGTTATGTAATAAATTATAGTATTGTACAAATCATATCGTTACATTTTATACGATTATTTTTTTACCTCTTCGCAATTTTGAATACCCATCCTCTAAACACATGGGCCCACCAATGTAGTGCATTGGATGCCACTCAACAACACAAGAGTCACATGGGATATCATTAGCAGATGTTGCTTACCATGTCATTATGTTTCTAGCTATGATGCCATAGCTCACTAGAACTTAATATTATGGATTTTGTGACTATATGTCGTTAGATGGAAGATGGTTGCAAAACATATAGTGTTAGAATCTTTTATTAAATTGTTTAATAAAATGCTAAAGCAAATATATTACTAGACTTTGCTTTTTATTTTGTTTTAGTGATGCCACCTAATGCTCCTATCGATTTTAATTTGCGATCAATTCTTGACAAACAAAAACTAACTGGAACAAACTTTATTGATTGGTACCATAACTTGAGAATCATTATCAAGAAATAGAAAAAGGAGTATGTTCTTTAGAATCCTTATCATGATGATACAATGAATAATTCAAGTGATGCTGATCAAAGTGCTTATGAGAAGCACACAAATGGCTCGTTGGATGTTAGCTACTACCTCATGCTTGCCACCATGTCCTTTGAGCTTCAAAAGCAATATGAGCATACAAATTCCCACATTGTGATTGTGGGACTCCATGGCATGTTCATGAACCAAGCAAGGGTTGACAGATATGAGATCTTCAAGTCTTTACTTTTTATGTAAGCTAACTGAAGGAAGTCTGGTAATCAAGATGATAGGTTTCATTAAGAGCCTTGGTGCGCTTGGTTTTGCTCTTCTTGATGGGTTGGCTATCAATGTGGTCATCTACTTTATCCCTCCAAAATATGATCTATTTGTTTGAACGTTCACATGAATAACATGGATAAGACCATGGCTGAGTTGCATGGGATGCTTAAGACAGCTGATGAAAGCATTAAAAAGAACTCTAATCATGTGATGATGGATCAGAAAGATGGTAAGAAGCAGAAAACACTACGAAGATACCATAGCTGTCACGTTCGAAGAAGGACCTTATAGGTAGGAGACTTAGTACTCTGATGGGTCCAGGCTAACAAAGACCATCACAAAACTGTCCCTAACATGGGAAGGGTAGTTTATAGTCGGAGAGGTACTTTGGCCAGACACCTACAAGCTGAAGGACGAGAAGGGAAGGACACTCGCCAACGTGTTGAACATCGAGAAACTACGGCGATTCTACCCAAAGCGAGACTCCACTACTCCCAAGCCAACCTTCTCCCGACCCTAGGCCGGATACCTTGGGGTGGGGGAGCACCAAAGAATCCGCCTTCCTCGTTAACAGCTTTTGTGTCTTTCTAGTAGCCATTACATTTATATTTCTTCTAACAAGCATGGGCGCGCTAATACCTATTTTTTCTCTTTATTCTCTACCCGACTCCTGCAGGGCCTCAAAAAACCGAAGGCAGGAAAAACCAACCAGGCCACCCTTCGAGAGCGCCCCGGCCCATGGGTACTGGACGAACGCTAAGGGATCACTTTCCGGTAAGAACCCAAACCTGTGCAAATTCCTTTGGTAGGGACCAAAAAAACAAAAAACTCATGGCAACACGACCATGAATTTTAGAGTCTGAAGGCTGGTCCACGGAAGGCTCATGGCCGCTCCAGCGAAAATAAGAGTGAGGGGCAATCGGAGATGGGCACACTAGCGGCCAGGACCCTAACGTACAAAACATTAAGGGTGTCAACAACTCATGTTCAAGTCCTAGGAGATTCTAACTCATGGTTTATCGCGGAGAGAGGTAGCGATCCATCGGGTCTGGTCGAATAGAATCGACAACTATATGAGTCGGTGCCCTGGGGTATGAGGGTGGTCCCTAGTGGACCTGCGCATGGATCCTGCGAAAGAAACTAGGAATTCACTCAGATTACCCATTTGTAACTCACCGAGCGCCATTGCTACCCCATCGAGGAAAGCGTGGTTTGCCTCACCTCGCCACATCCCCGAGAAGAGGATGAGCGGCAGAGAGTAAAATTAAAAAGACAAAATAGGCCCCCAGATGGACCCTTGCACCGAGCAAGGGCTCGAGGGCTCGCCCCGCACGAGTGTGGCGTACAGGAGAAAGTTGCACAGAAAGCAACCCTGGACTCGGAAAGGGCTCCAAACAAAACATGGTCGGGGGGATCTGAAATCCTTACACATCATTAGACCGGCCAAGTCACATGTAGAGCCATGAAAGATCACAAATCACGAAACTATGGACGATTACGTATTATCCCCTCCACAACACCACCCCGAGCGCAGGCGTTCACGGCTGCATAAAAATCACCTAATAACATGTCCAGATCTTCCACCAACGAACCCTTAGACAGACCAATGGCGTTACGGAAGTTACCACCAAAGTGTAGCAGGAAGTGGCGAGGACCATTGTCGCGCCCCGATGAGGTTCCGAGCTCCAAGGTCTCGCACGCACGGGCTGAGACATCGAGGAGACGTGAAAGGGAAATAGGGTTAACCTTTTCCCACAATTAATTTTGGTGGTTGAATGCCCAACATAAATATATGAACTAGCTAGTTTGCTCTAGAATACATGTTCTGTTCAACACAAACCAATAAATATTTAAGTTAGGGATCAAACTTGAAGGAGCAAAGAAACCAAATGTGTTGTGGTCTGGCGCACCGGACTGTCTGGTGCACCAGGTCCATACAGGCTTGAACCAGCCACTCTCGGGTTTCAGCAGGCGCACTCCGCTATAATTCACCGGACTGTCCGGTGTGCCACCGGACTGTCCGGTGTGCCACCAGAGCAACGGCTAACTCGCGCAATGGTCGACTGTAAAAGCTGATGAACAGATGAATAGTGCGCAACAGTGTGCGGCAGAGTCAGAGCGCAGAGTCAGAGGCGCACCGAACAATAAACATGAGCTGTCTGGTGTGGCACCGGACTGTCCGGTGCCACAAGAAGACAACGGTGCCAACGGTCGACTGCTCCCGAACCCTACCGGTTGGGTGACGTGGCGGCGCACCGGACAGCCAATAGTGCCTGTCCGGTGGCGCACCGGACCCATCGACAGCAGCCTCCCAACGCCTTGTTTGGTGGTTGAGGGCTATAAATACCCCAACCACCACAACTCCAAGCATCCAAGTTTTATGAAGTTTTCATTCAATACAAGAGCTAGCGCATTCACTCCTAGACACAATTCAAAAGATCAAAGCCTCTCCAAGTCCCAAATTCATTCCAACCACCTAGTGACTTGAGAGAGTGTGTGTTCGTGTTCTTTTGCGCTCTTGTTGCTTGGATCGCTTTCTTCCTTCCTCATTCTTGTTCCCAAAGTGACTTGTAATCAAAGCAAGAGACACATAAGTGTGTGGTGGTCCTTGCGGGGTCTAAGTGACCCGTTTGATTAAGGAGAAAGCTCACTCGGTCTAAGTGATCGTTTGAGAGAGGGAAAGGGTTGAAAGAGACCCGGTCTTTGTGACCACCTCAACGAGGACTAGGTTCTTTAGAACCAAACCTCGGTAAAACAAATCACCGTGTTCACTCGCTTTATTTCTTAGTTGATTTATTTTCCCCCTCTCTCCCGGACTCAGGTTTAATTCTAACGCTAACCCCGGCTTGTAGTTTGTGATTTAAGTTGTAAATTTTAGATTACGCCTATTCACCCCCCCCCCTCTAGGCGACTTTCAAGACGTAATTCATGGTCCCCACCACGAATGCGAGTGAGCTTCTTGGCCTGATTCATGCATGAGTAAAGGCTCGAAAGGTTAGGCTCCAGTGAGCGACGCGAATAGTGTCATCCACAAGAACAAAAAGCATCAGGTTAACTTCTATTATTACAAGAAGTCGCACCAGGGCACGCTACAACGTTGGGTTAGGAGCGTTGCAGATAATTGCGTCCATAGACGACTTATGTACGACGCGATTTGCCGCCTCGTCGTAGTACTCTAGCTCGTCCGGGGCTCCCCAATGAGCAGCGCTGCGGCGACACCCCTACAGACATCAAGGCTAACAATGCCCCAGACACGACACAAGATGTTGTCCAAGCACTCCGTCAGAGAGGGGCCATGAGCCCGACAAAATCTAGAGCCCGACCCAAATGATAGCGCAGTTCCTTTAGCTCGGCTTCTAAGGCTATCGAAATAAAAAAAATGATAAGGGTAAGGGAAACGTCGAGGACTCTAGGGAGCAGGGGATGAGAGCCATACCGAACACGCGACCATCGGACTTGGCAAGTTGGGACCGGAGCCACTCGATCTCAGCCTCAGCAACCATCTATTGAAAGGGAAATGTGCCCTTGGGCCATTTTCTAAGTATTTTGGTGATTTAGTGTCCAACACAAGTGCCTAAGTGTAAAAAGGTGGACAAAGTACAAATCAAGAATTAATGTATGTTTCTCAGACTTAGTACATTGTTTTATGGACTAATGTATTGTGTCTAAGTGCTGGAAACAGGAAAAATCCAATTGGAAATGTCTTGGCTCGAGCAGCCAAGAATCTGCTGAGTCTGCAAGCACCGGACTGTCCGGTGGTGCACCGGACAGTGTCCGGTGCGCCAGGCTGGCTCGAGCGAAGTGGCCGCTCTCGGGAATTCACCGGCGACGTACGGCTAAAATTCACCGGACTGTCCGGTGTGCACCGGACTGTCCGGTGAGCCAACGGTCGACCGGGCCAACGGTCGGCCGCGCAATCTGCGCGGGACATGTGGCCGAGCCAATGGCTAGAAGATGGCACCGGACAGTCCGGTGTGCACCGGACATGTCCGGTGCGCCAACGGCTCTCAGGCTGCCAACGGTCGGCTTCACTATTTAAGGAAGGAAATCGGGCACCGGACAGTGTCCGGTGTGCACCGGACTGTCCGGTGCCGGACTGTCCGGTGCCCCCGATGACAGAAGGCAAGAATGGCTTTCCAAACTTGTGCTCAACGGCTCCTAGCTGCCTTGGGGCTATAAAAGGGACCCCTAGGCGCATGGAGGAGTACACCAAGCATCCTTTGAGCATCATTGATCACTCACACTTCATTCTCGCGCACTTGCTCGACATTTTAGTGATTTGAGCTCCGTTCTAGTGTGCTAGTCTCTTGAGCTCAAGTCTGGGTTTTGCGTGTGCGTATTCGCTGTGATCTTTGTGTCGTGTGTGAGTTGCTAATCCCTCCCTTGCTCTGTGATTCTTCGTGAACATCTTGTGTAAGGGCGAGAGGCTCCAAGCTGTGGAGATTCCTCGCAAACGGGATTAAGAGAAGCAAAGCAACACCGTGGTATTCAAGTTGGTCTTTGGACCGCTTGAGAGGGGTTGATTGCAACCCTCGTCCGTTGGGACGCCACAACGTGGAGTAGGCAAGCGTTGGTCTTGGCCGAACCACGGGATAACCACTGTGCCATCTCTGTGATTGATATCTCTTGGTTATTGTGTTGTGTTGAGATCCTTCTCTAGCCACTTGGCATATTACTGTGCTAACAAGTAACTAAGTTTTGTGGCTTAAGTTTTTGAAGTGTTACAGGATCACCTATTCACCCCCCCCTCTAGGTGCTCTCAATTGGTATCGGAGCCGTTCTCTTCAAGAAAGGGACTAACCGCCTGAAGAGATGGATCCTAAAGGCAAGGGGATGGTGATCAACGACAAGGAGAAGGAGTCCTTCGTCAACGAGCCCAATGATGACAGGCCCACCGACTCAGGCTCGGGCCACAATAGAAAAGACGGGAGGAAGAAGAAGACAAGGCGCATCAAGGAAATATTCTACTACGACAGCGACGAATCTTCCTCCTCCCAAAAGGACAACGACGACTACGACAGACGAAAGACGGTTAACTCAAACTTTTCTTTCGATTATTCGCGCATTCCGCATAGCTCAAATGCTCAATTGCTCCCCATTCCACTTGGCAAGCCCCCTCACTTTGATGGAGAGGATTACGGATTTTGGAGCCACAAAATGCGTACTCACCTGTTTTCTCTCCATCCAAGCATTTGGGAGATTGTGGAAAGTGGAATGAAATTTGATAGCTCGGATAGCCCTGTGTTTATTAATGAACAAATTCATAAAAATGCACAAGCTACTACTGTGTTGCTAGCCTCTTTGTGCAGGGACGAGTATCACAAGGTGAGCGGCTTGGACAATGCCAAGCAGATCTAGGACACCCTCAAGATCTCTCATGAGGGAAACGACGTCACCTTGCTCACCAAAATGGAGTTGGTGGAGGGCGAGCTTGGACGGTTCGCGATGATAAGGGGAGAGGAGCCGACACAAACATACAACCGGCTCAAGACCCTTATCAACAAAATAAGGAGCTACAGGAGCACGCGATGGACGGACCACGACGTCGTCCGCCTAATGCTAAGGTCATTTACCGTTCTTGATCCTCATTTGGTGAACAATATACATGAAAATCCCAGGTACACCAAGATGTCGCCCGAAGAAGTTCTTGGGAAGTTCGTAAGTGGGCGAATGATGATCAAGGAGGCAAGATACGTGGACGACGCGTTGAACGGTCCTAGTCATGAGCCTCAACCCATTGCTCTCAAGGCAACAAGGAGCAAGGAGGCGCTACCAAGCAAGGTGGCGCAAGTTGAGGCGGCCGGACTCAATGATGAGGAGATGGCCCTCATCATTAAGCGCTTCAAGATGACGCTTAAAGGTCGCAAGGGGCAGCCGAGCAAGACCAAAGCCAAGGGGAAGCGCTCATGCTTCAAATGCGGTAAGCTTGGTCATTTTATTGCTAACTGTCCCGACAATGATAGTGATCAGGACCAAGGGAACAAGAAGGAGAAAAAGAAGCATTACAAGAAGGCCAAGGGCGAGGCACATATCGGAAAGGAGTGAGATTCGGATTGTTCCTCCTCCGACTCTGACAATGAAGGACTCGCCGCCACCGCCTTCAACAAGTCATCCCTCTTCCCCAACAAGCGTCACACTTGCCTCATGGCAAGAGAGAAGAAAGTAAGCACTCATACTAGTACTTATGCCTCTTCAAGTGAAGATGAGTCTAGTGATGATGATGAGATAGATTACTCATGCTTATTCAAGGGATTAGATAGAACCAAGGTAGACAAAATTAATGAATTAATTGATGCCTTGAATGACAAGAATATGCTTTTAGAAAAACAAGAGGATTTGTTGTATGAAGAACATGATAAATTTGTAGAAGCACAGAAATCTCTTGCTCTAGAAACTAAGAGGAATGAAATGCTCTCTAGTGAATTATCTTCTTGTCATGAAACTATTGCTAAGTTAAAAAGTTTTAATGATGATTTAAATGCTAAACTAGAAGTAGCTAGTAAATCTCATTCTTGTGTAGAAATTGTTGAAACTTGTAATAAGTGTAAAGATTTTGACATTGATGCTTGTAGTGATCATTTAGTTTCAATTTCCAAATTAAATGATGAATTAGCTAGTCTTAATGCCCAACTTAAGACTAGCAAGAATGAATTTGACAAGCTAAAATTTGCAAGGGATGCCTACACGATTGGTAGACACCCCTCAATTAAGGATGGACTTGGCTACAAGAGGGAAGCCAAGAACTTGACAAGCCATAAGGCTCCCATCTCCGCCAAGGAGAAAGGGAAGGCCCCTATGGCTAGTAGTGTGCAAAAGAACCATGCCTTTATGTACTATGATAGAAGACAACCTAGAAATGCTTATAGGAGTTGTAATGTATATAATGCCTTTGATTCTCATGCCATGGTTGCTTCTAGTTCTTCTTATGTGCATGATAGAAATGTTGGTAGGAGAAATGTTATTCATAATATGCCTAGGAGAAATGTCGTTAATGTTCCTAGGAAAGTTAATGAACCTTCTACAATATATCATGCTTTAAATGCTTCTTTTGCTATTTGTAGAAAGGATAGGAAGATAGTTGCTAGAAAATTAGGGGCAAGATGCAAGGGAGACAAAACTTGCATTTGGGTCCCTAAGGATATTTGTGCTAACCTTGCAGGACCCAACATGAGTTGGGTACCTAAGACCCAAGCCTAAATTTGCCTTGCAGGTTTATGCATCCGGGGGTTCAAGCTGGATTATTGACAGCGGATGCACAAACCATATGACGGGGGAGAAGAAGATGTTCACCTCCTACGTCAAGAATAAAGATTCCCAAGATTCAATAATATTCGGTGATGGGAATCAAGGCAAGGTAAAAGGGTTAGGTAAAATTGCAATCTCAAATGAGCACTCTATCTCTAATGTGTTTTTAGTAGAGTCTCTTGGATATAATTTGCTATCTGTTAGTCAATTATGCAATATGGGATATAACTGTTTGTTTACAAATGTAGATGTGTCTGTCTTTAGAAGATGTGATGGTTCACTAGCTTTTAAGGGTGTACTAGACGGCAAGCTTTACTTAGTTGATTTTGCAAAAGAAGAGGCCGGTCTAGATGCATGCTTAATGGCTAAGACTTGCATGGGCTGGCTATGGCATCGCCGCTTAGCACATGTGGGGATGAAGAACCTCCACAAGCTTCTAAAGGGAGAACACGTGATAGGTCTAACCAATGTTCATTTCGAAAAAGATAGACCTTGTGCAGCTTGTCAAGCAGGGAAACAGGTGGGAGGCTCTCATCACACCAAAAATGTGATGACAACATCAAGACCCCTGGAGCTGCTACATATGGACCTCTTCGGACCCGTCACCTATCTGAGCATAGGAGGAAGTAAGTATGGTCTAGTTATCGTTGATGACTTTTCCCGCTTCACTTGGGTGTTCTTTTTGCAGGATAAGTCTGAAACCCAAGGGACCCTCAAGCGCTTCCTAAGGAGAGCTCAAAATGAGTTTGAGCTCAAGGTGAAGAAGATAAGGAGCGACAACGGGTCCGAATTCAAGAACCTTCAAGTGGAGGAGTTTCTTGAGGAGGAGGGGATCAAGCACGAAGTCTCCGCTCCCTACACACCTCAGCAAAATGGTGTGGTAGAGAGGAAGAACAGGACGCTCATAGATATGGCGAGGACTATGCTTGGAGAATTCAAGACCCCCGAGTGCTTTTGGTCGGAAGCCGTGAACATGGCTTGCCACGCCATCAACAGGGTCTACCTTCACCGCCTCCTCAAGAAGACGTCGTATGAGCTGCTAACCGGTAACAAACCTAATGTATCGTATTTTCGTGTTTTTGGGAGTAAATGCTACATTCTAGTGAAGAAGGGTAGGAATTCCAAATTTGCTCCCAAAGCCGTAGAAGGATTTTTATTAGGTTATGATTCAAATACAAAGGCGTATAGGGTCTTCAACAAATCATCGGGTTTGGTTGAAGTCTCTAGCGACGTTGTATTTGATGAGACTAATGGCTCTCCAAGAGAGCAAGTTGTTGATCTTGATGATGTAGATGAAGAAGACGTTCCAACGGCCGCAATACGCACCATGGCGATTGGAGATGTACGGCCTCAGGAACATTTGGAGCAAGATCAACCGTCTTCCTCAACTATGGTGCATCCCCCAACCCAAGATGACGAACAGGTACCTCAAGTGGAGGCACATGATCAAGGGGTAGCACAGGATGTTCAAGAGGAAGAAGCACCTCAGGCACCTCCAACCCAAGTTCGAGCGACGATCCAAAGGGATCATCCCGTCGACCAAATTTTGGGTGATATTAGCAAGGGAGTAACTACTCGTTCAAGATTAGTTAATTTTTGTGAGCATTACTCTTTTGTCTCTTCTATTGAGCCTTTCAGGGTAGAAGAGGCCTTGCTAGATCCAGACTGGGTGTTGGCCATGCAGGAGGAACTCAACAATTTCAAGCGCAATGGAGTTTGGACACTGGTGCCTCGCCCCAAGCAAAATGTTGTGGGAACCAAGTGGGTGTTCCGCAACAAACAGGACGAGCACGGGGTGGTGACAAGGAACAAGGCTCGGCTTGTGGCAAAAGGTTATGCCCAAGTCGCAGGTTTGGACTTTGAGGAGACTTTTGCTCCCGTGGCTAGGCTAGAATCAATTTGTATCTTGCTAGCATATGCCGCTCACCATTCTTTCAGGTTGTACCAAATGGATGTGAAGAGCGCTTTCCTCAACGGGCCAATCAAGGAGGAGGTGTACGTGGAGCAACCCCCTGGCTTCGAGGATGAACGGTATCCCGACCACGTGTGTAAGCTCTCTAAGGCGCTCTATGGACTTAAGCAAGCCCCAAGAGCATGGTATGAATGCCTTAGAGACTTTTTAATTGCTAATGCTTTCAAGGTTGGGAAAGCCGATCCAACTCTTTTTACTAAGACTTGCGATGGTGATCTTTTTGTGTGCCAAATTTATGTCAACGACATAATATTTGGTTCTACTAACCAAAAGTCCTGTGAAGAGTTTAGCAGGGTGATGACGCAGAAATTCGAGATGTCAATGATGGGCGAGTTGACCTACTTCCTTGGGTTCCAAGTGAAGCAACTCAAGGACGGCACCTTCATCTCCCAAACGAAGTACACACAAGATTTGCTAAAGAGGTTTGGGATGAAGGACGCCAAGCCCGCAAAGACGCCGATGGGAACCGACGGACACACCGACCTCAACAAAGGAGGTAAGTCCGTTGATCAAAAAGCATACCGGTCCATGATAGGTTCTTTGCTTTATTTATGTGTTAGTAGACCGGATATTATGCTTAGCGTATGCATGTGTGCTAGATTTCAATCCGATCCGAAGGAGTGTCACTTAGTGGCTGTGAAGTGAATTCTTCGATATTTAGTCGCTACGCCTTGCTTCGGGATCTGGTATCCAAAGGGGTCTAACTTTGACTTGATTGGGTACTCAGATTCCGACTATGCTGGATGTAAGGTCGATAGGAAGAGAACATCGGGGACGTGCCAATTCTTAGGAAGGTCCCTGGTGTCATGGAACTCTAAGAAACAAACCTCCGTTGCCCTATCCACCGCTGAGGCCGAGTACGTTGCCGCAGGACAGTGTTGCGCGCAACTACTTTGGATGAGGCAAACCCTCAGGGACTTTGGCTACAATCTGAGCAAAGTCCCACTCCTATGTGATAATGAGAGTGCTATTCGAATAGCGGAAAATCCTGTTGAGCACAGCCGCACAAAGCACATTGACATCCGGCATCACTTTTTGAGAGACCACCAGCAAAAGGGGGATATCGAAGTGTTTCATGTTAGCACCGAGAACCAGCTAGCCGATATCTTTACCAAGCCTCTAGATGAGAAGACCTTTTGCAGGCTGCGTAGTGAGCTCAATATCTTAGATTCGCGGAACTTGGATTGAAATGTAGCATACATGTGTTTATGCTTTTGATTATGTTCATTCTGCATATTGTTGCTTATTGTGGTGCTCAAGTTGTACAAACACTCCCTGGACCTCACAAGTCCTGTTTGCAAGTGATGCACATATTTAGGGGGAGCTGTGCTACAACTTGACCCTTTGTGGCTAACCATGTACTTGAGTTTGGTTGTTTTAGTCTCCAAGGAAAATTGAAAGGGAAAAGGTGGACTTGGACCATGCGAGACTTCCACTGCACTCCGATGAAAAGAGTAACTCTTCCAAGTTCATCGTTATACTCTTATTGCCTATTTGCTCTTAGTTGAAGATTTTGGTGAGGCAATGGGGTTAAAGGGCCAAGATTGATCCCGTTTTGGTGTTTGATGCCAAAGGGGGAGAAAATAAAGGCCAAAGCGATAAATGGATCAGCTACCACTTGAGAGATTTTGAAAATAGTAGAATAGAGCTTTTGGTTTGTCAAAACTCTTTTGTTGTCTCTCTTGTCAAAAGTTGGCTTCTTGTGGGGAGAAGTATTGATTATGGGAAAAAGGGGGAGTTTTTGAAATCTTAAATCAATTTCTCTTAGAATGACTCTCTTTATGTCTAAACATGTGTGTTTGACTTAGAGATAGAAATTTGAGTTTGATTTGCAAAAACAAACCAAGTGGTGGCATAGAGTGATCCATATATGTCAAAATTGAATCAAAACAATTTTGAGTTCTTATTTGATTTGATTTTGTACTTGTTCTACTTGCTTTATGTTGTGTTGGCATAAATCACCAAAAAGGGGGAGATTGAAAGGGAAATGTGCCCTTGGGCCATTTCTAAGTATTTTGGTGATTTAGTGTCCAACACAAGTGCCTAAGTGTAAAAAGGTGGACAAAGTACAAATCAAGAATTAAGGTATGTTTCTCAGACTTAGTACATTGTTTTATGGACTAATGTATTGTGTCTAAGTGCTGGAAACAGGAAAAATCCAATTGGAAATGTCTTGGCTCGAGCAGCCAAGAATCTGCTGAGTCTGCAAGCACCGGACTGTCCGGTGGTGCACCGGACAGTGTCCGGTGCGCCAGGCTGGCTCGAGCGAAGTGGCCGCTCTCGGGAATTCACCGGCGACGTACGGCTAAAATTCACCGGACTGTCCGGTGTGCACCGGACTGTCCGGTGAGCCAACGGTCGACCGGGCCAACGGTCGGCCGCGCAATCTGCGCGGGACACGTGGCCGAGCCAACGGCTAGAAGACGGCACCGGACTGTCCGGTGTGCACCGGACATGTCCGGTGCGCCAACGGCTCTCAGGCTGCCAACGGTCGGCTTCGCTATTTAAGGAAGGAAATCGGGCACCGGACAGTGTCCGGTGTGCACCGGACTGTCCGGTGCCCCCGATGACAGAAGGCAAGAATGGCTTTCCAAACTTGTGCTCAACGGCTCCTAGCTGCCTTGGGGCTATAAAAGGGACCCCTAGGCGCATGGAGGAGTACACCAAGCATCCTTTGAGCATCATTGATCACTCACACTTCATTCTCGCGCACTTGCTCGACATTTTAGTGATTTGAGCTCCGTTCTAGTGTGCTAGTCTCTTGAGCTCAAGTTTGGGTTTTGCGTGTGCGTATTCGCTGTGATCTTTGTGTCGTGTGTGAGTTGCTAATCCCTCCCTTGCTCTGTGATTCTTCGTGAACATCTTGTGTAAGGGCGAGAGGCTCCAAGCTGTGGAGATTCCTCGCAAACGGGATTAAGAGAAGCAAAGCAACACCATGGTATTCTAGTTGGTCTTTGGACCGCTTGAGAGGGGTTGATTGCAACCCTCGTCCGTTGGGACGCCACAACGTGGAGTAGGCAAGCGTTGGTCTTGGCCGAACCACGGGATAACCACTGTGCCATCTCTGTGATTGATATCTCTTGGTTATTGTGTTGTGTTGAGATCCTTCTCTAGCCACTTGGCATATTACTGTGCTAACAAGTAACCAAGTTTTGTGGCTTAAGTTTTTGAAGTGTTACAGGATCACCTATTCACCCCCCCTCTAGGTGCTCTCATCTATGCCGTACGGAAAACTCCATAACTCTCCTGGGATGCCTAAGGGAGAGGGAGATGGGACAACGACTCCGGCCACAACGAGCCGACAGACAACCCTTTAGCGGACCCCATTTGAAGTGACAGCCTGAGGATCAGGAGCTCGGGGGTGACGACGGGCGAACGCTTGCTTGATTTTTGAAGGAAAGAAAGAGCAGTCGTCCCCACCTTAAGAAGGAGTGAATCGCGCCTAAGGTGACATAGCTTGCGAAGAGACAACCACAATGGTAGCTTGAAAGGTTGAAGGGTAGACATCGCCTGACTACTGGGGCCCGTTGGTCAATTGGAGGTGGTTGGTAACGTCTGCCCTAGAAGAACCCGCCCTCAGACGAGCCCTGTGGCACCGAGGCCGAGGTCGGGCGTGGCGAAACTGGATAAGGGGGTCGAGTGAGCCTAAGGGAATCGACTCGAGTGGATCCCTTGCCTGGCCCGAGACCGACCCGTCATAAATGACCAGCCGCATTGACTGCGCCTAGAGCTGAACCATAGCAGGGGCGCTGGTCAGCCTCCTGCTCATGACCTACTATCCCCTTGGGCTACAACTCACGTATGACCTATGAGTCCCTCGGGTTGCGGTGCATTTACGACCCGCATGCCCCCTCAACCTGTGGCACACTCATGACCTATCGGGACTAGGCCTGAATGCACAGATCGCTGGTAGGGCACAACACGATGAGACACATCGAGCCTTAGGCTACGAAGGCCAGGGGTCGGCGTAGCCCAAATGATGGCGCTCGGGGCCCACGTTGCTGACGCCGGCTGCCATATAGAATACGACCCAACCAGGTGATCCCGGGGCTCACGGGCGCGCGTAACTTCACCCCGGATAGAATGCTTGGTTTTACCATCGCCTTTTGGCTCCTTCTTGAGGAAGCCACTATTGGTCGACCCCTTCCTCGGCCTATAAAAGGAAGAGGTTGGCCCCTAGACGAAGGGACGGACACAAGAACAAGGGGATGCACACACGAGCAACACACGGACCCTAGACGTGAAGACTATGGACAGACGAACAGGAGGAGGATGCATCGACGAGGACCCAGAGGCCGGAGCCCCACCGCCAAGTCAAGACTTAGTTAGAACTCCACTTTGTAATAATTAGCTTCACCTCCACCACGATAAGTGACTTGGGAGCCTCTCTTGACTGCTTGTAACCCCTACTACGAGCTTTGATAAAAAATGGTACCGGTAGCGCAAGCTGGCGATGACTGAAAGTAGGAACGTTCTGCCCGAACTAATATAAATCTTGCACCCACCGCGCACACTGTCTGGAGCCCGAAACGCACACAATAAATTTACTTACTGGAGCGAGGTTTGAAACACCGACAATATGTGTATAGATTCATTATCATCCACTTGAATATGGACACAAAAATAAAAGACCTAAAACAAACAATATTATGGAACAAAGGAGTACATGGTAAGGTACGGTTTCGACGACACAAATAAAACTAAACCGAACATGGCATAAAGGGGACAAAATTGCATTAGTGGGATCATAAGCACAGTACCCTAGCTAGTTAGGGTACTGTTTTCTGTGAATTAAGAAACTATGTTGAAAAGTCCAGATTTAAACCTTTTCATCTAAAAGATAGCAGTATCACTTGGTGGCCTATCTAGTATGTTTCCACGGTGGAGTTTCGTCGTCGGTTGTTAAATTCCTGCGCGCACGTGATGCGCGTGCATCGAACCAGAGAATACGTGGCCTGTAGTAAACAGTGGAGCAAAAACTAGCTATACCTTGAAAAATTATGAGGCCAAGAGACATTGATACTAGCCTTTTTCGTCGTGGACCTCGATTCAATCTTAGGAATTTCTTCATATTTCACATGCCTAAACAGACAAAGAAGCATGCAGTTTTTTTTAGTCCAGAAGTCATATAAACACATGCTAACTAGTGGCTAATAAAAACATCTGGCGCTTCATGGCATTTATATATGGAGCTCTGGAGACTTGGATTTTGTGCTGTATTGTCCCATCTATTATCTATATATACAAAGCCTCGTCATGGCAATATAATGAACCAAAATAGGCGACGACATACTAAACCTATGAGGCGGGTTGGTATTGTTTTTGTTTATCGTTTTAGGGAAGTTATTATTCATCATCTATACAATTTGTCAAACCTATGATTAGCACAGTGAACGAAATGAACTGCAATAGAGATAGTAGGAGCTCGATCGATATGGAAAGGGACGACAAGAACAGCAGCACCAAAGCCCAGTCAAAAAGATGCCCAGCCAAGCAATCAATCTTTCCCGTCAAGGGTTTGCAGAAGATCATCACGAGGGAAAGAGAATCGCACAGATGCCCAATATCAGCAGCTTAGTACGTCGCAAATGTGCTGGTACGTACACGCTTTAGTTCTTTCTTCCGTGAAGATTTTTTTCCCCTTTCACCTTTCGCGTTGAATGACTGAGGGTCCGAGAGCATGACAAGCTGACTAGCTGAAAAAAAAGAAAAGAAAGAAAAGGTGAAGATGTGCAAAATAGAGAAACCGCGAGGGGGCAACGGGAAACATCACGTGGCAGGGCGGGCTGGGGCCAGGGCTAGGGCTAGGGGAACACCGCCAGTGGCCAACTGGCCATGAGACGGACTGACGGAGTGACCTTCCCCGTCAGATTGTCGCCCCGTCGGCCCAGCGTCTACTACGGGACCTCCGTCATTGGCCACGAGAGCCAATGACGCGTGGGGCCAGAGACAGGAACAAGCCACATGTCATCCAGTGTAAACAGCGAGCAGCCCGTGCCGAGTCAATAAAACAGCCGGTGGGACCACGCTTTGATGGGGGCAGCAGCCATCGCCCAATCCCGCGCGCGTGGGGCCCAGCGGGAGTGTACGAGGGTGGCGAATCTGTCGGCGTCCTCGGACCAGGACCCGTACGGAACGCCACTCCCTTGGTGACACGTGGAGACCCAGGACGGGCTACTTGTGCTGCATGCCTGGTGACTCTGTGGCTCCCGCTCTCCCCATCCCATCTCCTAGAAACGGGTTACAACTTCTCGCATGCGCGTGCGGGTTAGAGGACCCGTGTTGCCGTGCATAGTCGTCAAGTCTTATTTTTTTTAAAAAAAAAATTGCCAGCCACCTTTTGTTTTTATTTCTGTTTTTTTAGTTACGCCAACACGGCTGGCTGAAAAGGACCAGATAAGATGATAATCATCTTGTTTAAAGCTTACGCCCTCCGGTCTTCAAAATACTTGATATTTTGGATATGATCTTATATACCAAGGAGTTATTAAATAAAGTTGTTCTTTCCTATAGTACCCCTAATAAATAAGTTCAGATTATATACAAAATACAAAATGATGTTTGCATAGTTGGTTCCAATGCTAGCCGCAATCATTCAAATGGTCAGCTCGTGCGATCAAATCTCACGGTTCCTTTTTTTGCGCATGCATGCATGGACATGCTGTGCGTGGAAAACGACGTCTAAGAGCAATTAGCCATACATGGGACCATCTAGATCAGGAGCATACTAGTCAACAAATGATTCAACATCAATTATTTGCATCCAAAGTGAAAAACCCTTAAACAACAAGTATTTGCAGCCAAAGTGAAAAATTGTTAAACATCTAGTATTTGATGACTAGAGTGAGTAACTAAAAGTAACAGTTTGTAGCATGCACATATCGCACTTGCACACAGAACTACGATACTGTCATACATTAGACTACCTCAAAAAATATAATTCAAAATGTTAAAGATACACACACAAGTAGAGATGGCCAAACGGGCCGCCTGGTCCGGTCCGGCCCGGGCCCAGTAAAACACGGTCCGTTTTGGGCCCGGCCCGCTAGGCATGGTTAGAAAACCAGGCCAGGCCGTCTGAGTCCGCGGGCTCATTTTTCTGTCCAAGCCCGGCCCGCAGTGAGCCTAAACGGGCCGACCCGTTTAGCACGAAAAAAGCGGGCCAAAAACGGGCTAAGCGGACCGGTAAGCACAATTTAGTACAAAAAAGCGGGCTTAACGGGCTTAGAGGTAAACGGTCCGTGCCGAGCTAGCACACCGTGCCTAGTTTTCTGTTCGAGCCACGGCACGAATAAAATAAGATTGTTATATGTCTAAATATGACATAAACCAGATCATAAGGGTGACATGTTGAAGCGTCCCAATCCTCTGGGACTCAAATATGATACAATTACTAGTCCTAAGAGGCTAGTAAACACATTTATACATCAGATGATTCCAGATCTGCTTAAACGAGACAAACCTATAAAGGTGGCGATTAACTTTAATAGTTGGTCCACAACTCAGGACATATCATCAGAGTGGGGCTGAAGCAGCCCGATATACGCAGCGAAGCAAATCAGCGGTCCAACAGCCACAGATAAGGTTGGGAAAAGACGTAACTCTTACCCGATCAACGATCTCCTTCTCTTAAAAACAACAAATAAGCAAGGGTGAGTACTTACATACTCAGCAGCCCACCTTCACCCACAGAATGGGGAAATCAGATATAATGCATGGAGTATATGGAGCTCAGGATATTTTGCAGAAAGAGCAATATTTGATACAGGGTTATTTTGTAAAACATTTTATATTTTCAAAGCACATCCTCTCCCAAAGGAGCAAGAAGTTTTTCAATATAGAACAAAATCCCCTGGACTAAACCATCCAGGTATCTCAGCAGTTTCCCACTGGTTTTTATTTTCAAAAATAGCTACTGGACTTCCCGTCCACCATAGCTCATGGCTCAACCACCGGACCTTTCAAAACCACTTTTCAAAAGCATTTTTGGAAAACAAAACACCAATTGTCAAATCCATGCCATGACTCATCCATATCCGTGGACGCGGACTATTCGAATAGGTTTTTAACTCTGTGCAGAGGTGTACATTTTACCCACTAGTCTGGTTTCTGCAATCTCACCGTCATGAGATCTGAATGTCGAAACTCTCTCCTTCCTTGCACGTCCTTATCTTAGCGATTATACCAGAAGGAACAAGGCCACCACCATGTCCAAACCGGACAAAACATTCCCCTTCCTTATCCTCCCGGTGCTCCCCAGCCATCATAATCCTAGGGTTTGGACCGTGCAAGTTTAGATCAAGCGACTGCCCATACAGTCTCGAGTGGTTGTACTTGATAAGAGTATAGGTAAGGAGTGATGACAAACCGGTCCTTAGGCGAGAGGGACAATCCTTCATGCTCGCACCTAACCCGGCTGAGCCATCACCTTAGGCCCTCCCCTAAACCAGGGAGTCCCTAATCATTCCTCTCAAAGGTGATAAGGGTGACAACCCTTCATCATACCCATTTTGAAAAACATTTTCTTTTGAAAACTCACACCTTTTCTCAAATCGTTTGTAACAAAGATATTAAAGAGTATAAAGATTAATTGCGGCAAAGTTCTAAGGTTGGGTGGCCATAGTAACTTGTCTCTTAGCAGCAAAATCATATCATGTATAAAATAACAGGCTGAGGGTTGTGGTTGAAAAAGCGTGCGTAATTTATGCATCAAAGGGATCCAGGGAGCTTGCCGTGATTTAACCAGTGAAAGGGTGAGAGCTCGCAGAACTGGCTTCTGGATCCACCGACTGGCGTAGACTTGCAACTCTGGCCTTCACGAGATGACACGAACGCTCCAATAACTATGCAACATGAACAAGCAAACATACAAACCAGCAAGTATATCAACAAATATTTAGTATAGTGGTCAGAATAGCGATATATGGATGGGTAGAGTCTTGAGCAGAATCTATGTGATGTGGTGTTGTGATATTACTTGGTGGTGGAGCGGAGGTGCTTACTAGGAGGGTGGATTGGAGGCGAAGCGACACTATGCGTGTAGCCGATAGAGCGGGGTAACTGAGTGGGTGGGGGTTTGCCTTGGCTGAGGGTGTTGAGTGTGTGGAGAGGGTAACTGGGTTTATTTATAGTTGGGTGTATGTGGTGTAGTACAGTAGAATTCACTGTTGGTGAGAATAGTGACGAGTGAACCGTCTGACTTAGCCTGAACTGGGAAATTATTGGTAGAATATGGAACAAGAGTATTTTGGGAGTTTCCTGGATTATGAACCATGCTTAAGGGATGACATGGTTGGATAGTGAATAATTTGATAAGTATTTAGAAACAAGAATTATTGGAATATGAGTTTGGAAGCCTGGCTCGAAAGAATCCCAAAGTTAAGCGTACTCAACTTGGAGAAATCTGGGATGGGTGACCAGATGGGAAGTTCTTACTAGAAGGAAAATCACAGTCACCGGAGTTTTGTATGACTGGAATATTGGTCTGGCAGGTCTTAGGTGAGCTAGACAGCATGATGGATGAGCAGTTGAAATTTAGGGTGATCGGATGATCGATGAATAGTAACGATGAATAGCGACGGTGAATAGTGACACTGAATAGTAACGGTGGATAGTAATGGTGAATAGTTCGTATGAACGAATGATGAATAGTGACTATGAACGAACGATGAATAGGGACTATGAACGAACGATGAACGATGAATAGGGACTATGAACGAACGATGAATAGGGACTATGAACGATGAATAGGGAGTATGAACGAATGATGAAAGATGAATAGGGGCAATGAACGATGAATAGGGACTATAAACGAACGATGAACGATGAATAGGGACTATAAATGAACGATGAATAGGAACTATGAACGAACGGACGAACGATCGAATGATCGGACGGACGAACGATCGGAATTTTGGCAGCATAACAGCTGAGCAAAGATTATTTGGACGAACGAACGGATGAACGATCGAACGATCGGACGAATGGACGAACGAACCATGAACAATCGGACGAACAATCGAACGATCGGACGAATGAACGAACAAACTAAGAACAGGTGGACGAACGATCGAATGAACGACCGAACGATCCTTGTGCTTGTGTTGTGCTTGTTTGGGAGTGGTCGTGTGGGGGGGGGGGAGTGTTGCCATGAAATGGCTTGGGGTGGCTTGAGAGGAGGCCCTTTCCCCTCTATTTATAGCATAGGTGGGGGGAGAGGAGGCGAGGATTAGTGGAAGGATGCGAGGATTAGTGGGAGATAAGCATGTATTAGTCTTGTATAAGTGAAATTAGCTTGTAGAGCTCACTGTATGACACTGGAGGCATACGTATACGTATGAGCATGAGGAAAATTATGTAGAAAATATTTGTAGGGACTTTAAAAATGATTCTGAAGGTATTTCTCAGGAGGAAAATATTTGGAGAATTATCGGTGGAATATCTAGGCAGTATTTCTGGAAAGAACTTGAAGGGGATCACTAGGGAAATATTTGTAGGATATTTTGAGGAGGATTTTGGAGAGAATATAGACCACTATATTTTATTTGTTGAGATCAACTCGCAAACAAACATTTTGAAACAAAATTTAAAATTCATTTTGAATTTAGAGCGAGTTTGAGAAATTTTCAAGATTTGAATTTTTGGGGTGCCACACATGTATGTAAAGATAGAGATAGACTACCTGATAATTTGGGATAGACTTGGCTAGGTCAGATCACTATCCTTATCTGATGATTGGGCCAAATACTTTTCCTGTAACCAGTATCCCTCAATGTACTACAAAAGAAAGGTTGGGTGCACCAAGAGGGTAAATTATCTGATTACATTGCTGCCACACCTAGTTTTAGGGGCAAAACCAAATGCATAGCATATGTGTACCAGGATCCATTTTTCATACATATATTGATGTCACAAGTGTAAAATATCAAAAGACAATGCAATAAAGACATAAAAGATAGTATAATAACTTTATTACATCATTCGAACTTAAGAGTCTTAGCAGTATCGTAATCAAAGTACATCGAAAATATCATGGGCAATCTCCCACAGGAAGATGACTGGAGCGTCGCTAGACTCAGTACTCATCGTCACCATCGTCAAAGTCTTCCTCATCAGTTTCTGATAAAAAATTTATCAAGGGATGAACTCACTTACGGTGGGGGCTCAACAAATGGGAGGAATTATGCAAGGTTAACAAGGTAGGCTAAGGTGCGGTAAGCATTTTAGTTGGTCAATATTTTATGACACTATAGGCGTACGTATATGTATGAGCATGAGGAAAATTATGGAGAAAATATTTATAGGGATTTTTAAAATGATTCTGAAGGTATTTCTCAAGAGGAAAATATTTGGAGAATTATCGGTGGAATATCTGGGCAGTATTTCTGGAAAGAACTTGAAGAGGATCACTAGGGAAATTTGTAGGATATTTTGAGGAAGATTTTGGAGAGAATATAGACCACTATATTTTATTTGTTGAGATCAACTCGCAAACAAACATTTTGAAACAAAATTTAAAATTCATTTTGAATTTAGAGCGAGTTTGAGAAATTTTCAAGATTTGAATTTTTGGGGTGCTGCAGATCTACCCCACTTAAAATGAATCTCGTCCTCGAGATTCAGCTTAGAAGGGTTATGGGTATAGCTTTACTTCAGCTACAAATCTTCCTTATGCAGACTCTTCGAGGAGATGGAGCTTCAACAAAATCTGGCCTTTGAGGAGCATCCGGTTGCCGATTGCAACGCTGATTCTGGCTACTCAAAGATCATCTTCAGGCTTCTAGCTTTCGCTTGGTAGCTAGCTTACTGAAGAAGCATCGATGCCAACACGCAAACCTTTCTCTTGCGAACTCTCACATGGATTCCTTCCTTGATTGGTCTTCTGGTGCTTTATCAATAAAACTTGGGTGACCACTTCTCATCTAGAGACTTATATGCTTGGATGATCTGGTCCTCCACAAGCTTGCTACAGGCCTTCTTCTTTTTTCCATAGCAGGAACTTTACTGGAACACTACCCCAATTAAAAAGAATGAGGGTAGAACTCTTGAATCTTAGGGGTTTGAACTCCTTGAAATACCTCATAACAAGAGTGTTACAGGGCCTTCTTCTGCCGTTGATGCTTGAGCAGGCTGCGGAGAGATGACTAACATAGAGTTGATTTTGGGACAACGTTCTTCTCATCGTCTCTTCGCTTTCTTCTTTCTTTTCACTTTTCACTGCCCCTTTCTTTCTCTTTTTTCTTCCCATTGAAGGATTCTATCAAAGAGTATTACCATCATACAGAGGAGGAAACCAAAGACTATGAACCATGTACAACAGTCTTCAATCCAAGAATCACCAAGCATTGTGATCTTAGGGGCGAGGGAGTGGAAAATGGAGTTGCTTGCGATTCGGCAGAGGGTATTTTATCAGGTGTGTGCTTTGCTAGGGATGGGAACTGAGGGAGCTAGTGCGGGAGTTTTATAGGTGAGCGGTACTAATGGTGGTACTCGGGGGTGTGGAGTGGTGA
The DNA here is from genome assembly GCA_029449295.1 of Zea luxurians. Taxonomy (NCBI): domain Eukaryota; kingdom Viridiplantae; phylum Streptophyta; class Magnoliopsida; order Poales; family Poaceae; genus Zea; species Zea luxurians. Next base: position 55,025 of record JAOPSE010000407.1, on the reverse strand, counting down.
TGGAGCAGGTGCCACACGGTAGCAGACGCGACATGGGGAGGGGGGCCTATTCCCGGCGATGATGGCGGCGGTGGGTGCACTGCAAAGGGGGTGTGGGGCGGTGGTACTGCGCATGGAGGCGGGCACGCGTGCAGGGTGCACGGGTGAGTGGTGGGGTCGACGACCCAAATGTTTGTGGTCTTTGGTTCCAAGAATCTTTGCCTCTCTGTATTGTAATAACTTCTTATGTCCTCCTTTTCTGTTTACTTTGACTTAGGAGCAGTGCTTTGATTCTCACGGTCGGTTCTATTGACTGAGCGGCTGGACAGGTTCCTTCTGCATCTTATTCCAGGCTTCAAAGGTAAGCTTCCCGGTATCTTCTTGGGTAAGGTGCTTTTCTCTTGAGATGGGTTAAGATGAGAATGGAAGCATAAGGTGAGGATTAGCTCTAATTTGTTATCTATGTTTTTAGAGAAAACCTTTCTTAAAAAGAAAGAAAACACATAAGCTCAACAATGATAAGCACAAACAAATCAAATGTTTTGAATAAGGGAAGAATAGAGTTTTTCCAAAGCACAGACTACTCAGATTCGGGGCTAGGCATAACTGAAAGGGAAATAGGGTCAAACCTCTTCCTATAAATGATTTTGGTGGTTGAATGCCCAACACAAATATTGAACTAACTAGTTTGCTCTAGATTATGTATTCTACAGGTGCATAAAAGTTCAACACAAACCAATAAAAAGATCAAGTTAGGGTTCAAAAGAAAGGAGCAAAAGAAACCGAAGAGAACCCTGGTCTGGCGCATCGGACTGTCCGGTGTGCCACCGGACTGTCCGGTGCACCAGGGCCGATTGACTCCAAACTCTTCACCTTCGGGTTTCTGAGGCCGCGCTCCGCTATAATTCATCGGACTGTCCGGGGAGCCACCGGACTGTCCGATGTACCAGCGGAGCAACGGCTATCCAGTGCAACGGTCGTCTGCAAAAGTGTGAACAGTGCGTGAACAGTGCGCGCAGAAGTCAGAGCAGGCGTCAGAGGTGCACCGAGCAATGAACATTACCTGTCCGGTGCAGCACCGGACTGTCCAGTGCGACATGAAGTCAGCGCTCCAATGGTCAGAATATTCAGAACCCTAACGGTTAGGTGACGTGGCTGGCGCACCAGACAGTGTCCGGTGGCGCAACGGACTGTCCGGTGCGCCCTTCGATAGACAGCCTCCCCAACGGCTATTTGGTGGTTGAGGGCTATAAATACCCCCCAACCACCACCACTCCAAGCATCCAAGTTTTTCAGACATCTCATTCAATACAAGAGCTAGTGCAATCAATACAAGACATAATTCAAAAGAATCAAAGCCTCTCCAAGTCCCAAATTCACTCCAAAGTACTAGTGACTAGAGAGAATGTTTTGCTCGTGTTCTTTGAGCTCTTGTTCTTGGATCGCTTTCTTCTTCCTCATTCTTGTTCTTCAAGCAACTTGTAATCAAAGCAAGAGACACCAATTGTGTGGTGGTCCTTGAAGGGTCTAAGTGACCCGTTTGATTAAGGAGAAAGCTCACTCGGTCTAGGTGACCGTTTGAGAGAGGGAAAGGGTTGAAAGAGACCTAGTCTTTGTGACCACCTCAACGGGGACTAGGTTCTCAAGAACCGAACCTCAGTAAAACAAATCACCGTATCATCCGCTTCATTTGCATTTGATTTGTTTTCGCCCTCTCTCACGGACTCGGATTTATTTCTAACGCTAACCCCGACTTGTAGTTGTGCTTTAAGTTTATAAATTTCAGATTTCGCCTATTCACCCCCTCCCATCTAGGCAACTTTCAATTGGTATCAAAGCCCAATACTTCGTTAGAGTATAACCACTCGAAGTGATGTTGGGAGATCACGCCAAGAGGGAGATCGTGACTGGCGACAAATCCACAAGCCACGGGAAGGCTCCATCAAGGGAGTCCAGCAACAAGCTAAAGGAGGAATCACCTCCTCACAAGTCGCATCAGAGTGGCGACAAGAAAAAGAAGATGAAGAAGGTGGTCTACTACGAGACCGACTCTTCGTCGCGATCCACCTCCAGCTCCGACGCGCCGTCCGTCACTTCTAAGCGCCATGAGCGCAAGAAGTTTAGTAAGATCCCCCAACGCTATCCTTGCATTTCCAAACACGCTCCTTTACTTTCTGTCTCACTAGGAAAACCACCAGTTTTTATGGTGAAGATTATTGTATGTGGAGTGATAAAATGAGGCATCACCTAACCTCACTCCACGCTAGCATATGGGACATTGTTGAGTTTGGAGCGCAGGTACCATCAGTGGGGATGAAGGCTATGATTCGGACGAGGTCACCCAAATCAAGCACTTTGACTCCCAAGAAACTACTATACTCCTTGCCTCCTTGTGTCGAGAGGAGTATAATAAGGTGCACGGGTTGAAAAGTGCCAAGGAGATTTGGGACATACTCAAGACCGCGCACGAGGGGGACGAGGTGACCAAGATCACCAAGCGGGAGACGATCGAGGGGGAGCCCGGTCGATTCGTCCTCAACCAAGGAGAGGAGCCACAAGCGATGTACAACCGGCTCAAGACCTTGGTGAACCAAGTGCGCAACCTCGGGAGCACCAAATGAGATGACCATAAAATGGTCAAGGTTATTCTAAGATCACTCGTTTTTCGCAATCCTACACAAGTTCAATTAATACGTGGTGATCCTAGATATAAGCTAATGTCTCCCGAGGAAGTAATAGGAAAGTTTGTAAGCTTTGAATTGATGATCAAAGGCTCCAAACAAATCATCAACTTGGAGCAAGGCAGCACCTCCACACCCGAGGTGCAACCCGTTGCATTCAAGGCGATGGAGGAAAAGAAAGAAGAGTCTACATCAAGTAGGCTCCCCATCGACGCCTCTAAGCTTGACAATGAGGAGATGGCGCTCATCATCAAGAGCTTCTGTCAAATCCTCTAACAAAGGAAGGGGAAGGACTACAAACCCCGTTCCAAAAGGGTGTGCTACAAATGTGGTAAGCCCGGTCATTTTATCGCTAAATGTCCTATGTCTAGTGATAGTGACAGGGGCGACGACAAGAAGGGAAAGAGGAAGGAAAAAAAGAAGTACTACAAGAAGAAGGGTGGCGATGCCCACGTGTGACGAGAATGGGATTCCGACGAGAGCTCCACCGACTCCTCCTCCGACAAGGATGCCGCCAACATCGCTGTCAACAAGGGACTCCTCTTCCCCAACGTCGGCCACAAATGCTTCATGGCAAATGACGGCAAAAAGAAGAAGGTAAAATCTAGAGCCTCCACCAAATATACAACATCTAGTGATGATGCTAGCTCTAGTGAAGATGAGGATGACTTGCTTACTCTTTTTGCCAACCTTAACATGCAACAAAAAGAAAAATTAAATGAATTGATAGGAGCTATTCATGAGAAGGATGAACTCTTGGATAGCCAAGAGGAATTCCTTATTAAGGAAAACAAAAAGCATGTTAAAGTTAAAAATGCTTATGCTCAGGAGATAGAAAAATGTGAAAAAATAACTAGTGAGCTTAGCATTTGCCATGACACTGTCTCCAACCTTAGAATTGAAAATGCTAATTTAATTGCTAAGGTTGAAAAATTAAATGCTTGTGATGATTCAATTGTCAGTCTTAGAAATGAAAATGATAGTTTAATTGCTAAGATTGATAAATTGAATGCATCACTTTCTAGCCTTAAAATTGAGAATGATAAATTAATTTCTAAGGCTAAAGATTTAAATGTTTGCAATGATGTTATTTCTAGTCTTAGAAATGAGAATGCTATTTTACATGCTAAGATTGATGAATTAAATGCCTGCAAACCATCTACATCTACAGTTGATCATGTTTCTATTTGCACTAGATGTAGAAATATTAATGTTGATGCTATTCATGATCACCTAGCTTTAATTAAACAACAAAATGATCACATAGCTCAACTTACTGCAAAAATTAATGAGCATGAAATAGAAAATGAAAAATTTAAATTTGCTAGGAGCATGCTCTATAATGGGAGACACCCTGGCGTTAAGGATGGCATTGGTTTCCAACAGGGAAGCAATGTCAAGCTTAATGCCCCTAAAAGATTGTCTAATTTTGTTAAGGGCAAGGCTCCCATGGTTCAGGATAGCGAAGGTTACATTTTATATTCTACTGGTTATCCTGAGCACAAGATTAGGAGAATTCATGCTAGGATGTCTCATTCTGTTTCTCACTATGCTTTTATGTACAAGAATGAGGCATCTAGTTCTAGGCAATCAAACCATGTCAAATTGCCTAAAAAGAAATCTCCTACTACATCAAATGATCATAACATTTCATTTAAGACTTTTGATGCTTCTTATGTTTTAACTAACAAATCAGGCAAAATAGTTGCCAAATATGTTGGGGGCAAACACAAGGGCTCCAAGACTTGTGTTTGGGTACCCAAGGTGCTTGTTTCTAACGTGAAAGTACCCAAGACTGTTTGGGTACCTAAGAACAAGGCCTAAATTGTTTTGCAGGTTTATGCATCTGGGGGCTCAAGTTGGATAATTGATAGCGGATGCACAAACCACATGACTGGGGAGAAAAGGATGTTCTCCTCCTATGAGAAAAACAAAGATCCCCAACGAGCTATCACTTTCGGGGATGGAAATCAAGGTTTGGTCAAAGGACTTGGTAAAATTACTATATCACCTGACCATTCTGTTTCCAATGTTTTTCTTGTAGATTCTTTAGATTACAATTTGCTTTCTGTTTCTCAATTATGCAATATGGGCTACAACTGTCTATTTATAGATGTAGGTGTTACTATCTTTAGAAGAAGTGATGATTCAGTAGCATTTAAGGGAGTGTTAGAGGGTCAGCTATACTTAGTTGATTTCAATAGAGCTGAACTCGACACTTGCTTAATTACTAAGACTAATATGTGTTGGCTCTGGCATCGCTGACTAGCCCATGTTGGGATGAAGAATCTCCACAGACTTCTAAAGGGAGAGCACATTTTGGGACTAACAAATGTTCATTTTGAGAAAGACAGGGTTTGTAGCGCATGTCAAGCAGGAAAGCAAGTTGGTGCCCATCATCCACACAAAAACATCATGACAACGGACAGGCCACTGGAACTACTCCACATGGATTTATTCGGCCCGATCGCTTACATAAGCATCGGCAGGAGTAAGTACTGTCTAGTAATTGTGGATGATTATTCTCGCTTCACTTGGGTATTCTTTTTGCAGGATAAATCACAAACCCAAGAGACCTTAAAGGGATTCTTGAAACGAGTTCAAAATGAGTTTGGCTTAAAGATCAAAAATATTAGAAGCGACAATGGGACGGAGTTTAAGAACTCACAAATCAAAGGCTTCCTTGAGGAGGAGGGCATCAAGAATGAGTTCTCTTCTCCCTACACACCTCAACAAAATGGTGTAGTGGAGAGGAAGAATAGAACTCTACTTGACATGGCGAGGACCATGCTTGATGAGTAGAAGACACCGGATCGGTTTTGGGCTGAGGTGATTAACACCGCCTGCTACTCCATCAACCGGTTATATCTACACCGAATCCTCAAGAAGACATCCTATGAACTCCTCGCCGAGTTTAGTAGGATCATGGTACAGAAATTCAAGATGTCAATGATGGGGGAGTTGAGATATTTCTTAGGATTCCAAATCAAGCAACTCCAAGAGGGCACCTTCATCAGCCAAACGAAGTATATTCAAGACATTCTTAAGAAGTTTGGAATGAAGGATGCCAAACCCATCAAGACACCCATGGGAACCAATGGGCATCTCGACCTCGACACGGGAGGTAAATCCGTAGATCAAAAAGTATACCGGTCGATGATAGGATCTTTACTCTATCTATGTGCATCTCGACCGGATATTATGTGTTGGGGACTTGTTCTCAAATGATATGAATTAAGAACAAGGCAACATAGAAAGTGTTAAATGTTAATGCCCTTCGTCCTTCGAAGCATTACATCCCTAAGGGCATAATGATCTTAGGATGAAGGTTATGAATGACATACCTTCATAGACATGATAAGTAAAATCAGGGGACAAAGGTTATGAAACATAAGACAATAACATAGATAATTATATAATACCAAAATGTGAACATGTATTGATAAATAGTCATGAATATAAAAACTAAACTGAATTACATCTGTACCTTGAGCTTGACAGAAATGTGAAGATACGAATGTCATGAAAAAGCGTGAACAGTATGGGGGTACTGTTCACCTATTTATAGGCACAGGGCGGAGCCTCTGTAAATTTACATTTATGTCCTCTACAAATGATTACAATCATTACATAGCCTACCATGGGTTGATTGGTCATCTCATCTTTAAGTCGGTGCATTTTGAAATATACTACGAAGCTCCCTGACTGGTAGCTTCGGCACCGTTACTGTTCCGATCTTCTGAAGGTGCTTCTTCTCACAGGACCTTCAGCGATGAAGCAGACCCCCAACAGTAGCCCCTTCACGGTGCCAGATCGTTTTTCGTAACGAGCTCGACCCGTGAAAAATTCTTCTATGCTTCGGGATGCCGAAGGTCCGAAAAACACCTTCCCTGAGCTCGTTGCCAAGAAACGATTTAAATATTCCGAGTGCAAGGCAGTCCCACCATAGGCTTGGTTTACTCGATCTGGTGATTCGACTCCTCGGGCAGCATGGTCCACCGTTCAGCAGGTGTGGGCGGCTGTTCAGCGGGTGCAATCATTCTGTCGATTTACCTTCCCACCTGCAACACTATATATACAGACGGGTAGGTGTGAAGTTACCACATCATTTACTACTATTGTACTATTGTGCTGCCGAAAAATTCGACCACAGCCGAGGCTTATCCACCGTACTCCGAACCAAAGCTTCGTCACAAGAGGGAGCTTCGGAAAAGATAAAAATTATTCAACTGCGCAAGAAATTCAATCATCAAATGGCTCGGATCCGTTCAACAGCCAGGGTTACACGCGACGAAGAAGAGGCCGAAGCTGCCGGAACTGCCCCGATCTTCGAAGTGATGTGGCAGTCGGGACTGGTTATGCCAGAGGGTACTGCTGACAAAGATGCGCCTGCTACCGAAGCTGAGTAGGCAGACATTGCAGAAAGTGAGGCTGAGGAGGAAGATGTAGATGATTATTCCGCCGCGCCATCTAAGCCCAACCACTTGGATTTTGGAAAATCTACTGTCTCCGAAGCTGATATGCTGATGATGATAAAACTAGGTTACTTCGAATAAGCCGAAAAGAAGCTAGTTCGCTTTGGCAGGGAAGGGACAACCCCGAAGCCAGAAAACAATGAGGTGGTGGTTTTCAGAAGCTTCTTTAAAGCAGGATTAAGGTTTCTCCTGCATGAGATGATTGCAGATGTTTTGGAAAATTTCAAAGTTTATCTTCATTAGCTGACTCCTAATGCTATCGTTAGGCTCACTGTCTTTATCTGGGCACTCCGAAGCCAAGGAGCGGAGCCGGTTGCCGAAGCCTTCTGCCGGGTACACGAACTTCACTATCAGACGAAGGCTAGAGAAGATGGATTGCACGAGAACTTTGGCTGCTATAATTTTGCTTATCGCAAAGTTATGAAGATACCGGTGGTTAGCTACCGCACCAAATGGCCGTCCGGTTGGAAAACTGAATGGTTTTATGTTAAGATTGATGAGCAAAAAGAGAAATTAGTTCAGAGCCCGCTAAAGCTAACCTTCGGGTTGACTAGGCCTTAGTGCAATATGACGCCGGGGTCAGCATGCCCAGTTGCTGTGCGTGATTTCAGAGTTGTGTCTGAGCATATTGGTACTAGGGATCTAGTTCAGGAATATTTAGCCAACAGAATATTCCCAACGTTGAAGGAATGGGATATACCGAAGCTTAAAGGAGAGAAGAAGAAGAATGAACTCGTTCGGTTGTGAAAGTCGCCTAGAGGGGGGGTGAATAGGGCGAAACTGAAAATCTCAAAATAATCACAACTACAAGCCGGGTTAGCGTTAGAAATATAAACGAGTCCGCGAGAGAGGGTGCAAAACAAATCGCAAGCAAATGAAGAGTGTGACACGCGGATTTGTTTTACCGAGGTTCGGTTCTCGCAAACCTACTCCCCGTTGAGGAGGCCACAAAGGTCGGGTCTCTTTCAACCCTTCCCTCTCTCAAACGGTCCCTCGGACCGAGTGAGCTTTTCTTCTTCTCAATCAAACGGGAACAAAACTTCCCTGCAAGGGCCACCACACAATTGGTGCCTCTTGCCTTGGTTACAATTGAGTTTTGATCACAGAACAAGTGAGAAAGAAAGAAAGCGATCCAAATGCAAGAGCTCAAAAGAACACGGCAAATCTCTCTCGCTAGTCACTAAAGGCTTGAGTGGAATTGGAGAGGATTTGATCTCTTTGGTGTGTCTAGAATTGAATGCCTAGCTCTTGTAAGTGGTTGGAAGTTGGAAAACTTGGATGCAATGAATGGTGGGGTGGTTGGGGTATTTATAGCCCCAACCACCAAAAGTGACCGTTGCTGGAAGCTGTCTGTTCGATGGCACACCGGACAGTCCGGTGCCCCCGCCACGTCACCATTGCCGTTGGATTCTGACCGTTGGAGCTTCTGATTTCTGGGCCCGCCTGGGTGTCCGGTGCACACCGGACATGTACTGTTTGATGTCCGGTGCACCGGTATGGGCGATCCTGACGACTGCGCGCGCATTAAATGCACCGCAGGTAGCCGTTGGCGCCGAAATAGCCGTTGCTCCGCTGGCACACCGGACAGTCCGGTGCACACCGGACAGTCCGGTGAATTTTAGCGGAGCGGCTGCCGCGCGAACCCGAGGCTGGCGAGTTCCGGAGACCGCGCTTCCTTGGAGCACCGGACATGTCCGGTGCACACCGGACAGTCCGGTGAATTATAGCGCGCCGGCTTCCGAAAATTCCCGAGGGCGAAGAGTTTGAAGTCGGAGTCCTCTGGTGCACTCGTGGCGCACCGGACACTGTCCGGTGTACACCGGACAGTCCGGTGCCCCCAGACCAGAGGTGCCTTTGGTTGCCTCATTGCTCCTTTGTTGAATCCAAAACTTGATCTTTTTATTGGCTAAGAGTGAACCTTTTTCACCTGTATAACTTATACACTAGAGCAAACTAGTAAGTCCAATATTTGTGTTGGGCAATTCAACCACCAAAATTATTTAGGAACTAGGTTTAAGCCTAATTCCCTTTCAGGTTGCCTTATCATTTTAAGTTCAAGAAACACTTCAAAGAACCCTGCTAAGAATGGTTGGATACGATTGAAGTTATGTGCAATGAAATCTTGGGCAATTATACGAAAAAAGAAGATCAACTGATGACAGCAGCCTTCGGCACCCGACCGAAACGAAGGCTAAACCGAGTGATGGACGCTTTAAATTTTGAATACCCAGACTATGAAAGGTTAAGCAAAGGTGCCGAAGGGCCGAAACGAAGAAGGGTTGTTAGTGTTGTACAAAGGCAAGCTGCCAGGATGATAAAAGAGGATGAAATTTTAGCAAAAAAGAGAAAATCTAGTCCTGAGCCAAAGGTAGCTGTGTCGAAGAAAAGGAAGGTTCCAGCTTCGAAGCCGAAGCCTGATTTAGAAGAAGAGGCTCCCTCAACGCCTTCTGCCATTGATGCAGAATAAATTTTAAAGGTAATGATTGAATCTCTACCTAATAATCTAAGTCCGTTGGGACCGGAACTGATGAAGCTTTTACAGAAGAAGAAGCCTTCAGCTACCGAGAAGCCTGCTGAACCAAAAAAGTAAAGAATTATTACTGTCATTGAGGCCATTGAGGAAACACCGCCACCGGCCTCAGCGCCGAAAACAGCGGCGGCCGAAGCTGCTCCTCCCGAAGCTCCTACTTCCGAAGCTGCAACAGTCGAAGCCACAAATTTGGAACCACACTTGATGATATAGATGAAATGATTTTGAAAATGGCTGAGGAAGAAACTGTTGCAGCTGCTGAGGAAACCCCGGCCGCAGTGCCTGAAAAAGGGAAAAAATGCCTGAAAAAGAGAAGGGACCTGCCGAGGATACTTTGGAAGAGGAAAATTTTAACTTTCAAAATATAATTGGGCAAGAATTGTCAAAGGCTGAAAAAGAAGAACTGAAGGACTATGCAATATCGTGCGGGTATCAGCCAGGGGCACTGCTCTTCGGCGGTGTTGCCGAAGAGAGTTTAGGATGCCTTCGGGATTGAATTGGAGCGAAGGTTGTCAGCACTTTATCGAAAAGTGTTGGCTTCCCGAAACTCGAAGCTGACCTCAGCAGATACCGACAACAGCATATCGCCGGTAGCCTGTTTTATTCTAACTTTAAGGTAAAATTTTTCCCTTTACTTTTTATTGTTTAGATATGAAGATGTTTTTTGATGAATATTATTTTGCCAGAGCTTACTGCTAAGCAAAGCCTTGAGGATGCAACAAGACCTCGAGGACAAGAAAAATGAAGTTATAATTTAGAGTCTAGAGAAGAAGATCAAAGATCATGAAGCTGCCCTAGAAAAGAAAGACTTCGTGCTTCAAACTATGGAAGGTTCATTGGTAGAAGCTCAACCTGAGATCGCTAGATTAAACGGTGAACTTTCCCTGTAGTCAAAAAACTTTGAGCAAGACAAGATAAATTTCAAAACAAAACTCGAAGCCGAGGCTGAAAAAAGTTCAAATCTTTAGAAATCACTTAAAGGTCTTCAGGAAAAATGCTTAGGCTTCGGCACCTGGTGCATTCGACGGCTGAAATAGGTCTTTAACTCAGTTGGGGCCAGCTCCGAAAAGTTTAAACCTTCGGTTGAAGACCTGCCGGGGACACTTGATCATATTGAAGGTGAAGTTGATGCTCTAGACGAAATTATAGCTGGACATGGTGACTTTTGTGCCTTGTTAGCTTCTCGAGGCACAGCTGTCGCTTTCATGAAGGCTGGCTGTACACATGGAAATATTGTGAACGGACCAAACTTCAGCCTGTCACCGGCAGACTTGAACGACATCCCCGGCCTGGCCCGAAGCATTGGAAACAGATTCGTTACTCAAATCTGGGCGAAGGGCGGGCGAGACATGGCTGGTGACAAAGCTCGAAGTCACCTTAAACCGGTAATAAACTCATACCTTGTGCTTACCTTTTTCCTTGAAACTTGAATTTACCTTATAATACTTTGATATGTACAGGATGATGAAGCCGAGGAGCATTGAGCCAAAGCCTAGTAGATGATCCGAAGCTTAGTAGATGATGATGAAGTTGAACACCTAGCTGTGAAAAAATTCTAGAAAAACTCTTGTATCATCCTTTGTAAAGAATGTTGTAATTTGAGAATCAGACTCTACTCTGTAAATTTGTCCATACCTTGTAATATATTCTTACCTTTTCGTCAATGTGTGAACTGCTTTGATGTGGATGAAACTTGTATTTTTTGAGCCAAAGGCGAAAAACACCTTCCCTTCTTTTCGTTCGCAACAAAGCATCGATCTGCTTCCGAAGCCGTATTCTTGGAGATGAAGCAATTGTCTATCTTTATGACATAATGATGATGATCCTATGTATGCCTAAATGAATGTTTATGAATGCAATGTATGATGTAATGTATCGTGCAAATGAATGCCGAGTCACACACATACGAAGCTTCATCCATGACCTTCATTCCCTTAGGAATGACTGAAATCTCTTTGCCATTTATTTTTCGGCTGCACTGCTTATTTTTTGGTGTAAGTTCTGCATTCCCTTAGGAACGACTTTTGAACTTCTTCGCCTTCTATTTCGACGGTATTCGCGTTGACTTTTCGCGCTTCGCCTTCTATTTCGGCGGTATTCGGCTCTGCATTCCCTTAGGAACGACTTTTGAGCATAAAACTTACGCTGTGCTCCCTTAGGAACGACTTTTGTAGCTTCGTCATGTTCTGCATCCCCTTAGGGACGACTTTTCGAGCTTCTTCCTGTTTCCTGTTTATTTTTTTCTCTCTGCACTCGATGGTGCATGCTCAGATTTTACATTTACATATCTTGGGGGACTTTGCCCTTGTAGGGATGAATTAAAAAGGAAAAATTACAGACTATGGCCCCATTAAAAACCTTTCTCCCCCTTCGGAAAGGAAAAGGGTACCATAGAAAAAATGAGAAAGATTACATCGATTTATACATAATATCGTCGAAGCTCATCCGCATTCCAGGATCTAGGAATGTCGTTGCCGTCCATGTCCTTTAGCCTGTAAGAACCGGGTCTTGACGAAGATACTACCAAAAAAGGGCCTTCCCACTTCAGCTGAAGCTTACCTACTGTGTCAGGGTTGGCTACTCTCCGAAGCACCAAGTGTCCTGGCTTAATGTCTTTCAATCGGACTTTTCTATCACGCCATTTTATTGTTTCAGCTTGATATTTGTTGATATTTTCCACAGCCTGAAGTCTGGTCTCTTCTATGGTATCTTTAGTCACAAAATAATTAGCTTCGTCTTCAGCCGGAGCTACTGTTCTTATTGACCCCATTTTAGCCTCTTCGGGGGTTATGGCTTCGTCACCGAACAATAATTTAAATGGTGTGAAACTTGTTGATCTTGATACAGTCGTATTGTGGCTCCACACCACTTTAATCAATTCATCTAGCCATTTTTCTCTAGGTTGATTAAAGATTAACTTCATTATTCCTGTCATTATAATACCATTTGCCCTTTCAACTAATCCATTTGATTTCGGATGCCTGACTGATGCAAAATAAATTTTTGTGCCGATCTGATCACAGAAATCTTGGAAAATTTCAGCATCAAACTATGTTCCATTGTCCACAGTTATAGTCTTTGGCACACCAAAGCAGCAAACTATATTCTGCTAGAAGAATTTTTGGACTGTAGCCGAAGTTATTATAGTCAAAGGCTTTGCTTCGATCCATTTAGAAAAATATTCTACCGCCAACACAACATATCTCAAGTTGCCCTGTGCTGGTGGAAGTGGACCTAGCAGATCCTGGCCCCATCTTTGCAACGACCAGGTTGGTTGTATTAGCTGAGTCAAAGACGAAGGTTGTTTCTGATTTCTTGCCCATTTTTGGCAATTTTCACACTTTTGAACCAAGTCTGCTGTGTCCGAAGCTGCCTTCGGCCAATAGAATCCTTGTCGAAAAACCTTTCCTAGAAGAGGTCTGGACCCAATATGAGATCCACACAATCCTGCATGTATCTCCTTCATCAGTTCTATACCTTCAGTTCTGGATAAGCACTTGAGAAGTGGGGAACAAACTCCATGTTTATATAATTCCCCTTCTATTATGACATATGATCTTGTTCTTGCTTCCATTCTTTTGTTATAAACCTCATCATCCGAGAGATAATTACCTTGGAGGAAAGATATAATCTCAGTCCTCCAGTCTTCACTATGGACAGGAGATATCGTGAGCACTGCTCTTTCGAGAAGTTCCACCGAAGGTGCTCTTATTGTCTCGAAAAACACTTTCGAAGGTAGAGGGAGCCCTTGTGCTGCTGACTTGGCTAGCAGATCAGCATGCTCATTTTCTCCTCTTGGAATATTCTTAACAGAAAATCCTTCGAAAGAGACTTCAAGCCTTCGTACTGTGTCCAAGTATCCCTCAAGCTTTGGATCTCTTGCCTTGCAACTCTTGTCAACATGTCCAAAAATAACTTGAGAGTCAGTTTTGAGGACTGCCCTTCTTATTCCCATTGCCTTTGACTTTCGAAGTCCCAAAAGTAATGCTTCATATTTAGCAATATTATTTGTACAACTGAAATCAAGCCTTGCTGCATAACATGTTTTTACTTTGGAAGGTGCAACTAAGATAGCAGCTGCACCTGCACCGAAGGTTCCCCAGGAGCCGTCGCAGAACACTATCCAGGCTTCGACATCTTTATTTGCTTCTTCTTCTTGAGCCCCTGGCGTCCAATCAGCAATGAAGTCTGCTAACGCCTGGGACTGAATTGAGGACCTATGCACATAGTCAATACTGAATTCATTAAGCTCCGTGGCCCACTTTCCAATCCTTCCAGTAGCTTCTCTGTTTCTCATAATATCCTTCAAAGGCTGTGATGAAGGGACAATTATGTGATATGCTTGAAAATAATGCTGGAGCTTCCTGGAAGCCATTAGCACAGCATACAACACCTTCTCCAACTCTGTATAGTTTTTCTTTGATAAACTTAGGACTTTAGAGACAAAATATACTGGAGCTTGCTTCTTAATTTGGTCTTCAAGCTTCTCCTGTACAAGCGCCACACTCACTGTAGAGTGCGAAGCTGCCACATACAATAGTAATGGAGCCCTTGGCGCAGATGGAGTTAATGTTGTTAGATCAATCAAGTACTGCTTCAACTCTTCGAAGGCCTTCTGTTGAGCTGGGCCCCATTGAAAAACTTCGGCTGACTTTAGTATTTCGAAGAATGGCAAATTTCTTTCTGCTGATCTAGATATAAATCTATTCAATGATGCCAGTCTCCCTGTCAGCCGTTGGGCCCCCTTCTTTGTGCTTGGTGGTTCCATCCGAAGGATAGCTTCGATCTTGCTTGGGTTAGCTTCAATCCCCTTCATTGAAACTAGACAACCAAGGAACTTACCCTTCTTCACTCCAAAGACACATTTTCTAGATTTAATTTTAGGCCAGCCTGCCTGAAATTAGCAAATGTTTCTTGCAGATCAGTGATGTGATTTTCTTGCTTTGTGCTCTTTACTATGATGTCATCAACGTATGTTAGCACATTTCTGCCTATCTGAGAATGAAGTACCTTGGCTGTCATTCTGCTGAAGCTTCCTCCAGCATTCTTGAGCCCCTCAGGCATCCGAAGATAGCAATAGATGCCACTGGGAGTTATGAAGCTAGTCTTCGGCTCATCCTCCTTCTTCATCCATATTTGATGATACCCTGAATAGCAATCCAGCAGACTCATAAGCTCTGAAGAAGCTGCTGCATCTACAAGAGAGTCTATTCTTGGTAATGGAAATTCGTCCTTTGGACAGGCCTTGTTAAGATCTGTGAAGTCAATACACATTCTCCATTTGCCGTTGGCCTTCTTCACCATAACAGTATTGGCAAGCCACTTTGGATATTTTACCTCTCTGAAAGTAGCCTAGAGGGGGGGTGAATAGGCTACACCTGAAATTTTTCACTAAAAACTTCGAGATAGGTCAAATTAAAGTTGCACTGGTGCAAACCGGTTCAGTTGATTTTGTTTACAACTGAACAAGTTTGAACTTGCTCAACTTAGATTAGATAATCAGTTAAACAAATATGACGAAGTAGTGAAAGATTTTACTAATGACTTGCCCTACAGAAAATCCACTCAAATAGATGAATATGAACCAACCAACAATTTAAGGCACTTAACAAGAACGCACAAGAACACGCGATTTAACCCGAGGTTCGGCTACCACCACAAAGGTGTCCTACTCCTCGTTGAGGAGCCCACAAAGGGCTGGATCTTTTCAACCCTAATCCTCCACAAGCCGACCACCAAGGTTAAGGCAATCTTTTCTCAAATTTGCTCAAAGAGCGGGTAATACAAACTTCTTGGGGTCGTCCACAAATTTGGAGACTCCCAAGCAACCTCTAACCGTCAAGGAACACAAGGCTCCAAGAGTAACAAATCCGCACAAGGTTAAGTTTGCAATGAGCTCAAGAACAAAGAGAATGGGAGAATCAAGATGAAATTGACAGCGTGTTAGATCGACTTCACCTCACACGAAGGATCCTTCAAGCAATTGAAGGAGATGCGATTTCGGGTGTGAGATGTGTATTGAATGCCCTTGTTTGGAGTTTGGTCAGCTGAGGAATCGTGGAGAGAGCAGAAGTTATGAAGAGAGAGAGTGAGGGGGTATTTAAAGGAACCCCCAAAAGCTGGCAGCCGTTGGGAGAAAAGAGCCAAAACCGGTTGAACCGGTTTACAGACCGGTTGAACCGGTTTCCACTAGGAAGATCTCGGTTCACTGACCTACTCAGCCAGATACTCGACCGGACTCAAAACCGGTTGAGCCGGGAAAAATTCCGGTTGAACTGGTTTCTCAAAAATATCTGCAACGATTTTTCTGACAGCTCAGACTGTCAGACATGTCAGAGCAGGGATGGCAGAGGAACAGTCCAGAAACCGGTTGAACCGGTTTCAGGTCCGGTTGAACCAGTTTCAGAGGCTGAAAAGCAAGTTTTGAACATTTTGAAGTGAACAAAGGTGGAACTCTTGTGGGGAGTAAAAATGGTTTCTCAAAGGGCATTCATGATCTAGAAAAGTGTTCTCTTAGATGATTTTGAAGGAATTTGAACTTAGCCCATTGCATAACTTACTTAACCATTTCGGATCCCTCTTAATTGTATGGCGACTCCTATAACTCAAGAATTATAAAATGAATACTGTCGTTGTTTCCAAGCACTTGGAGCACGCCGTATGATGTAAAATTTAAATCCGATATGCTTTACATTTTTTATACTCATAAGATCTGTGCTTCTCCTGTCTGTAGAATAACTGTGTATATGCTAGGAGCAAACTTGTTAGAATCTCTGTTTGTTTTGTCATTTAATCACCAAAACCCTCAAGTAGGGTTGATTGCACTTACAATCTCCCCCTTTTTGGTGATTGATGCCAAAACAAACTAGAGTAGAGATAAAAATTAACAAAGTAAGAACACTGGCGAGATATAAGTACTTGTGTATGCGCAGCTCCCCCTAAATATGTGAATGAGTTTTGTAACATTCATATTGACTTGATATGTCAATTTGCAACATATTTAGAGAGAGTGGACAACCAACACAATACACAAAAATTGAGGGATGCAACAGAAGTATATTAAGATGTGATGATAACAAGAATAGCATACAAACAAGTCCATCATTGTATAGCATAAGATATGAAGTGTTACTACTGGCTATTACAATAAGGTCGTCACATCACATCATTAAAAAGTTTGTGGCTCTAAGCCATCACCACATGCATCACAAGTCAGGCGAATAATTATTACAGACCAATTGTTCATTACATAAATTTAAAGTACTGCTAAGATGAGAATTCTTCTCCCCCTTTTTGGCAACTAGCACCAAAAAAGGAGAGAACCACCAACCACATATTACCACTGAGGAGGAGGAGGATCAAAGAACTGATGCGCCAGGTGAATTGCAAAGTGTTCTTCCCCAGACTGAGCTGGGGGAGGATAGCTTCCTGAAGGATCCTGGGGCGGAGGATAAGAAGAGGATTGACCCGGATCCCCCTGGTGGGGAGGCGGGACAAACTGCTCACGATCATCAAAAACTTCTTTTTCTTCTTCTTCATCTTCTAGAGACATGAAAGGCACCCCATATGCCTGCTGGTGCCACTCATTGATTTCCGAAGGAGGGGGATGAAGAGGCACATCAGGCGAACGAGGGGCAAATGGCATACCCATAGAGGAAGCTTGATGACGAAGATTGTAGTCAGTCTCCCGCTGCCGCCGAGCTAGCTCATGCACATCTGAAGATATATTTCTGCACATTGAAAAGAATGCCGCAATACCATGGGCCAGACGCGCACCCATCCCGCGACCACGACCACGTGGTGTGGGAGATCCGCGACCAGGAGATGGACGCGAGGTTCCGGCAGCAGCAGGTCCACGAGAGCTAGAGGGCGCTTTCCTCAGACGCCCTGCTGGATTGTTTGGATCAATCCAGAAGGGGGTGTAAGATAGATGTCTTGTGCCTTTCTCATAGCGAAATTGAGTCACCACTTCAATCATTTTCATGATGAAGGGGGCGTGAAGACATCCCTTAAGAGGAAAGCAGGCAACATGAATAATTTCCTGCCAAATCATGTCAAAAACATTGATGCTCTCTGAACTATTTGGCTTCATAAACGAGAGCAAGACCTTGCTCTCGCCCAGGATATTCATTTGGTTACCTCCTTTTGGAATGAGAGTCATTCTACTGAGAGAGTTAATATATCTGTAAAACTTATGCAGATTAGTGGACTCCCAAAATTTACCAGTCTCAGATATATGGAGATCCCGGGCTTCATCTCTGGTGGGTTGACGAAAGTCATGAATTTTAATCTTGTCCCCAGAAATGTCTTCATCAGAGAATCCAAGAATGTGAGCAAACCTCCGTTAGCTCACCTTGTACCAGCTGCCTTCGATATAGAAATTTAGATAAGGAAAGTTATAGGGACTTTCCCCATCGGCCAGCTTGATCCAAAGAGTAGAGTAGAACTAAGCAATAACCTCATCATTCCAATCATATTGGAATGTCATAATATTCTTCATTTTCTTCCTCTCACAGGCCCTCAAAGCCTGTGACATTTCTGGATCTCCAATAGCTTCACATCCTTCCCAGTTGATGTATCCCTGATGCAGAATAGGCTGATGCTTCTTGGGAAGAATCACAGAGTTATAAAAATCGACATGATGAAGGGTCCAGAACCAATTACCATCGATCCTAGCATCACGAATATGCAATGTAGGGTTTTGGAATCGGAGATCCTGGAGAAGAGCGGACCCTCCGCTGGCAGTAAAATCTGTGATAGGCTCATTTGCAGATCGACGAGCCTCCGCCCGGTGGAGAACCAACCCTCGGAGAATGGGTGCGTTGGCAGAGGGGAGGTCAATTTCATCATCCTTGCCACCATCATCATCACTGGTGGGCTCCCATGTTTGAGGGTTTGCCGCGGGTCGAGACCGGCTGGAGGGATTCCGGGTCGTTCGACTGCGACCACCATGAGACCCGGAGGCCTCACCACCCTGCATTACATTACCGGATCCTCACCCGCGTTTGGATCTGGAATGCGGGGGAGTTTCTTCATGAATTTCTTGATCATCATCGGAGTCAGATTCAACAACTGAGGGGTTCCTCCGAAGCGCCATCCTTGAGATAAGAAGTAGAATCTATGGTGAGCGAGGAGATCGATGTTCAAGGATTTTAACAAACCTGTTTGAGTAAAGACGCGTATGATATTGAGCATGCACTTCAACCGTTCATGCGAGCGGTTCAACTACAACGAACAATACCAAACTACTAAACTCAAACAATGTTCGAGACAAAAGAAGATAGTTTAAGTGTTGTAAGCACCTAGACTAAGAAGTATCCTTGAAACGATACACAAGATAATCAAGAACGGGTGAGATCGATTAAAAACATGAGGAAATAAGGTAATACCTCGATCTGAAGATTGAACCACAGAAATCCCAACGAAAGTGAGGGAGTTGATGGAGGAAGCCGAGAGGAACAAATCTCCAACAAACTCCCAAGGATTTGATGGCACAAATGGGCTTTGGTTTGTGGTGAAAGTGAGAGGGAGGGAGAGGAAAAGAGTAGGCAACGGTGGCTGGAAGAAATGAATGGGTAAGAAATGAAAAGAGGAAGGGGAGGAGAAAAAGGAGGCGGCGTCCGTTGGCCAGCGGTTTTGCGTCAGAGTGAACAGTTAAAGCGCGCAGAAAAAGTTGCTGACTGCGTGGAATTTCTGCCAGACTGATAGCGCAGTCTGCGAGACAGACGACGCAGACTGCGGCGCTGGTTGACAGCACGGACGCAGAGGCGGCCAAAACCGGTTCAACCGGTTTTTATACCGGTTCAACCGGTTTCCACCAGGGGAAAACCGGTTGAGTGGCCTACTCAGCCGATTTACTCAACCTATTTTGAGATATTGCCCGGAAAGGCTTTAACAACACTTAACATATATGACATGAGTAATATTAATAATAAAAACAATATTTCTCATGACATTTTGTGCATACAACAATTTTATATCCATCAATCATGTGTTCAAATTTTAGTTTTATGACATGTTTTGAGAATCCAAGATATTTAGCTCACTCCTAAGAAAGCAAAACCTAGTCTCATCAAGGGGTTTTGTGAAGATATCGGCTAGTTGATTTTCGGTGCTCACATGAAACAATTCGATATCTTCTTTGGCTTCATGGTCTCTCAAGAAATGATGTCTAATGTCAATGTGTTTGGTTCTAGAGTGTTGCATAGGATTGTTGGCAAGTTTTATGGCACTCTCATTGTCACACACTAGTGGAATCTTATTAAACTCACAACCAAAATCTCTAAGGGTTTGCTTCATCCATAACAACTGTGCACAACATGCACCAGCTGCTATGTACTCAGCTTCTGTAGTGGAAAGTGCAACACAATTTTGTTTCTTGGAACTCCATGACACTAAGGACCGCCTAAGGAATTGGCAAGTCCCAGTAGTGCTTTTTCGATCTACTTTGCAACCGGCATAATCTGAGTCAGAGTAGCCAAGTAAATCGAAAAGGGAGCCTTTAGGATACCATAATCCTAGGTTTTGGCTGTGGACTAAGTATCTCAGGATTCTCTTAACGGCAACAAGATAGCAATCTTTAGGATTAGTTTGAAAATGGGCACACATGCAAACACTTAACATGATGTCAGGTCTAGATGCACATAAGTAAAGCAGTGACCCTATCATTGATCTATATAACTTTTGATCTACCGGTTTACCTTCTTCATTTAGGTCGAGATGTCCATTTGATGACATTGGAGTCTTGGCGTGCTTTTCCTTTTCCATGCCAAACTTCTTAAGCATATCTTGTGTATATTTTGTTTGGCATAGAAAGGTACCTTCCTTGAGTTGTTTGACTTGGAATCCCAGGAAGTATTTGAGCTCGCCCATCATAGACATCTCAAACCTGTTCGTCATTACTTTGCTAAATTCTTCACAAAATTTTTCATTAGTACTACCAAATATAATGTCATCGACATATATTTGGCACACAAATAACTCATTATCAACTTTGCGAGTAAATAATGTAGAGTCAGCTTTTCCTATTGTAAATTCATTCTTAACTAAAAAATCTTTAAGACAATCATACCAAGCTCTAGGGGCTTGTTTAAGTCCGTAGAGCGCCTTGTGAAGTAGATAGACGTGGTTTGGCTTCCTTGGATCTTCAAAGCCCGGTGGTTGCTCCACATAGACCCTCTCTTGTAGTGGTCCATTTAGAAATGCGCTCTTGACGTCCATTTGGTATAACTTGAAATCATGGTTAGTAGCATAGGCAATTAATATTCTAATTGACTCTAACCTTGCTACCAGCGCATAAGTTTCACCAAAATCAAGTCCTTCCACTTGAGTGTAGCCTTGGGCAACCAACCATGCTTTGTTTCTTGTAACAACGCCATGTTCATCTTGTTTGTTCCTAAAGACCCATTTTGTCCCAATCACATTTTGCTTGGGTCTTTGAACCAAGGACCAGACTTCATTCCGGGTGAAGTTGTTCAACTCCTCTTGCATAGCAATTATCCAATCCGGATCACCCAACGCTTCTTCAACCTTAAGTGGCTCAAGAGAGGAAATAAACGAGTAAAATTCACAAAAATTTGCTAAACGGGATCGAGTTGTTACCCCTCTCCTGATGCTACCCAGGATGTTGTCCATCGGATGATCTCTTTGAATGGTATGATGGACTCGAGGATGGGGCACTGATGGTTGTCTTTGAATTTGCCCCTCCTCATCATCCACTTGATCAAGAGGTACTTCACCATCAACACTTTCATGTTCATCTTCTACCACGGTTGGCATCCTTTGGGGTTGATGATTTTCTTCAAGACTTGGATGACTTGAGGTTGAAGGGTTTGTTTGGGTGGAGGATTTGTCACCCACCACCTTTGCGCCCAGATCAAAAACCTCATTGGCCATCCACAAAGTTCCTTCCTCATCATCCTTTTCGTGAGGTCTCACTTCACCTATTGCAAGCTTCTTTATGGCCTCACAAGGTGGTTCTTCATTTCCTGTAGTGTCATTAGAAACATGCCCTTGCGAGCCATTAGACTCATCAAATGTCACGTCTATCGCTATTTCAACAAGACCGGTGGTATTGTTGAAAACACGATATTCATGCGCATTTGATGCATAACCAAGCAAGAAGCCCTCGTCCACTCTAGGAGCAAACTTTGAGCTCTTGACTTTCTTGTTAAGAATAAAGCATTTACAACCAAATACTCTAAAATAATCAACTTTAGGTTTGTTACCAGTGAGAAGCTCGTAGGGAGTCTTCTTATAGATCTTGTGAAGATAAAAGCGGTTGATTGCATGACAGGCGGTGTTGACTGCCTCTGCCCAAAAGTTGTCAGGGGTCTTGTACTCATCCAACATGGTTCTAGCGGCTTCAATTAGTGTTCGGTTCTTTCTTTCCACAACACCATTATGTTGTGGAGTGTAGGGAACCGAGAACTCATGTTTGATTCCTTCTTCGCCTAAGAATTCTTCGACACCTGTGTTCTTGAATTCTGTCCCATTGTCACTTCTCACTTTCTTGATTTTAAGCTCAAACTCATTTTGAGCTCTTCTCATGAATTTCTTCAAGGTCTCTTGTGTTTCACCTTTGTCACTCAAAAAGAAAACCCAGGTGAAACGAGAAAAATCATCAACAATAACTAACCCATACTTACTATAACCAATACTGATGTAAGCCACGGGTCCGAAGAGGTCGATGTGAAGAAGCTCCAATGGCCTTTTTGTTGTGACCACATTCTTTGATTGATTTGGGACTCCATGTTGCTTTCCTGCTTGGCATGCGCCACAAACCCTATCTTTCTCAAACACAACATTTGTTAGTCCAATAATGTGACTATCCTTTTGAAGTTTGGCCAAGTTCCTCATGCCAACATGAGCTAGCCAGCGATGCCAAAGCCAACCCTTGTCGGATTTTGCCACTGAACAAGTCTCAGACGTCACACTACTTGTTGTGAAATCAACAAGATAGAGTTTACCCTTCAAGCGACCTGTAAAGGCAACAGAGGAATCCTCCCTTCTAAGGATCTTCACATCCACATCAGAAAATAGACAATTATAACCCATCCCACAAAGTTGTGAAACAGACATCAAATTATAGCTTAAAGAATCTACTAGTAAAACATTTGAAAGTGATTGTTGGTTAGAGATAGGAATTTTACCAATACCAACCACCTTACTCTTGCCACTATCTCCAAACACAATTTCTTGTGCTTCTTGGGTTAGTTGCAAGGAATGAAACATGTCTTTCTCCCCGATCATATGATTTGTACATCCACTGTGAAGCACCCAGCTTGACCCACCAGAGGAGTAGACCTGCAAAACAGATTTAGGCTATGCTTTTAGGTACCCAAATTGAATTGGGTCCTGTAGTGTTAGTTATAGCCTTGGGTACCCACACACTTCTTTTCATGACTTTTCTTTTAGTGTAGGCACCCACATATTTAACAACCAATTTCCCTAAATCCCAAGTCAACATATAATCACAAAGATAAGAGAGAGAAATGAGAGCATTAAATTTTTCTCCACTTGTTGATCCCGCTTCCTTCATCTTACTTTTTGTGGAACTCAAGTTTACCTTTACTTGAGTTGACTTGTCATTTGAGGAGTGAATCCTCCCCAAGGCATCATATAGGGTGGTTCCCTCTATGAACTTGGGGGATCTCCACCCCTTATGCACTATGCTAGGGTTTAGGGACTTGTACTTGGGTTCAACTTGGGGGATCTCCACCCCTTACGTCTATGAACTGAGTTGAACCCAAGCCCCCTTTTGCCATTGTTGGGCTTTAGGGACTTGTACTTGGGTTCAACTTTCTTTAACCCATCATTGCTAGAGCATTTCCTCAATATTTCTTTGACCTTCACTTGTGGGCTTTTCTTCCTTGCATGGTTAGTTAAACAACAAGAAGCATGGTATTTGGCACAATGTTTGCAAAAGGTATTATTTGAGGACCTAGACTTAGATTTAATCAATAAAGTTGAGGCATTGATGTTCTTGCAATTTTCAAGTTGCACTTGAAGTTCTTGATTTTGGACATTCAAGCTTAACATGCTTGATTCAAGTGCATCCTTTTCATTTGCAAGATTAGCTATAGAGGTTTTCATATTGGTTACTTCTTTTTCTTTATCGTCTATAGTTATCTTGACTAAAGATACTTCCTTAGTCAAGGCATCTAGCATTTCATCTTTATTGAGTAGCAATTCTTGAAGCTCTAGGTTTCTCTCCTTTTCAAGAATGAGCAAGTCTTCTTGAGCATCAAGAGTTGCTTTTCTTTTATCTAACTTCTCCATTAATTTGATGATAACATTATATCCATTCAAGCCAAATTCTTTAATCATTTTGTTTTTCATGGCAATTTGTTCATCATCATCATCATCATTTGAGAAATCATCACTAAATAAAGTTACCTTATCTCCTTTTGCCATGAGACAAGTTGGAGTGTAGGAGTCGTCTTGTAGGTTGGTGAAGAGTTGTGAGCTTGAAGTAGATTGGATGGCAACGTTTGCCACCACTTCCTCTTCTTCGGAGCTAGAACTCTCTTCATTGGAGTTCCATTCTTCACCAATATGGGCTTGACCATATTTCTTATTCTTGAAATATCCCTTGTTCTTGCCTCCCTTTTTGAACTTGTCCTTCTTGTATTCTTTCTTGGCTTCTTGTTCCTTTTTGTTAGGACAATCCGCTATGAAATGACCAGTTTGGCCACATTCATAGCATGCCCTCTTCTTTCCTTTCCTTAGAAACTTATCATTTTTCCTTACAAATTTCTTGAATGTTTTGATGAACATAACTGTGTCTTCATCACTTGAGCTATCTTCATCACTTGATGTCTCGACCACTTTCTTTGCCTTGTGGTCTTTGTTCTTCTTGAGGGTGTCTTGTTCATTTGAGATCAAGGCATGAGAGTCTCTTGTCTTGACTGGGGCTTCTTCGGATTGATGTTGTTGAATCTTTGCAAATAATTGATGAGGCGTCATTTCCTCATAGTCATCACGGTCCCTTATCATCCTTGCTAAACTCTTGTCCTTTTCTTTGTATGCTCTCATGAATAGTCTTGTGACCTTGGAGTCACTCCAATCTTCACTTCCAAGCACTCTTATTTTGTTTACTAACACCATTAACTGATAAATGAGTGATTGAAGTGACTCACCCTTAGTCCAATCATATCTAGCAAGCTCACTCTCCAAAGCTTCAATTCTATGTCTCTTAGCTTTGGGGTCTCCTTCATGTGACATTTTAAGAATATTCCAAATGTCACGGGCATCTTCTCTTCCTTGAACTTTCTGGTATTCTTCCGGACAAAGACTTCCTTTTATTATGCTCACTGCTTGAGCATTGCGGTGAACCTCTTGCATCATTTCCGGAGTCATCTCTTCTCCTTGGGCAGGTTTATACATACCTACATTGACAATCTCCCAAAGTCTAGGATGTACACCGATTAAATGTGACTTCATCTTGTCGGCCCACTCGTCATAGTTCAACTCACTAAGAGTTGGTAACTTTCCAAGTGGGGCGGAAGAGAAGTTGGAGATAAAATTTCTAGAGTAATCAAATTGAACTTTACTGAATTCGTTACCTTTACTTTTGGTGGATGATCCTTCGATGGTGATACTTACCTTGCTCAACACCTTTGACACCAAAAGATCTACCAAGTCATCATTGTATTCAAATTTTCCCTTACCTTTATCTTCTTCGGCCTTTCTTCTTGATTCTTCTTCTTTGACCTTTTTCTTAGCATCTTCCTCTTTCATTTTGAGGAACATCTTCTCGGCAATCTTCATGGCGAGGTTGAGGACCTAGGGGTCCACTTCCTCACCGGAGGATGTGACAGGGATTTCCTCGAGGATAGGATCCACATGGTCCCGTTGAGTAGACATGATCGTTTCCTCACGCGGTTAAGCGCAAAACGAGGTACGAAGCTTTGATACCAATTGAAAGTAGCCTAGAGGGGGGGTGAATAGGCTACACCTGAAAATTTTCACTAAAAACTTCGAGATAGGTCAAATTAAAGTTGCACTGGTGCAAACCGGTTCAGTTGATTTTGTTTACAACTGAACAAGTTTGAACCTGCTCAACTTAGATTAGATAATCAGTTAAACAAATATGACGAAGTAGTGAAAGATTTTACTAATGACTTGCCCTACAGAAAATCCACTCAAATAGATGAATATGAACCAACCAACAATTTAAGGCACTTAACAAGAACGCACAAGAACACACGATTTAACCCGAGGTTCGGCAACCACCACAAAGGTGTCCTACTCCTCGTTGAGGAGCCCACAAAGGGTCGGGTCTTTTCCAACCCTAATCCTCCACAAGCCGACCACCAAGGTCAAGGCAATCTTTTCTCAAATTTGCTCCAAGAGCGGGTAATACAAACTTCTTGGGGTCGTCCACAAATTTGGAGACTCCCAAGCAACCTCTAACCGTCAAGGAACACAAGGCTCCAAGAGTAACAAATCTGCACAAGGTTAAGTTTGCAATGAGCTTAAGAACAAAGAGAATGGGAGAATCAAGATGAAATTGACAGCGCGTTAGATCGACTTCACCTTACACCAAGGAT
This sequence comes from Zea luxurians, assembly GCA_029449295.1. Lineage (NCBI taxonomy): Eukaryota > Viridiplantae > Streptophyta > Magnoliopsida > Poales > Poaceae > Zea > Zea luxurians. Next base: position 28,807 of record JAOPSE010000407.1, on the reverse strand, counting down.
CCTTCAAGCGATTGAAGGAGATGCGATTTCGGGTGTGAGATGTGTATTGAATGCCCTTGTTTGGAGTTTGGTCAACTGAGGAATCGTGGAGAGAGCAGAAGTTATGAAGAGAGAGAGTGAGGGGGGGTATTTAAAGGAACCCCCAAAAGCTAGCAGCCGTTGGGAGAAAAGAGCCAAAAACCGGTTGAACCGGTTTCCACCAGGAAGATCTCGGTTCACTGACCTACTCAGCCGGAGACTCGACCGGACTCAAAACCGGTTGAGCCGGGAAAAATTCCGGTTGAACTGGTTTCTCAAAAATATCTGCAACGATTTTTCTGACAGCTCTGACTGTCAGACAGGTCAGACCAGGGATGGCAGAGGAACAGTCCAGAAACCGGTTGAACCGGTTTCAGGTCCGGTTGAACCGGTTTCAGAGGCTGAAAAACAAGTTTTGAACATTTTGAAGTGAACAAAGGTGGAACTCTTGTGGGGAGTAAAAATGGTTTCTCAAAGGGCATTCATGATCTAGAAAAGTGTTCTCTTAGATGATTTTGAAGGAATTTGAACTTAGCTCATTGCATAACTTATTTAACCATTTCAGATCCCTCTTAATTGTACGACGATTCCTATAACTCAAGAATTATAAAATGAATACTGCTGTTGTTTCCAAGCACTTGGAGCACGCCGTATGATGTAAAATTTAAATCTGTTGTGCTTTACATTTTTTATACTCATAAGATCTGTGCTTCTCCTGTCTGTAGAATAACTGTGTACATGCTAGGAGCAAACTTGTTAGAATCTCTGTTTGTTTTGTCATTTAATCACCAAAACCCTCAAGTAGGGTTGATTGCATTTACACTCTCTGATAACACCAGCACTGAGAAGCCTTTTTACTTCATTTCGAGCACCTTCGGCTTTATCATCAGACATTTTCCGAAGCCTTTGCTTTCTTGGCCTAAAGGATGGGTCGACATTGAGTGAATGTTCAATGACATCTCTGTTGACACCACAAAGGTCATTGGCTGACCAAGCAAAGACATCTTTGTTGTTGAATAAAAACCTTATCAAAGTTTTCTCCTGCTTTTTAGATAGTTGAGACCCCAGCAGTACCTTCTGCTCTACTATATCTTCACATAAAAGCATGAGTTTTGGCTGATCAGCCAAAGCAGCCTTCTCTCTTCTGTACTTATACTGTTCACAAGCTTCGACTCCATCTATATTGTGGATTGCTTTTGAGTCTGTCCAATTTCTTTCGGCCTTTCTAGCAGCCTCTTGACTTCCATGAATAGCAATGGGCCCTTGTTCCGAAGGTATCTTCATGCATAGATATGCTGGGTGAAGTATTGCTTCGAAAGCATTAAGTGTCCCTCGACCAATGATTGCATTGTAGGGGTATTCCATGTCAACAATGTCAAAAACAACTTGTTCAGTCCTTGTATTGTGAACGAAGCCGAAGGTAACTGGCATTGTGATTTTGCTAAGTGCTATGATCTGCCTTCCTCCAAAGCCACATAGGGGATGTGTAGTATCGTGAATCTTATCTTCTGGCTCTTGCATTTGTATGAAGGCTTTAGCAAATATGATATCCGCAGCACTGCCTGTGTCAACCAGAACATTGTGAACGAGAAAACCCTTGATGACACAAGATATGACAATAGCATCATTGTGAGGATAGTGCTTGAGCTGAAGGTCCTCCTAGGAGAAGGTGATTGGGATGTGAGACCATTTTGACTTGATGAAGGGTCCCTGCACCCCAACATGCTGCACCCTTCTTTGTGCTTCCTTCTTCTGCTTCTTGTTAGCCGGCTCTGAACTTGAACCGCCTGTTATCGGGAGCACAAGCTTCGTAGCCGAAGGTTCTCCAGCTTGGTTGTAACGAAGCCATCAGCTCAACAGTGGAAGTGAGTTCACCGGAGGTGGGCGCCAATGTTGGGGACTTGTTCTCAAATGCTATGAATTAAGAACAAGGCAACATAGAAAGTGTTAAATGTTAATGCCCTTCGTCCTTCAAAGCATTACATCCCTAAGGGCATAATGATCTTCGGACGAAGGTTATGAATGACATACCTTCATAGACATGATAAATAAAATCAGGGGACAAAGGTTATAAAACATAAGACAATAACATATATAATTATATAATACCAAAATGTGAACATGTATTGATAAATAATCATGAATATAAAAATTAAACTGAATTACATCTGTACCTTGAGCTTGACAGAAATGCGAAGATACGAATGTCATGAAAAAGCGTGAACAGTACGGGGGTACTGTTCACCTATTTGTAGGCACAGGGCGCAGCCTGTGTAAATTTACATTTATGTCCTCTACAAATGATTACAATCATTGCACAGCCTATCATGGGCTAATTGGTCATATCATCTTTAAGTCAGTGCATTTTGAAATATACTACGAAGCTCCCTGACTGGTAGCTTCGGCACCGTTACTGTTCCGATCTTCCGAAGGTGCTTCTTCTCACAGGACCTTCGACGATGAAGCAGACCCCCAACATTATGCTTTTCGTATGCATGTGTGCAAGGTTCCAAGCCGATCCTAAGGAAGTTCACCTTAGGGCCGTGAAAAGAATCATGAGATATCTAGTTTACACTTCTAAGTTTGGGCTTTGGTACCGTAGGGGATCAACCTTAGATTTAATAGGATATTCCGATGCTGATTGGGCAAGGAGTAAAATTGATAGGAAGAGCACATCAGGGACTTGTCAGTTTCTAGGGAGATCCCTAGTGTCTTGGGCTTCAAAGAAACAAAATTCTGTAGCTCTATCAACCGCCGAAGCCGAGTATATTGCCGCAGGCCATTGTTGTGCGCAATTGCTTTGGATGAGGCAAACCCTTAGTGTCGATGTTTTGGGTCCGACCGCGCACCCAGGGTTGTCCCTCAAGGTGCTTTGTGGAGTAGGAAGGTGTCACCAACTGTAGCTCGATGGTTTGTGCCAGATGCACGAGAAACAGTGGACGGCCTTGTACAGGTTCGGGCCGCTTGGAGGTGCATAATACCCTACGTCCTAGAGTGGATCTTTTATGTGGCTGATTACAAGAGAATTCTCTAGTATGAGTAATACTAGAGAGTTGAGTGAGTGGCTAAAGGTGAGATCTGTCCCTTGAAGGGGTGCTCCCTAGGCCTTATATATTCGACCGTGGAGCTTTACATGTGGATATGATAACTGCGTATGCCTAAGTAATAGCGAACCGACCGAGCTTATCTTCCTATAATTCCGCCAAACTATCCCTATTCAGTTCTGCGGTAGGAGGGCATCACGCGAGAAAGTAGGATCAGTGCTGTAGATAACGCTTAAGCTCGGCAAACTATACAAGCTTAAGTCGATCCATCTTTGTGTTGATCCGTTCTGTTGAAAACTCCTCCCCTGGCCCACGAAGGGATGGTCTTGCGGAATAATGGGCCTAGGGCCTTCCGTGAGGCCTTCTTGCGTTCTAGTGGACCTGGGGGATATCCATCCCCCACAAGCCCCCAATCTTTGTGTTGATTTTGAAATAATCAGCCCAAAGATTTCAGGTCCAGCTTGTGATGTTTGAAACATGTCTAATAAGTTGTTACTTCCAGCTCCGAGTAACTTGATTAGAATGTTCTTCTGCCATCCTTTTCTGACCTCGTTCTTCAGTTTTTTGCTTTTAATCTTCAGTGATCGATACTCTGCTCGCGCCTTAGAAGTCGACGCTTTGCTCTCAGGGGTTAAGGATTCATTGGGTGCACCGAAGGTGCACCCAATGGGTGTAGCCCCCGAGCTTTGAGTGGATTACTGAAAATGATCCACTCGGAGGTCTTCATCTCAAGCCTATTCAGAACTCATGCTTTAGAAGTCAGCATTGTTTTATTTTCACCTTTATGCTTTAGAGATCAGCATTCTATCGTCTACCTTATGCTTTAGAGGTCAGCATACAGTTCTGTCCTTGAAGTTGTGTGTGCGATCTGCCCATATCTTGCTAGGTTCGAAATTTCTTTGATCTGCGACAGATTGGACATCCGGTAGATGGCCCCCTGGCTAGTCATTATTTCACTTTGTGCTTCACGGCTCCTGTTGATTAGACTTGTATCTCGTCGACTATTTTTGGCTTTCCTTTGATCTTCCGTCGATATCTTCTTTTTGTCTTGATGTATTCATTGCACATACTGTATGGATGCGACTGCCTGGGAAAATCTATTGAAAATTCCTGGGCATCCCCCCCAATGGGTGTGGGCAAGGGACGGCTTAGTGCACTGAGCGTTTAGCAAATTGCTTCTGAGTAGTAACTTGATGTGACTGTGGGTGTAATCATATCGTCCAAGCAGTTTGACTTGAGTCCCAATGGGTGTCGTGTTACGTGAAACGGCGCCAGCCGCCTGACGTGTTTCTAGACGATTTGAACTGCACATTGAATTTTTGCGACTGTTCAATGGCCATGGTAGGAGGTGAGCGGTTGCCTTCTTCTTCTATAAATAGTGTGCCTGCTTCTCCATCATATTCACACATCTTACTGCCACTTGTTGCTTACTCCTTTTTTCTTCTTCTTCTACTCCACCATGGGCAAGAGCAAAAAGGGCGGGAGTTCTTCTCACCACTCCGGTGATAAGCGGAAGCACGAGCTGACCCCCCATCGGAGGACTTCGGCGACTCCGAGTACTCGGAGGAGGAGTTCTCCTCCGGGTCCTATGGATCGCCGACCCCCGCTTCTCCCCCGGCGTCATCTGATGACTCAGACGACTCCCAGGGGATCGCTGCGGAGGTATGGACCTACATCCGGGCCGTCGAGCGCGCCGGGCTCGAGGGCTCGGATGAGTCGAAGGACTCCTTAGACGAGGAGGACTCCTTGGACTCGTCTGAGGAGAGCGGCGGGGGCGACGATGGCGAGGGCGACGATGGCGGCGACGGCGACGGCGACAATGGCGAAGGTGGCGACGAGGGCGGCGGCGGCAGCAGGGGCGACAGCAGCAAAGGCAGCAGTGGCAGCCGCAAGGGCAGCAACAAAGCCAGTGGCTCAGCGCCACTGGTTTAAATGTTAGTATAGATATGTAGTAGTAGAAGTAGTATTAGTAGAATAATGTAGTGGTAGTTAGTAGTGTAATGTAGTTTAATGTAGTAATGTAATGTAGTAGCGTAGGGAAAGAAGCCAACTCATAATGAGTTGGTTTTTAAGTTTGCGAGAACACTTCCCTTATATAATGAAGAAAGCTTCGGTTCACTTCTGTGTGCATTTCTTGCTTTTTTCACTGTTCCTTTTGCGATCGGTTGATTGATCTGGTTTTTGTGTAACCATTGCTTTTTGAAAGTAACAACTTAGACTCATTGGGCCACATTTTGGATCTGCCTGCGTATTTGTAGAGAAAAACAGCGAGCTTATTGTTAGCGTCTTCGGAGGTAGCAGCCGAGTGAATTTTTGCAACGCCAGCGTTTTAGAGGCAACAGCCGAGTGATAATGGGTCACATCGGTGTTTTAGAAGTAACGACCGAGTGAATACTGGTAACGTCAGCCGTTTTTAGAAATAACGGCTGAGTTATATAGAGCCACGTCGGTGTTTTGGAAACAACTGCTGAGTGATGACTGGGCACTTTTTTGGACATGGCTCCTGGCCCGAGAAAACCCCATTTGTGTCGCGCCGTTGTATGCTTCTGCATTCCGAGCCCTAGTTCTGCTTTTTTTGCCTCCAAGCCTTCTCTGCTTCCTTGCGATCTTACTTCCGCTCAGTTCATCAGCGAGATTGAGATGGCGCTCAAGTGGAAAAACCAAAACTTGTCTGCTGCGATCATTCCTCCTATTGACCCCAACAGTCAGTTGCCTTTCGCAGGTAACCACATGTCTGTTATTTCTGAATCCGACCTTCTTCACCTTGTCTCCATCAGAGTTCTTCCTCCGAAGGAGCTTTGTTCCTGGCGGATCTGCCGTGGGGCCACTGTCCCGACGGAGGACACCCACGAGTCCGTTATTTTCATTCCTTTCCTCATCCGCGGCCTTGCTCTTCCTATTTCTCCTTTTTTCCGCGGTCTCCTTGATTTCTATCATCTGAACCTAACCCATCTGAATCCGAATTCTATTCTGCAAGTTTCTATTTTTGTTCATCTTTGTGAAGCTTATCTTGGTATTATGCCGCACTTTGGATTGTGGAAATACTTGTACCATTATCAGTCCGGGATGGCCGGGGGGCAGCACCAGCTCGTGGGTGGCGCGAGTCTGGAGATGCGCCGTGGGAGAAAAACAGAGTATCTCGATATCCCACTCAAGGACAGCATCAAGGGATGGCGCTTGGAATGGTTCATCGTTGAGAATCATGGAAAATCCCTCCCCCCTCGGTCAGGGAGACAGCCTGATGTTCGCGCTTCGAGTTGGATTGAGTATCCCACGGATTTGGAGGTAGCCGAGGCCAGAGTTCTGCTTGCTGAAGTTGGTTTGCTGAAGGAGAGGGGTCTAACTGCTGAGGCTGTAGTTGCAGATTTTGTATTCAAGAACATTCAGCCACTGAAGGATAGAGCGTACCCGGCCTACCTGTATCGTGGCATTGCTGACTCAACCCGGGTTACCAACAGAAGGATTCCTGCTGTGGATCTGGTGAGCCGGCTTGAGATGATTCTTAGGGGCAAGGTATCGAACTTTGGTGCTCCTATTGCATATTCTGCCTGGAATCTGCCGCCTTCTAAAACCTTCATCAGTTTTGTGTCAAACCCTCCTGCTGAAGACAACGGTTCGGGTCTTAGAGTGCGACCCTCCCCCGAAGAGGTTGAGGCATTGGTTGCTTTGCTGGGTGATATCCCTGATGATGAAAGGCTGGTTCATTTTGAGATGCCTGTCAACCCCAGTGATGCAGAAATAAGTGCTATGCTGGATTTGTTGGCCGATGATTCCTCTAGCTCGGTCCCCGCTGAATCACTAGCTGTGGCCGTCATTCCGGAGTCTGAAGAGACCCTGGACATTCAAAGACTCGATAGCACTCGCCCAAAGCGTCCTCGTCGAGCTAATCAACCAACTTCTCCTGCTGAGGGGAAGAAAAAGAGATGGCTTCGGCGAGCGTCATGTTCGAATCAGGATGTCGGCCCTTCTGTTCCTGCTGCTGAGGGAGTGCATGTGGAACTTTCTTTTGGAGCTGATCCCAATAGGTGTGACTCAGCTGATGCTGACCCCAATGGGTGCAATCCGGCTGTCCTTGATGATGCTGAACCCAATGGGTGCAGTGTTCGTATTATCAACGAGGATGAAGAAGAGGAAGAGGAAATCCCCTTGATTCGGAAGAACAATCGGTGTTATGTAGTCAGTGGGGAGAGTAGTGAAATTCCTTCTCCAGCTTTGTCTGCCCTTGTTGGTCTGCAGGAATTGTCTCTGGCAAATTTTGACCAGGCTCTTGAAGATGTGATCCCTGAAGATCTGCTGTCCGAGCCGACAGATGGTGGTGTGATGGACGCTCACGCTGATTTGCATGATGTCGGTTTAGAGTTGTCCTAATCAGCATCTCATGCCTCATCGACCTTAGAGCGCGGTCTTCAGAGTCAAGAAGCTGATCTAGATTGCTCCGTTCCCATGGAAATGGCCGAGAACCCCCCAGCCTTAGAGGTGGCTGGAGCGGAGAGTCCGGTCCTGAAGGATGGCGCCAGCGTTTGCCTAGCCCCCGAGGGTGTTGCCGGTAATGATCCTGCTCAGGTGGGCAGCGCGAACTATGACCCAGCCCCCGAGGATATCTGAGCGGGCTCCCCTTCTCACACTTCCCTAGAGGTTCACGTCGGGTCCTAACCTCTGCATTCTGATTGCATGGCAGCAACACGTGTTTTGAACCAGGAAATCGCCTTAGAGGCCGGCGTACCTGATAGCAGAGCTTTAATTCCTATCGGTGACACTGTGTTGGCTCCCAATGATGCTCCGCAGATTACTTCAGTTGATGATCCTTCGTCAAGTCACCAATAGGCTTCCCATGATTTGGGGCTTCCTTCTTTCGTCTCCAATCTTTTGGTAATTGGCTTTTCTTGATCTGGCTATGTTCCGGGCGAAATATTGTCTTTGCACTCATTTGCTTTCAATTGTTAGGCCTTGGTTGACGAGATGGCCGGTCAGCTGAAATCTCAAGGTGCTTCTATCCTGGAAAGAGCTCTGTCTCTAACACATTGGAATCCAGCACTGCTTCAGCGGTGAATATCTGAGTTGGAGATGGCAAATGCTGGTTAGCGCCCTTTGTGTTCTTCTTTAGCTACTTGACTGATCTGCTTTTTGGCTGAATACCCTTGTGTGACCGTTTCTTGATAGATATGGCCCGACAGTACTCTGATCTTGAAGAGAAATATTCTCAAGGTTAGACGGACTTGGCCCGGGTTTCTGCTTCTCTGAATGATGTCAACATGCTGAATTCCACTCTCCATGCTCAGCTTGACTCTGAAAAGGTGACCAATGAATTAAGCTTTACTTGGCTTTATTTGGTGTGTTCTTAATGCTTGTTTGACATTGGAGAAACTGATTCTTGTCTGCAGGTGGAAAAACGTGCCCTTGCAACTTCTCGTGATAACCTTGACAAGTTATATCGCGACGCCAACAACTCGTTGACTATCTTGGAGAGGAGCCATCGTTTCACCATGGAAGACTTGGATAATCATCGTTATAAGCTGCAAGAGTCCCTGGATGATATGATTAGCCTTAGGCAATTGGTGTCGAGCAAGGACTCCATCATCAAGGATCTGCGTGCTTCCAAGAGATCAGTCGTCCAGGAGCTAGAGGCTGCTCGGCTGGCTGTCAAGGCTGCTAAAGACACTTCCGCTACGTTGAGGGCCCAACGCGACAGAGCTATGGACAAAGCCATTCACGCGGGGCGAATCTTGATGAGGAGGACCGGTGTAATTGTTCCTGATGACATAGTTGCAGATGTGAATGCTGCTCCTGATTCTTCGAGTCGCCCCTCTTCATCGGTCGCTCCTGAGAAAAACAGTACCAAGTAGAAACACTGAATGCCTTGCATATGTGGTTAGTGTGCTCGAATATTCTGTCAGAAAGCGTTTTCAGTACTGAATGCCTTTATTATTTTCCTGTTGTTAGAATCCAACATAAGCTACAATTTGCAGTAGTAAATGCAGTGTGATGATTTTTTGAAATTTCTTTTTATTTCGCGAGGCATAGAGGTCGCCCAAAGATGAGTAATTGCGAATGTGCTTGTGTTGGATCGAGTAGGCGTGAGTGTGCCGTGCCGATTCAAGTCGCTACCGACTAAAACCGACCGCTCTATTAGCAGGGTATAGTAGTCACCCTGAGTCACGTAAGAGTGAGCATGTCACACCGCCTTAAGTCATTGCCGACTCAAGTCGATTGCTCTGTTAGTAGGGTATAGTGGTCACCCTGAGTTAAGTAAGCGTGAGCATGTCACACCGCCTTAAGTCGTTGCCGACTTAAGTCGATTGCTCCGTTAGCAGGGTATAGTGGTCACCCTGAGTTAAGTAAGCGTGAGCATGTCACACCGCCTTAAGTCGTTGCCGACTCAAGTCGATTGCTCCGTTAGCAGGGTATAGTGGTCACCCTGAGTTAAGTAAGCGTGAGCATGTCACACCGCCTTAAGTCGTTGCCGACTCAAGTCGATTGCTCCGTTAGTAGGGTATAGTGGTCACCCTGAGTTAAGTAAGCGTGAGCATGTCACACCGCCTTAAGTCGTTGCCGACTCAAGTCGATTACTCCGTTAGTAGGGTATAGTGGTCACCCTGAGTTAAGTGAGCATGCTGACAGTAAACAAGTTGAGCACCTCTGAGAATGAAGTCTTTTTATTGATGATATATTTCCCATTTTACAGAATACAAGGCCGTCCCAATAGCTTTTGAAATATAGCTAGGGGTAAAACTTCCTGAGATGTTCTATATTCCATGAGTTCCCAATTTCCGTGCCGTCCATTTGAGTAAGACGATATGATCCAGGCCGAGTGACTTCTGCTACTATGAATGGCCCTTCCCATAGTGGTGATAGTTTGTGCCGTCCCTCCCCCGTTAGAATTCGGCAGAGGACGAGGTCTCCTACTGCGAAGGATCGATGCCGTATGGCCTTGTCATGATAGCGCCTCAGAGTTTGCTGATACCGGGCTGACTGAATCACCGTATTCAATCGTTCTTCTTCTAGTATATCAACATCCTCCAGTCTAGTAGCCTCAGCTTCTGCTATGTTTTCAAAGATTAACCTCGGTGCCCCAAACTCGAGATCAGTGGATAGCACTGCCTCCGAACCATAGACCATGAAGAAAGGAGTGCTTCCATGCAGAGCTCGGCTAGGTTGAGTTCTCAGGCTCCAAATAACATACGACAACTCTCTAATCCACTTTCCTGCGAACTTTTCATTCTTGTCGAAGACTTTCTTTCTGAGTGCTTCTAATATCATCTCGTTAGCTCTGTATACCTGCCCGTTGGCTCTTGGGTGCGCCACCAAGGCGTATTTGATCTGAATGCTTTTTTATTCGCAGAAATCGAAGAATTCTGAGCTTGTGAAATTGGATCCTAGGTCGGTTATGATACTATTCGGTATCCCGAACCTGAATATTATGTCTTGTATGAATTCCACTGCTTTAGCTGAAGTTAGAGAAGCAATGGTTTTGAACTCTATCCATTTAGTGAACTTGTCGATAGCGACCAGTACATGAGTGTATCCTCCTTGAGCTTTCTTAAAAGGTCCAATCATATCCAGTCCCCAGCACGCGAACGGCCAGGTTATAGGTATGGTTTGCAGTTGCTGTGCTGGTAGATGCTGCTGTTTTGATAAGTACTGGCAGGCTTCGCACCTCTGGACTAACTCGGCCGCATCACTCTTTGCCGTTGGCCAGTAGAAACCAGACCTGAAGACCTTCCCAACCAGAGTCCTTGATGCTGCGTGTATCCCACATTGTCCAGTGTGGACCTCATCCAGGAGTTGTTTTCCAGTAGTCGAAAGAATGCATTTCATGAGGACTCTTGATGCGCCCCTTCTATATAGTGTTTCCCCAGTGAGAGTGTAATGAGCTGACTACCTTGCAATGCGTTCTGCTGTATTTCTGTCGTCTGGTTCTTCCTCATTCTCTATGTACCTGATGATCGGCTCCCTCTAGTCATCAGAACTGACTCTGGTTGGCTTAGGGTATTGCATTCCTCTACCCGGTCTAGTGAAATGCTCGGATGCAGTATTTCTTGGACAAAAACTCCAGGTGGGATCTGAGTCTGACTGGATCCTAGCTTGGACAATGCATCAGCTACTATGTTGCAGTCTCTCTCCATATGATGAAATTCCAGACCTTCAAATTTGTCTTCTAGTTTTCGGACGGCAGTGCAGTATTTCCCTATGGAATCACTCGAGCAATCCCATTCTTTGTTTATCTGACTTATGACCACCATAGAATCCCCATACACCATCAGCCTCTTGATGCCCAGTGATACAGCAATGTTCAGTCCATGAATCAGGGCTTCGTATTCTGCTGCATTGTTGAATGCTGGAAATAACAATTGAAGAGCATACTTGAGTTGTTCGCCTCCAGGTGCGATGAAGAGGATCCCTGCACCTGCCCCTGCAGCTTTAACGAGCCATCGAAATACATTCGCCATACTTCTGCAGTTTCCAGGTTATCCGGCACCTGTTGTTCGGTCCACTCTGATACGAAGTCAACCAGTGCTTGAGTCTTGATTGCGGTGCGAGGTCGAAACTCAATGTCATGAGATCCCAGTTCACAGGCCCACTTGGCTATCCTTCCAATGGATTCTTTATTGTGGAGAATGTCCCCTATCAGAAATCCAGTGACTACTATGACTTTGTGGTCGTCGAAGTAGTGACGGAGCTTGCGTGCAGTTAGAAGTACTGCATATAACAATTTCTGAACTTGAGGGTACTTCTTCTTCGAGGGACCCAGGATTTCACTAATGAAATAGACAGGATGTTGCACTGGGTATGCATGTCCTTCTTCTGCTCGCTCGACTACCAACGTGGTGCTCACCACGTGAGTCGTGCAAGAGATGTATAACAGCAGATCTTCGGCTGAATGACTCGGCGTGCCTCGGCGCGGCGGTTTTAGTACTGGTGGTGTTGTTAAGAATCTCTTTAGTGCATCTAAGGCTTCCTGAGCCTCTGAAGTCCACTGGAATTTGTCCACCTTTTTGAGCAAGTTGTAGAATGACAGTCCCTTTTCTCCCAACTTCGATATGAATCTGCTTAGAGCCGCCATGCATCCAGTAAGCCTTTGTACTTTCTTCTGTGACCGTGGTGCTTCCATACTCATGATAGCCTCCATTTTTTCTGGGTTAGCTTCAATTCCTCGGTGGCTGACAATGAATCCGAGTAATTTCCCAGCCGGTACTCCGAAGACGCATTTTTCAGGATTGAGCTTCCATCGATATCGTCACAGACTGTTGAAGACCAGCTGTAAATCTTCAATGAAATTGGCTGAGTTTTCTGTTTTGATCACCACATCATCCACATATGCTTCCACACGCTTGCCCCAGTGGTCGGCTAAGCATGTCTGAATAGCTCTCTGATAAGTCGCTCCAGCGTTTTTGAGGCCGAACGGCATGGAGGTATAACAGAAAGCTCCGAATGGGGTAATGAATGCTGTTTTTTCCTCGTATTCTTTTGCCAAGCTAATCTGATGATACCCGGAGTAGCAATCCAAGAAAGACAACACAGAACACCCGGCTGTCGAGTCCACCACCTGGTCTATCCTAGGAAGCCCGAAGGGATCCTTCGGACAATGTTTGTTGAGATCTGTATAGTCGACGCACATGCGCCAATCCACTTTATTCTTTTTTAGTACAAGAACAGGGTTAGCTAACCACTTGGGATGTAGTACTTCTCTAATGAATCCTACCGCGACCAAGCGAGCCAGTTCTGCACGGATGGCTTCTCTCTTGTCAGGTGTGAAACGTCGTAATTTCTGTCGAATCGGCCTCGCCTGGGGATAAACCTTCAGTTTGTGCTCGACCAGTTCTCTCGGGACTCCCAGCATATCCGCAGGTTGCCATGCGAATACGTCTCGGTTATCTTGCAGGAACTGGACGAGCGCGCCTTCTTATTTGTCATCCAGGCTGGAGCTGATGATGGCAGTCTTGTGTTCATCAGTGAACCCGAGGTTGATCCTTTTGGTTTCTTCAGTCGGCCGTATAGAGGTCACGACTTGAGCTTCGTTCGCGGGCACCGCGAGGTCTTCCTCAGGCTTTGAGTTCGCCTGCGCAGAAGAGGTCGCCGACGGCTTGGTGGTGAGGGCCGCTTGGATGGCCACTCGAAAACACTCTGCGGCGCCTTGGAAGTTGGCACGCACAGTCATGATTCCTTGCGGTCCTGGCATCTTCAATATCATGTATGTATAATGTGGAATGGCCATGAACTTCACCAATTCAGGCCTACCGATGATGGCATTGTACCCGCAGTCGAAGTTCGCCACCTCGAACCTCAGGTACTTGGTTCTGTAGTTCTCCGGAGTTTCAAAGGTGACCGGCATGTAGATGTGTCCGAGCGGATACTCTCCTTCAGTCGGCACGATGCCGAAGAAAAGAGTGTTTGACTCGTGGAGCTCTTTGAGGTTGACTCCCAAGCCCTGAAGTGTCCGGGGGAAAGTGACGTTGATGCGGCTTCCCCCGTCCACCAGAACCTTCTTCACCCGGCTTTCTCAGATCACTGGGTCGACGAGGAGCGGGTACTTGCCCGGGTGTTCGAAGTTGAGCCACTGATCTGCTCGATACAGGGCAGGGGGACCAGTGGTCGCCACCAGTATCTGACGGTCGTTGAGATTTTGTTGCCTCTTGCTTTCCTGCGACCCATGTCCGCTGAAGATGACGTTGACTTCTCCATCGATGCGCGGGAAGGCTCCGCCTCCTCCCCCTTCCTGTTGTTGAGGTTGTTGAGGCTCCCCTGGTGCTCCTCGAGGTGGGGGAGGCGGTAGAGGTTGGAAAGGTCGACCGTGCCTGACGGAGTGCTTGAAGTCCCTGCAGTTCTGGAGGGTGTGGTGCATGTCTTTGTGGTATGGGCACTGCGCGTCGAGGATGTCGTCCAGTGTTCGTTCGCCTCCGCGGGGTCCTCCTCGGGCACGAGAGGCGGGTGGTCCGGTGGCATGGACTTCTTCGCGAGGCCTCTTATCCCAACGTTTATAGGGTTGTTGGTTCGCGTCGTGTCGTGGTACTACCGGTGCGGGTTTCGCTCCCCCGATGAGGTCCTGAGCTCGCTCGTCGGCGGTGATGTAGAGGTTGGCTTCCCAGAACAATTGCTCGGAGGTGGTTGGCGCTTTTTGCAGTATGGTTCGGACAAAGGCCGAGTCATTGGATCCCCGGTAGAAGTCCTCAATCACTGCTGCTTCCGTGACTTCAGGGATTCGATTCCTCATGGTCTGAAATCTTTTGAGGTACGATCGGAGATTTTCATTCCCCCGGCGCTTGATAGATTTGAGGTCCCATGGCTGCGCCGGCTTGTCGGAGAGGGATTGGAAGTTGGCGGTGAAGCGCCGACTGAAATCGCTCCAGTTGTCGATGCAGTGACGGGGTAGGTGTCGCAGCCATTGCAGAGCATCCTGCCCGAGGACAATGGGTAGGTATGCAGTCATCATGTCTTCGGTTGCTCCAGCGGCTCGGGCGGCGGTGGTGTAAATAGCCAGCCTCCCGGGTCCTGCTTGGGCTCGTATTTGTCGACGTTGGAGACCTTGAAGTTGGGGGGCCACTGAATAACCCTAAGACATGGAGTGAGCGCCAATACCCCATATGTGTCTTCCTGTCGGTGATGATGATGTCTGTCCCGGGGAGGGGAGCTGTTGTCGGGGTGCCTCGACTGTCCCCGGGTCATGCCACTAGTGGAAGCCGTGGCTGACTCAACCCTGATGGTCTGACTCCGTGCGGGGACACCATGGTCCCGATCGTACTCTTCTCGGCGTCGGATCTCGTTCTCGTGCCGCCGTTCGCGTGAGGCGTTGATGGAGCTTCGCGCGTCCCGCTGACTGTTGATGGTGTGTCGTAGGTCGCTTGGTGGATGAGCGAGAGGTAGGAGATGATTGGTCGCCCGAGTGAGCAGTCGTCGATAGCCCTCGGGGTCTGGAGTTCGGGGAAGACCGTCGGCTATCTGAGCGAGCACTCCACCGACCTCACTCGGCGTCTTCATGGCACGGGCGAAGTCGGGGTTTAGGTTCCGCCCGAGGAGAGGATTCTCTCTGCGTTGCCTTGCCTCCTGTTCAGCTTGTTCCTGAAAACCCGTTCTTCTGGAGTTTCTCCTATCTCTGAGGCCTCGTCTCGTGATACGGGCTGCGTCGGGTCCCGTTCTCCGGCCTTGTGATGTCGCTGAATATTCCAGAGCTGGTTCCGTCGTCTGCGAGATTCTCGCTGAGGTGGTTCTTCCCCGGGCGCAGTCGGTTCATCGTCGGAGACGGGGGGTGATTCCTCTCTCCCGATGAAGAGGACGTCGGGGTAGAATGGAACTGCCGCTGTGACGAGCTTCTTCCCACTCTCCTTTGAGGACGGAGGTACTTTGGCTCCCAGCTTGCTGAAGGTGGTTTTTGCTCGGAGCGCTGTAGGTTGCGCTTTTTCCTGCCCTGCTCCGATTTTCCTGGAGATTTTTGAGGAAGACTTTCTCTCCGGCGGATCCGCGATGCGACGTAGAGTTCCTTCCTCGTCTACTACGGATGAAATGGTTCCAAAGCAGAACATGGACCCGGGGCGAAGGACAATCTTGTGCTGGAAAGTGACGGCCATTGAGCTAGCTTGGATCAGTGACACACCCCCTACCTGGCGCGCCAGCTGTCGGTGTTTTGGGTCCGACCGCTCACCCAGGGTTGTCCCTCAAGGTGCTTTGTGGAGTAGGAAGGTGTCACCAACTGTAGCTCGATGGTTCGTGCCAGATGCACGAGAAACAGTGGATGGCCTTGTACAGGTTCGGGCCGCATGGAGGTGCGTAATACCCTACATCCTGGAGTGGATCTTTTATGTGGCTGATTACAAGAGAATTCTCTAGTATGAGGAATACTAGAGAGTTGAGTGAATGGCTAAAGGTGAGATCTGTCCCTTGAAGGGGTGCTCCCTAGGCCTTATATATTCGACCATGGAGCTTTACATGTGGATATGATAACTGCGTATGCCTAAGTAATAGCGAACCGACCGAGCTTATCTTCCTATAATTCCGCCGATCTATCCCTATTCAGTTCCGCGGTAGGAGGGCATTGCGTGGGAAAGTAGGATCAGTGCTGTAGATAACGCTTAAGCTCGGCGAACTATACAGGCTTAACTCGATCCATCTTTGTGTTGATCCGTTCTGTTGAAAACTCCTCCCCTGGCCCACGAAGGGATGGTCTTGCAGAATAATGGGCCTGGGGCCTTCCGTGAAGCCTTCTTGCCTTCTAGTGGACCCGGGGGATATCCGTCCCCCACACTCAGGGACTATGGGTACAAATTGAGCAAAGTCCCTCTCCTATGTGACAATGAGAGTGCTATTCGCATGGCGGAGAATCCCGTTGAACACAGCCACACTAAGCACATAGACATTCGGTATCACTTTTTGAGGGGTCACCAACAAATGGGGGATATCGAGATAGCCTATATTAACACCAAAGACCAATTAGCCGATATCTTCACTAAGCCTTTAGATGAGAAAACCTTTAGCAAACTTAGGAATGAGCTAAACATACTTGATTCTCAGAATTTTGATTGAAACATTGCACAAATTGCTCATTTACATACCTTTGATCATATCTCTTTCATTCTGCTATGACTAATGTGTTTCCAAGTGTGTCCATCTCATAAGTCCTAGATTAAAAGGGAAATGGAGTACTCGACGAAGACAAGGCTTCCACTCCACTCTATCCGTATCATTTATCCTTCGTCGTCACTCCGCATCACTCTCAAATTGGTATAATCTTTCACTCATATATTGTTTACCAAAGAGGGAGAAAACATTTC
This sequence comes from Zea luxurians, assembly GCA_029449295.1. Taxonomy (NCBI): domain Eukaryota; kingdom Viridiplantae; phylum Streptophyta; class Magnoliopsida; order Poales; family Poaceae; genus Zea; species Zea luxurians. The sequence goes on along the minus strand of JAOPSE010000407.1, from coordinate 11,985 downwards.
AAGGGCTCTCAATGTCTCCATTTTTGGCGATTAATGCTAAAGGGGGAGAAAGTATTAGCCCAAAGTAAAAGGACCGCACCACCACCAAATTCTAAAAGAAGTTTTCAAATCGGTATCTTAATATGTTTTCAAAAGGGCGAGAAAGTTATTAGTTTTCAAAAATTGAAAAACCCTCTTGAACACTAAGGGGAGAATTTCATTCAGGAGGAGTTTTATTGATACGACCACACCATTAAGCAACACATTACAACCCCCAAGTCATACTACATCAACTCAAGTACAACCAACATCATCACCAACCCAAGCCTTTGATGGACCAATTACACGTAGCCGAGCTAAGAAGCTACAGCAAGAGGTGCATGCGCTACTTCATGAATTTCAATTGAATACTAATGAGAACTTTATGCTACCTAAGTCGTGTATGTTGATATTACTTAGGTTCACCAAAGAGGAAGGACAAAACATATCAAGGGCGAATCAGCAAGAAAAGCTATGTCCGAGTCAGTCCAGCGCAACCGAACCGTCCAGACGAAACAGTCATATCTTTTGATTCCCAAAAGCTATTGTTGGGGACTTGTTCTCAAATGCTATGAATCAAGAACAAGGCAACATAAAAGTGTTAAACGTCGAACTCCTTCGCCCTTAGAAACGTTATATCCCTTCGGATATAACGAATCTCGGACGAAGGTTACGAAAGAAAGGACCTTCGTTAGGTTGACAAATGATTAAAACAGAGCAACTATATATAATGTGCGAACAATGATACCAATATTATCATCGATATATTTCCATTATTAAATTTATAAAAATGAATTACAAGTGTACCTTCAGATTGATGAAAAGTAAAGGTACAAAGGTGATGCGAAAAAGCGTATGCCAAGTCAGCGTGAACAGTACGGGAGTACTGTTCACCTATTTATAGACTCGGGTCGCAGCCCGTGTAAAATTACATAGATGCCCTTTACATTTATCAATAACTACAGTAATTCTTTGAGGTCTAATTTGGCTTTTCATCTTTAAGTCGGTTCTTCTTTTCTGTTGTTGTGCCGAAGCCTTTCTGCACATAGCTTCGTGATCGCCTTATCCTTCGTCATGATCGTTTTTCATTCCAGTCAGGCTTCGTCTTAACCATACTCTTGTATATTCGCAACCTGACTCCGAAGGTGCCTGTTCCGAAGGTGCCTGTTCACATATAACACTTGGAAAATATTATCAAATTATGTTTCTTGAGGACCTTCGGGAGCCGAAGGCCCCCAACAGTAGCCCCTCGCAATATCAATTTATTGTCAAGATAAATTCATATTGCGACATGGATGAAGGCTTTATGCCGAAGGTCCGAAAAAACACCTTCCTTTTGCTAGAATAGCAACAGTCATTGACAAGCGGGGCCCTCCAGTTTTCGACATACTGGGTGTATAAATACAAGCTCACCGCGGGTTTATTTGGCGCGCCCTTTTGCCACCTGCTTTTTACTCACCCATCTTCTAGCCTACGCACCCAGCATTTGCTCGGTCTTAAATTTTTAAGCTTCGGCTTCAAGTCTGGTTTGCCAGCATTCGCGAAAATGTCTGAGGATAAGATAGTTGCTGGTGCTTCGAAGCTAAGCCTTTCGGAGGAAATGCACCTGGGTTTTCTTGAGTCTATGTCGAAGACCAATACGGAAAAGATTGTCAAGGAAACTTTGGAGGGTTTATCTGAAGATACTGGCGACAGTGATAGTTATGATGTGGATAATGGTGGGGAGGACTCCGAAGATCGCCCGTGGCGGCCTAGTCACTCAAACTTCGGAAAATCAACTATAAAGCAGAGTCACCTTGAAAATATGAGGGGGAGATATTTTCCGAGATATATCCATGGTGAGGGCAGATGACGGAGAAAAAACTACGCCGACCCCCGAAGATAATGAGGTCGTGATCTTCCGAAGCTTTTTAAAAGCTGGGCTGTGATTCCCTCTGAGCAGGTTTGTGGTAGAAGTTTTGAAAATATATCAAATTTACCTTCATCAACTTACCCCCGAGGCAGTGATAAGATTGGGAATCTTTGTCTGGGCGGGTGAGGAGCCAAGGCCTAGAGCCAAGTGCAAAAAGCTTTTGCAATATACACGAGCTAGTATATGAGACGAAACCCTGGGGTAAGGAGCAATATCATAATAATTTGGTTGCTATAGCTTCGGTGCCCGCTCTGGGTCAAGCTGTCCCGTGCCAACCTTTCGGAAGAGATGGCCTGGGGAATGGATGAAGGAATGGTTCTATGTGAAAAACGATTTGAAGGTTCGGGAAGATATCAAGGATATCATCATGCGCCCTATTTGGCAGCGCTTCGGACTTCGGAAACCAAAGGTGGAAATGGACGAAGCAGCTGAAGAATGTCAGAGGGCCTTCGGGGTGGTCTGCTCTTTTATTGGGACCAGGGATTTGATGCAAGAGCACATTGCCTTCAGAGTGTGGCCACTTGTAGATAACTGGGAAATGCCGAAGGAGACCGTTAAAGAAACTGACGAGGGTGGACTAATCAGACTGAAATATACCTTCAAGTATGGAGATAAGTTTGTTGAACCGGATGATGATTGGCTGAAAAGCATTGAAAATGTAAGTGATGAATTGCTTGTGGCATACACAAAGGCCGAAAACACTGCATTATCAACGGCTTTCGGAGGCCGAAAAAAAGAAGAGACTCAACCGAGTATTTGATGCAATTGGGTTTATCTATCCCGACTACTATTATCCAATGCGAGGTCAAAAGAGAAAAAATACTTCTTCTGCAAAGGACACTGCTTCGGCTGCTTCCGGGGAGCCAGCGCCGAAGAGGAAGAAGGTAAAAGTGTTGACACACCCTCCACGCTGTACTGAGCCGGCCATAGTGCCCGAGTTTATTGGCGAGGCCTCTTCGGCCACCGAAGCCAGAGAACCAACTACAACGCCAAATCCAAAGAAATGGCCAAAGCACCAGCAATAGAGGAAGCGGAAGAACCAGAAACTGAAAAAGGAAAAACATTAGAAATTTTGAGTCCTTCATCAAAGTTGAGGCGACTAAAGGCCAAAAGGGGCCATTAACAACTCCAAAAAGAAAAAAGGATGGTTTAATGTGCTGGACGTTTTGGAAATAATTAAATCTTCGAGCATAACTCCAAAGAAAACTGTTGAAGTGTCTACTGAAGCCTTTGCTGCTGAAGCTTCGAGGCAGCAATTTGAAACTGAAGCTGGGCCTTCGGAATCCACCAAGATACAAACTTTGGAGGTCGAAAAAATGTCGAAGGCAAGTTTAGAAACTGAAAAAGCAAAAATAACAGAACCGATTCTGATTGAGGAAATTGGCACTGCCACCCCCGAAGCATCTTCCAAAATACATGATTATATTGTGTGACATGCTTCGGGGAAGAAACTATCTGAAGAAGAGATTTTTGAAGCCAATCACTATGCCTGAGAACTGAAGTATCCGAAGGGGGGCCGTAGTGTTTCAATGGGACAGACGAAGATGACTTCTTGTATTGCCTCCCAGACAATAAAGAACTATCTGTCTACCGGGAGATGGCTAGAACCATGGGATTCCCGAAGCTTGAAGCTGGCCATTGCGCCATGACGAAGGAGGATCTTGCGGATAGTCTTGCATATAACAGTCTGAAGGTACGAAGATTGTAAATTTTGAATTTTGTGGATTTTGAATGAGTCCTTTACTGTTGTGTTAATCTATTATTTCTGTTTGAATAGGGCTTAATTCTCAGCAATGCCTTAAGGGCACAAAAGAATGCTGAAGACGAGAGCTGCACCATTGCTCTCAACAACCTTCGAACAGAGGGTTATCAGGCTAAGAAACAAAGCCTTGGAGAAGGACAGAGTTCTGCTTACACTAGTGGAAAAAATGAAGGAAGACGAAGCTAACTCTAAAACTCAAGCCGAAGCTCAGAAGCGTGAAATCGAAGATCTTCGTAAACAACTAGCCCGAGCCAAAGAAGAATGTATTCTTGAAGAAACAAACGAGAATTAAGCGATCAATGGGCAGATCATTTGGAAGTTAATGTTAAAGAGCTTCGTGCTTCTCAGAGAAGATGCTATGTTAAATCCATAGAGTGCGTTAAGAAGATAAAATCCAGCTTTGCCAACGTTGGCGCATTCTCTAGCGAAGAAAATTTCTCAAGGGGCAATCCCGAAGGTCCGATGGAATGGATCAGTAACGAAGCTGAGGCCTCCGAAGAAATCCTGAATAGCCGCAGAGACATATGTGCTTTTTCGGGTGCTAGAGGAATTTGCTACTATTTTAGAGAAGAAAGGGTGCGAGCATGTAAAATCTTTGGCACAGTCCGAAGCTACTTTGTCCTATGAAGACATTAAAGACCCCTCAGCCGAAGCAAGCATGATCGACGGAAAAATTTTCACCGATATCTGGGACAACGGCGGCCGAGAAATGGCGCAAGAAATTATTCAAAAGAGCAAAAAAGGCATCCATGACGCTAGAAAAGTAGCGGCGGCTGCCGAAAAAAGTACAGAGCCCGAAGGGCAAATAGGTATTAATTAGTGATTTTTATTATGTTGTAATTTTTGATTCCAGACTTTGTTCACGGTTTGTAATAGTAATATAGCCATATCTTCTCTTCGCTCAGAACCTGCTGAAGCATCTCCGGCCCCCACCCGAAGGGGGACGATGAAATTAGAAAAATGGCCGAAGCCATTATGGACAAGGTTATCGACCAGCTACTGAACGAAGCTGCAGAAATAGTTCTTAAAGAGGATTAAATGCTACTGTAAAAACATTTGGAACGTAACGTATGTAATATATTGTAACTTTGAATGTAATATATAATCCATGTACAGTTTTAATTCTTTACGATGCATGAAATCTTGCATACATACCATTTTTTGAGCCTTCGGCGAAAAAACACCTTCCCTTCATTTTCATGCTTCGTGAAGAAAATCTTATATCACAAGAAATTGCATACTTCGCTGGTGAAGATTATCCAAGCTTCGTGAAATATTCTCCGACGCTATATAAAAGTTTTTTGTTGCCTCTCTAATGAAGCTACACTTCTTCTCGACTTGTCTTGTGCTTTAGTACGATTTTATCTTTTCCAAAATATTCTCTAAAGATCAATACTGTACCCCCTTCTTGTTCCATATGCAATATGCTGTATGATGCTTATGTTATCCAAAATGATGTGATGATGTTATGTTATGCAAAATGACATTTGTGCCACAGATACATATCCCTGTAATAGAGCACACACACTTTTTATATTAGCGTTGACTTTTCGCTGTAAGCCTCCCTTAGGAGCTTCTTCGCCTTTTACTTTCAGCGAAATCAGCGTTTATTTTTCGCTGTAAGCCTCCCTTAGGAGCTTCTTCGTCTTTTACTTTCAGCGGAATCAGCGTTTATTTTTCGCTGTAAGCCTCCCTTAGGAGCTTCTTCGCCTTTTACTTTCGGCGGAATCAGCGCTGACTTTTCGCTGTAAGCTCAGAAAACTTACTCTACGCTCCTTTAGGAACGACTTTTCACTGTTTCGAACAATTTGCACTGTGTCCGTTATAAAAAACTTTTGGACAATATAACGGTCCTTCATACCACCATAAATTCGTATGCTTCGGCAACTCAAGCCCATGGAGAAAGTGTTACAAGAAATTGAAAAACGATAAAAGACACTTAAACTTCCATAATTGTTCCTTATTAAAAAAGTAATACTGAATGTAAAAATGCGAAAAAAACTACTGTTTTGGTAGGATATTTATCAATAAATGTGCTTCGACTCTGGCACAGTGCTATTGACTGTGCGAGCTTCGGATTCTTCTCTGAAGTCCCTCTGGGGGTGAGAGTGCTGGCTCCCTTCTGGCTGCGAAGCTCGTTGTATTGGTGGTGGCGGTGGAAGCTATTGCCAGGAAGCTTGGGGTTGGCTTGCCGAAGCAACAGAGGCTGCAGGGTGATTGCCTACATATTCTGGAATGTAAGGCGAATGGTACGAAGCAGTATGCATGACCTGCTTCGGCTGATTCTGTTGTGCAGCAGCTTCTGCAAACTCCTTTTGCTTCTGGATGGTAATGTGACACATCCTGGTGGTGTGGCCCTTACCTTCACCACATAATAGGCAGTATATTTTCTTGGTTGATCCCAAAATCTTCCCCCGAAGCCCCTGGCGCCTCTGCCCCTTGGCGCTGGCGGTCGGAAGGAGCTTTGCTGTTGCCCCGAAGCTTGCGAGGAGCACTGTGGCCTTTGCTGTTGACTCACTTTGTCGTCATTTTGAGTAGAATTGTGAATTGACCTGACGTGCCTTGGATAAAATCTTCCTCCGAAGCCCCTAGTCATTTCAGAGAACCTGAGAGCTTCCTCCCTTCTTTGGCGAAAATCATTGTCAGCTCGAAAGTACTCGTCCATCTTCTGGAGCAGCTTCTCCAGTGTTTGAGGAGGCTTCCTGGCAAAGTACTGAGCTGCAGGTCCTGGTCGAAGCCCCTTGATCATGGCCTCGATGACAATTTCATTGGGCACTGTTGGTGCCTGCGCCCTCAGACGTAGGAACCTTCGGACATATGCCTGAAGGTATTCTTCGTGATCCTGGGTGCATTGGAATAAAGCTTGAGCAGTGACTGGCTTCGTCTAAAACCCTTGGAAGCTGGTTATCAGCATATCCTTCAACTTTTGCCATGAGGTGATTGTCCCTGGCCTAAGGGAAGAGTACCAAGTTTGTGCAACGCTCCTGACAGCCATGACGAAGGACTTTGCCATGACCGCCGTGTTGCCACCGTACGAAGATATAGTTTGCCTCATAGCTCATCAAGAATTGTTTCGGGTCTGAATGACCGTCGTACATGGGGAGCTGAGGCGGCTTGTAAGACTGTGGCCAAGGAACAGCCTGCAGTTCTGTGGACAAGGGAGACGCATCATCAAAAGCAAAATTTCCATGATGGAAATCTTCATACCAGTCATCCTCGTTGTAGAAACCCTCTTGATGAAGCTCTCTGCGCGGGGGCCTTTGATTCTGGTCATCTTGAGCGAGATGTCGAAGCTCTTCAGAGGCTTCATCTATCTGCTTTTGAAGATCAGCTAGACGAGCCATCTTCTCCTTCTTCCGTTGAAACCTGTTGATGGAGCATCTCCATTTTTTGTATTTCTTGGTCCAAGTCGTCTTCCGGAGGTGTTGGGCTGATGGCCTTCCTCTTCTGGCTTCGGGCCTCCCTAAGAGAGATGACATCCTGATTGGGGTCCAGCGGCTGCACAGTGGCAGCCCCTGTCGTTGAAGCTTTTTTCGGCGGCATGACGAAGGTGACGTTTGCCGAAGGTTTTCAAAACCCAAAAAGTGGAAGTGAGTTGACCGGAGGTGGGCGCCAATGTTGGGGACTTGTTCTCAAATGCTATGAATCAAGAACAAGGCAACATAAAAGTGTTAAACGTCGAACTCCTTCGCCCTTAGAAACGTTATATCCCTTCGGATATAACGAATCTCGGACGAAGGTTACGAAAGAAAGGACCTTCGTTAGGTTGACAAATGATTAAAACAGAGCAACTATATATAATGTGCGAACAATGATACCAATATTATCATCGATATATTTCCATTATTAAATTTATAAAAATGAATTACAAGTGTACCTTCAGATTGATGAAAAGTAAAGGTACAAAGGTGATGCGAAAAAAGCGTATGCCAAGTCAGCGTGAACAATACGGGAGTACTGTTCACCTATTTATAGACCCCGGTCGTAGCCCATGTAAAATTACATAGATGCCCTTTACAATTATCAATAACTACAGTAATTCTTTGAGGTCCAATTTGGCTTTTCATCTTTAAGTCGGTTCTTCTTTTCTGTTGTTGTGCCGAAGCCTTTCTGCACATAGCTTCGTGATCGCCTTATCCTTCGTCATGATCGTTTTTCATTCCAGTCAGGCTTCGTCTTAACCATAGCTCTTGTATATTCGCAACCTGACTCCGAAGGTGCCTGTTCCGAAGGTGCCTGTTCACATATAACACTTGGAAAAATATTATCAAATTATGTTTCTTGAGGACCTTCGGGAGCCGAAGGCCCCCAACAGCTATGAAGGCCCATAAGTACTTTTTGGAAAGCTCTTGAAGTCTAGTTCCAATGCTTGTAAAGCCGACTTAACCACATCTACCAGAAAGGCAGCCAACCTACTTTAGTGTTGACTGGTCAGAAGGTCAACAGTCTGCTTGATGACTAAGTTTTCGTATTAAACTGCATCATTCTACAAAGTTTCATTAAGCATGCTATATATGGTGAGAAATCTTATCAAGTTAGCTTTCCAAAGCAACTAGCCCCACGTCGTTCGGAGATCCCTAGGAAAAGTTATTATCAAAATACTGAAGGCTGCGCAAAAGTCAAACAGCCACACGGAATTCAGCTCTGCAGATCTCCCGAAGAGGCTCCTTCACATCAGCACGTGAAAATACTTTTGTTTCATGTTTATACTTCTCTAAGGCTGGTTGTTACTAGTATAAATACCCCCCTATGTCTATGATGTAAGGCAGCTGATGATAATCTAAAACAGAACCCTTTTGTTCAGCTGTTTTCTAACAAATATTGAGAGTGATCTCTACCCCTTTGCTCTTGTGAATTCCTTTGCGGGGATTGCAGAAAGCGGCGGCTTCATCCGCTCCCAATTGGTGCTCCTACTCCCTTCGAGGTCTCCTCGATTAATTGTAGGCTGTGTTGGTTGGTTCTTGAGGTCTTGAGCCGGTTGTATGTTTGGGTTGGCTCCTCGCCCCTTATCATCGCAAATCTTCCAAGCTCGCCCTCTACCAACTCCATCTTGGTGAGCAAGGTGACATCGTTCCCCCTCATGAGAGATCTTGAGGGTGTCCCAGATCTGCTTGGCATTGTCCAAGCCGCTCACCTTATGGTACTCGTCCCTGCACAAAGAGGCTAACAACACAGTAGTAGCTTGTGCATTTGTTATGTATCTGTTCATTAATAAATATAGGACTATCCGAGCTATCAAATTTCATTCCATTCTCAACAATCTCCCATATGCTTGGATGGAGAGAGAACAGGTGACTACGCATTTTGTGACTCCAAAATCCGTAGTCCTCCACATCAAAGTGTGGAGGTTTGCCAAGAGGGATTGAAAGAAAATGAGCATTTGAACTCTGAGGAATACGAGAGTAATCGAAAGAAAAATTCGAATTAACCGTCTTTCGTTTGTCGTAGTCGTTGTCGTCGTTGTCCTTTTGGGAAGAAGTGGACTCATCGCTGTCGTCGTAGTAGACGATCTCCTTGATGCGTCTCGTCTTCTTCTTCTTCCCATCTTTGCGTCTGTGGCCCGAGCCCGAGTCGGTAGGCTTGTCATCCTTCAGCTTGTTGACGAAGGGACTCCTTCTCCTTATCGTTGATCACGATTCCCTTCCCCTTAGGATCCATCTCTTCGGGCGATTAGTCCCTTCGTGAAGAGAACGACTCTGATACCAATTGAGAGCACCTAGAGGGGGGGTGAATAGGTGATCCTGAAAAACTTGAAACTTAAGCCACAAAAACTTGGTTAAGCGTTAGCACAATAATCGCCAAGTGGCTAGAGAGGAGTCTCAACAAACACAATAACCACAAAGATATCAATCACAGAGATGGCACGGTGGTTATCCCGTGGTTCGGCCAAGACCAACGCTTGCCTACTCCACGTTGTGGCATCCCAACGGACGAGGGTTGCAATCAACCCTCTCAAGCGGTCCAAAGACCCACTTGAATACCACGGTGTTTTGCTTTGCTTTTCTTAATCCCGTTCGCGAGGAATCTCCACAACTTGGAGCCTCTCGCCCTTACACTTGAAGTTCACAAGAAGCACGGAGTAAGGGAGGGATGAGCAATGCACACAAGACACAAAAATCAGAGTGTCAACATACACACAAGTCGCAACAAGAGCTCGCAACAAAACCCGACGAGTTCACAACTCAACTAGAGCTCTATATGCTATCACAAAGAAACAAATGCGTGGAATCGAAGTCTTGGTGGCTTAGGAATGTTGTGAGAATGCTTGGTGTGCTCCTCCATGCGCCTAGGGGTCCCTTTTATAGCCCCAAGGCAGCTAGGAGCCGTTGAGAGCATTCTAGGAAGGCTGATCTTGCCTTCTGTCGCCTGGCGCACCGGACAGTCCGGTGCACCACCGGACACTGTCCGGTGCGGATATCCTTCCTTATTTGGCGAAGCCGACCGTTGGGGTTTGAGAGCCGTTGGCGCACCGGACACTGTCCGGTGCACACCGGACAGTCCAGTGCTACTTTCTAGCCGTTGGCTCGGCCACGTGTCCCGCGCGGATCGCGCGGCCGACCGTTGGCCCGGTCGACCGTTGGCTCACCGGACAGTCCGGTGCACCACCGGACAGTCCGGTGAATTTTACCCGTACGCCGTTGATCATCTCCCGAGAGCGACGAGTTCGCCTATGAACGGCTCACCGGACAGTCCGGTGCACCACCGGACAATCCGGTGAATTATAGCCGTACACCGCCGTCGAAGTCCCGAGAGCAACAAGTTCGCCAGAGTCAGCCTGGCGCACCGGACACTGTCCGGTGCACCCAGACCGAGCTGACTTTGGCTGAACAGAGCCATCTCATTTCCAATTCAATTTTTCCTGTTTCCAGCACTTAGACACAATACATTAGTCCATAAAACAATGTACTAAGTCTAGAAACATACCTTTTGACATGATTTACACTTTGTCCACCACTTTGCATAGATTAACACAAAAACACTTGTGTTGGCACTCAATCACCAAAATACTTATAAATGGCCCAAGGGCACATTTCCCTTTCAATCTCGCCCTTTTTGGTGATTTATGCCAACACAACATAAAGCAACTAGAACAAGTGCAATATCAATACAAATGAGAACTCAAAATTGTTTTGATTCAATTTTGGCATATATGGATCATATTTTGCCACCACTTGGTTTGTTTTTGCAAATCAACCTCAATTTCCTATCTCTAAGTCAAACACACTTGAAGAGACATAAAGAGAGTTTTCCAACAGAAATTGATCAAGGATTTCAAAAACTCCCCCTTTTTCCCATAATCAACACTTCTCCCCACAAGAGGCCAACTTTTGACACAAGAGACAATAAAAGAGTTTTGACAAACCAAAAGCTCTATTCTACTATTTTCAAAGTTTCTCAAGTGGTAGCTGATCCATTTATTGCTTTGGCTTATTTTCTCCCCCTTTGGCATCAAGCACCAAAACGGGATCAATCTTGGCCCTAGAACCCCATTGCCTCACCAAAATCTTCAAATAAGAGTACGAAGGCAATAAGAGTACATGAGATGAACTTGGAATAAGTTACCCTCTCATCGGAGTGCAGTGGAAGTCTTTCATGGTCCAAGTCCACCTTTTCCCTTTCAAACCTCCTTTGAGACTAAATCAAGCAAACTCAAGCACACGGTTAGTCTCAAAGGGTCAAGTTGTAGCACATCTCCCCCTTAATATGTGCATCACGTGCAAAGGACTTGTGAGGTCCGTGGAGTGCTTGTACAACTTGAGCACCATACATAAGCAACAAAATGCATAAGGAACATGATCAAAGGCATAAACACATGTATGCTATGAATCAATCCAAGTTCCGCGAATCTAGGACATTTAGCTCACTACGCAGCCTGCAAAAGGTCTTCTCATCTAAAGGCTTGGTAAAGATATCGGCTAGCTGGTTCTCGGTGCTAACATAAAACACTTCGATATCTCCCTTTTGCTGGTGGTCTCTCAAAAAGTGATGCCGGATGTCAATGTGCTTTGTGCGGCTGTGCTCAACAGGATTTTCCGCTATTCGGATAGCACTCTCATTATCACATAGGAGTGGGACTTTGCTCAGATTGTAGCCAAAGTCCCGGAGGGTTTGCCTCATCCAAAGTAGTTGCGCGCAACATTGTCCTGCGGCAACGTACTCGGCCTCCGCGGTGGATAGGGCAACGGAAGTTTGTTTCTTAGAGTTCCATGACACCAGGGACCCTCCTAAGAATTGGCACGTCCCTGATGTACACTTTCTATCGACCTTACATCCAGCATAGTCGGAATCTGAA